>OZ010591.1:97100011-97172511 GCA_963932145.1 Acanthosepion lycidas
ATATACATATTATATTACATATATATATATATATACATACATTATAAAGATATAATCATACATTGAATCAATTAGCAATATTAATGCGATTATTAATTATGATTAATTGATTCAATGTATGATTATCTCTTTATCTAAAATATATGCTTCCTAATATAATACGTTTATATATATATATATATGTACATATATATATATATTTCTATGTACATATATATATATATATATATATATATATATATATATATATATATACAAACATATATATATTATATGTATTTTATCAAATTTAATATACAATATAATAATAAAATAGAAAATTTAAAAAAATTAAATCTCTGTGCATCATTCCATTCCCTGCACATAAAATTCAAACAATATTTCTGTTGAAGCTAAATAAATCGTGAACCATGTCAAATTCATAACACGTTTTTTCTTTATGTAATCATATATATATATATATATATATATATATATATATATATATATGTCACGTCCACTATCCAGAACAAACTATCACATCTAAATAATCATAAACTAGTCACAAACACTTCCCAAAACCATTATGAATATACTCAGATCCTCAAAACACTAATAGCAATAATATTTCTGAAGCAGGCATTTATAAAATAAATTGCCAAAACTGTTCCACCCAATATACTGGAGAAACAATTAGAATTTTTTAAAAATGCATTTATGAGTACAAAAAAAAAAAAACAACTTAGCTAATGCACTATTCATACATAGAAATAAATCCAACCACAATTTTGACTTTAAAAAATGCTAACCTCATAAAAAAAGAAAATAATTCACTCAGAAGGAAAATCCTCGATAGTGCCGCCATTGAATATTACCCAAATATTACTCTACACCCAGGCTTATTCCCTATTTCACCTTTCTTAACAGAATTACTTCTCTCCCAAACACACGTACAGAACAGTATCAAGAAATCAAAAGGAAAATAATTGAATCTGTCAACACACGAATAAAAACAATATCTCCACACATGACAATAATTGACGTAATTTTCTGTTAACAGTATGAAAATAGCGTTCTCTAAATTCTTCCAGTTGCTAAGGACATATATATATATATATATATATATATGTAAAGTCTTCTCAGAATTAACCTGTAGAAAAATAAAATATGTATAAAGGAAAAAAATAAAGAATAGTAAAACTGTAGTTATAGCTGATGCATTTCATCCAATGAAGAATTTTCAAGGCAAAAATAAAATGAATTTACAAAGTATATATAAACAACAAGCAAAATATTGTTAGCAACTAGGTGAACTTAGAAATGCTATTGTATATGCATATGGTCAACTGAAAAATTACATCAATTACTTTTATGTTTGAGGAGAATATATATATATATATATATATATATATAGGTTGGTGCAAAAATAATGTTGTTTACTCACATAGGAACACATGTGAGAAAACGACATTATTTTTGCACCAACCTAATATATATATATATATATATATATATATATATATATATATATATATATATATATATATATAATAACAATAAAAAGGCTTAAACACTAATATTCCCTGGTCATAATTTGTTTCATTGGAATCGTAAATACGATCCAATCCATCAGACCTATTAATGTGTATGTATGTATGTATGTATATATATTTATATATTTTGAATATGTCTGTGTATATTTACCACTAATATTATATATATATATATATATATATATATATATATATATATATATATATATATATATATATATATATATATATATATTACAATGAATCATTCATACAAAAAGTAGATTAGTAATGTTAATGATATAAAATGGTGAAATCTCTTTGCAAACCAAAATTTTAAAGTTGCATTAACCTATGAACCACTCGATGAATGTTATGATCCTTCTTTTTAATAACTACAAGCTGTATAAGGTATTTTTTTAATCTGTTAGTACTTTCAACTGTACATACAGTCATCCTCAGGCATGGAAATTATTTTGTTTTTAGTACATCCAGGTAGCATCGGAGATGAAAGATTAAATGTGAATATGTTTTTTTAGGAATGTGTTATTGTTGATGGATAAAAACTTTTGGAGTGTGCAGTTGCAACGCTAAGGTTGAATTTTTCTGAAAATTTAAAAGAGTGCGATTTTTACTAATATGGTAATTTGAAAATTTTTTGTTTTAGGGGTTTATCAGTTAATGTGGCATGAACTAAATTGTTCAATAAATAGAGTAAATTTAGTTCATGCCACGTTGACTGATAAACTCCTACAACCAAAAAAATTCTCAAATTACCATATTAGTAAAAAAACGCACTCTCTTAAATTTTCAAATAAATTCAATGTTAGCGTTGCGACCGCACGCTCCAAAAGTACTCAGAAAAACATAACATTTGGTCAGTTTTTGCGTAATTTATCCATTGAAAAAAATAATCATAAGATCATATGAGAAATTATATAAAAACTTAATCAAAGCACCTTGTCTCTTATATTTTAATGAATCTTCCATGAAAGAAAGATTGCTACCTAAATACATAATATATATATATATATATATATATATATATATATATATATATATATATATATATATATATATATACATTATTGCTTTAAACATTATTTTTAGTGGATACTTGTATTTGAGTAGACACTTCATTTATTTATTAAACAGTATATTTATTTATTTTGAATCTACTGACCAAAATATTTGGGAAATCATATTAAAGAAAAATTTGGCCTTGCCTGACTCATTGGTCTTCTGTAGCTCAGAGTGTATAGGATTTCATGATAGCTTCTTCTGCCAAGAAAGCATAAATTTCTTTAATAAGATTTCTTGAACTGGTAGACTGGTGGGCTGGTAGACGAAAATAAATAAATATACTGTTTAATAAATAAAGGCAGTGTCTACTCAAATACAAGCATCTACTAAAAAAAACATTTAATGTGATAAAATATGTTGTATTAATAACAAACCCATAGCTTTCTCTTTCTCTCGCTCTGTATATATTAGGTTGGTGCAAAAATAATGTCGTTTTTTGACGATATTTTTGATTATCGTTCACCCATTTATCCAACTTTTTTGACTTCCCTATTTGCTTTAAAAGGCGAACGACTGTTGAGTGGTCAACCTCGAGTTCAACAGCAACTTCTCGTGTGGTTTTGCGAGGATCGGCTTCAATTAAGGCTTTCAAATGTTCGTTATCAACCGCAGTCGGCCGGCCGCGACCGTCTTCATCTTCGAGGCTCTCGTCACCATTGCGAAATTTCTTGAACCACCGTTGTGCCACACGTTCGTTAGTGGTTCCTGGGCCAAACGCATCATTGATATCACGAGCTGTCTCGGCAGCTTTTCGGCCTAGTTTGAACTGGAACAAGAAAATCGTGCGGATTTGAATTTTGTCCATGCTGTCGAAAAGCCTGCAAAAAAAAATGAATGAAGAGATTGAGAACGGTAACAAATAACACAATTTGATAGAGCAAAAAACGTGCTTCAAAATGATATATAACATGGCTATATATATCAATGAATTAATTCAGAAATCATATATAAAATTAACATATGTGAGAAAACGACATTATTTTTGCACCAACCTAATATATATATATATATATATATATATATATATATATATATATATATATGTATGTATGTATGTATGTATACTGATCATCTTTCTATAAAGCATATATATATATATATATATAATATAATTATTTTTTTAAAAATATGATTTTTAAAAAAATATGATTTAAAAAAAAATATAATTATAATCTAAGCTCTACTTCTGTATGGAGAACTGATTTTAAAAAAATTAAAATAAAAATATTTAAGAACCCTGGATTATTTACCTAACGTATTATTTCCTATTTTTCTACATACCTACACACACACACACACAAATATAATTTGTCAAAATGATTAGAAGGAAGTAAATCTATATTTTTTAAGTTTTTATTGAAATTTTATTTAAGTTTCCACATATCCGCCATCATTAGCAATACAAAGGGTAATACGATTTTGCAGTTCACGGAAAACATTTGCCAACTGATTTACAGTAATGCCTGAAATCACATTAGTTATTTTAGCTATACTTAAAACCAGTTACATTAAACTTTGTAACATTTTTTACAGATTCTTTCTATCACAAATACAAATAAAGTTATACATTTTTTAAAGTGCACACGAACTTTATGGATACCCTGTATATATATATATATATATATATATATATATATATATATGCATATTGTTGGCTCTCTATAAAATATGGATACAAGTAAATTTTTGAAGAAGATATTTGCCATTCTGACATAATGTAAAATATTTCAAATCATTGAAATTTATATCATCTCTACTGGATGGGCACACACACACATACATATACCTGTGTTGTGTTTTTGTATAATGAAAAAAAAATCTCTATATCTTTCTTTTCATTTTCTTATAGAATAAAACAAAGATTTAAATAAAGTATTAAATCATACAAAATTTGAAATGAAAATCTTTGATACTTACTGAAAGTTTCAAGTGTGGCAGCAATCATTGCTACATTTTGTATTTTGTTTTTTTTTCGTATTTCTCTAATTTTTTCTTTTCTAGTGTGAATATTTTTGGTTTTGACCTTAAAAGAAACCACTGCAAACTATTTTACTGCAGAAATATTTGGGAAAAAGCAAAATGGATCTCCCACTCCACAAATAAAAATGAAACCAAATAATTCCCTTTTTTAAGTGAGGTCATTAAAACTAGATCGCTTTTGTACACAACAATTTTGCTATTTTTATTATTATTATTATTATTATTATTATTATTATTATTATTACTATTATTATTATTATTATTGTTGTTGTATTAAATGGTGAAGAATAAGTGACAACAAGTCTCCTTAAATTACCAGCACCATCCTTAGTATTTTTATTGGTACCATTATGATTATTTTTTGTTATGGATCTGAATCTACATACTCTTTGGTGCCTAAGAGACGAAGAGGCAGGAATTTTTATTTTTTTGAGGAATTTTTCTGACCTCACTGGACTCAAAAGACCACCCTGTTTTATTAAGTTCTTGACACTTTAAATGATTTTTTTTTGTAAGATTCTGTTCTTTATTGCCTATTGCAAAACTTCCAATCCCACCCTGGATTATTAAACACCTTCTGCTAGTATTAGTCACTTAAGAGTACCCTAAGCTTTTGATGACTTTTGCTGGAAGCTTGGTATGAAAATAATGCTGTTGATTAACCTGATAAATTATTATTATTATTATTATTATTATTATTATTATTATTATTATTATCTCCTTTTGCACAATTTTCTTTTTCAACTGACGATCTTGCATTATGGGTGTTCTTCATCAACTCAGACAGCATCATTCACAGAATATTTGCAGTGCCAAACCTCTACAGACTCATGAAGTGAGGGAATACTATATTTTATACTAATTTCCTTAATGTAGGACTTGAAGTTTGGTGGTATAGACTCAAATACTAACTGGGACAGTAATGGTCTGAACATTCTAAATTCTGGCAACTTCACTCCAGATGTCAGTGTACTTCTTAAGCTTGTCAAATTCTTTGACATTGAAATTATGGTCACCAGGAACAGCTACATCAATATGGAGGCATTCCCAACAATCCTGATATCTGTTTTGGTAGTCTGTTTTGTTGTAGAAATCCCGCAAGATCTTGATTTGATCATTTTCATTTGTATTCTCTGGCTTCTAGCAATACCATTTCTTGGCACCTTGTAAGTCCTTTCTTCCAACATTGATACAAATGCAGATGACGGGTCACTTTCATGGTGGCCCTTGTATTCTTTCTGCGTAAGCATTCCACAAGTACTAACCATGTGGGTGTCATTTTCCACCTCCATGACACACAACCTGCATATTTCTGAATCCATTCAGTCCCAGTTATTTTCCTGGAAGGGGAAAAAATTATCATTATTATTATTATTATTATTATTATTATGATTCCTCTTTCTTATTCTTTTCCTCCTTCCTTTCTTCTTCCCCTCCTCTTCCTTCTTCTTCCTCTCATCTTCCTTTTTTTTCTTCTTTATTACAAAAAAGAAAATAATTCTTTTTCTTCTTCTTCCTTTCTCTTTTTCTTCTTCCTTTCTCTTTTTCTTCTTTTTCTCCACCTCTTCCTTCTTTTTCTTCTTTATTATAAAAAAGAAAATTCTTCTTCTTCTTCTTCTTCTTCTTCTTCTTCATCTTCTTCTTCCTTTTCTCTTCCTTACTCTTTTTCTTCTTTTTCTCCACCTCTTCCTTCTTTTTCTTCTTTATTATAAAAAAGAAAATTCTTCTTCTTCTTCCTTTTCTCTTCCTTACTCTTTTTCTTCTTTTTCTCCACCTCTTCATTCTTCTTCCTTCTCTTTCTTCTTCTCTACTGTCTTCTTCTTCCTTCTTCTTCTTCTTATGTATTATTATTATTATTATTATTAAAACGATACAAGAAAAAAAAGAAGAAAAGACAATATTTTGACAGTTTGTCTGTTTTCATGAAGTTATGAGTAAAAATTACATCCAAGTATAAAAAAATATAAAACAAAATACAATTCCATTCATGCTGGCTGTATTTCATTCACTTTTTGGTATTGATAAACAGTACAATCATTTTTCTCAAGACAACCAATGTGTCTACAAAGCCTTGTATCTTTAATGTTATTCTTCTTAAATCATACTTTACTGTAAGTGTTGTAAAGTATTGGGACAGTTATATCAATCACTTTGTTTATTATTATTATTATTATTATTATTATTATTATTATTATTATATTTGGTGTTTGTATTTAGGGTAGAATAAGAGAAAGTTTGCTTGATTTATCAACATTGTAAATCACTAATCTGGGTTTCTCTTGTCCATCAATTCCGATCGTCAGGTACTTTTTGAATCTGACATCATTATTTTGTGGATCTGCCACTGGAGTTCGTTGATTCAGTTTCAAATTGTGGTTGGAAGAGTCATTTTAATGGCATATTAAACACCTCATTAAGATGAGTAAAAACTCAAAATTCAACAACTTTTGTTGCTTATTTTAGCATAAAAATAGGCATGACTTTTTAATTAATTTCTATATCATAAACTGTATTTTAATGAAGCCATTTAAAAATTAGAAGCAAAAACAAATGATTTTCATTTATTTTAATACAATTTATATTATATGAAACATGTTAAATATTTATAATTTCCACACTATTTGAAATATTCCATAAAACTCGATTAATTTATTGGATAATAATATGAAAAATAATTCAGTTAAAAGTTAAAATTAATCTCTGTTTTATCACATTGTCTGGGGTCAGGCAATGTTACAACTCCCAGGGGTGTCTGATTAATGAAATAGAACTGTATTATTACGGAACTGATTTTTCATGTCTAAGGCTCCTGGAAGTTTTGCTGACACCTGATCCCAGCATTATACGGAATTTGTCTTTGGTATTTTGTTTGTTTTTGTTTTTTTGTCATGATTGTCATTGAACTGAATTTTCATATTCTGGTGTTCTTTGCTACGACTCTTTGCAAAAGCCAAAGAAATCTTGTATGATGATTCATTTCAATAACCTTAATATTTTTATTATTATTAATGTTATTATTATTTGATGTATGACACTTGTATAATTTATACTTACTGCTCTCTTTTCTTATCTTGGTGCCTGTATAATTATATATAATTATAATCTGAAATTTGAAAATTATTTTGGATCAATTTTGGTCTATTAACTACTTCATATTTCTTTTCCTATATATTTGAATTAAAACAAAAATTCTCAACTAATTTGTATCCATAGCAACTGTAGTTGTTGATATTTGTACACTATCATCATCATCATCCTTATTAACAAACCAAACAATTTTATTTTTTTAATGAAAATTCTTTTTAATCAATTACTGATGTTTTTTTTTTATTTTATACATATATATTTTTTTCTTTTTTATTTAGAAAATAAAAAAGTTTGTTTCCTTTTTTTTTTTTAAAAAAATCACATTTAAAAATAACTAAACAAGGACAAAATATAATTTTTAAAAAATTTGGAAAATATTTTAAATGTTTGTTTTGTACATTTTCAATTGTAAAACTGTTTTTATTTGGAATAAAAAAAAACAAGAGGTAAAAATGGAAAGAGTTTTTAGACAGTCAGAACTTAGTAGAATTTATGGTACAAATCAAATACTAGCGAACCTAATAAAATTTAACTGTATACAAAGAATGCCATCTTTTGAAGAAAGTTAGATAAATCTTAGAGGTGTTTTTCAAATTTGCTCTTTATTATTTGTCTAATCAATCAACCATTTAATTTGTTTACCAACTTTAGGAATCATTCAGAAGACAGTAAAATAGTTTCTACAAGCATCTTTCTGTTCTTAAACAACACAGCATAAAACCAATGAAGAGTAGATTTATTATGTGAATTCTGAGTGCAATTGAACATAGCTTTATCTAGGACAGCCTCTAGCATTTCAACTTAGAAATGATTCTGCTGGCAAATATAATGTTTAGTGGTATTGAAACAGAATTGTTTATTACAAATAAATGCCAACACCAAAACTTCTACCTATCTTGAAAGATAGAAACACAAGCTTCTGACATAGTAAATTTTAAAAATAAAATTTTATAACAGGACTTTAACAGCTTTCTTTAAATTATGTAGTTAATAGGGTGCTTAGAAAGAAAGAATAATTATCTTAGATTTCTCCAATCTCCAATCTCCACTATAGACATTAGTATATGAATTGGATCCAAATATTTTTTTTTAAACATTTCACCCTAAGCAAGGCGGGAGTGCCACTAGCATACAAGGGGTTTACAGAGGGTGAGAGCATGAGTAAAGAGGGGTGTTTGAGGAAAGGATAAAGAGAAGGATGGGGGTCAAGATCAAGACATCAGAATATGTTAATTGACATTGCATTTGAATATTTGTAGATTATAGTTATCAGAGAAGCAGATAAGGGGAAGGGAGTTCCATTGTTGGGAAGTGTGAGAGAAGAAGCTTTTGGAATTACATTTAACTGTTTTTAACTGTTTCGACAGTAAAAGGGTCAGACTGACTTAGTAGCATGCTTAAATTCATACAGTTGGGGTACCAGTGACAATAGATCTTCAGAGCAGTTGCTATGAAAATATTTGTAGAAAAGACAGAGAGAAGCCAAATCACACCTGGATTAAATCCAACAGAAGGATAAAATAGGGAACAAATAAGGAAACATTTATAAATGTAATATGTTTTGTTCTTATTTAAGCTTCATCAGAAATATTTGAAAATGAGTGGATGTAGTTTATTGTCATAGCCTGGATGGTGTCATGCTGTTATAATCAGAAATAGTGCTTCCTGTGTGCTGTGACGGCTGAGCATGTTGGTGTGAACCATGGAGAGGATTACAGTTTCACCTGGTATTTCTGAGAACGGATGAAAGTGTGCATGCTGACTTTGACCCAGGAAGAATCTTCAGTGGTGCAATTTTCAGTGGGGAGGTTGAAGATGTTTGTCAAATGGGTGTCATGAAGAAAATCCTGTAATGAGTCCCAATCAGCATGCTCGTAATGGAAAGCGGTCTTATGTATAGGACGTTCCTGTTTAGCAGATGCTTGAAAGGAGATTTCAATAGCTACCACAGAGTGATCCAAGTAATCAAGAGGGCAGTATTGTGGAGTTTGGCAAGAGTGAGGAGAGGATGTAAGAAATAGATCCAGTAGAGAAGCCTGTTGCTCAGTTTGGCTAGCAAAACGAGTAGGGAAGTCAACAATTTGAGTTAGGTTTTGGGAAATGGAAAAATTTAATGTCTGTATAACAGCAAAATCAATACATTTGGAATATTTCAGCCACACATTGTGAGCATTAAAATCACCAAAGACAAAGATGTTCACAGATGGATGTGGAGAAGGCGTCTTTTCTATACTGTCACCAATTGCGTCTAATATACTGAAGTTTTGATAAGAGGTGGTGTGATAAAGAAAAAATACTGACAGAATTTAGTAGTGAAAGACGGAAGCACATGAAAGATTAGTTGACAGTCTTGAGATACAGTTCTCTGGCTATCAGAAGATTATCCCAAATGTAAATACCAAGGCTATGCATGTGAATACTGAAATCTTTTTCTAAAAGGGGAAGATACCCTGGAACCAAGAATTCATTGGTAACAATGGAATAATTCAAGTTGGCTTCACAAAACCCAAAGATATCTGGCAACCGTTCCTGGAAACATTAAAAAAGATTCTATCTGCAGAAGTTTGAACAATTAACATAAATATTGGAGAAAAAAAGATTGAGATGGGTAGGTAGTTTTTTGTTAGCTGGTTTAATTTTATTTCTTTTTGTTGTGATTTCCATAAGATATGTTTTGAGGAGAGAAGAAAAAAACTACTATAATTGTCATTATCTGTCATCAATAGCAATATATACCAGCCAGTGTGTGGCTGAGAGCAGTGCATAATGTGGCCACAGGATTGTCTACTGGAAATACATACAGGGACACCTACCCATGCACAATATGGTACTACATATACCCTCATATTATGTGATTGTTGATCGAAGCAGCCTCTCTAATTGCTATGAAAGAATTTGGGCTCCTAACAACCAGTTGGAAGCAGCAGCCAGCAAAGTGCCAACCGGGTAGCCTCACAATGGAAAGAGACAGCCACTGGGTACTTCAATCACAAAAAAGTAGAGACCCAACCGGGTAGCCTCACAATGGAAAGACACAGCCACTGGGCACTTCGATCACCAAAAAGTAGAGACCCAACCAGGTACCCTCACAATGGAAAGACACAGTCACTGGGTACTCTGATCACCAAAAAGTAGAGGCCCAACTGGGTACCCTCAGAATGAAAAGACACAGCCACTGGGTACTTCGATCACCAAAATGTAGAGACCCAACCAGGTACCCTCTCAATGGAAAGACACAGCCACTGGGTACTCTGATCACCATAAATTAGAGACAGTGAAATCAGTGTGGTCCTGGTAGAAGAAAGACAGAGAACTGGTAAGCCATATCCGGATCAGGGAACAAGGGATGAACTTCCATTCCTGTTTAATAGGCAGGGAAGGAGTGAGTACCAGACGGTAGGTGAGCCTTTCTACTCCTATTAACCTGTGAGTAAAAAAAGCATGTGAAATATAAAAGAATTCATATTAAGTTATAACTTATATTAAGTTCTTTTGTCAACTACCAAATAAAAAATGGGATGGTAAGACTTAATGCACTCCTGTTGCCTTAATTTTTCAGCATTGATAAGTAACGCTCTAATGTGAACACATTTGAAATGAAATAAGTTGGGGGTATGGAGTTGAAGTAAGAAGTTTGAAAATTAATAGCAATGAGGAGAACAAAATACACATGACAAAATGAAGGATAGGTGTAAACATCACAGTCTAGAGAGCAATAAAATGATGCAAGGCAAGGTAATTTACATATGGGCCCTCTAAATGATTCCTTCCAATCTTGAAGTATGGACAAACTTATTGTCAGTGTTGTTTGATGAAAAATTATGGCTGCTTTTGGCATTCCTCACCCAGCACTTTGGGTGATTGAGGGGTAGGTGTGTGGTTATGAAGGGGTGGAAATCATTTACTAGCTGTTGATGATGCCAGGGTGAAAGGGAGTGGGGTTGTCCACCTATCATTTTCTTCTCCATCATATCTTACTTTTTTGCCTTTTTCTGAGGAATTGGTAGCCATTCTCCTGTCAGTAAAAATGGCAAGTAATCAATGCATGATTACAAAAATTACAAATAGTATCCATATATATATATATATATATATATATATATATATATATATATATATATATATATATATCATCTTGAATGAAAATCTTCAATACCAAAATTTATTCTAAGAAATTATGCCAAACATTAATTTTTGTTAAAATATCTTTTTAAAAATATATTTTTTTATTACTTCCCTTGGATCAAATTTTAAAATTATTTCCAAGTGATTTGTTATTATTATTATTATTTGTTGAGTCATCAGAGAAGTGTTGGGATATAAAAAGTATTTGTTTCAAGAAATTAGTTAGGTGGTTCTAAATTGCAAGGATGAAAGAGATATTGGGGAAGGGATTTAAGAATTTTAGTTCTGATGCAATGTCTTATAGAATAATCCTTTTTCTTAATAATGATAATTATATTTGCATAAGAATATTATAAGTAAAGTTTAAAACCATTATGAAAATCAGGAATTTGTGTATGATTTATAGATATAAATTTTATACAGACAAATTATATTTGGGATTTTTTTTAAAATAGATATTTATGCCATTTAACCTCTTGTTTGCTTCATTATGAAAATTTTTCAAAATTCCAATTTGAATTAAATTGAAGATAAAACATTTTGGTCCAGGAAATTATTAAAAAAAAAAAAAAAAAAAAAAAAATTTTTGAATCATTTTTCTAAAAAAAAAAAAAATGTTAATTATTTTTTTATTTTTTGTCATTATTATATTTAAACATCTTCATGAAATAATTCATCTTTTGTCCTTCCCATTTTTATAATTTTAAATCTTCAATCAATATCATAATTAGGGATTTTACAAGGTATTTGAATACCTGATACTTTTCTGGTAATTTTACCAAATGTAATACAGTTTGTTCATTTTTACGGAATTTTGGTCAAGCTGAGAATATTTCAGCTTCTGCTTGTATACTATTACTATTTCAATTGGACAAAGTAAATGAATCCTTTATTAATATGATATGCTTAGGTGAGTCTTAATTAAATTAGAAATCAAATCAAATCTAATTAAGCAGCTAATGTTTCACAATCTAGCATCCAGAATAGACAGGTCAACTCTGGCTACTTAAATTTTGATCTTTTCTAAACTAGCTTCTCTTATCTTCACTTCCTTTTATTTATTTTCCATTTTATTTCATTAGATACTCTCATGTCTGGAATAGACAGGCCTGCCCCGGCTATTTAAATTTTGACTTTTTACCCCAACATACTGTTATTCCAGACATCCTGTTTATTTTATTTTCTACTTTTTCTTCAACCTGCCTGTTTATTAAAAATAAAACTGTCTATATTTTCCAAACAGATCTCTCTTCTTTTTTCCCCAGAAAACAGATTAAAAATGAATTTTGAGTGAATTTCCCAGACTACCCATTTATTCTTACCTACCCTTTTATTCTAACCTACTTTTTTTTTATTCCAGCCTACCCTTTTATTCTAACCTACATTTTTTTATTCCAACCTACCATTTTCATTCCAACCTATCTTTTTATTCTAACCTTCCTTTTTTTATTTCAACCTACCCTTTTATTCCAACCTATGCTTTTATTCCAACCTACCTTTTTTATTCCAACCTACCCTTTTATTCTAACCTACTTTTTTTATTCCAACCTACCCTTTTATTCTAATCTACCTTTTTTTATTCCAACCTACCCTTTTATTCCAACCTACCTTTTTTATTTCAACCTACCCTTTTATTCCAACCAACCCTTTTATTCCAACCTACCCTTTTATTCCAACCTACCCTTTTATTCCAACCAACCCTTTTATTCCAACCTACTCTTCTATTCTGGAGTTGTCTATTTGTATGACAGTGTTTTGGCACTTTCTTAAATTCAAATTCAAATAAATTAGAATTTAACTGCTAAATATTCTCTGGATTATTTGGACAAATATTCTTCGTCTTGTCCTTTTACCATTATCTTTGTCCAGCAGATGTGTGCTTCTAGTGTCATCCAAAGTTTAGAACAACCGAACGTAAAACTTCCAGACTGTTACTAAACAGACTATAAATTTAAGAAAGAGCAAATAACAGCCAAAATGTGACGCTGGAAGGAAAGCACTCTGCAATATGATAATGGTTAACAAGATAATCTAGCAAACTATTACTACTATATAGTGATTTTGATCCTCATTGGGGGTCTCAAAATTTCAGCATTGTGCCACATTATGTTAAACTTAGTAAATGCTAATAGCCTGAACAGTGAGTAGAATATTATTCCAAATATCTTGAGGAATAAAATAAATTTCTTAAAATTCGTGACACCAAGCCATACTAAAATAAGAAATTATTCTTATGGCATGTTTTATTAATCAAGGATTCATTGAAGTAATACTGAATAATTAACAAAGATATTTAATTACTTTTTCACCACTTAACCAATCAAAGAATTTGGAATTCTGTGTAAATTTCTTTGGATGAACATTTATCATGTCTTTGGCTGTGTACAAATGCCAATGAGTTTTACTTTCATATTTTCAGCATCAGTCATACCTCCTTCTACACTGGTGTTGATTAATTCCTCTATTTTCAATATCATCTAAAACTAAGAGGCTTAAATAGCCTTTTTTTCCCCCCAATTTAGAATTATTTAAAAAGGTGAGAAAAGACTGAAAAACATTTCCTAAAAGTTTGCAATATTTGTAAAATGGTGGAATATTTCACTTTGTCTCTTTCATTTTGGCTAGTCATACTGTTTTCAAAATTGTCAATATTCTAAAGCTGAATGTCGCTTTGGGAAAATTTCTTGCTCAAATTCATGAACAAAACAGTGAAGGACATTGAAGTGCCAATTAAATACATATATATGTATATACATATATATATATTAGGTTGGTGCAAAAATAATGTCGTTTTTTCACATATGTTACTATGTGAGAGAACGACATTATTTTTGAACCAACCTAATACATCTTACATTATATTATGTGTTTCATCCTAGGTCAGAATGAAAAACTTGCATTGAATGTGACGCTCGTAAACATTACATCATATGAAAAGATGGATAGAATATAATTCAGATGTATATAAATATATCTATATGAATTCGATCCAAATATGGATTGTAATCCAGCAAAATACTTGAATAAACATTTCCTATTTCTTCTTCTTATCAGACAGACACACACACACACACACACACACACACACACATGTATTTATATATATATCTATAAAAATAACTCATAGGAATTGTCCAAATGTACTTATGTCCATCCCAATTGGCTATACATTCGATTATAAATATAATATATTTATATATATAAACATATACATGAGGGTAAATATATGTGTATGTGTAGATAAATAGCTAGGTAGGTAGCTATATATGTATATGTATGTATACAGATAAATATATATAGACACATATGCACATATGTATTCACCCTCATGATTGTGTTTATGTATATATATATATATATATATATATATATATATATATATAGGTATATGTTTATATTATATATATATATATATATATATATATATATATATATATATTATGTGTATATATTTATATATAGATAGATAGATAGATGTATATATATTTATATTATACATATATATATATTTGTATATATATATTAACCAATAATATTATCTATATATATATATATATATATATATATATAAATATATAATATTATCTATCTATATAATATATATATATTAACCACTAATATTATCTATCTCTCTATATATGAATATATATATATATATATATATATATATATATATGAATGCATGCATATTTGTTGACATATATATATATATATATATATATATATATATATATATATATATATATATAGATGTATGCATACTGTTGACATACACACACACATATATATGCACATATATATACATATGTAGAAATTATATTTATGTATATCTATTCTGTGTTTGTTTGTGTATATATATATATATATATATATATATATATATATATATTTAAAAAAAGAGAGAAACCACAAACATTTCTGTTGAAACAAATCCACATCCTAACCAAAAATGTTTTTGGTTTCACACTTTTTTTAAAAATCTACATTGGAAGAACTATAACATTTCCATTATAAATTACAAATAGTATCCATATATATATATATATATATATATATATATATATATATATATATATATATATATATATATAAGTTTCATTAAAAAAAACTCTGCGAAAGTGCTGCAGTTAAGTGTTTATTTTAAATTTTTTGTGTCCTTATAATTTTCTTCTTTTTGGGACATAAATCATGTAGAAATTGTCCAAATGTTTAGCCAAAAGTACTCAGACTTGAAGAACATTAGGACAATTTCTGTCAATCATTTTTAATGAAACTTGTATAAAAGATGCATTGCTGCTCAATTATACAACTAATATGCATATACACATATATATATATATATATATATATATATATATTTTTTTTTATCTATATATATGTGTATGTGAGTTTATATATACATATATGTACATACATACATACACACATGCATACATATATATATATATATATATATATATATATATATATATATATATATATATATATATATATATTTGCATAATAACATCACTCTCCTCTCTATTGCTCTTTCTATATGTACAGTGGCATAGTGTGTGCAGGACCAGCTGAGTGATTGTCCCAAAGGTTAAATTAAAAATGAAGATGTGAAATAGTTTAAATTTCCCTAGTGGCTGAAACCACAACCAAAGATACTGTGTATATATATATATATATATATATATATATATATATATATATATATATATATATATATCCAGTATGGATTGGAATCCAACAAAATTATAGTATATAGAACAAACAGGAAATATATCTTAATCTAACATGATTCATTTTTTTTAAATCCTTGTTTGAGATCACTATAGAAATGATAAAGAATGATTAAAAGGATAGAAATGCAGATTAATTGTATGTTTCCCATCTTGCGCCACAACAACTTAGGACATAACTTTAATTTCACCAATGTTAGCCTTATCAAAAAGGTCATAACCCTTTAAAGAGAAAACATTATGAAAATATATTTATATCAATATTACCAACTATTAACACATATTTAAAAAACTACATTATATCATCATTTTTTTTATAGATAGATTATTCATTAATCAAACTTATCTCTTCCGAATGAATAAAAATCGCATTGTATGATGTCATAGAACCGCATCTTGAACTTATGACTTATGTCAGCTATTCCATGACTGTTATTGTTGTATAACAATCTTTTATGTCAACAAAATATTATCTTCAATGGTGAATATCTGTGTTAAAATGTTTGTATAACCACTCGGAAGTTGGCTCATGCAAGCTTAAATCTTAGATCAAGGACCAACTTAATAAAAAATATCCAAATGTTGGACAATATTTCTCTATATTTTCACCTGAAATTAAAGCAAACATACAAATATTAGAATAGCTCATGATCAGACATAATAGATATTCATTGTCTGTTATATTTAATGATATATATATAAATAATGAGTTGCTGCACCAATGCACTAAAAATCAATATATATATATATATATATATATATATATATATATATATATATATATATACACACAAAATACACAAGATATATACTTTAATGAAAAATCAAACCAAACAAAATTTTTCAGCAGCATCTCACTAACTTTTACACACTTTAGCATCATTCACTTACACTTATTTGAATATTATCTCTTACTTCATTGTATGTGACATGTATCTAATCAAAACATCCTCCTGCATCTCACTAAGTTTTGTATACTTTAGCATCAAGAATATTTGCCACACATATTTGAATATTATCTCTTACTTCATTACACATGACACATATCTAACCAATAAGAAATGACCAAACACAACATATCAATAATCTGCATCTCTTTGCTTTTTATCATTTTTTTATCATTTCAATCTTGAGCTCTGACGAAGCCTGTTTCCTACTTGTTCTTTATACTATCATATATATATATATATATATATATATATATATATATATATATACAAATGAAAGAGAGAACAGATGGAGTAAAATTCTACTGTTTGTAGCATTTATTTTTAAAAAGGTGCTCAATACAGAGTAGAGCAATATATTATTATCATCACCTGAAGAAGTACAATCATAGTGTTGAAGCATGAAAGCTTTTGTGTAGCAATTTCAACATGTTTTTGTTACAATTTCTTATAATAATAATAATAATAATAATAATAATAATAATAATATATATATATATATATATATATATATAGTTAGATAGAAATAGATGGATACAAACATAAACATATGTATACACACTCATATGCACACACAGAGTTCAGAGTGCCATAACTTATACTAATACTTCTTAACATATAAAATGCATGTGAAGCCTACTTAACCAATGAAAATCAAACAACATAGAAATAAAAATACCAGAATTTTATTCTTTCTCCATATCTCATTCTCTGATGAAGGATCTTTAATAAAAGTGAAACATCTTGCATTCATAAATGTTTCCTATTGTTCCTTATCTTAGCATATGTATGTATTTCAATTTGATTCCTGGTTAAAATGGCAATGTCTGTTTGATCAAAAATATATAATATGTCCATTGATTTGCCTTATATTTGGTATTTAAGGCTTTAATCTTTATTCCTTTATTTGGTTCTTTCAGCTTTAGAAATATTAATCATTGTTTTGTATATTAACAACATTTTGTCATCATTGGAACAAGAAACTTGATCACTCTAATATCTTTATGTGTAATCCAAATGACTTGACAATAGCCAAGGTGATTGATGACAGATTATGAAAGAGCATGACAAGGTTCATGCCTTTTCAGTAAACCATAATCGATTTTTATTCTTTTTTGTTCATTTTTCGAGATATGTGACAATTGTTTTTTTGTTGTTATCAAGGAGTTAGGTTTGTTTTTGGTAGGGAATTATAAGAATTGAAAAACATCTTTTTATAAACCTGTGTTTCTCATAGCCATGTCTTGTGATCCCAGACTTTCTCAATTGCTCCCTCATTTTGAAAGAATTTAAAAAAAAAAAGAAATTTTGTTTTATTAAATGCAATCAAATGGAAAAAAAAATTCCTTATGGATAAGACTTTCATTTGATTTAAAGTTCTAATTTCCCTCTTTGGCTAGAATTCCTCCTCTTAGATGTGAAATTCCTCCCCTGGGAGCCAAGTGCCACCTGTTTGAGAATCACTGTGCAAGATTTTCCCAAAACAATATTTTTCTTCATCCTATTTTTTGTTTTATGAAAAGAAAATCCGTCAAAAACTTATACATATATATATACATAAATATATATATATATACATATATATATATATATATATATATATATATATATATATATATATATATATATATATAAATTGTTTTTATATAATTTTAAAAATCCCCTTAAAAATGTACATATCATAAATCCCTAACATTTATATTTGCTCCCTTACAAAACAGCAGTTTTATTTATAAATCTGAATTCCAGATAAGAAAAAAAAGAAAAGTGAATTAACTATGTTTTGATGAATTCAAATTTTAATGGTAAAACGATGAAAAGAAATTAAATATCTGATGGCCCTATGTAAGTAGACTTGTGCACTCATGAAAATTGGTAAAAAAAAAACATTCCAGGGAATAATTATTGTAGATTAGCATACCTTAGACTTTCCTCAAGGTAGGAGATTTGTTGATGTTGATTTTTTTTTTGTCCATTTAGAAGGGTGGGGGGAATGGGATATTCCAGTGTAGCTTATTTGGCATTGCTGATTCCACGTAGACAATTAGACATATGAATTTTTTGGTAGAGGGACAGTTCGATGTCTGATTTCTACTTCATTGTTATAGTCAAATTTGCTCTCTCTCTCTCTCCCTCTATCTCTCTTTCTCCTCACCTCTTTCTCTCTCTCTCTTGCTCTCTCTCTTTCTCCTCACCTCTTTCTCTCTCTCTCCCTCTATCTCTCTTCCTCCTCACCTCTTTCTCTCTCTCTCCCTCTATCTCTCTTCCTCCTCACCTCTTTCTCTCTCTCCCTCTATCTCTCTTCCTCCTCACCTCTTTCTCTCTCTCTCTCTCTTGCTCTCTCTCTCTCTCTCATTTAGTAGTCAAATTAGAACTTATTATTTATATGCTTGAATAACAAATTGAGTCCAACTAACACTGTAAAAAGTCAGGGATCAGTTTGTAACTGTATGTTATATAAAAAACATAAACACCTTCTAAATTGATAAAAAATTATATTTTCAGCAAATGTAGTTTCAGTAAGATTTATTATGTGCTAATCTTCAAACATCCGCAAAAAAATATTCTGCAAAGAATTTTTACCTTTTTCCTGAGCATACCAGTCTTTTTAAATAGTGCCTATCAGATTTTTACTGACAGTCTTTGATCAATAATTTGCACCCAGTTTCTTGTAGATTTGAAGTTTAACAAGAATTTTTGGGATAAAAAGTTCTTTCTACACATAATACTCCATTATTGTATACCATTTGAAAAAAAAAAAAAAATTAAAATGCTTCTTTTTGAAGAAGCAGAGATTTTAGCATTTGCATTGCAGCTAAAATTTTTAAAAAGATATTTGAAATGATACAAACTCACTACAAAATATTGTTTTAAACATGACACATATCTGTACATAAAGTCGGCTCCTAAAAACGGTAACAACTCTTCTACACAGCTATAGCCACCACCCTAAACCCAATCCAGCTCACTATATACACAAGCACGCAATTTCTATTATTTCTATTCTATTTTAATCATAATTTTGAAATTTTCTGTTGTATCAATGTCTGATGAGAGAGTAAACGGAACTCATATGTAAACTAGAACATTATTTGAGAATTGTGAAGGTCATATGTAATAAAACAGTCACATTTAATATATTAGCTACCTTCTACAATACATTTTTATTATTATTATGCCTCTTGATTCCTTGGGGAATATAGGGCCGCAACAACACCTCTCCAATAGATGCAGTTCCAGGCGATCCTCTTCAGCTCAGCTTATGTCATGCCGGCTGCGTTCACTTCTGCGTCAACACCTCTGCACCAAGTCTGTTTTGGTGAACCCACTTTTTGCCTTCATTGTGGATTCCAGTCAAGAGCCTGCCTGGTGACATTAGAAACTAGAACTGGTCATGCAGAGTGTGTGGCCAATCCATCCCCATTTTTGTTTACTGATGTCTATCTTGAATGGGGTTTGTCTTGTCCTATCCCACAGTTGGTCATTGGAGACAACTTTCCTTGTGGATTCCAGTCAAGGGCTTGCCTGGTGACACTAATGATTTAATGCACAGGCATCAATTGATAGGTTAAATCATTGTATTAGGCCTACAAAAAAATAAAATAAATCCCAGTTAAACAGATAAAGCAAGCAAAAATGACACTATGATTGGCAAAGCAAATAAAGCAAGTGTCAACAATTATTTTGATATTAATAATAGTAACAATAATAATAATAGTCAAATGAATAATTTTAAGGTAAGAAGAAAAATTAGTGGGGAAAAAGTAATATTAGGTGGTGCAAAAATAATGTCGTTTACTCACATAGTAACATATGTGAGAAAACGACATTATTTTTGCACCAACCTAATAACCTCTTCTATTTTTAGATATCTCTTTCCACTAGCTCTGCTTTTTGTGTGGGACTATTGTGGTAAGCCCAGATAAAAGAAAAATAAAAAAAAAATAAAAAATAAAATATATGAAAGAATTAAAATCAAAATAAGGCATTTGATTTCCTTTAAAAGCCATCTCTCTCTCTTTCTACCATTTCTCTCTATCTTTCTCTCTCAACTAATTAGGAGGCAACTCTCAAATAAAAAGAGGAAGAAGAAAAGACTGAACATAGCTGTGAAAAGGCAGAAGTCTGCTGGCCCTGATTTCTAGTCATTGTGATTAGAAATTTATCATATTAAGAGAGGTTCTATATCATATTAAGAGAGGTTCTATATCATATTAAATGAGGTTCTATATCATATTAAGAGAGGTTCTATATCATATTAAGAGAGGTTCTACATCATATTAAGCGGGGTTCTATACATCCACTATAGAAAAAATGAAAAAGAAAGGAGCATCAAAAAATACAAAAATGTCGATCAATCAAAAAGAAAAAAACAAAAACAAAGAGATTTTTGATGTCAGTTGAAACAAAGCACTGCACAAGTAGTGTGGATCCCTTACTTAAGAGATATAAACTGAAAACTTTGCCAGAGTTACCAGCTAAACATGTCATATAAAGAAGTTAAGTGGTCATCTGATTAAGACATTTTCCACCCTTCCAAAAATATATGCAGATTGATGTTGCACCTACTTTTACAGCAGCCAAAATGATGGCGACTACTATCAAAAGTCTGACTTGTAACCTATCAAATATGCAGCCGAATCAACTTTCCCTACCATGAATGACAAACGACTCGCTCTAATTGAAGTCAAATAAATAAATAAATATATATTATTTGTTTATACCTTTGATTCTGTTCATCTATTTCTGAAGTTTCTGATAAATATTTCTAAGAACTGCTGACATTTCTCCACAACCCCTGAATAAAATATATATAAATATAATTGATTAAATAATTATCACAAATAAAAATAATATTAAAGTATAAAAATCAGTAACAGACTCATAACTAAAACACCTGTTTGATACACTAGACTCCCGATGAACCCAGAATAAAATATATATGATTAAAAATGATTCAGCTATGATTACAAAAGCAAAACATAAAAGTATTAAATAAAAAAAAAGTAGTAGACTAATTCCTAAAGCAAATTCCCTTGAAATTTCTTATTAAATATATATGGTTATAGATGATTCAATTCTGATTGCAAAAACTATAATGATGTTAAAATAAAAACAAAAGATAATTAAGTATTAGGTTGGTGCAAAAATAATGTCGGTTTTTGGCGTTACAAAATACGTAAAAAAAAACGACATTATTTTTGCCTAATATCAATGAGTCATCATTTAAATAGGCTGAGTTTTTCTGAAATGCTCTTTGCCAAAATTACATGTACATGTTACATGGTGCAAAATATAAATTGTCCTAATTGTAGTGTTATCTATGCAGAGAGGAGATCATTAAAGTTTTGAGTCTTTTAAAATTTGGTTTCAGTTTTTGAAGAATAAGGAGAAAACTGGTTGGAAGAACTTTATAATTCTTTCAATAAGTTTTGTCGAGAATCATTCATTTCTTATTAAGGGTAACTAATTTAAAAACCAGATTTTTAGAAATATAATTCAGAATTGTTCCTTGAAAGATTGTATATTATGACCAGCTTAAGCTGGTAATTCTGGCTTTAACCCTTTGAGAGTGATAGCTTTAATCAGGTGACAGGAAACTAGTCGTCTAAAAGTAAATACAAAATAAAATATAAAATGCAATTTAGGAATCAAATATTTTTATGCAGCTCCCAGCTCAGAGTGTTAGATTTCAAGAGCAAGGCTTTTTATCAATTCAGAACTTAGTGTATAACTTTAAAATATTATTTTCTTACAAGTTTTCATATCCTAAGTTCTTCATTGCAAATATATACAAAGTAATCAGTATTCAAAATATTTGATAATTAGTTGTTTTTTAATTGCATTTTCGTTTTTAATCCCTCTATTCTCTCAACAAGTCTGTATTCTTTTAAAATCCATAATAATCATGAGTTATAAAAACTGTTTGCAACACTTTATTTCACTGCTTCACAATGTTTTTGTTGACCACTGCAAGACACAAATAATGTTGGCTCTCGCCTTGTTGGTTGAAATTTATTGTGACATTGAAAACTGTATTGGCATATGACGTACGTTAGATTAAATATACTTCAGCTCACAACCAAGCTTATGGAATGTCTATTACTAAAAATGGCTTTTGAAATTTGTATATCACCCAATGGTTTATGTTCTATGAATGTAGGAAGATAACCACATTTGTAGTTTTACATTGGAATGAGAACAGATGTCACAAGCTGTGGACTGTGAGCTCAACATTTTTAAATGCAACCTTGTATTGATAATGACCCTGTTCAAGAAATAAATATTTATGTGACTGTGTATGTGTGTGTGTGTGAAGAAGTGAGTCGTTGCAACTGAGAATGAGAAAGAAGTCGTGAGAGATGGAGAGAGTGGTAGAACATCAAAGTTCATATGGTGAAAAAGATGACATATTTTTACGTATTTTGTAATTTTCAGATGAATCATAAATGTTATTTGGGTTATTGAACTTGTTTTTGTTTTCTGCTTGTTTCATGTTTCAGCCTGCTCATTCCTTGGTCATTCCTTGACCATTCCTTGGCCATTCCTTGGCCATTCCTTGGTCATTCCTTGGCCATTCCTTGGCCATTCCTTGGTCATTCCTTGACCATTCCTTGGTCATTCCTTGGCCATTCCTTGGCCATTCCTTGGTCATTCCTTGGCCATTCCTTGGCCATTCCTTGGTCATTCCTTGAACATTACTTGACCATTCCTTGACCATTCCTTGGTCATTTCTTGGTCATTCCTTGGCCATTCCTTGGTCATTACTTGACCATTCCTTGACCATTCCTTGGTCATTTCTTGGTCATTCCTTGGTCATTCCTTGGTCATTCCTTGACTATTCCTTGGTCATTTCTTGGCCATTCCTTGACCATTCCTTGGTCATTTCTTGGTCATTTCTTGGCCATTCCTTGGTCATTCCTTGGTCATTTCTTGGTCTTTAGCATGTGCACAATCCACATCAAAGAAATGAGTCTCTACTTTTACTGGTGAATGTACGGGTGACATACAAATAATCTCTCAGTTACGTCTCTGTCCTTGCAAAGAGTGTACTCAGGGGCTTCTTTGTCAAAGAACAGAGGGGAAACTGAGAAAATTATACTGAGAGGTGCCCAGCCCTGGGGAACAGCTGCCCGAGGACACACCCTCCCATTGCCCTAGAGAGAGGGATCAGTGCTTGCACCAAGGCCAGCACAACCAATGGTTGTGGCAGCTGTGAGCATTTTTTGTCCCTTGCCTGGGTGCATGCACTTGGGTCCCCACTTTAAAAAGGCCTTGTGTCACATCTCATCCTGGTGGGGGGACGAGTAAACACCTTGAATGTGTGGGTGGTGCAATGGGTAGTGGCCCGAAATGAAAGCCAGGTTCAAATTCCAGTCAGATTAATTACATTCACTTATATGCAAATATTCTTGGGTAATATATTATTCCTTCCCCCTAGATATAGGTTAAATAGTGGAAAATCATTATTATTCTTAAAACAACTGTTACTGAAAAAGAAATTATTCTCACAATAAAAAAATATGTTTTGGCTTTAAATAGCAATCAAAGTCTTTATAACACATAAACGAAGAACTTAATTACTCTGTTTTATTGTATTTTACAAGTAGTGTCAACCAAGTGTTCTTTTTTAAAGCCTTTCTTTTATGCTTACCAACTTCTGCATGACATAACATTCCCTATTCTAAAGTAATGTCTTAATTTCCCTGCCGTTAAGCTCAGTCGGTTGATCTTGCTGTAGCATATCATTTAATTAATAATCTACTGTAATAACTTCAATTATCTACAGTAAAAAAATAGTGATGATTAGTAGATACACCCTGGTAACAGAGACCACCTCCTTTATTAAAAATTGTCTGCCTGAAGAAGTCCAAAAAATGTATAAGCTGAAATGTGGTAACAGCAAAAACAACAAAGAGATCAATAATGAAAAAAAAAAACAAAAAAAAACAAAACAAAACAAAAAAACCTTGGAACAGATTCAGATGTGTCTACATTTTGTTTTCTTGTCATTTTTCTTGTTATTGTTGTTTGCAAAACCAGTGCCTCGGACAAGTAAAAATTGTATTTCATTGAACAAAGAGCTTTTGTGCAGAAAAAAAAATAAAAAGCTTGAGACTTTTAGATGTAAAAATATAAAACTGCATTTGTATTTTATAAACCAAATTGCGTTTTTTTCAATGCACTTAATTTTCAAGTAAATACCCGCAATTAAAAAAAAAAAAAAAATTTGGAAAAAAATAAAAACAATGTTTTAAAAGCAGCAGAAGGATTTTTACCTGACTCAGGACCTACCTCCCCTCCCCCAAAAAATAAAATAAATTAATAAAATCAAAAAAAAATTGCCAAGCAAAAAAAATTTATAAAAAGTGAAAAGAAAAAAATTTAAAGAAAAATTTGTCCACTCTGTAATTAACTTAATGTTTAATTTATTGACGAGTTTGTATCTATACAAAAAAAAGAAGCTTTATATGAAGGCTGACTGTTGAGAGTGCATCTGTGCACTTATTATTGTCATTATCATTATTACTATGAAATAATTCTTTTTTTTTCTTTTAAATTATGTTTGGTATGGGAGAGGGGAGGGGAAATTAATTGCCAAGGCCACAATGCCTGAATCCAATTTAAAACTTAATTTTTCTTTCTTTGATTTTTTTTGATTTGTTTGCATTTCTTCCACCTGTTCAAATGATATTATTTTAATAACTTTTAATTTAAATTCATTTTTTTTTTTCAATTTTGATTTAATTTAAAATCTTTTGTTAATGTGCATTTGGACAGGCACATGATCAATAAAATAAATCCACAAATCTTATTTGAGAGTTTTTGTCTTTATTTATATTCACTTAAAATTCTGAAATGATTTTCTGTCTTTGCACCGAATGTGGAATAAGTGAGCTGAGTACAACATTCAGGCAAGTCTGCTTTATTCACTTTCACACTATTGCCCTTAGGAAAGGTATTAATCTGTTTTTATCCCTCTAGCTATCAGTTGAACAGTAGGTTAGATTGTGATTCCTAGCCTTGGATGGCAGCTGGTCTATGAAAAGTAAAAGAGGAAATCTGTAGAATATCTTATGATTTGTTTTCATAATTTCATTCTCCCAGAAATTGTATCACAGGATAGAATTGCTTTAGGAATTAAACTTATTTTACAATAGCATTACAATTATTTTTACAAATAGAATTATTCTTAAAATAGAATTATAATTATTCTTACAGTTAGTATTATTCTTACAATAGAATTAGAATTATTTTACAATTAGAATTACTTTACAATATAATTAGAATTATTCTTTCAATTATAATTAATTAGCAATAAAATTAAAATTACAATAGAATTAGAATTATTCTTACAATGAGAATTATTCTTGAGTATCTGTCTATATTTCTGAGATGAAGTATTATGTACACTATTTACATTAATCAGACTATTGTTCTCATCTTTGTTGCCATATTTATCACAACGTTTTAGCCCTTCAGTATCTGTCTATATTTCTGCGATGAAGCATTATGTACACTATTTACATTATTCGAACTATTATCCTCATCTTTGTTGCCATGTACACTATTTACATTATTTGGACTATTGTCCTCATCTTTTTCGCCATATTTATTACAACATTTTGGCCTTTCAGTATCTGTCTATATTTCTGAGATGAGGTATTATGTACACTATTTGCATTGTTCGGACTATCATCCTCATCTTTGTTGCCATGTTCATCACAACATTTCAGTCATTGTACGCCCTGGCCTTCTTCAGGTGGTTGGACTGTCAAACTCCTGGACACATGGCACAGTGGATAAAGGTGGTAGTTAGATCCAGTGACAAGATCCAAAGAGTGTGAGTTCAATACCTGGTTAAGGTGGTGGAGAACTTGGAGAAGGGAATTAACAAAAGATAACTGATAATTGATATCCATGGCACGTGCAACTAGAACAGTCTACCCCAGCGAGCAAAATAAAGGGTTCAGTTCGACATTCCAACCATCTGAAGAAGGCAGGAGTGTACAACAGCCAAATGTGATAAATATGGCAACAAACATGAGGATGATAGTCTGAGCAATGCAAATAGAAGTATTTTTACAATGCAAACTATGTTTCCACTTTAATTGACCACCAAAGTGTTGATAACCCATAAACTATGAATCACTTAATCACTCTGCTTCATTGTATTTTGCAAGTAGTGTCAACCAATTCTTTTTAATTTTTGAAAGCCTTTTGTTTATGCTTACCAACACCCTGACAAAAAAGACCTGACCATTTAATAAAAATTGTTTGCATGAAGAAGTCCAAAAATGGATAAGTTGATACTTTGTAACAGCTGAAAAAACAAAAAGATCAATATTTATTAAAAAAAAAAACAACCCAAAACTTGGAACATATTCTAATATGTCTACAGTGAGTTTTCCTGTCATTTTTCTTGTTAATGATGTTTGCAAAACCAGTGCCTCAGCCAAGTAAAGACTGCATTTCTTTGAAAATGAAATCTTTGGAAATTGATTCTTTTTTGCCATAACGGAAGTTTATAAAATGTGGAACAAATTGTAAACCAAAAATAGAATTAGCTGAAAGCTGTATCAGTTTATGTTTGATCACCATAATGGTGGTTAATCATATCATATATAAGAAATATCACCAGATAATGGGTGACTATGGAAGAAAAGAATATTCTCTCAGTTCTCATTCACCCATTATGGGCATTGTTATATCCAGGATGTAATAACACCTTATTTCATCGATGGAAGGGGATAACTGGAAGAAAAGGTATGACAAACATCCTTTGTTCTCAGAGAATGTTTCATGCAGTAAGTCATACACAAAATTAAGTATTCATATTTACATTTGTCCAACACGGAGAAACTCTAACATGTGTATGTAACAACAAGCAGAATTAAAGTGGATGAAAAGGTAGAATCTTACTTGTAATAATTCTCACCTGGAATTGTATCAGTCAGATGTTCTTCTGTGTTTCTGGTGAAGCCATATTTAGGATTCCAGATTGCAGCTGTCCAAACTTAAATGCTATATCAGTATCAAGTAAAATGCTTAATTATGGATTTTTCTCAAACTAAAAGGTGAGGGCCAGAGATAGTTTCTATATGTGGTGAAGATTTATTTCCACAGGAAAACCGTGCCATAGGCTTGTAAGCTGCACCACATGGCAACTGGCTGGCCAGAACAAAAGCTAGAGCATGATGAACAACTTGTGTGTCTTAATTGGTTGACTGCTCACTTTAATTATTATATGAAGTGAGGTTACTAAGCGGAACATTCCACGTGACTCACGTGACTTCATCTCAACCAAAGAGAGATAATCACTTTTTGTATGCTTATAACACTGCTACTCCGGCGGTCGATTCTGGGTCATCCTTGTCAATAGAAACCAGACGATCTGGAATATGCTACACACTGCCTATACCAGAAGATGTCTTGCTTCTCAGGATTGTAGGACAACGAGTTGATTGCAAGGTCAATCCAACGATGTTTCTTAATGTTACGAGTCAATGATCCTTGGTGGCTGTCTACTTTGGTCCGCATATTTCTCCGCCTACATTGCGCTTATGGATCACAGAGCTGGAAGAGATCGATCAACGTTAGTAATCATAGTGTTGTCTCAGACCACGGCGAGATGTTCTATGTTGAAAAAAAAAAGAGAAATGTTTTACAGACGAAATAAAAACGAAAAAAGTCTTTGAGTTAATTTTCGATTTGGTTTTATGTAGTTCTTAGTATAATAAAATTAACCCTTCCCATTAAAATCTTTTTAGTGACACTTTGCTTATCGGTGCGAATTTCTTGGAACAGGGCTCAGTGTTGGGAATTCTCTTGGCTGCAGGTCACCTGGAGTTCAGTAGCATGTTCGTCCGCGTTTGCGTCTCTTGCCGTCTTTGGCTCCAACTGACCGGAATGGGGGCTGACTGTGTTTGGGGATTTGGGGTTTCCCTGATTACTATACTGAACAATAGTTCTTTGTTGTTTAGTTTGTAAAAATACAGTATCTCTCCAAATTTGGGTGATCCCTTCTTCCTACGAGTGGTTGTTGTAGGTTTCGGTCCGCCCATATGCTCATTCCCTTTCTTATTTATGCCTCACACTATGATTTCCACATGGGCATAGGTATTTCCTCTGTCTTTCTTTGTATCTCATTTAAACTCGTCATCTCTGCTCTCTTTTTAACAAATCTAATTTTTGAACCGCGTGGGCGATAGGACTAACTTAACTTTCAGTCATTAATTGTAATTAACTTAATTTTCGACAATGAACTTTTTTTTACTGGTTCTGGTCTTGTTTACATAATCAGAAATTTACCAACTGTTTCCTGCGACAGCTATTAGCAAGTATTCCTCTATATATTTTGTCCATTTAATCGTACCCATGAACCTTCTTATCTCAAGAAATATTTCTTGAGTTGTTTACAATTTCCACTTTTTGACAGGCGGAATAAATCAGTTTCTCAATTCTGCCTTCGTTTTCGCAAATTACCAAATATTATATAACAATTGACCTTTTCTCCCGTCGGACGATCAGAGACATGTTTTCGTAAGTCGACCTTTAGTAATAGGTCATAAAATAATTTCTCCATTTCTATCTTGTTTAGCAAAATTCTCAACTGATTTCGAATGCATTTTCACTGTCTCTCCCTAACCCTTGTGGATTTTAATTTTCCAAATGGCCCTTCGAAAATATCTTTTCTGAAAACAATAAAGTCATTTTTCCTCAAGTCGTCTTTGCTTCCCTATTTCAGTTCATATGTTATTTCGTACTTTTAACTCTTTACGTCTGTTCCAATTCATATTCTAATTAAACCCTTTCTTTTCTATTCACCAGTGTCACATAGCGTCCCATCGTTACATCCAACAAAACAATAATATCTAGTGTTAATCTAATGGAGAATTAGTCCTTTTTTTTAAACGGATATGCATATAGCATAGTGGCTAATGACGTTAAATGTAAGATCATCATGTCGAGTTCAAATATCGGTTGCGATTGTGTCGTTCACTTTTGCACATGTGACGTCACCCCGGCTTCTCCCGCGCCCGCTTGCTATCCTGAAACGACCAATGTGACTTGGTATTGGTCGCGGCGCCAAATGTGACGTGATCTGTTCTCACGGCACCAAATGTGACGTTCTAACCCTTGGCTGATTCGGATGGGAATCTGGTTAGATTCGGTATCAACTTTGTCGTTTCCAGCTCGCCTCCAACATCTGGTTACCGAAGTAACTGATTTAACTTCTAGTCTAACCTACTCACGTTGTGATTTGATCTTAGGTAGACAAAATCAATCAGTCGCCGGGCCGTAATGCAAGCCGAATTCAAGCAAAGGTGACATCGCACAAGTATATGTAAAAGAAAATAAAGTAACAACTCGAAAAGTTGAAATGTGTTAAAAAGAATAACAAATATTTTTATATCTGGTTGCTGAATACAGGACTGCGTCTTTCTCCCAAACCGCTAATATGGATACGTGACACTTTGCGTTTGTTAGGCGAGTCTTAGTATCTTAAGTTGTTTTTCAATAACTGGTTTTTGGTGTCTTCAGGCGATATTCGTAAAGCTTATTTTGGGGTGTGAGTCTAAGTCGTTCTTCAAAAATAAATTGTTCTTGGTTAGAAATCGAAGTCGGAATGCGTGGATCTTCAGTCAGCTTCCTGCGAGGCTAGTCTCAGAGCTCAACTCTGTATGCGTCTGCGTCTCCTCGGAACTCTGCCGAACTCTTCAACTGCCACTGTCTGCTGTCTGCTCCGTTTATATAGACCCCGACAAAAACCGGGTGTGGGCTTGTCGTTGTTTGGGTTCCTCGTTAATTCTAAATCCACAATAAGGATTTTCTTTGTTTTCGAATAGGAAAATTTATCACTTTCCATTTTTGGAAGTCCGTTACTTTTTGCTTTAGAGGGGTTCTTAAGGGAATCGTCCTCCCAAATTCTTCCTTTCTCATATTGGTATCTCACACCAATCTCCTCGGAGGCGTCAACAGGCCTCCTCTCCTTGTCATATGTTTACCTTCGTCCACCGCTCACGCCACCACTCAGCCAATGACGCACGGCAGCGTGGGTGTAGCTAGTCTGTCCTCAGTTTAAAAATTATTGCTCAAAGGGAAAAAAAATATCTTCCCTTTTTTTTCCCCCGACTGGGTCCCTACGACTCGCAGTGTGGTCCTTAATCTCTATCTTAACCGAATGTCATCTGGAATTTATCAACGAGATTTTCGCCAAGCGTCAAATGGGTGGTCAACTGGACGTCTTCGCACCCTGTCGCCAATTATATGTCCCGGTAACAAACTTTTATCATGTCCAGGTACTGAACATAAAACAGGTGTCTTTTCAAAACCAAATGATATCTCCGAAAGATAGTTAATGGTTTATTCTTTCCCTTTCTCTCTGGGGTGGCCTCAGCTGATGTCTTTCTCGATCAGTGCGTGACCTGATTACGATTACCTTCCAGCTTCTGTTTTGTAGGCCACTTGACCAATTTGAAATTTTCATTATTGCCATGGGCAGACTGCTATTTCTATTCGCCGCGTCGTAGCATAAATTAATTCTGACAGATCCGAGATCTTACGAATTTCCTATCTTCTGCGAAAAATAATACTTTTCTTCGCAAATGAAAATCAAATCTTTACCACTTTTCTTTTGTTAAAAAAATAACATCGCTCAGTATGTCTTTCGTGATAGCTTCTTCTCGCCTTAATTACTTCTCACTTTTAATTTTCACGCGACCTACCTGCTACAAATATCACAACTCAAACATCAGTGTGGTGAGGCTTTGGTCGTATATTACACATGGGGTTAGAAGGAGTCTTTGTTATCTAAACTAATTCCGGACATACACTTTAAAATCAATTACTGTTTTTAAAAGGACTGCCTCAGAGCTGCATTTGTTTGAATCAATTATTTAACTTTCTGAAAAAAGCTCATAGTAGAAGACTATCTTTCAATGTACGAAGCAGAGAAATAACTTATTTCGATGAAAACTGATATTTGGCAAAAACTAAAAATGATTTGTTTTTCCTACGTTGATGTAAAGTCTTCAGTCCAAAAGAAAATTCATTTAGGGGGAAGTCACACATCAAAGAGACTAACATATACAACCTGGTGCAAATAATTTTCAACATTTGATTTGAATATTTGCTAAATTCTGTGGTATAACGTTTTTTTTTATTCTGAAGTAATGTTTTAATTGATTTGAGATCAATCTCAGCTGGTTTGCTTAGGTGTGGAACAATATTTTTTTAAATAATTTCAAGCCAAGCAACCAATGCCACTAGTATTACAGTGGATGAAAGAAGACTGAGAATAGGAAAGGCAGAGGAAAGGACAAAATGTGAATGTGATTCAAGAAGACAGAAGATGGCGATTGACGTTGAGTTTAAATTTTTAAATATGGTAGTTATCACGGAAGCAAGTAAAGGGAGTTGCACAGGTGGGAAGTGGGGAAAAGAATCTGTTGAAGTAGAAGTGCATTAATTATTTCAACAGTAAATGTTTGGCATCTAAATGTCAATCTGGTAGCACGCTTAAATTCATGTAGTCGGATTACCAGAAAAAAAAACGCTCGTCAGAGCAGTTGCCATGAAAATGTTTGTAGAAAAGAGAGAGAAAAGCCACGTCACGTCGGTGTGAAAGTGACTGAAGTAGAGATGTCTGGTCAGGATCGATTACATTACAGATCCTTCTTGGATTTTGTCAAAAATTCTGAGATGACTAATAGGAGTACTAGCCCAGATATGGTCGCAGTATTCAATGTACGAACGAATGGTAGATTTGTAAATGTGCAAGATGGATTCTGATGAGAAAAAAACTTTTGTCACGACACAGTGACCCATCTTTCTTTGCAGTAGATGCAGCTATTCATTTGATGTAGTCGCTCCAACTCAAATTTGGGGAAAACATGAGGCTAGGGGGCGCAGTGTGTTGCTCTCCTAGACTCTAGCGCCAGCCATGCTGATTGCAGACAGAAAAGGTTCTCTATACTGGTTGAATGAATGAAGTTTTGTTTTGAAGGCATTAAAATTTACATGCCATTTCCCAGTTAACCACTGATTGGAGGTCCTTTTCAAGAGCAGTTTTTAAATCTGACGAATTTACTATTGAGACAAGTCAATGGCAAGGTTATCTGTATAAATACATAGTTGGGAAGTGATGGCATTGGAGAAGTCATTGATGAAGATCAAAAACAGCATAGAACCCAGAATAGCGCCTTGGGGATACCCGCATTCGTATGAAAGTATTTGGAAGCGAGCCCGTTCAAAACGACCTTCATTTCACGATTTGATGGGAACGTAGCCCTGGCGCTTGCATAGAATGCCGGCATGTCAAACCCTGTCGAACGCCTTTGAGGTATCTAGAACAACAGCACGAGCTTCTCCGTCCTTGTCTAGCGGTAGATCTCCCGAAACGGAAGCTATATTGCTTATCCGAGAGGAGATTGTGAGAATTATGATACTTAATCACTTCAACATTGATGAGGGCTTCGAAAACTTTGCCAAAAAAAAAAAAAAAAAAAGTAGTAATAAACTACTAGGGCAATAATTTGTGGGGCCAGCGGGTTTTCTAGAGTTCTTAAAAACAGGAAATGCAGTGAACCTCCAACAAAGTGGAAAGCAGGAAGAGGTTGTAAAGTTCTGAGAGAATTAGAGCCAGCTCGGGAGCACATTTAGGGCGACGACAGGATCCATTCACATCCGACCCTAGTTTGGAAATGACGCCTTAAACCATTGATGGTGTTATGCGCATATTACTCATTACAGCCTTCGTTCTAGGAGGATATCAGCCATGGGAACTTCAGATGAATCGAGTGAGGAGTTTGAAGAGAACTTTTAAGCAGATCACTCAACCTAAAAACTTGATTCCAAGAGACGTCGCAAAGGAAGTCACGAAATGAGTCCCTATCAGCAAGTTGATAACAATTAAGATATGCTGCTGGTAGAAGGTTCTTGGCTGATGGGAGAGCGGAAAGAAATGTTTACAGACATTACAGCATGATCGGAGTTTCCATGAAGGCAGAGCAGCAGGAGTACCATATGGAATCCGGGGTAGAAGCAAAGAAGAGATCAAGAAGAGAAGCGTGTTTATCAGAATTACTGAGGAAATCTGTTGGGATGCCCCATCATTTGCGTGAGAGATTCAAAAAGTTCTGGGTTTGAATGCCATCGAGGTCAGTAACAGAAGGATTAAGCCACTTGTCTTGTTGGGCCTTGAAGTCGCCGAACACAAAAATATTTACAAACGCGTGTGGAGGGAGGGCCTTATCTATATTGTCAGAAATACTATCTAGCACACAAGTGTCATGTGAGGAAGGAGAATGAGAGAAGTAAAATAAATAGCTAAGTTTGGTAGAGAAAGAGGGGTACGCATGTAAGAATGGTATGGCTACACAAGAGAGAATTCCCTAGCCCGCAGAAGATGTTCCGCAACAAACTCCCAGGTCATTCATGTTAACACTAGAGTCCTTCCTAAAGAGAGGAATCAAGAATTCAGAGGAGTGGATTGAAGAATTAAAATTAGTTTCGCAGAGATCTAGTATGTCAGAAGAATTTTCGATGAGGGAACGGTTTCACACTTCAGGAATTTGTACTAATACCACGAATGTTGGAGAAAGAAAGGTTGTGGAGTTTAGGTTTTTTCCGAGCAGTTTTCGTTTTATTTCGTTGGTTGCTTATCGTCAAGGTGTGTTATTTAGGTTAGAAAAAGGACTAGAATACTAACAGCTTTCGGTCGTCTAAGGTAACGTACGAGCTGGGAATTGGCGCAGTATATGGCATAGTGTTGTCCATCCGTCGTTAACTGGGACAAAATGTGGCTTGTTAATTTTAACGCCTCCAAAAATTAAATTCTCTCTAGTAATCATTTAAGAGATTGCCATCATCATGGCTGATGCACTCCTTCAGGAAAGTGACTAGTTGCGCCTTCTCAGGCTAACGTTCTCAGCTGACACGAAGTGGAAAGACTGTATTGAATCCATTGCTAGGCCAGCTGCTAAGAAAGTCGGTTCACTGTCTCGTGCGAGGCAATTTTTCTCTCCGGAATCTATCTTGCATATGTATAAGTCTACCATTCATCCATACTTAGAATATTGCTGCTGCATATGGTCCTGAGCTCTTACAATTTACTTTGAGCTCCTTGTTAAAATCAAAAGAAGAATCAGCAATATTATTGGTCCTGATCTGGCAGCTCGGCTTCAGTCACTCACCAAACGCCGTAAGGTTGCCTCTCTGTTCCTTGTTTACAAATACTTGCATGGTAATTGTTCGGATGAGCTCTTTGCTATGATACCTAAACTTTTTCTTAATTTAAGCGCAGTACTAAACTGATATCGAGATCTCATCAATTCATCACGGACACCCTTTCATGCGCGACATGACACTGAAAAATCCCCGATACTATGCGACTGTTATTCAGGACAACCTCTCTAGACGCTACGCAAGTGTTCATTTTCCTAACTACTCCTCGGAAGCAGCAATCAGAAAACTACTAACCTTGTACCCTCAATTAGAAGAGACGTAGCTACCGTCCACGCATATCACCAAAAATTCATTACAGTACCACTATTAAGATCTCAGGGGAGGAAAGGAACCGAAAAACCCTTCCTAAATACGAAACAAGAGATGAGCCGATACTTCTGTTCAAGAGAATGTGGAGGAGTATGGACCGGCGATAGGAAGGCGTATCTATTCCTGTTAAAAACAGTTTTAAAGATTAAGAAAGATTTAAGAATTAAAATGCCTAAGAAAACTCGAGCATCGTGTCCTGAACTTGCCTTTCCAGTTAAGTTATATCTTCGAAAATTAATTCAACTAACTTATTCGAAGTGTCGATCATCGGCACACATGACATTTTTAAGTGTGTTATGCGTAAGTAATTAATTTTTTTGTGAGATTACAGTCAATTTTTGGACTTTGGGGGTAAGGGTGGAAGTGATAAAATCTACTGGAAGAGAACAGCACTTCTCAAATTTAGCAGAGTAAAAAAAACAAAACAAAAAAAAAAACAATAAGAAAATAAAAAAGACGAATGATTCAAATCTGAAATTTAAATTAAATTGAAATTTTAAACTCTCAGTTACCTATGAGAAGTAGAGATAAAAACAGCAACAGAAAAAATCAAATGGAAAATTAACAATGGTAGGATACCTCTGAGAGGAAGAGACAAAGAAAAAAAAATCAAGTGATCATTCAAACAAAATTAAAATTTTACAAACCATTTTTCACGCGTTTGATTACTTACAATACCATCTCCATAAACATTTTTTTGTTTTTTTAGTCGTATTTTTGCCATTTTTAAAATAAAAGTAAAAATATACAGAAGTGCTGAATATTTTATTTGATCATCAAAGCTACAATCAAGGAAGAAAAATAAACCAGATTTTCAAATATTTTAATGTACAGTATATGACACGTGCTACAATACAAATAATGGCGAACTTTTTTTTTCTAAAATTTAATCCATGTCACGTAATGTGAAACATAACATAATTTTATGAATATGTAGTAGAATTTAATTAATATCGCTTTATTTTTTATATATAAATCATCATTTTGAAATAATAACAGAATAAATGTGTTACAGTAACCATAATTGGAAAAGAGACTTGTTTATCTTTTATCATAGAAAATCTCATACATTTGCTTTCGAAGTTCTCAGAATTCTTCCTTCTGCTGTGGGATGACGTAGTCAAGGTTTTTACATACTCCAACCACCATCTATTATGAATTCTTGGCCCGTGACAAAGGAGGACTATTTTGGAAAAAAAAAAAAGAGGACAAAAGAAACTCTTTACAAAACTGTAAGACAATATAGAATACAAAAACGATAGACAGGGAGAGAGGGGGCGAGAAAAAACAGAGAGATAAATTGAAAGAGAGAGAGAGAGAGAGGGAGAAAGAAAGAGAGAGAAAGAGACACATAGGAAAAGAGAAATAGAGATAAACCAAGTGAGACAGGAGGATAAAGCGAAAGCGAGAGAGAAATAAAGAAAGGGAAAGAAATAGAGAAGTAAGGAGAAAGAAAAAGAGATACAGAGAAAGAGAGAGAGTAAGAGTGATTGAAAGAGAGAGAGAGAGAGAGGGGGGGAAGAGAAAGAGAAAATAAAATAAGAAACGTCTGTGAGTTTGGCAAGTATGTAAGCGTTGACTATTTTGATGAACTGGTAGTGTCGCCTTTAACTATCCGAGAGGACTTTACTTCACATACGTGGACAGACAACTTCCCCTGAATTTACTCGGATGGTAGTGTGAGGTAAGCAAGGTAAATTTTCTTCCTCGACTATCAAATTCTGAAATTTTCATAAAGCTAAAGTCCACATTGACATAGGTGGATAGTTCAGACCGTGAACGAGATGAAGGGGAACGTAAAGATGACACTGATGGCGATACCTGTGGCCGCTATTGATATTTTGTTCCAATCATTCGTTAAGCAGTAACACCCTATTCATAAGACTTCTTCCTGTTACCAGCATGCTGATTGGAACTCACTCCATGAATTTCTTCGTGACGGCCAGGTGCTGATAACTTTAAACTTCCAAATAAAAATTGCACCACTGAGGTTTCTTCTTGTCTCAAAGCCGGCATGCACGCTTTTATCCTTACTCAGAAATACCAGGTGAAACCTAAATGCATTCATTGGTTCCCACCAGCAGGCTTGGCCGCCATAGCTCATAGGAAAACTATTTGCGGTAATACCAAGGTGACAGCTTTCGTCTCTGCAGGTCAACTGCTGATCTACTGGAAATAATTGCAGAAAGAGTTTATTATGCCCTAGATAAAAACGGTGAAGCCTGGGCGGCAGCACCGAAAGCCTTTGACAGGGTTTGGCATTTAGGTCTTTTCCACACGCTGAAAAGTTACGGTATCTTCGGCTAAATGAAGAATGGTCACTCGTCTAGATCATTTCTTACTAACGCGGCTATCACCCCAGGGCTTCATCCTTGGTTCATTAACGGCATTCTCGATGACATCTGCACTCAAACTGGCACCTACGCTGACGACACAACCATTTACTCCTGCCTCGATAGTAAGTCTGATAAGTCAGACAAGTTCAAAATGGCGGTTGGTGTCCAAAACGACCTCAAATCCGTCGTTAACTGGAGCAAAAGATGGCTTGTTAATCTTAACGCCTCCAAAACTAAACTTTGAAAGACTGCCATCATCATGGCTGATGCTATCCTTCAGGAAAGTGACTAGCAGCGCCTTCTTAGGCTAACGTTCTCAGCTGACACGAAGTGGAAAGATTATATTGAATCCATTGCTAGGCCAGCTGCTAAGAAAGTGAGTTCACGGTCTCGTGCGAGGCAATTTTTCTCTCCGGAATCTATCTTGCATATGTATAAGTCTACCATTCATCCATACTTAGAATATTGCTCCTGCATATGGTCCAGAGCTCTTACAATTTACCTTGAGCTCCTTGTTAAAATCAAAAGAAGAATCAGTAATATTATTGGTCCTGATCTGGCGGCTCGGCTTCAGTCACTTACCAACCGCCGTAAGGTTGCCTCTCTGGGCCTTGTTTACAAATACTTGCATGGTAATTGTTCGGATGAGATCTTTGCTATGGTACCAAGACGTTTTGTATTTAAGCGCAGTACAAGACTGGCGCCAAGATCTTATCAATTTGCATTTGAGCTGGCTAGATGTAGCCGTAAATTCTATGGTTGCAGTTTCTTTATCCCATGATTATCACTTGTGGAACTCCCTACCAGCTCCATCCATGCTTTTCGGCTGATTTTTGTCTGCAAAAATTTAAATGCAATGTCAATCGCTATCTACTGTCCTCCTGATTACTCTTTTCTCTTTCTGCTCATTATTAATATTTCTGTTTCTAATTCTTTCACACCTTGTAAATCCTTGTGTTTTGTGGCTTTACTGCCTTGCTTGTGGTGACACCAATTAAAAATAAATGCATGTATGTGGCCCTCAAGAGAGTAGTTTGAAGCGGACTATAGGAATATTGTCTCTACATAATTTACATTTTCATTAGTATCATATAGCGGTTAAAATTACAAACCAAGCAGTAATTACAAACCATCTGATACTTCGCCATTCAGTTATATTACGCGGAGTAGGTTAAACCGATGACTTATAGCATGTATATACTCATAGGCCCAAACATTTGTAGATGATGTATCCTGGTTTCACACTTTACCTCCTAATATTTATCATACTTACCATAAAATACATAAATATACTAATATAACTTATTAATACAATCATAGATTATATTAACATTTCCAGAAATAAACACACACAAGACACCATATGTCCGTTGAGAAATATATATCTACATGTTTTTAAATGAATAATCGAAACCGGTGCAAGGGTTTCCTCCCTCAAATCTATGATACGGGGTTCCTAGTCAATTTTCTTAAGGTAGCATGAAATTCAAGTGGAAAAATTAATAAATAAAAAAATACAGTGTATCTAAATAGATATTAGAGGCATGTTATAATAGATTATTCCATCTTAAATAAATCATCAATGTCAGTTTTTAACATCAACTTGAGAGATTTTTCTTGCTAAAATGTTGACTGATTTAACGCAATTAACATTATGGATAAAAAATTAGTGAATTTTATATAGTGTTTTTTTTATATAGTGTTTTTTTTATATAGTGTTTTTTTTATATAATGTTTTTTTTATATAGTGTTTTTTTTATATAATGTTTTTTTTATATAGTGTTTTTTTTATATAGTGTTTTTTTTATATAATGTTTTTTTCAAAAATGACATGGCCGAAACAAATGCACGTATTTGGAGAAAAAAAAAACAGACTTTAATATTTAGTAAACATTATTGCTTATTTAATAGGTAATATCACGATTTATGGAACAGATATCTTTAAACATTCATTCCATATAGAGTCTGGGTTTAAGAGGAAAATAAAGCAATAATCTCGGTTTTATTTCAACAGGAATTGACTTTTAATGCCATGAAACATAGATTTGCGGCAAAAATTAGCACTGCTTTTATACAGGGCAGGTTTAAGAATTCTCTGCCTCCAACAACAAATCTATGATATGACCCCCGGATCAATGATACTAGCACCGCACTCTACTATAGCTCAATTTTCATGAGGTAGTATTCATATAAAATACTAATATTATAGCAACCTAATTATGTGCAATAATGGATCATATGCAATTCAACTAGAAAAATTGAGAATAAATACAATGTATTTAAATACAAATAAGAAACATGTCATAATATATAAATAAAGTTTTGTGGCAATTTTTAACATCAACTTGAGATTTTTCTTGTTAAAAAGTTAAAGAATTTTAACCCATTCAATATTATGGATGAAAAATAGTAAATTTTATCAAGTGTTTTTTTCGAGACTTAACATGAGCAAAACAAATTCAAGAATTTGGATGGGGGGGGGGGGCGACAGAATGACGTCAAAATCCTCGAAAATTTGTCATCCTTTAATAGTTAGTTGCATTTAGTTTAAATTGCAACGTATATAAATGTACGTAGAAAAAAAGCAAATGTTGATAAGTTAGCAAGGGCCACAAAGTACTACCAGTGGCCTGACATCAGGATTGGAACACCCTCCCCATGGGTGGTCGGCGGTAGTACTCATCGGCCCTGCCTTTATCGCTGCTCTATAAATCTAACATATATATTAGTCCTGAATATTCCTGTCAACATGAAAAGAATTTATTGATAAATGACTGAATTTTTTAAAGTATATTTGCTTTGTTACTTGTGGTTGAGTCACGATCTAGAAATTTTGTCTGATGCAAATGTATGTAAAAACCAGCAGTTTGCCATTGAAGTTCTCCATACCGAATAATGTACACTCATCGTCGATTGCTTAATGTTTACAGCGACCAAATGATGGACGTGAGAATAGTCAGGTGGTGGTCAATGCTTTTCAGAAGTGGAGACAGCAGTGAATTTGATAAGATATATTCAGATCGGTACTCAGACAAATTTAGCACTGCCTTTATCCAGGGCAGGTTCAAGGGTTCTATGCACCCAACTCCCGCCGAATTTATGATATGACCCCCGGATCTATGATACTTGCTCCCCACTCTACTATATCTCAATTTTCATAAGGTAGTATGCATATAAAGCACAAATTTTATAGTAACTTAATTATGTACAATAATGGATCATATGTAACATAGATGAGCAATTCAACTAGAAAAATTGAAAATAAATACAATGTATTTAAATAGAATGTATTTAAATAGAATGTATTTAAATACAAATAAGAAACATGTCATAATATATAAATAAAATTTTACGGCAATTTTTAACATCAACTTGAGATTTTTCTTGTTAAAAATTAAAGGATTTAACATGAGCGAAACAATTTCACGAATTTGGAAGAAAAAAAAAAGACCTGAAAATGACTTCCAAATCGGCGAAAATGTTTCATTCTTTAATAGTCAGTTGTGCCTAGTTTAATTTTTAACGTATATAAATGTAGGTAGAAAAATGAAAATATTGATAAGATAGCGAGGATCACACATCACTGTGCGGTACTCCCAATCAAGCTTGGGAACCCCCGGTCAGAATGTTTGCGGGTAGTACGCAACTGCCCTGTATGTGGTTGTGATTGAAAACAGTTGATGGGATTGAATTCACTATTTTCAAAAGGAATGAATTTCAACATGCGAAGATAATTTTATGTATTTTTACATAATGAATAACATGATTCATAAAAGAGTGAAAATATATTAGTGTGTACTCAAATAGCTGAAAAGGTCGAAAAACATTAAAGGCTTTGCTATTACGAAGTGTGTGTGCGCGTGTGCATGTGTGTATGTGTGTGTGTGTGGTTATTTGTTAATATCTAGCAAGTAAAGAAAGCGAGGACAAGTCTTGTCTTGACGCAGTTACATTTCGAAGCAAAAGAGAGAAAACGTTTTTTAAAACACTTGGCTAAATAAATCAACTTATTTTTCTAATCCAATTTACCCCAACGAAGGCATTAAAGCCTCTATGACGCAAGGCGTTACTGGAAGTGAAATAATAAGAAAACAGAAACATTATGATGAAGCGAGAATAATATAACAGTGATCAGGAAGACGGTAGATAGCAATTGACATTGCATTCAAATTTTTGAAAATCAAATTTGATTGGATAGCAAGAAGCCGGAAGAGAGTTCCACAAGCTAGAATTCAACTGTAAACAGATGAGACGTTCTCACCAATGTAAGTGCAGCAGTGATATTCAGGAAGACTAGGGATCATAGTGAAGAGCGATATTTATTCTGTTTAATACAGAAATGTGGCACAAGGCCGAAAAGGGGATTGGGTAAAAGACGGTCTTCTTCTGTCTTAACTATAACTTAGCTAGCCGCAAACACTGACCCAATCGTACGAACAATATTCCTTACACCAAAACAACACATTCATACGTACCTTTCTTACTACAACCACCATAATGCCTCTTTGTCTCTATGAAAATACTAACTAGTCCCCATATTTATAATTCGTTTTCTGGGGGGGGGGGAATAAAACAACAATTCTAAAAACTATCCCCAATGAGTATTTACAATCACAGTGAAGAGCTCATTCGAACAATCACCTTAAAAGTATTTATAGAGTACGCACAGGGAAGCAACTTTATGGTGGTGGGGAAAAGTGACTGAAACCATGGTGCCAGGAAAGGATCAGTAATATTGCTGATTCTTCTTGGAATTTTATCAAGAAACGTTAAATATATAGCAGCAGCACCGGACCATATATGTCAGTAATATTCGATGCATGGACGAGTACAACAATCAAACACATTTTTCAAATGACTTACCTCGTCAGAAGCTAAATAAACAATCAATTGAGCGATTTCTTCAGCTGTGGCCAAACGACCCATTTTCTGGCGAGCGACAAAGTCTTTCATAGCCTGCAGGAAAAAAACACGCATCAAATATACAATATAAAAACATTGAATGCGCGACTCATTCACCAAGTTGATACCAAACTGCTTTTCTTATTGATCTTACTTATAAAACCCAGGTTGTGTGTGCGTGTGTGTGTGTACGTTAATATATTGGATCGGATTTCTACATTTTTCAACCGATTTCAACAAAACTTCACAGGACTAAGTAAAATGACCTTGCGGTGGTTCTGACAGCGCCAAAAATTGGAAAAACACAATTGTTTTTGCACGAAATCAATTTGAAAACACGATTAAGAGGCATAGCTTTCCCGGAATGAAAGGAGGGAAACTCATATCGAGTTATACTTATTAATATCGAGTTATACTTATTATAAAACCCAGGTTGGTTGTTTGTGTGTGTGTGTGTTCGTTCGTTTATATATGGGATCGGATTTCCTACATTTTTCAACCGATTTCAACAAAACTTCACTTTTTTTTTGGCGGGTAGTGTTTCTTATTGTCTTGCACACCTTTTTCTTTATTTTTACATTCAGAATGCTTTCAAAATTCCATTTACAAGACAATAGTTTATAATAAAATTCTATTCAATCGGTAGACTCATAACGATTGAAAACAATGTTTTTGTTTGAGTTTGGGTTTGACCAATTCGTAAAAAAAAAAGAAAAACACACAAAAAAAACTAATTAAGACATGCGTGTCTATCAACCTTAAACAATAATCTTTGTCAATTTTATTCTTCAGTCTTTATGATGGTCGATACTTGATCTATCTCTTACTGTTACATCCCCGGGCAACGCCGGGCTCTCCTGCTAGTATTACATAAGTTTAGAAGAGTATGAAATTAAGAGTAGGAAGAAGGTGTTACACTAGTATCCCAAATGAGAGAAAACTTTCTTACTTTAGAGATTAGCTCTCCATATACTGGCTTTGTCTGGACTCGAACAGCGACCGTCGGTGAACAATTGCACTACCATGAGTTTTATCAAGACTGCTTCAATCTTTTATTCGTAAAGAAATATCGCATTTCTATTTTTGTTTTTGCTTTTGTAAAGGGGTGCGAGACAAAGATGTGTCTTTTTACTGAACCTATTCAACCTTTACAGTGGGGCGAGTCAGAGATAATTAGAAATCCTAATAGGCTTCATTTATTGACAGAAAATGCAAGACTAAATGCGAAAGATGTATTGGAATAGCGAAAGATGCCTTCCAAAAGCTAAGCAAAGTATTAAGAAACAGAAGAAATCGTTAGAAATAAAGAAACATACTGAACTTTTATCTAATATTTGTCCTCCTATATGACAGTAAAGGCTGGACAATCTCTTACAGCTGAAAAGGAGACTTGAAGTAAGAGAAATGTTATTTTACAGAAGGATGCTGAGAATACTATGTACTGAACATGTGACAAAGTTTTAGATAAAATGGAAGCAAAAAGAACATTTCTGTTTAACACCAGGTAAAGAAAATTGGAATTTATAATGCGCATAAGGAAGGAAGAGAGCTTTGAAACACTGATGCTCACAGGACAGATTGAAGACAGTAAAAGAAAAGAACGCATAACATACCTTGCGAGCTTGAGTAAATGGATAGCAGTGCGAAGTTTAGGAGAGATAGCGAAAGGACTTATTAAGAGCTACAAAAGAAATTGTGGAGATCCATGATCGCCATCATCCTTAAGGTACACGGCACATATAAGAAGAATATTGCATTTTTCAAAATGAGGTAAAATTGATTAAAATTGGAAATAATTAAAGTTTATTAATCAGTGGCATAATCATTATCAACAGGTCAAGAATTCTTCTTGGAATCTCCTGGCTGGTTCCTTCCAACCATCACTGTCAGACTTCGATTTCAGCAGGTCCTCCAGACATCATTCAGAGTCATTTAAAAGTTGTCAATGTAGATGTGATGTTATCTTCCAATCGATCTTTTGCCGCGCAATGGGTTCCATAGGAGGGTGTAACTCACAAGTTTTGACTTACTTCTCGAAGCGTGACCAGCTAGCCAAAGCCTTCTCTCTCTTAGAGAAACTGAAATAGGAGGAAGGTGTCCATACAGGCGTTTCTTTGTTGGGTGTTTCTTCCAGCTGATGCCCATTGCAACTCGTAACATCCTTGTGTATGTTCCATCAAATGATGCTTCTTGGCGTTTCGTCAGTGTCTAAGAGGCATAATAAATGTCATTAAAAATTTTGTAAGCTATTGTATAATATTATTTGTTCATGGACTACCGATAAAATTAAAATTATTTAATCGACAAAATCCCCGAAATTTTATCGGTAGTCCATAAACATTTCTGATTTCATAATAATGTCTCACCGCAATCTACCAGTACATCAAGCGCTTCCGCTTTATTTTTTGGTGACAAATTATTTCCCATCATACAACTCATTCCCTCACAGACGAAACGTTGCAAGCTTCTTACTGCTTTATCGCTCTTTTCATGGAAAGTGATCAGAAGAACTATATTCCTTAGTTCCACCAATTATAATCTTCACAGCTAAGACCCGACATGCCACGCCCGTTGTAGCGTACCACCCACATTACTTTCGTATTCCAGTGATGAGATGTAAGTTCCATTTGAGAAGATTCTTCCCACGAATTCGCAGCTTTGTGGGACCGACTTCCAAGAGGATGCTTCCCCGGTCACTACAATCAACCTATGCAGGTCTAGGGTTAAACATTATATTTGCCACATATATACATAAACTGTTTCTTTTACTCTGTAACTCTCTACCTCAAGTGGTTCCGGGCCTTGTACAGAGTTAACATCATTGTAAAAAAAAAAGAAAAAAAAAAAGACAAAACAAAAAAAACAGCAAAAAAAAAGAAGCACCCATCTGATAGTTTAGTTAGCTAGTTACTCCTGCAGATTACTATTCAGGTACATTTGTTATGTATTGTTTTCATCACACATACATTCTTTTTCACCACACACACACACACACACACACACACACACACACACACACACACACACACACACACACACACATATATATATATATATATATATATATATATATATATATATATATATAAGGAATATAAAATACAAAAACAAGACTGCTCTCTCTAAATATTTCTGAAAATTAAAGAATAATGTTTATACAGCTTTTATCAAGTGGGATATCATAGTAATAGAAAATCTTATACTGGTAAAGGAAGTAAATGTAACATATGTCTTTTTGAAAAATTAGTTATCTTAAAACACTTAAATAAAAGTAGCATTTTAAACATGAGAAATTAATTGACGATTACATGCAGGCATGAAAATAAATATCTTCTTAAATACGCTGATCCAAATAAATTTTTGATGTAAATTACGTTTTGTTTCTTGTTTTTTGAAAGAATAAGTAATCTACCTTTATGCTTAATATAAAATATTAATATTTACAAATCTAATACATACATACATACATACATAATGTCATCCACAGACTGACTGTTTCGCAGCTCTTCAGTGGGGCTAGACGTCCGGTTGCCTCTAGCTAGGTTCGAAACCCAACTGAATTGGCGTCAAGTCGGAGATTCTATCGCTAAGCCGTCGGCGAACAGCAGGGATGAAGGTGAATTTTAGCGTATTTATTTTTAGATAAACACGCAGTGACCGACAGGACTCAATTCGCTTTTGCCGAAGAGTCTCGGTATATCAGCCATAATATTCAGTTTACAAACCCACACTTCCTCCCCAGAGAGCTAAACCAATATATATATATATATATATATATATATATATATATATATATATATATATATATATATATATATATATATATATATATATATATATTCAATAAAGGTGCAATTAATTTACAAATTCATGAATTATTCATACAAAAAACAAATACAAAGGTTAATGATTTAATTGGCGAGAAATCCATCTTCACGAACAATTCAAATAATATACAAAAACCCCGAACCTGTTCATGAATGAAAAGATCCTGTTTTATAAATTTCCGTTGCATTAGATCTTTTTATTTTACAAGCTTTCGTCTGTTCCTACGGACATCCTCAGGTATGAAATAGATTGTGTTCTTGTTTTTACTCTCAGTAATAAGTGGACAACGAAAATAGAGATGTAATCCGAAAAATGCTATGAGAAATGCGTTATTGTTTTGGAACGTGCAGTCGCAACGCTGAGTTTGAATTTAAATTTTAAGGTTGTGCGTTTTGTACAAATATAGTGACGAGAGAATTCTTTTTTACTGGTAGATTTTCCGTCAAAGTGGCATGAACTGTATTGTTCAATAATTTCAGTAATGTCGCACTTATTATCCGAAAGTTGCACTTGGATCAGTTATTTTAATGTCAATAATGATAATAACGATTCATTGTAATATAAATTAAACTGCACCACATATTTGATATAATTAAATTATAGAGAAATATTTTATTTACTCACCTGTTCTGCATTAGCCTGGTTACTGATCCTTTCACGAAATGAAGGTGTGTCTACGGTACCTAAAAATAAGTAATTAATCCAGTATTCTATATAAGATAAATTAAAATAATATGCAAATAAACAAAAGGATAGCGACACGATTGAGGAATCGGAGAGTCGAGTTCGAATTCCAGTGAAATCCATTACATTCACTTACATGATTCATACCTTTCCCTTTGGAAAGGTATGATCGTCTTCTTCTTCCACCCAGCTATGATTGAATAGCAGGACAGACAGGGTTCTCTAGCCTTGGATGGCAACTGGTCTACCGTAGAAAGAAATGCCAACCTTCTGCAGAAAAAAAATATCTGCCTCGTCAGTCATATATTGAAAGGTACATGATCGCCTAAGCGTGTATCTCGCATGACACATGATTGAGATTATATTCAGATTTCAACAACTATGGTCTATTCAGGTTCAGTACAGATTCGTGCATATAGCTTATGGTTTTCCATAGATTTCGTTTTTTCTGTATTAATTAGGATTTTTTTAAAGCATTTCACCGCAAGCAAGGCGGGATGTCACTAACACGCAAGGGGTTAGGGAGTGAGAGCGAGAGTAAAGTGGCGTGATGGAGGAAAGGATAAAGAGAAGGACAGAGAATAGATTAGGGAATATGGAGATGTCGGTTGGCATTACATTTGAATAGTTGGAAATTATAGCTATCAGGGAAACAAGTAATAGGAAGGGGAATTCCACAGAGGGGAGGTGCGAGACATGAAGCTATTAGAGTAGAAGAGACGGCCATAACTAACCGTCTCGACAGTGAAAGGGCGGGACCGTGATGTCATCCTAATAGCACGCTTAAATTAATGCAGTCTGGGAACTAGCGATAGTAGCTCTTTTCATTCTTATTACAGGACTGCTGCATTCTGGACAGCGTACATATAGCCGAGTGATTAGAACATTTGCCTTTTGACCATGGGTTCGAATCTCTCGATTAGTCAAGAATGTGCCTTCTTGAGATTATCGGTCTGTAAAAGACGATCCCAGCGTGCAGCAGCCGTGGAAAGTGTTTGAAAACCATACCACAGGTTGACCCATGGCTTGTGAGTGAAATTGTGTAGACGGAACCCTTGGAGGCCGTCGATGATTGTGCTAGCTTAAAGTCACAAGTCATCGTGATAACACGCACTCTCCGGCTGTAACTAAGGTGCGATCAGCGTAGTTGCAGTATAAACAACCAGTCGGCTCTGTGGGTGTTGACGAAACGCAAGTGTGCCTGAGCCGACGTCTGCCTAGTAAACTGGCATCCTCGGATATGAGTGACTGCGCGACTTACATTTATATATGAACGGCTTTGGAATTTAGACCTTATGAGTGAAATTGGGTAGACGGAACACTTAGAGGCCGTCGCTGGTTGTGCTAGCTTGAAGTCACAAGTCATCGTGACCGAGTGTTTGTGTGTGCTGGCCTTGTTCATAATTTTGACCACGTTAGATAACACGCACTCTCCCAATGTAACTAAAGTGCGCTCAGCGTAGTTGCAGTATAAAACACCGGTGAGCTCTGTGGATGTTGAAGAAACGCAAGTGTACATGGGCCGGCGTCTGCCTAGTAAACTGAAATCCTCGGATACGAGTGACTGCGCTGTTTACATTTATATCTGAACGGCTTTGGAATTTAGACCTTATGAATGAAATTGGGTAGACGGAATCCTTGGGTGCCGTCGATGGTTGTGCTAGCTTAAAATCACAAATCGTGACCGAGGGTTTGAGAGTGCTGGCCTTGTTCAGACAGTTGATTACGCTAGATAACACGCACTCTCCCATTGTAACTAAAGTACGATCAGCGTAGTTGCAGTATAAAACACCGGTGTGCCTAGTAAACTGGCATACTCGGATGTGAGTCACTGCGCCACTTACTTTTATATTTGGACGTCTTTGGAATTTAGAATTTTTTTTCTTCTAGTCGGATTACCACCTAAGGCTAGAGAGAACAGCCTACCCTGCTATTTCATCCCCAGCCCAGAGAGGAGAAGAGAACTCGGCTTGCTCATTTCATTTCCGCTCCAATGACAGCTACCTAGTACGCACGTCTTGTGCTTAAATTAAATATGTGTCCCTTTTTGATCAGGCCAAAGTGACCATCTAAGAAGCGTCATATAAAACACCACTGGGTGCTTGTCTAATATGCGTTGTATTTTTTGGTACTATAAATATTTTCTTTCATATTTATACGCACTTTCATTCTTTCTTTCCTTCCTATTTTTCTTCTCTCTTTCTTTTGTGCTTTCTTTCCTTCCATTTTTCTTCTTTCTTTGTTTCTTTGTTTCATTCTTTCTTCATTTCACATTTTGTTTAGTTCGTTCTTTCCCAGTTTCATTCCTTTTGTTTATTTCTTTTCCTTTTTCTTTCTTTGCCATTATCTTTCTTTCTTTCTTTCGCTCTTTCTTTCTTTCTTTCTTTCTTTCACATTTCTTTCGTTCTTTCTTTCCTATTCTAATTCGCCCTTCGCTTCCTTCTTTTCCATTTTCTTTGTTTCTTTGTTTCTTTCTTTCACATTTCTTTCGTTCTTTCTTTCCTATTCTAATTCGCCCTTCGCTTCCTTCTTTTCCATTTTCTTTCTTTCTTTCTTTCTTTCTTTCACATTTCTTTCGTTCTTTCTTTCCTATTCTAATTCACCCTTCGCTTCCTTCTTTTCCATTTTCTTTCTTTCTTTCTTTCTTTCTTTCTTTCTTTCTTTCTTTCTTTCTTTCTTTCTTTCTTATTTCCCTTCATGTTTCTTTCTTTCCTTCCCATTTTCCTTCGTTCTTTTCCATCTTTCTTCTCTCTTTCTCATTGATGGCCTAAGTAAATCTTTTTTGCATATATATTATTCCAGTAGTTTCTTTTCTCGCATTTCTCAAATGTAGAACTCTCGTCCATTTTCTTGCTGCTTCAAAAAATTAAATGTAACGTCAGTCGCCAATTTCTTTCTTTGTAAAACCTATTTTTATTGTCTTTTCTCTTCTCTAATGTCTTCTCATTCTCTTTCACTCATTCTCTTTCATCTTAGTGGCATTATTGCCTTGCTGGAGATGAAATGACTAAAAGAAAACATGTTTTTATAATAGTAAATATTTGTTGGTGTTTCTTTATAAAAAAAATATTCATTCATTATTAAACACATTTCACAACGATAGCGGCCATTGTTAATGGTTTCCATGGTTTCCCCCTGGGAAATCTTTCGATAAGTACACCCGATACATTAATGCTGGAGATATTTGTGAATATTGGGTTACAATTTCAATATTTTCTTTCATTTTTCTTTCTTTCTTTTTTTCTATCCCATTTTTCTTTCTTTCTTTCCTTTCCATTTTCTTTCTTCTTTTCATTTTGTTTTGTTCTTTCATTCCCATTTTCTTTCTTTGACATTTTTGTTCTTACTTTCTTTCACATTTTTCATTATTTTTTTCTCATTTTCTTTCATTCTTTCATTTTTTCTTAACATTTTATTTTCTTTCTTTTTTCTTTCACATTTCCTTTCGTTATTTCTTTCTCATTTTCCTTCTTTTTTTCCTCTTTTCCTTTCTATTTTATTTCCTTCTTTAATCCTTTATTCCTTCCTTTCTCATTTTGTTTATCTGTTTCTTTCTTTCTCATTTTTTCCCTTCTTTCCTTCCCGTTTTCTTTCTTTGACATTCTCCTTCCTTTTTTCTCTCCTCGTTTCTTTCCCATTTTCTTTTGATGAGTCAAGTATCTTTCCAAATACCTCTGTCAAATACTGTGAAGGAATCACAAAAGCGGTTTCTGAAATCAGTGGTTAAAAATGGATCTGAGTCAGTGAAGTCCGTGGATCTTGGCGAAGACCGTGATTCTTAGAACACTGGGAAATGGCGCTACACATTCACAAAGAACGATATCAAATAACTGAAACCACATTATTTGAGGACTTTCAACAGTTACAACAATTAAAATGGATAGTGCCTGTAAGTCAAAGAGAAAATAATGACAGAATCAAGATTTTGATATTCCACACTACATCAAACAAAAGGTTAGGAAGGAAACCTCCATCAATACTGGAAAAATCGATAACAATTAATGGGTGTGGAAAGCCTATTTTCCTGAAAAAATGTTTTAAGAGAAAGATTTTATAAATTTCAAAGAAAAGCAGCACTGACTGTACTGTCATTGAATACCCATTGTTTCCTTATAAGGAAACGGCTAATATTATTGTTAGCATTCTTTCATATACGGCACGTATATTTATTTCATATACAGCATATAAGCTCAGTAGTCTGATCAACAAACGGTCAGTTATATATTTTTAACAATGAATAGTTTGCTTCTTTTTTTTTTTTTTAAATACTATAAACAAATTAATTCATTATTAGACAAAACAAATCTAGGAATTTATTTGTTAAATTTGGCACAAACAGCTATCCACATATGATCAAAATAAAATACCCCATTAACTTAATAAAAACGCTTACTCCACAATGTTGCAGAACGCGTATCAAAATTAGGTATCATTTTCATGTTAATTTTATGAACCTGCACTTCCATGCTGGCATCTTGGAAGAAAGCTTTTGAAGATTTTTACGCAGTAGGTTGCCAATTATTTCTGCGATAGACGGATTGCCAAACAAAGCTCCCCAGTCTATCCTGCTATTCAATCCATAGCCGTGAGGATAAGAGATGGATTTATACCATTACCAAGTGTATTTATGCATAAGTGGATATTTGGTTTGGTTTGGTTTGTTTAACGGCTTACCCGGGACGTGGATGTAGTTTATCGTCTTACCCAGGACGGATAAGTGAATGTAACGGACTCGACTGGAATCCGAATTTGGCTCCCCGAGTTCTCATTCCCAGCTGATATCCATTGCACTACAACGTACACCTAAATTAACTTATTTTTACCGCAAATAGAGGCAGCTTAATTAGCGTTACCAACCAAGTAAAAAAAAACGGCTTTGCTTAATAAAAACTACAATTTACAAACTAAATTGAGGGAATGCTAAAAATTAACGCATGGTTAATAAAAGCAAGTGGAAAACAATATATATATATATATATATATATATATATATATATATATATATAGTAAAACGAAAATAAAGCTATGCTTACAAAAAGAAAATTTACAAAATGAAATGAGAGGGGAGGAAATAGAGCTTGACTAAAAAAATAAAGAGAGTGAATGTTGTTAATACTGTTTATTATAAACGGAGCATTTACTTAAATATTTATATCTATAAAAAGAACGTATAAGCATAAAAAATGTCTTACATAATTAAATAAAATGTTGAGTTCGGTATTCCCTATAGGTTACCCTGATCTACTTACACGTGATGAGGGTATAGCGGCCGAAACGGTGAGATATAACTTCATTACCGACAAAATGGTAAAGAAATAATTTTCCCGTTTCAATGAGGGATGTTCGAAATCCCAAACTCTGCGTTATGACCTACCTGTTTAATTTGATGAGAATATCCAGATTAAAGAAGGACCCAGCCATGCACCTAGGAAGTTGTCTCAGGAGACGGCAAGCTCTTATATTACTGTCACTCGTCATGTTCACTCAATGGGTAAGACCCAGAAACACACCGCATGGGTGCCACATGCATTGATCGAGAGAAACAAACTCCAGTACCCCTCCATTGCCGATAGTTTACTCGCGTGCAATTGGTTCTCATCAATCTAAACAGGCCGTCTACAATCCGGAGTGTCTGTGAGTCCCTGAAATGGGAAAACCTATTTTGTGCCATTCTGTCAGTGGGGAGGAAGTCATCTCTGTACACAGCACAAATGCTGTGAGCAGCAGAGGTAGTTTTTTGACCTTGATTAACAGTAAAGAGAAGATATCGAGCATGCCTATTGTTGTGTAAACATCCAATCTTAAATAGTTGTCTAATCTGAAATAACCCTTCAATAACGTTAGAAAACAATTTCACATGATGACTAAAGTTACTAAGAAGCAAAGAATTATACGAAAAATGTTCTTCGAGATCATTCACAGAATAGGAGAAAAAACGAATGAATAATAACCTAATGTAACAACATAATATAATATAAAGTTAGTAAAGATTGATAGAAATACATGACTACATTATTCATCCGTAAAATAATCGTTTATTAATCCTTCAAATTAACGCATATCGAATCGAGGTTATGTGGTTTCAGGTCTTTCTTCAAAAGCTCGATCTTTTTGGCTTGAGAGGTTATTTATCTTCCTTTGTAGATCGGATGTTTATATAACATCCTATTATCCAGTTGTTTTACGTTTCTGTATCTTATATTTAACTGGGCCCACTTCCTTTTTTTAAGTTGGTACATTTACCGACAACATTCGAGACCCAATTCTGCAGTAATTTTGAGGTCAACTAATAGCTCAATCCTCAGGGTTCCTAGATCTTTTAACGTTCTGTACTGACACCGAGTAAAAAAGAATATTTTAATATTTCTTATGGTGAAACCAATGTATATTGCTTTCGCCACAGATCAATACTTCTTATAAGAATCTTCCAGATGGAAATTAAATCTGATACAGGCGTTTGTTATCTCATGTCGGAAATTCCATAATAAAAGTCAATTTCTATAGTAACAGATTTTTATCTCAGAAATATAGACAATAATTTAGTTTTAAAGGCGAAATTAGTATAGTTTTTAAACAGCGTGTCAACTCGAATGAATGTCCACTGACGTACATCGACATATCACTGAGAAATCAAACTGAGAAATCACTCTTACCTGGGCACACAGCGTTGCATCGTATGTTATATTGCACAAAATCGATAGCAATTGATTTACTTAAACCAATTACAGCAGCTTTTGTAGTTCCATATACGCACCGATTAGCAGCGCCTGTAAGAATTAAATAAATTATATCATTTCTATTCGTATGTCGGGGATTCAGCTTCAAGGCAGAAATCACGAAGTAAATTATATAAATAAATATAAATAAAAATAAATTATATAAATGAATATATATAAATAAATACATTATATAAATATCAAATGTAATAAATAAATTATATAAATGAATAAATTATATATATAAATATAAATAAATAAATTATATAAATAAGTATATAAAATAAAAAAATAAATTTTTTAAGTAGCAAATTTAATAAGTGAATTATATAAAAAATATGAATAAATCAATCATATCAATAAGTATAAATCAGTCAATAATATAAATATCAAAATTAATAATCCAATTATAATAGATATCAAAATGTCAAAAATTGATAAAATGAATCTCACCTTTAATACTTGAAGCTACAGAAGACATATTGATAATACTTCCTCCGCTCTTATTCTGGGTTAGCTGAAAAAAGAATTTTAAATATATAAATCAAAACATATCGTTAACACAATTGGCTTTATTATACATATTCAAAAATACCCATTTCTATTCTTTTCAGAACCGAAGATGAATAAACCGGTTCTTCTCTGAAAATTTGCCCCCGTGTATAATAATGTGATTAACGACCGTTTTCAGCATGTCTCTTATATCACCAAATTAAATAGTCAAGCTTTTAGTTTCTCGACCTCTTTTCTGTAATTTTTTGTCATGCTCCTTCAGGTCGTTGACGAAGATGGCTCCCCACCTCTTCTTTATCTTCTGCATTACTGGGAAAAAGAGTAGAGTGTTTGCCGGAGCATTTTCCCAAAGTTTTTAATTCAGAGTTAGCCTTCTTCTAGACTGGTTGCTATCTAAGGCTAAAGTGCTTGAGCTACCCCGCTATTTCAGTCATATATTTATGCCTTTCACACGGTCATTAGTTAAAAAATAAACACAACAAAATAGGCTCTAACTTGAACTCGGCCGGCCGATTCTAATTTCGGTGCAATTATGGTATATTTGTAGATGAATAAGCATGCTTAAAGCAAAGAAATAAACAATCCTCGAACACAGCTCCACAAATTTTAAATATTTTTATCGAATATTTTTTCGTTCAAGTTGAAAGAAAAAAAATTGCAAAGATCCTCGCGAAAGAGTCTCACAATTTTTTTGTTTCTTACAACATAACAAAATAAATTGCGTTAGTATAATAGAAGAAACAGGAGATTGTCACGTATTTACATTGTTTTATGAAGGCGTGTAATTTTCCAGCGGTTAGTGAACGGGAGCAGTGTTATTAACATATTAACATATTGTTTACATTGCTTCGTTCGTGTGTTCCGAGTACGCTTAATTTACTTTAAAATCGCGTGGCTATTATAAGTACGTTACTCGATAACTTATGCAAAAGTTCGAGTAATTAATGATGCAATATTTTGTGAATTTACGCGATCGTATTCATAGCAACAAATAGACTCCAGGATGCTAACTGTTGAATTTATTAAACTCAGGAGTTTATTGATTAATAAATATTTTCACAAATTTTTAAATATCTATGTTTAGGAGGGGAAATATTATTAATCTTTTTCTGAAACGGCCTCTCAATTTGTCTGAAATTTCAAAGGATTTATTGTGGAGTAATCTATGGTCACCTTCCATTTCAAGAAATGGTATCTGCTCTTCGCTATAAAAACGGCCTAGGAAAGAGAAGAGGGGACAAATTAAATCCTACGCGTTAACTAGTTTGACGTCAAAACAAATAGTGAAAGACTTCATCTTCTCTTCTTTTCCCCCTCCTGAAATTTAATACACTTAAATTACGCCATATTCAGACCCTTTGATCTAACGTCACTGATTGGTTAATAAATGCGAATGTGGTAATTCCTATCCGAAGCCCATGTTTTGCACAAAAATAAGTCAACTGAGATTCTTAACGGCGGAGATGGATAGCGGCTCAGATTGCGGATGCGGAGAGCCGAGTTTGAATTCCAGTTGAATCCATTGCATTCACTTACGTGCTAATACCTCTTCTTCTCTCCCAGCTATGGGTAAATAGCAGAACAGACCGGGTTCTATAGACTTGGATGGCAACTGATCTATTGCAGAAAGAAATGGCAACCTACTGCGGGAAAAATCTACCTCGTCAGTCATGTATCGAAAGATACATGATCGCCTACTCGTGTATCACGCATATCATATAGCTGACTGGGTGATATTATTCTGTTGAACGGAAAACCACTCCACTATCAATCCCAAGTAATATCATACTATTTAAGGCACCAAATATGAAAGCTAATGGCGTGAAGGGGGTTAAGTCTACTGGAATTAACTCCTCACATGGTAAGGAGCGACATGCGCTCCAGATGTCACATGACCGTCATCCAGCATCTGTTAGCATAAACGGCCTAAAATGGGTGTAATTCCTTGGGATTCATCCCTAGCCCGATAAGGGAAGACATGAGCGACAAATGTCACCTGACTATCATCCAGCGACTGTTCGCATTAAATAAAATATAATTCTCGGGATATGCAATATTAAACCACTCTTGACATAAAATATAAAACTTAAATTGCCAGGTTGAATATCAATATGTTAGGTGTATGCTAAACCCGGTGATCAAACAATGGAGATTTTGTCAGTGACAAAAGCAAGATCATATATGCAAGGCAAAGAGAAAAATGAAAGAGGAGTAGGATTGACACTAGACCAAGGCATGTAGAAATGCGTTCTGGGATACTGTCAAATATCGGAAATAATTCTTGTTCAACTGAATGGAAAACCTTTCAACATATCCATCATAATTATGTATGCACTGAGAGCACAAAGTGAAGAAGAAAGAATTGTAAAATTCTACCCTACACGAAACGAGACCAAAACACTTTGCAAATCGGAATAAATTATAATTGTCATAGGAGACATGAATGACAAAATAGGCAACAAAATGCATAGTGATATAATTGGCAAATTCGGCCGAGGAACCCGTAATGAACGCTGAGAAAAATGGGATCAAGGGTGCACAGGGAATGATCAGGTAGTAGTCAACACCTGGTTTCAAGAACCCCCAAGACAAATATGGACATGGAAAAGCCCAGGAGGAGAAATAAATAATAATAATAATAATAATAATAATAATAATAATAATAATAATAATAAAACAGATCGACTACATAATTATCAACAAGTACTGAGTTTGAAAGCGATCAACCGCGAGTACCGACTGTTGGAACGATAACCTCCACCATTGATGAGTAAACTTAGAGTGAAACTACGAAAACTGAAGAGGACTAAGGCAATACCCAGACTGCAATATGACTGATTCATGAAAAACTCGAATCTGAAGGAGAAAAAAGATGAATAGTTTGAAAAGTAAATACGTGACTCAAAAGGAAAATGGAAAATCGAAGTGGCACAATTTAAGAAGAGCTTTAGTAATATCAGCAATCGAGATAATCCCAAAGAAAATGTTATATAAGAATAAAGTGTCGATGCCGAAAAATGAGTATGATCAAAGCTCACCAGTGAGCAAATACAGGCGCTCAGGTTATTGAATTAGGTAGATAACGTCACCGTAAGAGAAACGCAGATATGGAAATTAGCGTGACTGCATTCTTAGTTTATACTCTATTACTAATCGGATCGCTATTTCTATTCTATCCTCTATTACCATTCAGGTCACTAATTCTATTCTATCCTCTATTACTCTTCGGATTGCTATTTCTATTATATTCTGTATTACTATTCGAATCGCTATTTCTGTTCCATCCTCTATTACTATTCGGATCGCTATTTCTACTCTATTACTATCCGGATCGCTATTTTTATTCTCTCTTCTGTTACTATTCAGATCACTATTTCTACTCTACCCTCTATTACTATTCGGATAGCTATTTCTACTCTACCCACTTATACTATTCGGATCGCTATTTTTACTCTATCCTCTTTTACTATTCGGATCATTAATTCTATTCTATCCTCTATTACTATTCGGATCACTATTTCTACTGTATCCTCTATTACTATTCGGATCGCTATTTCTACTGTATCCTCTATTATTATTCGGATCGCTATTTCTATTCTATTCTCTTTTGCTCTTCTGATTGCTATTTCTACTCTATTCTCTATTACTATTCGGGTCGCGATGTCTACTCTATCCTCTATTACTATAAGGACCGCTATTCTTTACTCTATTCGTTATACTATCTTTACTATTCGGATTACTATACGGTGGTTATTAATCGAGCGAGTCTTATCGAGCAATATAATTAGTGCGAGATTATTCGAAGGCCTCTGACACCAGTATTATTCAACGGCTTACTATGGTTTTATCTGCGATTACAAAGTCTCTACTACAACAAGCATTACGATGCTGACAACGAGTATTTTCTGGCATTACAAAAGTGGCAACAGGTGTTCGTTGACATGACAAAAGAAAACAGGACGAAGAGAAAATGAATGGATAAGAGACGAAATTCTGGACATGATGAAAAGGAAACGAGAACCATCCCTAGACACGTATCAGAATATAGGACACTACAGTAAGGAACAAATGGAGAGAAGCTGAAAAGGAATGGCACAACGAAAAATGTACAGAAATAGAAAGAATATGTATCACAAATAAAGCAGATATGCATAAAAATTAGGAGAACTAACAGGACTAAAGATATGCTAATCAACAGGATGCATAAAATCAAAGCACGGAATGATGATAGTAGAGAAAGGAAAATACTTCTGATATAGAATGAATATATTGAAAAACCATCTTACGGCGAAAGAGAACAGCCATCGATACATGTAAATGTCCTAGAGCCGAAAAAATTAAAATATGAAGTGGATTTTCACTAGTTAGATTGAGCAGAAACAAAATGGCAGGACTAGACGGAATTGAAATAGAGATGCTGTGATCCTTAGGCGATTTCGGCATAGACGAATTTACAGAAATCACACCGGTTAACATTTATTTTGACCCCAGATGTTGTTGGGCAATCGGCAGATATTTCTGGGCAATTTTTTCATGTTGAATCTGAAAATCAAGTCCATTCTACCCCATCACATAAAGTTTTCTCAGTACAGATAATTTCTTTTTTTGCTTAAAATAGGCCAAAATGCTTAATTCACGGGGCATGCCACGGCTTAAATATGCGAGAGACCTAGTTGAAACATTTTGTTTCATATTAAAATGATTTATCATCCAAAAAAAAACACCGAAATAACTTTCAAAATGAATCCTAAACTATTTCATTTCATATAATCCTACCTGAAAACGTTTGCTATTATAAGAGATATCTCACTGGAAAATGGATTTGTTCCCTCAATATCCTTAACTTGTTAATCTTTGTGATTTGTGTTTCTTCTTTACTTAGCATAGACCTTATGGCAATTTACCCAGGCACGCATGAACTCTCCCAGCTATAAATAGTAACAGGTACTGCCCTTTGGAGATGGAAGATTCCAGCAGTCAGCTCTGACAGTCGGACCGATCATTCTTGTTATAACTCTCTCGTTTGCATATGTTTATATTACTGTTTCTGTTAATATATTTGTTTAACTCAATTCCTCTCTTTATCTTTATTTCTGGCACTAACAGTGCCATAACAACTGAAAAAGCTCTTTAGAAGTCTTTCAAGGAAAGCAATTTTAGTTTTTAGTAGTAGTTTTTACTTTTATCCTGAAACCCTCATAAGATTTTATCATATTACTTGAATTTACGGAGGTTTGGTATTGTCATGCAGTATCTCTATAGGAAAATCAATAAATGAGGGATTTTATGGTGTTAGGCGAGTGTATTTGAGACAAGCAAGATTAGAATTCTTTTTATAACCGCTTAGAATAACCGTCAAACACTAGAAAGAAGTCTCTAACTAGGCACTTTTTCTAGCCATCCCCAAAACTACTAATATCTTGTCTGACCAGTTCCTTTTAACCACTCAGGTTCAACATGAGTATCAAGATTCACTTTACGTTTAGTCATCTCGGTCGGTTTCCTAATAATCTTGGTGATTTTAGTGATGAACAGGGAGAAAGGTCTCATCAGGATCTCAAGGTAATGCAAGAAACACACAAAGGTAGATGGGATGTTAACATGATTGCTGATTTCTGCTGGAGCATAAAAAAAGATCAACCTTTACAAAAGCACCGTAGTTTCCAAGGAGAGAAGATTTATACATTTGGATGGACGAAAATGAATGTAGTTTTCATTCCTTATTTGCCTTAATTTAATTTTGTGTGAGATTTTTCTGAAACCTTTTTCTGAACTGAAAATGCTGAAAATTCATTCTTTAAGTTATTGGGATACTTTCTCTTTTATGATAGGTTATTCTAACCTGAAAACATTTAATGTTGGTTCTACTTGTCCCTGATATATCACTGTTAAATGTGTATATTTGGCCAATTTTAAGAAAAATTATCTATACTGAGAAAACCTGACGAGATGGAAAAATGGACTTGACTTTCAGATTCAATGTGAAAAAATAGCCCAGAAACAAGTGTCCATTGCCCAACAACATTTGGTCCGAAAAATGTCGATCGGTGTAATCTTTGGTTTGTTAAATGTTTTAGAGACAAAGAAACATAATAATAATAATAATAATAATAATAATAATAATAATAATAATAATAATTCTTTATCAGCGTTTAAAATAGCCGCTAAATCTCAGATGGGCATAGCCAACTAGGCACTTTTCCAACCCATCCGTAACACCACCAACATCTTGTATGCCAAGGTTCTTTAACTACACGAATGCCACATGAGTATCATGATTTACTTTCTGTTTAGTCATCGCGATCAGTTTCCTAATAATTGTGGTGATTATAGTGATGAACATGGAGAGAGGTTTCATCAGGATCTCAATGTAATGGAAGAAAGATACAGAAGGAGATGATATGTTAATATGATGGCTGATTTCTGCTGTAAAATCAAAAGAGATTACCCTCTTCAAAACCCGCGTGGAATTTTCAAGAAGAGAAGATTTCTAACTTTGGATGGACAAAAAATTAATGTATTTTCATCCCTTTGTATCTTTGTCTGTTTTGATTCAAAAATTGATGACACATATTTTCCTTAATTTTGTGGTACATTTTTCTGAAAACTTTTTCTGAACTAAAAATGCTGAAAACGTATTCTTTAAGTTATTGGGATATTTTTTAATAAGTTATTCTAACTTGAAAACGTTTAAGGTTTGTTCTACTTGGCCCTTAAATATCACTTCCAATTGGGTATTATGGCCTATTTTAAGAAAAATAGAAATTATCTGTGTTGAATATTAGCTAGTTTGCCAGTGGTTTAGCACACAAGTAGGCAAATGTAGCCAAAGCCAAACTGACTTGAGTCATTTATGAAGAAATATATAGGTGAATAAAGACCCCTCATGCAAATGTATTGGGAAGGTCCATTCTAGCAAAATGGACCAACCTAACTGGTGTATTAGGCACTCTCCTATAAAATAAGGTAAAGTCAGCTGGCTTGCTGGACAAGAAACCAGAAGGGTTTTTTCTTCTTTTTTCTTGTCCGACCGTGTTAGACATATTTCTGTCTGTCACTGGATTATTTACCTTGTACTTTTTGACTGCCTAAATTTAGTTAAGTTTTTGATTTATTTTACCGTTTTTTTAACGTTATTTTTTGACTTTTTGTTAAATTTTTCAGTTTTCTAAACGTTCCTTTTTCTTGACATTTTTGTTTAAATTTTTGATTTTTTCCGTTTCAGTTCCATACCCTCTTTTATTTACAGTTACTGCATTTTTTGCTTTTATTTATTCCTTTTTTATTTAACGTTTTCATTTTCTTGTACGTTTTATTTTTCATTTTTTTAAATCTATTTTCTTTCTGTGCTCTCACCCCGGAGTTTATCTGTTTATTTTTCGTTTTTACGTTTCTCGTTCGACCTTTTTTTTTCTTTGTTTATTTATTACGTGTTAATTATTTCTGTGTTTTTCTTTTAAATATCCGTTATAGTTTTGCGTTTTATTGGTTAAATACGTGTGTATAATATTTGTTTGTAAATTTTGAGTTTAATTTGTAAATTTCTGTGCTTTTATTTACTTATTTAACGTTTTTGTTTTTGGGTTGACCGTTTTTTATCGGCAGCCATATTGTAAATTGTCACGTTTTTAGTTTCGTATTTTATTTTGTATAACGTTTTATTTTTACGTTTATAATTTTTCTTTTTTTGTGTAATTTGTTGCTTTCTTGTCTGTAGTTCTTTTAATTTTTCGTTCTTTCTTCGTGTTTTGTGAACGTTGTTGACGTTTTCTCGTCTGTCTTACGTCTATTTGTTTTGCGTTTTTGTTTAATTGTTTAAATTTTTTCGGCGAAATTTCTTTTCGTCTTTTTTATTTTTTTATACGTCCTTTTGTTCCTTTTTTTTCTCTTTTCTTTGTCTATTTAAGTTGTTGTTTCGCTGATAAACGAAACTTTATTTACTTTTTACCCTCCCCCTTTTTTTTTTTTTTTTTTTTTCGGCCTTCTGTTTACTAGTTTAAATTTGTTGTATTGCTTTTATTTTACTATTTACCCACACTTCTTTACCCCCCCTTTTTTTTTCTATCACCCCCCCTTCCCTTTTCTCCTTCCAACCCTCCCCTTCCCTTTACTTCTTTTAAAAATGGATAAAAAAACAAAATATGTGCCGTCTTTGCTGATTAAAAAAAAGAAACCGGTAATTAAAAAAACTACAAAGAAACATTTATTCTCCATTAAAAAAAAACCTCCTGATAAAAATGATACGGAGGAGTACCCTTTCCTAGTTCCCTCGAACGAAGAAATGATTGATACTCTTAAAAAAGCTGCGGAGACCTCAGAGTCTCAAAAGATTGAAAATACGAAAGCTGAGAATGACGAAAACGAACCAAAGAAAAAATTGGAAAGCAAGAAAGCTGAAAATAGCGGAGATGAACAAAAGAAAGATAAGAACACAGAGGCCGGGGAATTGCCCTCTTGTTGGTCGACCCCACCGAGTTGTATAATCAATGTTGCGGAGTTCCTGGAGCGAGCCAAGAGTTACGCTCACCTTGTCGTGGAAGGTGGACTTTTGGAAGACGTCCAGGAATTACAAAAGATTGAAAAAAGAATTGTGTCGGTCTTTGTCGTGGACAAGCGTTCGCGCAAGATTTGTCGCTCGACAAAAGACACAGTGTTAAAGTCACTGGAGTCCCTGGGGTTCAAGCCCCTTAGAATTGTTAAGGGAAAGAAGTTTTTCATGTGGGACGTATTGCTACCCACTGCAGAAGACTGTGTCGCAGCATCAAGTCGCGACTTGATAACTAAAGATCTAATTTTGCGCACGGAGTATGAAGGACAAAGAAGGACCAGTGTAGCAATATACGAGGTTCCTCCTCAGGTTATCGGAGAGCACCTGGCTGCGTTTCTATCGCAGTACGGCGAGATCTTGGGTGCTTCTTGCGATAGCCTGAAAGGGGGATGGAGCTTCGAAATAATGTTAAATGAACAGGCCTTCCGCTCCATCCCCAACTGTCTGGTGGTAGGGTGTCTGAAGCTTCCGGTCATTGTGACCGGCCGTAGACCGGTATGTTGGAAGTGTGGAGAGACTGGTCACCTCTCCTCTTCCTGCCCAGAGAAGAAGGCCTCTGGAAATCAGGCACCAGATGACCAAGATCCCCCTCTGACCGCGTCGTTACCTTCCGCCTCGTCTGTAATGGGCTTGCCAGCTTCCGGGACCGGGTCGGATAAATCACCGGTTGGCACAAAGGCCACATTCCCCAAAGAGCCTTCGCCTGCTGCTAGTGCAGTTGTGGAGAAGGGGGAGGGGGAATGGCTGGTTGCTGGTAAGGCCAGAGTGAAGCGCCAGACAGCGGGGCCTCAGTCCAATGAAGCCCCAAGGGCAAAAGACACACACAGCCCCACTCCCACTGTCAACGTTAAGGGCGATGCCCCGGCCTCTGAAGAGACGCTAAAGGAAAAACAGCGAAAATATGATCCTGGATTCGCTAAAACTGAAAAAATAAAACAACTGAAAGAAAAACTGGACAAGCAGAGGCAAATGGAAACAAAGAAAACTACTTCCCCATCACCATCTACCTCGTCCCCACCTGTGACTCCTAAACATCCTTCCCCACAGAAACATGCCACCCCTTCACCACCTCCCGTTAAAACTACTCCCCTCAGTAGAGATCCCAGCCCTTATAAACACAGATCCTATTATACCCCTATGCACACTCCCAGTCCTTCCCCCATTAAAAGCCCTGAAATGCCTCCTCCCGCACCGAAAAGGCAGAGAAGTCCTTCCCAGGAAACTAAAGAAAGGAAAAAAAAAGCAGTAAAATGCATTTACAACACAGGGAAAGATACCTGTAGGATTTCCCCGACCCAGGCTGAAAGGGCGAAAGATTACGGGAACAGGATTAAAGATCTAAAGTATCTGCTTTCTATAAGACAGTTCGGGGATAAAAATGTGGAAGTCCCGAACAATTTCCCCAATGCCCGCAGAGTGCTCACGGTAATAAGAATTGGAAGTGGGGCTCGGCAAGCATGGGCAATGTTGGAGGAGGCGATCAGTGTTTACAAAATGTCTCCTCCAATTGCTATCACAGAAAGTGATAAACTGAATCTTTTGAAAAAATCTTGTGCAGGGAGGGTCCCAATTTTAGTTCACCCCTCCCTTTACAGGGCTTTAAAACTGACTTTTCCCTGGGATATAGGCGGTCTCTCTCAAGACGGCTCCATCAACAATGAGATGGGCCACGGGTCGTTGGGAGAGGCGGTCGGTATCCTTACCCCGACCATGTTCAAACCAGTGTCTCAACCCTAATCAGGTCTAATAATGGCTCTCTGGTTAGCAAGTTTGAATGTCCGGGGCCTGAGGTCGGAGTCTCGAAGGGTGAGACTCGATCGCGATCTTCAGCGCCTCGGGGTGGATGTATGTTGCGTGCAGGAGACCCGTTTCTTATCTCGCGATTATGAAGACATTCTGTCTAAGAGGTTCGTCCTCTATTCAGCATGTTTTGATGGACGCTCGAGGGGTGTTTCCTGGCTGGTGAGTAAGTCTCTGGATGCGGTATGTGCTCTTGTCTTCGCGGATCCGGCGGGCAGGCTTTGCGTGCTGGATATTACCATAAAGGAGAAAGCTCTTCGTCTCATTGGGGTTTATGCGCCCAATGACCACACTCAGCAGCCTGGTTTGTTTCGGCAGATCGAGCCGTTTTTGAGGACTTCTCGTTCGGTAGTTTTAGCGGGTGATTGGAACGCCGTCCTTGATCCCGATATAGATCGCATAGGGCAAAAAGCGGGTACTAACAATCCGGAAGTGAAATCGTTTCGGGCCTTCATCGACGGGTTTGATATCGTCGATAAGTATCGAAATGAGCACCCCCGGGAGGTAGCGTGGACTTGGACTAGGGGCGGCAGCTCGGATACGGTGGTCAGCGCAAGCTACATCGACCGAGTTCTAGTTAAGAGAGTCGAAGTAGGGCTCTTAGAATGTCCAAGTTTCCATTATATAGTTTACTCGGATCATAGGCTTGTCCGGGTTCGGGTAAACTTAGCTAAGCCTAGGGTTAGGATGGCTGGTTATTGGAAATTAAACTCATCATTATTTGGTGAGCAAGATTTCCGGGACCAGCTTTTACTAATGTTACAGCGGGAATTGTCGGGGGCTGTGGTTGGGAATAAGTGGTGGGGTGTTCTGAAATCCAAACTTAGGTCTTTTGCTGCTGATTATAGTCGACGACTCAACCTAGCTAGGTTAGCAGCGCAAAAGTCTCTAGAAGCCAAAGTAGATCGGGCGATCAAATCCCGTGATAGTGGGGACGCAGCCGTAGCTAGGGCGGAGCTGGCCTCCTTGCTTATCAAGAAGGATCAAGCTCTAGTAGTTAGGGCTAGGATAAAAAGAATGTCTTGCGAGGCGACGAATATGGCCGCTTCATTGCGTTCAGAGGAAGCTTGTAGGGCATCTAGTCGGCATATCGATCGCATCACATTGCCGGACAAGCGGACTGTGACTACAGACGCGGGCATTTGTGAGGCTTTTCGTGATTACTTTCAGGAACTTTTTGCCAGGGAGCCCGGTCTGAGCCCTGTTCAGCTCGATGCCTATTTAGCCGACTTTCCCCGCCTTAAGGCGGCTGAAGCGGCTAGGTGCGAGGGGCCCATAACAGAGTCTGAGATCTGGGATGCGCTGAAGCAGGTTGGCCTGGACAAGACTCCGGGATTAGATGGTCTTCCCTACGAAATGTACTTGAGGCAGTCGCCCGTCTTTGTCCCTCTGCTGGCACTGATTTTCAACAACTGGATGAGGCAGGGGTCTATTCCTCAACGCTTCACCAGGGGTGTGATCAAGTTGCTTCGCAAGAAGAAAGACGGTGGGGATGGGGTAGATAATTATCGGCCTTTGACGATGTTAAATACAGAGTTGAAGATTTTAGCCAAGGTCTTAGCTGACCGTTTGCAGGTTGTCCTCTCTAGTCTGATTGGCCCCGAGCAGACTTGTGCTGTGAAGGGCAGGACTATTCAGGACAACCTTCATTTGGTACGCTTGATCATCGAGAAAGTCGACAGTGATGCCGCACTGATCAATTTAGATCAGTCCAAGGCTTTCGATAGGGTTGACCATCGATTTCTGGAGGCTGTCCTTTCGGCCGCCGGTTTCCGGCCGCACTTTCGCACTTGGATCCGACTGCTGTATGCGTCCCCCGGTGCGCTGGTAGAAGTGAATGGGGTAAGATCGAAGCCTTTCATTTTGTCTCGCTCCATTCGTCAAGGTTGTCCGCTGTCTCCATTGCTTTACGTTCTTGCGTTGGAACCTTTCCTGCGTAAGTTGAAGACGAATCCGGTCCTTCGCGGAATTTCCTTACCTGGTGCTACCACCTCGGCCAGGTACTCCGCCTATGCTGATGACGTTTCGGTTCTGGTGTCGAGTAGGGCCGAAATTAACGAAGTCGGCAAAGAAATCAAGGGTTATGAGATGGTGACGGGGGCCAGGATCAACCGCGATAAGTCTGTTGGCTTGCGGTTGGGTTCGTGGAGGGGAGTTTCTCTTCCCGGACCTTTCCTCTGGACGGACGGGCCGGTCAAGATACTCGGCGTCTGGTTCGGTCCCGACCTCTTGTTGGAAATGAATTGGTCGGAGGTGCAAGAGAAGGCCGGGCTCGCAGTTCGTCTGTAGACTCGGAGGAATCTTTCCTTGAAGGGGAGGGCGGAAGTATGTGGCTCGCACATCTACCCGATTCTCCTTTACCGACTCTCCGTGCTTCCACTCCCGTCTAACACTTTATTGGCGTTAGTAAGGCTCCTGTTCTCCTTCTTGTGGGGAGGCAGGGCCGCCATGGTTAGTCGCGAGATCTGTTACCTCCATCCCTCTGATGGCGGTCTAGGGGTGCCTTGCGTTGAGACTCGTCGACATACGCTTCGCATTACTCTTCTAGACCGGATGTGTATGCAACTGGATGAGAACGGCGAATTCTGGAAGGAAGACGTCCATAAACATTTTCCATCCTTGAGAAATGTGCGCTCGTGTGAGGAGGAGGTCGGCCGTAATCCTCGAGTCGAGGGCTCTTTCTATCACGAATGTCGCTTGGCCCTCAAGCGTCTCTTACGGGCGAAGGATGGCCTCTCCGACGTCCAGCCGTTGTCCCGTATCAGGTGTTAGTGAGGGGGAACGTTCAAGATGATCTGATTGACGAGCTCGGGCTGACGAAGCGGGAGGCTCGCTGCATATGGCCTTGGGCGCCCGGCTTGAAATGTCTCACCAACCCCGAGGCATCACTCACCTGGCTGGTGATTCGAGGGGCCCTATGGGTCGCCAAAAGACTTCGCGCAGCGGGTTTGGCAAAGTCGCCAAACTGCGTTCGCTGCAGTGGGGAGGTCGAGACCATAGGTCACGCCTTCTTTCAATGTAGGGTCGTAGTTCCGTTGTGCAAGTTCGTTGAAGATCTCATGGTTCGCATGCTGCGCGGAAAGTTCTTTGTCTTCGAGGCCAGTTCCGTCTGTAGCAATATAGTGCCGCCGTTGACTAAGGCTGAGCACTATGTGTTCCTTTGCTTACTGGGTGATATGCGAGTCGTGATATGGACGACGCGACAGAAGGAATTTCATGGGGACGAGAAGTTTACCTCTTCCCAACTGATCTTGTTCTTTAAGCATCAGCTTAAAGTCAAGATCAGGACGGAAAGGAAACGACTCCATCCATTGGAATTTAGCAAAAGGTGGGTGAGTCTTGCGCGTCTCTGCAGAGTGAAAGGTGCTGACTTGGAGTGGCTGTTTGTGGCCGGTTAGGCATTAAGGATTTTGGGATTACTGGGATGAACATTGGTAACCCCTCCCAAGTATAGGTTAGTTTAGGTCGGTTTTGCTTTAGTTAGTTCTTTTTCTTTTTTTTTCATGTTAACTTAGCTAGGGTGTGTATGCTCATTGGCCCCCTTTTATTTCTGACCCTATTTTTTTTCTTTTGTTTAATTCCCCATCCCTCCCATCGTTAGGTGGTTAGTGATATCAGTTCTCTGGTGGATGCAGGGCGCCTTTCGTTTCGAGTGTGCATTTCGTATTTGTTGTTGTATCTGATTGAGTGTGTGTTTGTAGTGAGTGCATGGTTTGTACGAATGTTTTATATATTTTTTTAAGTCCGGCATTGATTTCGTCCAGTTAACTGATGTTTCTACCACAGTTAGGGCTGAGGGGGGTTGTACTACTAACAAAAGATTTTGTTTAGTTTCTTGTATATAGTTTTGTATACATTGTAAATTTTCATTGGGGTTTTATAGTTGTTATTTTATTCCCCTCCCCCCACAGACAATGATTTGTATATATGGGGACTAGTTAGAACTTCATAGAGTCACTGAGGAATTTTGGTGGATGTAGTAAGAATGGCATGTAATGGATGCGTTGTTTTGGTGAAAGGAACATTGTTTGTATGTTTGGGTCAGTGATTGCTGCTAGCTAAGTTTAAAGTTAAGACAGACGATGACCATCCTTACCCCCTTCCCCATTTTTTGGCCTTGTGCCGCATTTGTACATTTAGTACAATAAATATTGACAAGGAAACAGAAGGAGGCAGCCATGTTGGCAGGTAAGTCACTTGACTTCTACAATCTGTACTGTGCAATGAGTGATGTGATGGAAAAAATGGACTTGATTTTCAGGATACAACGAAAAACAATTAGCCCAGAATGATGTGACCATTGCCCAGCAACATTTGGGCCGAAAAAATGTCGAATGTTGTAATAAATGAAATCTAAGACAGTGGTGATATACTGGAAAACCCAAGTAGATCACTTTTCATATCTTTGCCTAAGAAACCAGGCATAAATGAATGTGAACTCCATCGGAGAATAAACTTAACGAGTGATATAACAAAAGTTATCTTCTGAATTCTGATAAATAGGATGCACAGCAGAATCAGACGGGAGATAGGACAGAAACAGTGCGGCTTCGTCAAAGACACTGAAACAAAGAACGGTATATTTATGCTCGGAATGTTATCAGAAAGAGCAATTCAAATGCAGAAGGGTATGTATCCATGTTATATATATATATCATAAAGGCTTCCAATAAAGTACGTTACAAAAATCTATTGAAATTGTTAAGCATCGTTGATATATTTGGGAAGTATATTAGAATAATCAAGAACCTATACTGGCAACAGACCTCCTGCATGCTGATAGAGAATGAGTTCAGCAGACATACAAACACAGAAAGTGGTGTAAGACAAGAATGTGTCTTCTCACAGGAATTATTCAATCTATATTCTGAGAGTCCTACCGGGATTCATTATTGACGGTCATAATCTTAACAACATAAGATATGCAAGCAATCTAAAGAGGAATGACTCAACGAAAAATGTGCGGGAATAGAAAGAATTAGTATCACAAATAAAGAATATATGTATAAAAAAAATAAAAAATCAAACAGGACAAAAGTCATGCTCATCAACAAGATGCATAAAATGCAACGCTGACAGTAAAGAAATAAAAATACTTTAGAGATGAAACGAACACATCGTAGATCTCTTCCATGACAAAAGGGAACAACCAGCAATACACAAATATAGACGAACAGAAACAAAGCAGCAGGGCTTGACGGAATTGTAATAGAGATTCTGGCAGCCTTAGATGATTTCGGCCTCGTTATGATTACAGAAAAATAAATGAAATCTACAACAGTTGTGATATACCGGAAAACCCAAGTCATAACACTTGTCTAAGAAGCCAGGTAGAAACGAATGTGAAGTGCATCGGACAATCAACCTAATGAGTCATATAACAAAACTTATCATCTGAATTCTGATGAATAGGATGCACAGCAGAATCAGACGGGAGATAGGACAGAAGCAGCGCGGCTTCGTCAAAGACACTGAAACAAAGAACGCTATATTTATGCAATTCAAATGCAGAAGGTCGTATATTGATGTTTTATAGATTGCGCAAAGGTTTTCGATAAAGTAAGTCACAAAGATCTATTGGAACTGCTCTGCAATTTTGATATATTTGGGAAGGATATTACAGTAATTAAGAACCTACACTGGCAGCAATGTGACTGCATGCGGATAGAAAATGAGTTCAGCTGATATAGAAAAATAAAAATGGGTGTATTATAAGGATACGTGTTTTCACCAGACTTATTCAACCTATACATCGAGGCGATTCTGAGAGAACTAGAACTTCTATCGGGATTCATTATTGGCGGCTATTATCTTAACAATATAAGATATGCATATGACACAGTGTTGATAGCAGAGACATAAAGAAAACTATAAAAAAATCTCCTACAGTGAAGGAAAGTGAGAAGTAAGTATTAAACATTAACTTCAAGAAGACAGAATGCATGGTTGTTAGGAAAAGGATGAACCCAAATTGCGAATGCAAATCGAAGTTACCAAAAATAAAACAAGTTCGGAAAGTTAAATATCTGGGAAGGGTTTTAACAGAGGACGGGAAGCTTGACAGAGGACGGATTCTGCTAAGAGCTACAAGGAACAGAATGTGTATAGGAATGATCAAAATCAAAAGTAGACAGTGGAAGCTTCTCGGAAAGATAATGAAGTAACAAGTCATATCGACAGCAAGAGAGACAAGGGAAGGCAGTGGGCATCTACCTGACAAGCGTGTGAAAATAGATAGCAGAATGAGGAGCGGAAGGCTTGACAGAGGACAAATTCTGCTAAGAGCTACAAGGGACAGAATGTGTATAGCAATGGTCGCCCATATTCTGAAGGGAGACGGTGTATATAAGAATACGAAAAAGCAAAGGAAGATACCTTGCCCAATATGTCATTACTATTTACGGATAATAACTAAACATTATCTGGAGTTCCATTGGCACTCATGCCCTCAAGGAACACCGCATTTAAAAAAAAATCACAATATCTGTAAGACATCGGTATAATTAGATTCCATACTAGCAGCAAACCGCCTGCATACGGATAGGAAATGAGTTCAGCTGATATACAAAAATAGAAAGCGATGCAAGACAAGGATGTGTCTTCACACCGGATTTATTCAACCTATACTGCGAGGCGATTCTGAGAGAGTTAGAAGTCCTACCAAGTTTCATCTTGGCAACCACAATCTTAAAAACATAACGTATGCAGATGACACAGTGTTGATAGCAGAGACATAAAAAAACCTACAAAAACGCCTGCAGTGAAGGTAAGTAAAAAGAAATGATTAAACATTAACTGCAAGAAAACAGAATGCATGGTTGTTAGCAAAAGGGTGAGCCCAAAATGAGAATTGCTAATCGGAGATACCAAATGCAGAAATTTAAACATGAAAAGTGCTTAACAGAGGACGAAAAGTATGACATTGAAATCCGAAGGAAGCTTGGGATGGCCAAAGAGGCATTTCCGAACGATATGCAAAGTAGTAAGAAATAAAAAACTTCGCTATAAACAAGAAAAAGAGCACTCAACTGTTACGTGATATCTTTCTTCCTGTATGGCAGTAAGCGCTGTACCATTCTCCTTAAAGATTGAAGCAAAATAAATGTTCTACAGAAGGATGCTGAGTATGCCATAGTTCGAACATGTGAACAA
>OZ010591.1:97175011-97380011 GCA_963932145.1 Acanthosepion lycidas
ATAATCGTCCAGCATACGAGTTCGATTGATAGTTTCGATCCGCTTAGTTGAAACCTTGGTAGCTTTGTCTGGCTCTCTAGGTTTAACTATATATATATATATATATATATATATATATATATATATATATATATATATATATATATATATATAATCCCCATAACAAACCCACTAAGCTTAATGAAGCCTTTTGCTTTAAATCTCAAAACACTCCACCAAACAATAAATTATTAGAACCTTTCGAACAAGATTTAATTGAGTTAATCAAGAAAATATCCTTCCAGAAGAAATGCAACCCATTCCAATCCAAACTTAAAAAAGAAGTTACAAATATCAAAAATTCAAAAAAGCTATGGATCAGAGCTGAGAAATCTAAAAATATCTACAAAATTAATCCCTCGGAATACAACCATCTGATTCAGAATAAAGTTTCTGGTTCTTATAAGAAAGACAACAATTCTAAACACTTATCCTCCATACACAAAGAACCTGCGAAATTAGCATTTAAATATAATATTGCTGATAGAATGGGTACAACTCATCTAAAAGACGCCTACCTACATTTAAAGATCATAAACCTTACTTTCAGAATAATTTACAGTCCAGACTAATAAATCCCTCCAAATCAGAGTTAGGAATAATTTCTAAAAACATCCTAAAAAGAGTAAACACATCTATATTAACAAAATACCCGTTAAACCTTTGGAAAGATTCAGCGGACACGATTAACAGGTTCCAAAAAATAAAGCATAAAAATAAAACATCTTTCATACAACTTGGTATTATCGATTTCTACCCCTCAATCTCTAAAGAATTATTAGAAAATAGCTTAGGTTTTGCCAACATCCACACTGACATTACTGGCGAAGAAATAAAAATCATAATGGACTCTAGACAGTCCATACTAAAACTTAACAACACTACTTGGATTAAAAAAGACAGAGACAACTTCGATGTCCCAATGGGATCATTTGATTCAGCTCAAATAGCTGACCCAATAGGTATATACATTTTAGATATCCTAAGTAGATTCCTTGACCCTCAAGATATAGGACTATACAGAAGATGACGGGTTAGTTGCTGTAACCTGATACCAATGGTCCGTTAACATCCCATCTACAAAAGAAAATAATTAGGGCCTTCAAATTTCTAGGGTTTAAAATCGAGATTTCTTCCAACTTAAAAATAGTAAACTTCCTAGACGTTACATTTAATCTGAACAATAACACTTATAAACCCTTCCAAAAGGAAAACCAATCACCCATATATATAAGTATCCACTCCAATCACCCGAAATCAATAATTAAACAAATTCCAAATACAGTAAATGCAAGAATAAATAAACTCTCCTCCAGTAAAGCCATTTTTAACCAGAATAAATCGGAATACAATAAAGCCCTATTAAAAAGCAACTTTAAACAGACACTAAATTACATAGATAAGTCAGTAAATAAAAAACACACTAAACCCAAAAATAGGAAAAGGAAAATTATATGGTTCAATCGACCTTTTTGTAACCTCTCCAATATTAATATAGGTAAATACTTCATAAAACTGACAGAAAAACACTTTAGCAAAATGCATCTCTAAAAAAGATATTCAACAAGATGAATCTAAAGATTAGCTATTCTTGCATGGATAATATGGAAAGAATTATTAGCTCACACAATAGTAAAATCTTGAGAGACCTTCATGATAATCTAAGACAAAATCAGGATAAAACCCGAATGGAAAAATCAACATGCAACTGCAGGACAGGATCAGAGTGCCCAGTTGAAGGAATATGCATGGCAGAGAACACAATATATGAAGCAACAATTTTCCCCAAAGAAAAGGTTGAGGAGAAAAAGATATACTTAGGAATATCGGCGGGAAATTGGAAACACCGACTATACAACCATCGCCAGTCCTTCAAAAATAAGTGTAAAATGAACCAAACGGCACTATCAAAACATTATTGGGATTTGTTGGAGAGTGTCCTAACCCCACAAATAAAGTGGAAAATAATATCAAGAGCCAGAACTCCAAAAAACTTCAGAGACAGATGCAACTTATGCATAAAGGAGAAAATCTTCATAATCAAACATAAAGATCCAGACATATTACTAAATAGACACAATGAACTAGTTTTTAAATGCCGACACAAAAACAACCTAAACCTAAGCAAATACATTGAGAAATAATTATATAGAAAGAACAATATTGAGTGATTTTTGTTCCCTTTGTTTTTAGAAATATTACTATGCACGCATGAGCGCCAACACATGACTATATGTATACAACTATGGTAATGTACTTGAACACTGATGCACCTGTTGATATGTACATGTATATGTATTTATATGGAGAGGCACACCAGGTTTTTTTTATATGAGTGTGGAGGTGTACAGTTAGATGGGTACCTATATGTTTTACCATAGATATGAGAGAGAGAGGGTAATATATGTGTAAAGATATGGATAATTATACGATTTGGGTATCCATAATGTAATTAAATACTGATATAGTCTTCGAATGCAGGCATAAGTGGGTGTATGGGTGGACATGAGGATAGAGACATGTACGTGTGTATATATGTGTACGTGCGGATTAACGCATATGTGTATGTAGATATGCTGCATATTATGTATGTATATGCATGTATGTGTGTGTAGGTATATGCATGTGTATGTGTGTATGTATGTATGCATAGATATGTGTGTGTGTATGTGTATATGTGTATACATATGTGCGTATGTACATGGATGTATATGGATATGCAGGTGATTTTATGTGTATATATGTATATACGTAAGTATAAGTGCATGTGGAGATATGTATGTAGATATGTGGGTATGTGTTTCTCTGCAGGTGTATATGTGTAAATATGGGAATATACATACAGTTTTTGGTGTCGATGTGTGTGCAGGTGTATATAAGAACTCATAGGTATATAGTGAGATATAGGTATGTGGATATAGGTAGGGGTTTAGGACATGTGTCTAAGTGTATATGAGTATGGATATATAAAAGATTGTAAAAGAAGGACCTAATTTTCTCCTAGTGACATTTTATCCAAATCTCTCCTCTAATATTCTCCAATTGGAAGTGAGTTTTGGATAGCACGGAGGTAAGGTTTAAATTGGTAATTTAATTCAAATTGAAATATACTACTCCATTATTGATGATAAAATTATTTAAATTGGAATAACCGTTGGTAATTGCGTACCTAAAAACAACCACGAGTTTATTTAATGAACAAAAATCAAACGAATAGATGTCAACTTAACAACCAATAAGATAAAAGTTGAGAAAAAAAGATTACTAAATAAAAAATGGATTACGCTTTCAATGTACTGTCTATGAGGTTTCCAATCGACTGTTTCATAAAAAATACCCCAAACTCAAACGAACTTCAAATTAAATTCTTCGTAGATTGTTTAGACATTTAGATTTACATCAAACCTTAACATCCCAAATATGCCCGTTAAAGTAACGCGAATTAACAGTGTCTAAGAATTTGAATGAAACCTGTCCTCGTGGAATGTTATTTATTAGGGTTGCTGTAGCTTCTTCCTTTAATGTCCTTACCCATCTATATCTAGAGACAAGACGCGTTAGACTTAAGCAACGTCTAGCCGACACACAATGGGGTTAAGAATAAGGAATTGAAATGGTACACCTAACCCACTCATATCTTATCTTCTCTCCCACCTTACTTCCTCACTTCGTTAATTTTACATATGCTTGATGAGGTCCATCACAAACGTATGAATTTCTTTTCATTTTTCATTTCAACCTTTGGAAGTAAAGTCTGATGATCCAGAGCCCTGTTAAAGGGGTTGTGGTGAAATAACTTATTACATGGAACCTTAAAGTGGTCTGTTTTTATTCAATATATATATATATATATATATATATATATGTATATATATATAAAGGTGCAACATATATATGATTATTCCCGATATACAGCATAAACAATACATAATATCAACCAATTTAAGAGCATACTTCAACAACTGCAGGGGGTTCTTAATCTAGGGATGATTTTTTACCCCATACGTGAACTTCTATTTTATATTCAAAGTACATTTTATGGAAGAAATTTCTCTTTTAATGTAAATAAGTAAATATATATCTATTGATATCGTAAAATAATAAATGTATCTCATAGTAAAACTTGTATACGTATATATGTGTTCAACAGATTCACCTTAAATGATACATAACAACTGTAAGATCATATTGCATTGAACCTTGTAAAATAAAAATTTTATTAAAATTAAACAATGTCTGTGGCGATCAATCTTTTAAGTGCTATTACTGTGGATTAGAATGGCATGTAATTTGTTAAACTGAAGCCAACATATTATTCTGGTTGAACAAAGCCTTCGCCTCGTTTTGTAACTTAGATTTAATCAACCATAATAAAATGAATAAAAAATAAAGCGTCAACTGAAACCTGAAATGATTTGTGATATGTGACAATTTTGAAATTTATTATACATGAGGACGCTATTGGTTTACTGAAGCCGCAGAAATTGAAACTTCATGTCAGTAACAAAGGCTCTGTATTGTGATGAATCAGTCAGGGATGCATTTATTCGTGGCCTGCAATCATTGTTGATAAGGCAGTCTTTATTAGAAAACAGAAACTTGAATTTGGCCAACATGTTCCAGCAAGCGAGAGCTATAGATTCAGTTCAAAAGAAATGTGAGTTGTACTCTGCTACTCAACCTCGGGTAGTAAATGCCCTGACTCATGATTAGAATATTAATGGAAATATCACCGTAGTATCTGTTCCCGTGACGGCTGCAGCGTGGGCCAAATTACAGTTTTATAGATTTCCACGGGGTTTACGTCCAAAATGCATAGTACTTCGAGCATCAATGTCGGTCGTGGGGACACTTTGCTAGGGTGTGTCGTGCTAAATTATCAATATCAGCTGGAATTTTTACAGATCGAAATGATCAAGCAATACTAGACGGTGGCTGCTTCGGGTTCCAGAAGGAAAGCAGTAGTTAAATTGTCAAAAGAGTAGTGGATTGCCTTCTTGACATTGGAAGCTTTGATAGTTTCATTCATCCCAACGAGCGCTACACCTTGATCGTGCATTATTCGTCGGGAGCTGTTTTCATGGGGGTCAAACTTTCTCGCTCTATCTTTCTCTTATTCTGTTTAGACTTCTGGGTTTTCTTTGGTGAATTATCTACGAATTATTTTGAATATTTTTAAAATCAGTTCGCCCGAAACAAATCGACAATGCTGTTAAGAACAAGGGCTTCTGAGATTGAAAGGTAATGAAAAGATTTGAGAAGCAAGGGACAAGGGATAAACCTATACTCCTGTTCAAAAGATAGGAAAAGATTGTGAACCGGAAGATAGGCGAACCTATCTACTCCTATTGAGAAGAAGAAAAACAGAAAATAATATCCTAGAGATCAGACAGAGTTGTTAGAAGAATAGAGATAGATATATACAGGAAGCGGAATATTAATCCTAAAGAAGGAACAAACTTTTACTTCTGTTCAAAAGACAAGAAAAAAGACAAATCTTTATTAACATATTCATAAACACTATTTAATGATATATTAATTATAAAAATAAAAATATCGTATTAATTAATAAAAATGTGTAGAACTAAACTAACAGCTAGATTTCACCAATATACTCTTGAGTTGGCTAATTATAAACGTAAGATTCTATTTACGCACTTCTCACTTGTGGAAACTTTCCAGCGAACTTTGGCCTTCAAAAGTTTAAATGCATTGTCAATCACTCCTAGTTTCTCTTATTTTGTTCTAGTTCCTGAGTAAAGTAGTGTAACCCCTTGTGTCCTAGTGAATTTACTGCCTTGCTTGTGGGGGAATTGCCAAAAAAAAATCAAGAGATATTTTAGATATATTACAAAAATTGTTCATTTATTCTCGTGCGGGCGGTTTTCGACAGAAAATAGGTAGGACAAAGAAATATTTCTAAATGTTTCATATTTTCTACTTCATTAGGACAGATGGCTATGCAGTCCTCAACTCAGCGGTAGAAAATTTTTGACCTCGTCTCGGAAAGTGACCGAGGGAAACATTAAAAAATAAATCAGTTGATGGTACACACTTGTTTAAATTAATTGAAACAAAACGAAAAATTCAGTTCTTATTTACTTTTTTTCGTATTTTCCCAATGAAACCTGACCCAGTGCACATGTTAGTACATCGTATGTTTATTCCACAAAGTCGTTCCTTGCAGACTGACCATAGATTCTCGATTGGATTCAAACTGGGAGAGTTTTCAAGCCAGTCTATATATATCGGCCTGTTCATATCTATCTATCTATCTATCTATCTATCTATCTATCTATCTCTACACCCTTGTGCAAATTAATCTAAACAAAACGAATAATTCCGTTATTATTTACTTTTTTTCGTATTTTTCCAATGAAACATGACCCAGTGCACATGTTATTATTTCGTTTGCCCGCTTTTATTTTTTAGAAGCTCTTTCAAGTGATTTTTCATGGAATTCACTATTTTGTTGGAGTTCTCTTTGATTTTGGGGTTAGAGATGCTCTTTTGCCGTACAGTACTTGATCTCTCTGTAAGGGTTAGCCCTGTGTTCGTGCAGCGTTACAATTTCCGTACGCTTCCTTGGAGTAACGTTAATCGCAGACAATGGACGTAGGTCCACTAATTGACAGTCAAGAAAATAGCATCCTGGCGTGATAAAAATGTGTTGTAATCACGGATGACGCAATATTTTTCAAGGGCAAACAAATTTCATTATACACTCTGAAAATAGATTCACATTTCTGCACACCACTGCAAAAGACCTAATCTGAGGAAAAATAGAAATTGATTACACCCTGTCATTCCACTGGGTTTAAAATTGACTGTATAATGAAAGAAAGGAAACGGAAGCTGTTTTTTCAATTAATTTGCACAAGGGTGTAATTATAAAATGAAGTTTGAAAATATTTTCTGTAATCATTTTACCCCGAGGAAGGCAATAAATTCACTGAGACGTTAAGGATTACAGAGTGAGAGAATATGCGAAAAAAGGAAACATCAAAGGAAGAGTGCAATAAATAAACAAGAATTAAGCAAAAATATAGATTGACATTACATTTAAAATTTTGTAGATGAAAATTGACTGTAAAGCATGAAGCTGGAAGTGAGTTCCAGTAGCGATAATTTTTAATCTATTTCAACCCATGGAAATTAGAAATTCCACAAAAATAAGCAAAGCCGTTACTGGGCGTGGAAGAAAAAAAACTGAACAGTAATAATTAGCGGGAATAGAAAAAGCAATCGAGAGGACAGTAGATAGAGGTTGATATTGCATTTAAATTTTTGAAGATTAAAGTTGGCTGGAAAATATGGAGCCGGAAGGAAGTTCAACAAACATAAATTACGAGAAAATCAAATGTTTCCATCGAATTTACGGTTATATCGAACCATGTCATCTGTAAATTGATATGGTCTCGACGGTACTCTTGTACTTCGTTTAAATTAAAAAAAAAGTTAGGTACCATAACGAAGATCTCATCCGAAAAATTACCATGCAAGTATCTATAGAAAAGACACAGAGAAGCAACCTTACAGAGGTGACAAAGTTAGCCAAGCTGCCAGATGAGCCCCGATAATATTGCTGATTCTTCTTTGGATCTCATCAAGAAGCTCAAGGTAAATAGCATGGGTACAGGACCATATGAGGCAGCAATATTCTAAGTACGGACGAATGGTAGACTTATAGATATGTAAGATAGATTCTGGGGAGAAAATGTTCTCGCCCGACACAGTGAACTAACTTTTTTAGCAGCTGACCTTGCGATGGATTCACTATAGACTTTCCGCTTCATATCAGCTGAGAACATACTTCGAGAAAGCGCAACAAGTCATTTTCCTGATGTTTAGCATCAGCCATGCTGATAGAAGGCAGAGAGGGATATCTCAGATGATAAATGGATAGAAGTTTAGTATTGGTTTGGTTTGGTTTATTTTGTTTTATGGCATATCAACCTCAATAGGTTATGTAATGCCGACAAAATTTTTATTGCTGTAAATATTTTGTTTTATCAAAAATCTATTTCTGCTATTATTTTTCCTTCAAAAATGTATCGCTGGTAATAATATATATATATATATTTTCGAAAATGTATTACTGGTAATAGTTTTTTTTCTTCAAAAGTATTTCTGGTATTAAAACCTATTTTTACACTTTCATGGTGTTTTTACCCCAGTTGCAGGGTTAACTATTTCCCCATAGCTGAGACCCTAACAGGTGTTACCACCCCAGGTTAGGGTGGGCCTGGGGACACCAGCAATTAAGAGCTGGTTCCACGCTTCTCCTGATCAGAGGCCTTGCTGCTGGACCTGGTTTATCGTCTTACCCAGGACGCGGATGTTGTTTAGCGTCATACCCAGGACGCAAGTTTAGTATTGGAGACGTTAAGAATTAACAAGGCAACTTTTTCCCGAGCTAATCAACGGAGGAAATCGATTTGGACATAGGGTGCAATTACGACCTTGTCGTAATGAGCATCTTTAATATTGAGGCAGGAGTAAATGGTTGTGTCGTCAGCGTAGAAACCAAGTGGAATTCTGATGTCATCGAGAATGGCATTAACGAGAATTAAAAACAGAATATGACAAAGGATGGAGCCTTAAGAGATATCCATGTTAGTAAAAAAAAGGATGTGACCGTTCGGGATAACTTTCATTTCACGATTTTCGAGGAACAAAACTTAGCATTGAACTTACAGTCACATCTAGCCATTTCAACTGTAAACGATCTTGATGCCAGTCAAGTTGTACGCTGAAATTCGTCTAGGTTCAAAGAGAAAAGATCATTAGAACAATTACCATGAAAGTATTTCTAGAAAAGGCATGGAGAAATTACGATATGGCGGTGGGAATGTGACTGAAGCCGTGATGTCATGTCAGGACCTATACAATTGCGGGTTATTGTTATTATATTCCTATTAGAGCATACCTGCTTGATAATTAATGCCCTGGTTATTTTTATTCTCAGTGAGTACCCTATAACGGCGGCCTTGTACTAAACTAAGCTTAGTTTAATAAATAAGTATAGTCGCCTGTAATTGATTTAATAATGTTTCTCGAATTTATCTGGCTGATTATTATTAATAATTATTGACGTCAATCCCCACTGGATTCCATAAATTTGTAGACTTGTGCTAATATTAGTGGAGATTAGTAAACTTTATAGTCGTATCATGAACAAATCATTTATTTTCTACAATATACACTTATTTTTCAGCGATTGCTCATTCAGTCTTAATGTAATTAAGCGTCCATCTTTCAAAAAATCGTGAAGATCGTACAGATGATACAGATAGTAGACGAAGAGAAGAAACTGCAGCAATTCCTAGACAAAGCAATAAATGAAAGAGTGAAGAAAGGACTAACTGCACCGTGAAAAAAAGTCAAAATGTTGTTCCCTTATCCTCTGATACAACCCAGGAAAAATGGTTTGGAGAATTTTATACTCATAGGATATATAAAAGCCTAGTGAGTCAGAGGTAAACGGTGATTGATATATAATGATAGAAACTAGTGGAGAGCCATGATCGCCATAGTCCTGGAGGGACATGAAACATAGTAGATGAAGAACAGTTGAAGAATTCTGTCAATACATGTCAGGACTTACCAACGTAAATTTTGACGTTGCATAATAAGTGGTGAGTCTCTTGTCTAACTGGGAAAGTGCAAATTAAATGAAACAAAATGAATAATTCTGTTATTAGTTACGTTTTTTCGTATTTTTCTAATGAAACATGAGCCAGTGCACATGTTAGTACTTCGTATGTCCATTTCAAGAAGCCTTTCCTTGCAGATTGAACACAGATTCTTGATTGGATTTAAATCAGGAAAGTTTCCGAGCCAGTCGATAGTACTTTGATTTGCTCAATGGTAAGGCTTGCCATTGTGTCCGTACAGCGTTACAATTTTCGTGCGTTTCCTTGGAGTGACGTTAATCGCAGACAATGGACCTAGGACAACTAATCGACAGTCGAGAAAATAGTGTCTGGGCATGATGGAAATAGATTCATATTACTGCACTCTACTACAAATGACCTAATCTGGGGAAAAATAGAAATCGATTACACTCTGTCATTGGGCCATAAACTGATCATATGGTGAAAGAAAGTAAATTAAAACGGTCGTTTCAATTAATTTTCACAAGGGTGTACGCCTTTTGACTTATATAGCCAGACGATTTATTATCGCCGGATATGCCCTTAACAATACCAGATGTTCTTATGACACTGTGTTGATGACAGACCCTTATAGATAAGGGAAATAATTTTTTTGACAAGGCAGATCTATGTTATTAACGGTAAAAGATTCACCAACAAATGACATACAGCAACATTTCAGAGATATTAAAATGAAGCATGTTACCCTGTGGGTGATTAATTATTAACGCCCACCTTCCCACAAACGAACCATCTCTACCCTGTCTCTACCCTGTCGAAAATTTCCATCACAAATGTCCAGTCGATTTACATTCATGAGTTTCACCAGTTCAAAGCATTACAACTAGGACTTTTTCAGCCATGTACACAGATTTGAATCATTGTAATTCCCTTTGTTTTCCGTTGATAAGAATGGAAGTCAACTCAGAAAGCTGCTTCCTTAGAACCACTACATTGTAGAACAATCCTCCTAGGGGATACTTTAATTATCACTCTAACCATAACCTCTTCAAGTATAACAACTATCTATTATACATATCCTCATAACCTGTTCTTCCTCTTCTTAATTAAATAAAACATTTCATTCTGTAACCCTCTATCTTGAGAGTCTCTTGAAACTTGTAGTGGGTGGATATTTAGTAAGAAATATATACCAGACGACGGAAAATTTGATGCATAAAGACAACCATGTACAGGAATTGCGACAGATGTCTTCCAGAAAAGAAGTCCTAATACCAAGGAAAATTAATAAGGAAGAAAAAGTCTACTGAAATTCTATGTGATATATAATCTCCTATACAGCAGGGCAAGTTCCTCATGAATGAAGAATCGTGAATAGATTAACAGTTTCTTCTCTCGCACTTGTAGCTTGTGGAATATCTCCTCCGACTTTTTGCTTTCCAGTCAAATTTGATTTTCAAAAAATCAAATGCAATGTCAGTAGTTATCTTCTGTCCAGATTATCTATGTCCATATTAGGCAAATTTGGATGTCTTTTTTAATCCTTTCACCCAAAGCAAGGCAATATAGTCACTAAGATGCAAGGAGTTACTGAGTGTTGGAGAATATGAGAAGAAAAATAAAACTACATTAAGGAGTGCGAACAATAAATGAACATGGAGAAGTGGAATAGAAGAAACTGTTAGCATAGAACTTACGGTTACATCTGGCATCTCAACGGTAAAATGAAGAAATATAGTGTTGCGCTTAAATTCTTAAATCTAAGTACCAAAGAGAAAACCTTATCAGAACAATTATATGAAAATATTTAGTACATAAGGCAGATTTCAGCTTTAAAATTCTTTAAGCTTATAATAATAATAATAATAATAATAATAATAATAATAGTTAATCAAAAACTTAAAAAAAAATTCTTTTTTATCTGCAGAAGATAAGATTGCTGTATTTTGGGAAGCATTCCCTCAGGAGTCTATTTCATAAGTGGCACCTGTTAAGAAAAAGCAGTCTGATTGGAACATTCTTCTTACAAATGGAACACATGGGAAATGAGTGTGACTCGATTCCGTAGAAGTGGCATGGTGGGCCGTAGCTGCAAAGGTCTGAACTGGGGAAATTAAAGTGTTAAAGTTCATTTGAACATTTGTCATGGAAATAAGGACAGTCTTTCAGCGTGGAAAGTAACATTTAAATGATCATTTAATGTGAGTTGGTGTCAAAATGGGCATTAAATATTCAATAATAATCAAGTGGGTCCCTTTCCTAAAAATAAAAGGATAAACATACCTTGTGAATAAATGCAAAACACATTCGATACATACTCTTAACGTTCAAATCGAAGGAAAAATCCCAAGTTTTTTCGTCACAATCGAGTATTGTTCCATGGTGCACGTAACTAAAAATAATTAAAAAAATGTTTTTAACAGCTGTCTCTGCAACTCATAACAATTCAGAGTTAGCGAACATTTATATAAACATTGGCAAAATGAGTTCAGTCTTTAAATATTTTTTTTAAAATATAGATCATGTCACAATGTGGTCAGCATATAAATCCTAGACAATTTCGTTATGGGAAAAAAAGCTTTGTTACATTATTTCGTAATTGTATCGAAGTCTGACGTTCAACTTTCTTAAAAACTATTTGCGAAAGAGATGGGGAGGTAATTTAACATAATGCTAACTAAATAAAGAAATGAAGTATAAGAATGTATGGGAATAGTTTGAATATTTTGTGGAATGATAACAATGACACACCATAGAATGTCAAAAAACACTCGGTTGGACAAAGACTGTAACGCCAGAACTATGATGAAAGAAGACATGGTGGTTCCCACCACTGCAGTTTTCATTATGCTCGACTGAAATAACTCATAGAGTAATGATAACAATTCATTTATGAAATTTAACCTAGTAACAATTCTAAGAATGTTTCGACCGGGACATAGTGATAACAACCAAAATGTTAGGAATATTAATCTAAAAAAAATGGTGGAGTAATGAAAATGACTTCTCTCAGAATGTGAGACAATTTCAAAAACTGAAGATTGGCCGAAAAATAGTGACAAATGCAGCTAGGGTGGTAATACATCTGTTGGGGGTTGCATAGTCACGAAAAGAAATATATTATATTCAAAGCAGACGAGAATAGCATCTCTGTTGCTTCTACTCTTCTATTCGTCTGCGAAGAAACTGACTAGCGTTCTCTACTATAGAGGAAGATTGATATTACATAGATTCACAAATTATATAATTAAAAACAAAACGATGCGGCACCACAAAGTCACGCATGAAGTGACGATATGTGGAAAAACGGAGATGACGAACACACTCCGGGTAAAGTCACAGCAAAGAAAACTACTAATGAAAATAGAACATATATATATATGTATATATATATATATATATATATATATATATATATAAGTCTTTTTCTGTTAAGTGATCTATTCGGAAATACGAATTAAGACTAAATCTTATGAATATTTTCTTACGAAATAAATAATATTATTCACGGATAGGCAAAATAAAAACACTCAAGACATAATATTATGCAAATTAAATTTCGTTAATTAAATATTCAAAATGATCTCCACGTGACTGATTAAAAACAGTACTTTTTATTTTAGATACCTATTGGGGTAGCAAAAAGAAATAAATCACTATAGTGGTACCATCCGCCAATCGAGCTAGTGTCTACTTCAGTGTATACTACTGCTTGTATAGGTGTTTACCAGGTGACTGACAATGAATCATCGAAGCAATTAGACTTATAGGGCAGACTGAAGTTTACATCCATCGAGATATACTGATAAAAATTGAAAGGCTCATAATGCTAGGCTAAAAACTTTTAGAACAATGACAAGGAATTCTCTCAGAATTTCAGACTGTTATAAAAGCCGAAGAACGTATCGACGGAAACACAGTGAAAAATACAGAAGAGGTGGGAATATATCTATTGGGCTTGCAGAGTCGCAAAAAGAAATACATTTCTAGAGATAACATTACCAGTCACGCTTGTGTTTGTTTCAGCCTGAACAGTAATGTGTATACGTGCTTAAGCGGTTACTGATATCATAAGGCTTATACATATTATCTTGTAAAATAAATATTTGTCTTGTATAGACATAACATTTGAAGACTTATTAAGAAAAACGAAACAGTTATTTGTGGAGAAGAAACGAAAGCGGGCGTCTCTTGTTGTTCAATAATACACGACAATAAAAACAAGAGAAAGTAAAAACTTAAAATAATAAAAAGCGTCGATAATTGTGACGTTGTTGTTTCGTGATGTGTTGTATTGACATAAAACACATAGCAACTGAGTTCAGGGGGACCAGGTATGGCCGTCTTTATCGGTCAAGAATTTTCTCGATTAGCACACCAAAAGAACACAGAGCAACATACGCATATTCTGAAAGCCTATAACTAAAACTACAACAACAAACGTCATCATGTTGAAACACCGGTTCCCATCCAATCACCGAAGTTAAGCAACATCGAGCCTGATCAGTACCTAGATTGAAAAAGAAAAAAGAGATAAAGAAAAAGAGATAGATGTATTTAATTAATATAGAGACATAAAATAAAGACAGGGAGGTGTGAGGTTTGTTCGACATACTGATCTCTTTATCAATAATAATAGTCCAATAGAAAAAAGAAGTGTAAAGGTTCTTTTTGTAAAAGATGTAATGAATATATATATATATATATATATATATATATATATATATATATATATATATATTAAACAATGTTGAGCTAAGATGGAAATAATAGAATATTACATTAATTTAAACAAGAATTAAATTGAGTAAGTATATTTAAAAGAAATTATAAAAACCTGAGGTACTATATTTGGAGACTTATATATATATATATATATATATATATATATATATATATATATATATATATATATATATATATATGTCTGATTTCTAAGAATATACTTAAAAACATAACAATATCCATATTAGAAAAATACCCTATCTTTGGAAGTTTTCCTCAGATATAATTAAATATATATATATATATATAGCCTACTTTTCTTCAATTCGATTTAATCGATTTCTACGCCTCCATTTTTGAAAACCTATTAGATAATGATTTAGTGTATTTATATATATTCGATACACCAAGTCGATTTATTAACTCTAAATGTAGGCTTATACAGGAATGATGAACTCATTGTTATACCTATTAGCCATGGTCCTCTTACCTCCAAGTTACATACAAAGATCATTAAAGCTTTCCAATTTCTCGGATTTAAAATTGATATATCATCTAATCTAAAAATTGACAATTTCTTGGGTCTTACATTCAGTCTCTCTAACATTCAAACCCTTCCAAAAATGGAAACCAAACCCTCATCTATGTCAATATCCCCTCGAACCACCCTAAATCAATTATAAACCAAATTCCCAACACTGTCAACACCAGAATAAACAAATTGTCTTCTAACTGTAAAATATTTAATGAAAATAAATATAACTAGAAACAAGACCGCAAGAAAAGTATGTTTCAACAAACTTAACTTATCAAGAAAAATTGAGTGACAATACATCCCATACATCCAAAAATAGAAAAAGGAATGTTATATGGTTGAACCCACCCTTTTGAAAACAATCCAATATTAATATTGATAAATTCTTTTAAAATTTAATAGACAATCACTTTAATAAAAATCCAGAAAAACTTTAAAAATGAGTTATTCATGTGTGAACAATGTACAAAAAATTATAAATTCACAAAATGATAACATTCTCAGAAAATTTCTTAATAATCAATTACAAAAAAAAAAGTTTCTATCTGCAATTGCAGCTTAAAAACTGAATGCCCAGTGGATGGAATTTGTATGACCCAAAATATGGTGTGTGAAACTACGATGTTCCCCAAAGAAAATATAAACCTGAAAAAGGTTTATATTGGAATAACAGCTGGGAATTGGAAACAGCGTTTATACAATCATCGCGATTCCTTCTACAACGAATCCCTTAAATATCAAGCAGCGCTGTCTCAATAGACTACTGACTAGGGTGATTATTTAGTGATTATTGAATGACTCTTGAGTGGAACTATCCAGTCGAAATAGCGTGAATTATTGTGCGTCGATGTTTTGGCTTTTGATTTAGGATTTACCAGACGTTGAGTCGAGCCGCGCTATTAACAATTTATTCACTGAAATGGTTATCTTTGGTTGACTTTTACTTCTTTGTTATCGTTAAGTATTTATTTGTGATTGTAATTAAATACTGTTTTATTTTAATATTGAAGTCTTGAGATATACTAAATTATTAACAGCCACCGTATGTCACAATATATATATATATATATATATATATATATATATATATATATATATATATATGTGTGTGTGTGTGTGTGTGTTTCCCTCTGTGTATGTATGTGTGTGCGATAGTTGATTACAATAGATTCGATAACTTACCCAGCGCAGTTAAAAAGAATATCAACTTGTTCAATGTTTTCCAGAAAGGATTTAATGTCACTGGCATTTGTTACATCCAGAACTGAAGTTTTTATTCCTGCAAAAGAAAAGAGAGGTTTGTATGACTTTTGCCATAGACGGAACTATTTTATTATGATACTTACCGAGACTTGCATTATATTATTCACCCAATCTAAGGCACAAGATCCACTAAATGTAGAGGTTATATTTTGGATTACAGGGACAGAGTAAGAAGTAGATTTCATGAGGATATGTAGGATAGATTACGATTGATCCTTGACACGAAGGGGTTAAGAGTGTAGTGATACGGAATGCTGCTTTTCTCTGGTTTCTTCCGCAACGTAACCGTTTTCATGAAGAATCTTTAGAAAAAATTTTCCGTTATCCAAGGAATAGAAAGCGAATGAGGGTGAGTCGATTTTGTGTGCGTGACATGGCAGTTTCTAGATTCGAATATCTGAACTGGGGAAACTGAGGACTGTAGATCGTTTGAGCGTTTGCCATGAATATAGTGATAGGGTAAGCTAGATATTAACAACGTTTCTTTTGTGGGGAAAGGAGATGTAGTGTGAAAAATATAATCAGCCGCAAGGTCGGATAGATTATTTTTTTGAAATCCGTCAAGAATGGATTGGGCTGCTCCAAACCAGACTTGGCCGTAATATGTCAATGTCTGTCTGATTTGGCTCTTGTAAAGATAGATTATTGTAGAATGTTCTTTCTAGAGCAGAACAGGGTATCAACCTTTTTCCAAGCATGTTTAAAGATGTATCGTCACCAGTCACCAGAATTCTTGAGATGTCCTGAACTGATAGTATCAAGTAGAATTAATCATTGCGTCTATTCAGGTTAACGTTTTCCTCAGTCATGAAGTGGAAAGATTATATTAAATAAAATGCTAGGCTTGCTGCTGGGAAAGTTGATTCACTGTGTCGTGCGAGAGAATTTTTCTTGCGAGAATCTATCTTGGACACTCTGTAATATTATTGGTTTTCATATCTCAGTTTGAGTCACTTTCGCACCGCTGTGTCTATTATATATAACTTCCTTCCTATTTGGTACTTAGACTTTAAGAATTTAAACCCAGCCCTTAATTGACAGATCTCAACATTTTAAATTTGAAATGTATAGATATAAACGTAAGTTCTATGTTAACAGTCTTTTCTGTTGTACTCTTGTGGAACTCTCTACTGGATTTTTGCTTTCCCGTCAACTTTGGACTTCAAACATTTAACTTCAATGTCAGTCGTTATCTTGTCTTCTTAATTCCTGTTTTTTATTGTTCGTTGTAATTAATGTTTGTTCTTCATATATTTTATTATTTGCTGGTAACATTTTGTATATTAGAATTTATTATTGGAGAACACAATCTTAACACAAGATATACAGATGACACATTGTTGTTAGCAGACAGCAAGGAAACTAAAAGATATCCTACATAAGGTATTAAAGGAAAGTGAGAAGAAAGGACTAACCATCAACTGTAAGAAATGGGATGTATGGTTTTGATTAACAGAAATATCCCAAGATACAAACTACAAATTAGATGTATCAAATCAAGCAATTACAAAAACTGAAATATATCGAAAAAATATGACCCTGAACCCCGAACGTACATTGGAATGGCATACGATGCCTTCTAAAGGCAATGTAAAGTATCAAAAACATAAAAATTAAGTGAGAAACGAATATATATATATATAAATACTAAAAATAAATATTAAAAATATATATATATTATTATTATTATTATTATTAATAATAATAATAATAATAAATATTAAAAATAAATATTATTATAATAATAATAATAATAATAATAATAATAATAATAATAATAATAATAATAATAATAAACATTAAAAATAAATATTAAAAAAATTTGATTAACAAGAATTATCCCGAGATGGGAAATGCAAAATGTGACCCTGAAAACCCGAACGTACATTGGAATGGCATATACGATACCCTCCTAAAGGTTTAGTATTAAAATACATAATAATTACGTTAGAAACGAAGAAAAGTTTGTTGAACCATTATGTATTATCTGTCCTCTTCAGAGATGAATACGGGACTTGAAGCAACAGAAATCTGGTCTCTCAGAAGTGCGGTGAGACTACCCTGGGTGGAAAATTTGAGTAAAGAGTAAGTTTTAAGGAATTTAGAAACAAAAAAGACGCTTATAATCACAATAAAAAAGAGGCAGTTTAATTTTTTAGAACGGATAATGAGAAAAGGGGCTTGAAGAATTTGAAACTCACATGGAATATTGAAGGCACGAGGGAAAACAAGTCTTTGTAAATAGATTCCAGAACAGGGACTGGGAGGGATGGTGAGAAAACAAAACTTACTAAGAATTAATAGAATAGGAAATTTTGGTGAACCATATCTGTCCACTTCCTAAAGGGCACGGTATGTAAAATGCATACTATAAACTTTTTTCTCGGCATGTGTCAATGGGTTTATAATTAATATGGCTTCACCTTTGTCAGATGTTGAATTTAATTCGGGAAGATGCGCATATATGAGAATTAGGAAGAATGTATTCTTTTATGATTTCCGGGTAAATTTTCTTCAAATCCCAGGGCGTATTATGAAGATTCACCATGATAAAGAAAGCAATAGATATAACTTTATTTATTTTGTAATCGAACAGTTCATTTTTTTGGAAATGAAAGACGTATAACCTATTGTAAGTAGTGAATACATCCGGGTCATTTTCTTTGTTATAGAATCTATAAGAATCGAATATACACTCAAGGATTTAGAATTGATGATACAATTAACGATTTCTACATATAGATTCAGAAATCGAGTGATCAATATGTATACACAGATACATCGGAGATTATAGAACCCGGAAATTGATTGAATGCTTACAGATTACGTGATATTACTTTTGAATCCGTAAGTTCAATCCACGATAAAAAGAGTGAATCTTAGAGTGTGGAAGAAATCTGAATGCTCTTTTAAAAGAAAGAAATAGAAAACAAATCCAGTCTTGAAGATAAAAAGTAATAACATGTTGCTTTAAGACGTAGACATTCATGACTCTCTACAGAGTTTTCATTATCTGTAAATTGTCAATTTGTTATAAAGGATAAAGTGTCGGTGCCGACACTTGAGTTTGAACGTAGATGGCCAGTGAGAAAACACAGGCGATCCCATTACTGAATTAAGTAGAACACGCGACCATAGTGGAAACGCATATATGTATGGAAGGTAGCGTGATCTCCAATTCTAGTCTATCCTCTATCACTATATGGACTGCTATTTTCTACTCTATTCACTATACTATTTATCTACTCGGATCACTACAGGGGTTACTATTCGAGCGAGTATTATCGAGCAAGTGATATTCGAAGGCGTCTGACACCAGCATTGTTCAACGGCGTTACTATAGTTGTAGCTGCGATTACAAAGTCTCTACTACAACGAGTATTACGAAAGTAATAACGAGTATTCGTTGACATCACAAACGTGGCAACGAGTGTTCGTTGACATTGTAAAATATTTATTATTGGGAAAGATAATGTAGTGGTTTATTGTTGCCTTTTTCACGCTTTGGAATTTTGAGTTCTAGCGATATCAATCTACTTTGCTATTTATATAGGCTGGAAGAAGAAACTTATTTATTAATTTTTATCTGGTAATTTTGCAAAGGAGAACGCAACAGACTCTGTGGAGATTTGAACACTAATCGCTGATACTATTTTCCGTTTTTACCAGTTAACGTCCTTTTAGAGATTATTTGAGAAAATCTTTGAGAGTGTCGTATTTGTAAATCTAGTCTTGATGGTACAATGGAGAAGTAAATGAATTATTCTCTTAGCGATTTATTGATCTCTTTTTTCTTTTTCGTATATGTAGAAATTGTAAATCCGGGCAAAGATAAAAAGTTGATTGTAGAATAGAGAAGTGAATTAATTCTGCTCTTAATGATTGCGTGATATTATACTGAATATGAAGTCATCACAATTCCAGGCTGAGATAAATAAAAAAAGAAAATTAAAATTATATAGATGCTTACCAGGCATTTCTTCGTTAAGTTGTTTAAGCTTCTTGGCATTAATGTCTGTTGCGTACACCGAAGCTCCTTCCGCCCAAAATTTCTACGGAATAGAAAAAAAAAAGAGGCAAAAATACAATAACTAAAACAGAGGCAGTATTTCTGATCAGGTTTAATGAGCAATAAAAAAAAGCAAAAAAAACAAAAAAACAAAGAAAAAACAGTGTATCCATAAACATACAGACATGCACTGTTTGGCCCCACTCTCTTCCCAAAACCAATATTTCAGTCAGTATTTCAAATAACTGATTTAGGTAAATAGATCGGACTAAGAACTTTTCAGCACCACCTCAGAGTAAAATTTCAGCAAACTTATTAGGTGACAAAGTTCTTATTCTGTTTAGTAAATTTTTTTCTATTTTTTAACCATTAAAATATTGTTTCTTTTGTATTGAATCTATGATAAAATTAGATGCCTGCAGCTATTAGGTTGGTGCAAAAATAATGTCGTGTTACGATGTGAGAAAACGACATTATTTTTGCACCAACCTAATACATTACTCTTCTTAACTCCATAAATAATTTTGAAAGAAAACTGTACAAGGTGACCTTGTAGAGGGTGCATAGCTAGCCATGCACGTGTGTGGGTAGATGTTAACACTTTAATCCATAATGGCTGGCTAATCTCATTTTACAAGTTCACCTAGCTACTCAGAACGCTAGCCAATCTCTGTAACAGGTACATGCTCGGGCATATTTATATTAGGTTGGTGCAAAAATAATGTCGTTTTCTCAAATATGTTACTGTGTGAGAAAACGACATTATTTTTGCACCAACCTAATATTTGTCCAACGCCCACAAGGCCCACTTGTAGTTTATACTGAAACTATGCTGAGTAGTCCTTATTTATTTTCTGGGAGAGAATGCATAATCTGTCATGATGAACAGTTTTAACAGTGCCAGTACGCTTAACACCTCAATTACGATCGCTTGCGGTTTTGTGCTAACACAATCATCAACAACTTCTGAACAATTATGTCTACTCAGTTTCACTCACAAGGCTTGGGTCAAACTGTGGTGTAGTTTTCAGGCACTTTTTAATGGTGCAGCGCACTGCGATCACTACCTGAGACTGCTAATATCAAGAAGTCAGCTTCCTAAGATATCAACTATGGTATGTGTGTGTGTGTGTGTGTGTGTGTACATAATGTGATGTTCAAAAGTTGAGAGAATATCAAATCAAGCGCAGGTATTTGTGACTATCCTTTGTGAGCAGCACTTTGAGAGATCATTATAAACAGGAGTCAATCAATAAGTTATTAGTTCTATTTTGGTCTGAAAATGTCACTGTATAATATATCATTTCACCACAAGCAAGGCAATAAAACCACTAAAACACGAGAAGCTACGGAGTAGAAAATAATAAGAAAAGAAGAAAAGCATAAAGAATGATAGAACAATAAAATAACAGGAATTAAGAAGATAAAAGATAACAATTGACATTTAAATTTACATTTGTAAAGATCAGTGTTGCCTGGGATGCAAGAAGTCGGAAGCAAATTACACAACAGAGAAGAAACTGTTGGCTTAGAACTTACGGTTACATCTAATCATTTTACCTGTAAAATGGCAAGATCGTGTAAGTATCAGGGTCTTATTATTATTCCAAGTTTCTAGAGACATGGGGAATATTCGTTTAAGCCGGAATTGACACCATGAAAAGTAAAACTGAATAAATCGTGTACTCATTTCTAAAAGAAAGTGACACTACAAAATGGAACCAATTCCGGTCTAAGGCATTTCCTCTTTCAAAAGAACTTCATACTAACTGATTTAATGATGGAATCTACACATGGTAAAGCGTGGGGAAAATACAAACAAACGACGCTTATGGTTAAGCATCGAGAGAAACGCTGACGAATAAAGTTTAACGTACCAAATTTTGATTTTATTTTTTTATCAATTTGTCGTTATTTTATTAAGGTGAAAATGCTTAGAAAGTGCACTGATTTCTGAGTTTTTACGGTAATTATACGTTAACGTCCATACAACATTTCACCATTATTAAGAAGGAAGTTACTATTGCAATAAGCGATTTTTGAAAACAACAGCTGGTGCAGTGTCTTATAGAGGATTTCATCCATTTTGTAACACAATTAATCATTTTTCGCTTAACATACAGAATATATATATGTCAGATTAAACCATATATGGAGTGGGTGAAGCTTTGAGGGCTGAAATATCCCATTTTCAATTTCTCAAATATTACGGCATAAGCCAAGAATTTGTGTTGGCTAATAATTTTCAAACTGGTGTATTGAATGTTAATTGGAATTGACAGGACAAGGAATTTAATAAAATTTTATGCAATATCAAACTTCCTCTATGACATTGAATGCTTGAATATGTACTTACAGACGGAGAAAAAATTTAAGGCAACAGAAATGTATTTCTACAGAAGGATACTGAGAATTCAATGGACTGTACATGTGAGTAACTATGAAAATTTAGTGAAATTAGAAACAAAAAGGGCACTTACACTTAGAATCTGAAAGAGCTTAAATTTTTTAAAATTATAATTGGGAAAGAGTGCTTGGAGAATTTGACACAGACAGGGAATATTGATTGCAGTAGGGATACATATAAACATCAAATTACTTCACGAGCTTGCTAGTATATTACTAATAGCTACAAAAGTTAGCAAACTGTGAAGAATCTTGATCACCCGTTCTTTAAGGACCCAGTGCACAGACGAAGAAGAAAATTTATTATTGCAGTTCAGGCTGAAAGGAAAGAAAAGTCATAAACACCAAAAGAGAGAAAACCAACAAGGATAAAGGAAGAATTCAACTGACGTAAAAAGAAGCCTAAGATCTCAATACAAAAAAGGTTACCAGCAATGGCAAGGGAAAACTTCAAAGGAGAGAAAGAACAGACACATACATCAATAGATTAAGGATGGTAAAGGAAGAATTTAAAGGAGACAAAGAAGAGTGACAGGCATCAACGGGGAATGATGGTAATGATCACAATGGAATTATTCATAGTAGAGAGAGAAGAGGCACAGATATCGATACAGAAAGGATACCAGTGATGGCAAGGGAAGAATTCAAAGGAGAGAAAGAAGAGCCTCAGACATCAAAGGAAAAGAGATGCCAACGAGGTCAAGGGAAGAATTCAAATGACGTAAAGAGGAGCCGAAGATCTCAATACAAAAAAGGTTACCAGCGATGGCAAGGGAAAACTTCAAAGGAGAGAAAGAACAGACACATACATCAATAGAGAAAGGATGGTAAAGGAAGAATTTAAAGGAGACAAAGAAGAGTGACAGGCATCAACGGGGAATGATGGTAATGATCACAATGGAATTATTCATAGTTGAGTGAGAAGAGTCACAGATATCGATACAGAAAGGATACGATTGATGGCAAGGGAAAATTTCAAAGGAGAGAAAGAAGAGACTCAGACATCAAAGGAAAAGATATGCCAACGAGGTCAAGGTAAGAATTCGAATGACGTAAAGAGGAGCCGAAGATCTCAATAGAAAAAAGGTTACCAGCGATGGCAAGGGAAAACTTCAAAGGAGAGAAAGAACAGACACATACATCAATAGAAAAAGGATGGTAAAGGACGAATTTAAAGGAGACAAAGAAGAGTGACAGGCATCAACGGGGAATGATGGTAATGATCACAATGGAATTATTCATAATTGAGTGAGAAGAGTCACATATATCGATACAGAAAGGATACCAGTGATGGCAAGGGAAGAATGCAAAGGAGAGAAAGAACAGCCTCAGACATCAATGGAAAAGAGATGCCAACGAGGTCAAGGGAAGAATTCTACTGACGTAAAGAAGAGCCGAAGGTCTCAATAGAAAATGGTTACCAGCGATGGCAAGTGAAAACTTGAAAGGAGAGAAAGAACAGACACATACATCAATAGAGAAAGGATGGTAAATGACGAATTTAAAGGAGACAAAGAAGAGTGACAGGCATCAACGGGGAATGATGGTAATGATGACAACGGAAGTATTCATAGTAGACAGAGAAGAAGCAGAGATATCTATACAGAAAGGATACCAGTGATGGCAAGGGAAGAATTCAAAGGAGAGAAAGAAGAGACTCAGTTATCAAAGGAAAAGTGATGCCAACGAGGTCAAGGGAAGAATTCGACTGACGTAAAGAGAAGGCGAAGATCTCAATAGAAAAAAGGTTACCAACGATGGCAAAGGAAAACTTTAGAGGAGAGAAAGAACAGACACATACATCAATAGATTAAGGATGGTAAATGACGAATTTAAAGGCGACAAAGAAGAGTGACAAGCATCAACGGGAAATGATGGTAATGTTGACAACGGAAGTATTCATAGTAGGGTCAGAATAGGCACCGATATCGATACAGAAAGGATACCAGTGATAGCAGGGGAAGAATTCAAAGGAGAGAAAGAACAGCCTCAGACATCGATGGAAAAGAGATGCCAACGAGGTCAAGGGAAGAATTCGACTGACGTAAAGAGAAGCCGAAGATCTCAATAGAAAAATGTTTACCAGCGATGGCAAGGGAAAACTTCAAAGGAGAGAAGGAACAGACACATACATCAATAGAGATAGGATTGTAAAGGACGAATTTGAAGGAGACAAAGAAGAGTGACAGGCATGAACGGGGAATGATGGTAATGATGACAACGGAAGTATTCATACTAGGGTCAGAATAGGCACCGATATCGATACAGAAAGGATACCAGTGATGGCAGGGTAAGAATTCAAAGGAGAGAAAGAACAGCCTTAGACATCGATGGAAAAGAGATGCCAACGAGGTCAAGGGAAGAATTCGACTGACGTAAAGAGAAGCCGAAGATCTCAATAGAAAAATGTTTACCAGCGATGGCAAGGGAAAACTTCAAAGGAGAGAAAGAACAGACACATACATCAATAGAGATAGGATTGTAAAGGACGAATTTGAAGGAGACAAAGAAGAGTGACAGGCATGAACGAGGAATGATGGTAATGATGACAACGGAAGTATTCATACTAGGGTCAGAATAGGCACCGATATCGATACAGAAAGGATACCAGTGTTGGCAGGGTAAGAATTCAAAGGAGAGAAAGAACAGCCTCAGACATCGATGGAAAAGAGATGCCAACGAGGTCAAGGGAAGAATTCGACTGACGTAAAGAGAAGCCGAAGATCTCAATAGAAAAAAGGTTACCAACGATGGCACGGGAAAACTTTAGAGGAGAGAAAGAACAGACACATACATCAATAGATTAAGGATGGTAAATGACGAATTTGAAGGAGACAAAGAAGAGTGACAGGCATGAACGGGGAATGATGGTAATGTTGGCAACGGAAGTATTCATAGTAGGGTCAGAATAGGCACCGATATCGATACAGAAAGGATACCAGTGATAGCAGGGGAAGAATTCAAAGGAGAGAAAGAACAGCCTCAGACATCGATGGAAAAGAGATGCCAACGAGGTCAAGGGAAGAATTCGACTGACGTAAAGAGAAGCCGAAGATCTCAATAGAAAAATGTTTACCAGCGATGGCAAGGGAAAACTTCAAAGGAGAGAAAGAACAGACACATACATCAATAGAGATAGGATTGTAAAGGACGAATTTGAAGGAGACAAAGAAGAGTGACAGGCATGAACGGGGAATGATGGTAATGATGACAACGGAAGTATTCATACTAGGGTCAGAATAGGCACCGATATCGATACAGAAAGGATACCAGTGTTGGCAGGGTAAGAATTCAAAGGAGAGAAAGAACAGCCTCAGACATCGATGGAAAAGAGATGCCAACGAGGTCAAGGGAAGAATTCGACTGACGTAAAGAGAAGCCGAAGATCTCAATAGAAAAAAGGTTACCAGCGATGGCAAGGGAAAACTTCAAATGAGAGAAAGAACAGACACATACATCAATAGATTAAGGATGGTAAAGGACGAATTTGAAGGAGACAAAGAAGAGTGACAGGCATGAACGGGGAATGATGGTAATGATGACAACGGAAGTATTCATACTAGGGTCAGAATAGGCACCGATATCGATACAGAAAGGATACCAGTGATGGCAGGGTAAGAATTCAAAGGAGAGAAAGAACAGCCTCAGACATCAATGGAAAAGAGATGCCAACGAGGTCAAGGGAAGAATTCGACTGACGTAAAGAGAAGCCGAAGATCTCAATAGAAAAAAGGTTACCAGCGATGGCAAGGGAAAACTTCAAATGAGAGAAAGAACAGACACATACATCAATAGAGAAAGGATGGTAAAGGACGAATTTGAAGGAGATAAAGAAGAGTGACAGGCATGAACGGGGAATGATGGTAATGATGACAACGGAAGTATTCATACTAGGGTCAGAATAGGCACCGATATCGATACAGAAAGGATACCAGTGATGGCAGGGTAAGAATTCAGAGGAGAGAAAGAACAGCCTCAGACATCAATGGAAAAGAGATGCCAACGAGGTCAAGGGAAGAATTCGACTGACGTAAAGAGAAGCCGAAGATCTCAATAGAAAAAAGGTTACCAGCGATGGCAAGGGAAAACTTCAAATGAGAGAAAGAACAGACACATACATCAATAGAGAAAGGATGGTAAAGGACGAATTTGAAGGAGACAAAGAAGAGTGACAGGCATGAACGGGGAATGATGGTAATGATGACAACGGAAGTATTCATACTAGGGTCAGAATAGGCACCGATATCGACACAGAAAGGATACCAGTGATGGCAGGGTAAGAATTCAAAGGAGAGAAAGAACAGCCTCAGACATCAATGGAAAAGAGATGCCAACGAGGTCAAGGGAAGAATTCGACTGACGTAAAGAGAAGCCGAAGATCTCAATAGAAAAAAGGTTACCAGCGATGGCAAGGGAAAACTTCAAATGAGAGAAAGAACAGACACATACATCAATAGAGAAAGGATGGTAAAGGACGAATTTGAAGGAGACAAAGAAGAGTGACGGGCATGAACGGGGAATGATGGTAATGATGACAACGGAAGTATTCATACTAGGGTCAGAATAGGCACCGATATCGATACAGAAAGGATACCAGTGATGGCAGGGTAAGAATTCAAAGGAGAGAAAGAACAGCCTCAGACATCGATGGAAAAGAGATGTCAACGAGGTCAAGGGAAGAATTCGACTGACGTAAAGAGAAGCCGAAGATCTCAATAGAAAAAAGTTTACCAGCGATGGCAAGGGAAAACTTCAAAGGAGAGAAAGAACAGACACATACATCAATAGAGAAAGGATGGTAAAGGACGAATTTGAAGGAGACAAAGAAGAGTGACAGGCATGAACGGGGAATGATGGTAATGATGACAACGGAAGTATTCATACTAGGGTCAGAATAGGCACCGATATCGATACAGAAAGGATACCAGTGATGCCAGGGTAAGAATTCAAAGGAGAGAAAGAACAGCCTCAGACATCGATGGAAAAGAGATGCCAACGAGGTCAAGGGAAGAATTCGACTGACGTAAAGAGAAGCCGAAGATCTCAATAGAAAAAAGTTTACCAGCGATGGCAAGGGAAAACTTCAAAGGAGAGAAAGAACAGACACATACATCAATAGAGAAAGGATGGTAAAGGACGAATTTAAAGGAGACAAAGAAGAGTGACAAGCATCAACGGGAAATGATGGTAATGATGACAACGGAAATATTTATAGTAGAGTGAGAAGAGGCACAGATATCGATACAGAAAGGATACCAGTAGAGAGAAAGAACAGCCTCAGACATCAAAGGAAAAGAGATGCCAACGAGTTCAAGGGAAGAATTCAAAGGAGAGAAAGAAGAGCTATTTACATCAATGGGGAAATAATACTTTTGAATCATGTGAAGAATTCAAGACATTAGAGATAGAGAGAGCGTGAGTGATAGACTGACATAGCGTGTGTGAGTGAGTGTAAATTAAAATTGAAAATTATTGTCTGTCAAGAGAGAGAGAGAGAGAGAGAAAGAGAGAGTGAGAAAGAAAGAAAAGAAGTATTGTCTCATTTAAGGGGAAGTATTGTTCCAACTAAATGTTTCTTTGATGTTGGAAAAAAAACATGTTAGTCAGAGTGGGGTGCATATCAGAGAAAGAGGGTGAGGATCCAGCTCTGAGAACGAACCTTGTGTCTGGTCTGAGCTGAAACGCCCTATAGATATCCCTAGAAACAAGAAATTTCTAATTCAGTAGATTAAATAATTTCCGTTCGAAATTATCTGAAATTTAAGCGTAGTACGTGATTGGTACATAGGTCTCATCATTTTACCGTTGAACTTGCTCAGTAAAACCGTAAGTTCTATTCTAATAGTTTCTTTTCTTGTACTTCTCGACTGTGAAATCACTTCCAGCTTCTCGCTTTCCTGTCAACTACAATCTATAATAAAATTACATTCAACGTTAATGGTTATCTTCTGTGCCATTGCTGTTCCTTTTATTGTTCATTTTCTTCAATAAAGTTTACACCGTTTCTCTTACTCTCAGTACCCTTTTTCCGTCTTAGTAGCTTTATCACCTTGAGGATGGAGGACACAATGTCTGAAACTTGTGATAAAAACAACTAAGATATATATAAATAAACAGGGCAGTCTACTGAGTTTTTATTTATTGTTTACGGAGAAAATGTAGAGCTTTTCTCCGTAAATATAGTTAGATATAATTTTATGATTCGTCCGCTTCTATGGTAACCGATTGAATGTCTTCCCCAGCATGTAAATATGACCCCTTAGTTGCTTCATTTATCTCATTATTCAGACTTAGAAATAATTCCTCTCGAAACCTGACAGTGAGGCTCTTCATCACATTAATCCTGTTCTTTGACAGGGACAAGTCGCTTAGGAGGTGAGATTATGACAAGGAAACTTGTTATTAGCATGTATTGTAGTTTTAAAATTTCAAGGGGAAAATTGAAATTTCAAGCAATATTTGTCGAGAGGACAGATAAAGACACCTAACTGGGCAGCTCAAAGCATATGTTTTTGATTCCGTTCAACGGAAAATTGTGTTATTTTGGCGTGTGAACAGTTTGATGTATGAATTCAGCTCGATTTTGAGGATACAGAGACAGGTTGGGACGTCAGAGACAGATGGATCGTCAGACAAAAACGCAGTTGCACACCCGCACGAATCCACCTGAATTTCTTATTGAACCTTGTCGAACATATTGATCGAGATTCCAAATCTTCGCTTCCTCATCTTTTTGTATTAATAAATGCCAGATATATCCTATTATAAATTATATATACATCTTCCTTAAATCGTCTGTATTTAACCAAAACTGGCATTATTATTTTTTTCGGTGAGAGCTTGACTTTATTTCCATTCAGCCCAGTCGCCAACAAGTTTTCCACGGCTTATTGACTAAAAGAAGAAAGACAACTTTCTTCGTCAGTAAGAATCACAACACTTGAAAAACCAAGACTGGACGATCGACGACTTATATTGGCACTAACCCCTACACCATTTTGGAAGTTGTATAACTCTCTTTATGCCAACAGCCGTGCGAATATTGAGACATCGAAACAAGCCGGATACGACCTGAGCGGCTGCACATCGACAGAAACCAAGAAGACGTATACAGAAAGAGAGGACGGTTATAATTTTCTCAAGTGGTTATGGTCATGCAAATTTTAATCATTGGCTGAGAGAGAAGCACGTAAACAAAGTTGACAATATACTAAGATATGACAATCACAGATAAGGGTACACCCCGGCACATCCATTGCAGCCAGACGTCGCGTAACATATGGAAAGTTTGTGCTGAAACAACGCATGTTGGACCAAGCTAAGACATAATCACTGGACGAGTTATCTAGTCCATTCAGATGGTCTACGGCCTAGGGTGTTCGCAACTATCTAGACGTGGAAGCCAAGTGGCCTCAAGTTGCCTCGTATACCTTATACTTTAAATCCAAAATTTAAAAAAAAATCTCTCTACACCCGCTGATGTTTCTCCTTTACCACTCCTAGTTATGTACTGAGATGCACAACGCGTAAGCCCGTAGAGATGCACAATGCGTAAGCCCGTAGAGATGCACAACGTGTAAGCCCGTAGAGATGCACAATGCGTAAGCCCGTAGAGATGCACAACGTGTAAGCCCGTAGAGATGCACAATGCGTAAGCCCGTAGAGATGCACAACATTTAAGCCAGTAGAGATGCACAATGTGTAAGTCCGTAGAGATGCACAACGTTTAAGCCCGTAGAGATGCACAATGCGTAAGCCTGTAGAGATGCACAACGTTTAATCCGTAGAGATGCACAACGTTTAAGCCCGTAGAGATGCACAATGCGTAAGCCCGTAGAGATGCACAACGTGTAAGTCCGTAGAGATGCACAACGTGTAAAAGTCCGTAGAGATGCACAACGTTTAAGCCCGTAGAGATGCACAATGCGTAAGCCCGTAGAGATGCACAACGTGTAAGCCCGTAGAGATGCACAATGCGTAAGCCCGTAGAGATGCACAACGTGTAAGCCCGTAGAGATGCACAATGCGTAAGCCCGTAGAGATGCACAACGTGTAAGCCCGTAGAGATGCACAATGCGTAAGCCCGTAGAGATGCACAACATTTAAGCCAGTAGAGATGCACAATGTGTAAGTCCGTAGAGATGCACAACGTTTAAGCCCGTAGAGATGCACAATGCGTAAGCCTGTAGAGATGCACAACGTTTAATCCGTAGAGATGCACAACGTTTAAGCCCGTAGAGATGCACAATGCGTAAGCCCGTAGAGATGCACAACGTGTAAGTCCGTAGAGATGCACAACGTGTAAAAGTCCGTAGAGATGCACAACGTTTAAGCCCGTAGAGATGCACAATGCGTAAGCCCGTAGAGATGCACAACGTGTAAGTCCGTAGAGATGCACAACGTGTAAGCCCGTAGAGATGCACAACGTGTAATCCCGTAGAGGGATATCCGCAACTAGTTATTATCAGGCAACTGGGAAGCATTTCGTTACCGAAATGAATATAGACTATTGCCCATCATATTACACTAATTTATCTTAATTTAAATGCCTAATAACACCTCCAAACAGTTAAGATCAAAAGCCATAACAGAGGTCAGTGTACATTTTATGCTTATCAGTTTCTTTGAACTTGTTATGATGTTCACGAGGAACAGCTACACTGTTGGGAAAACATTTTCTTTTTGTTTTTTCTTTTTCAACAACATTGTCTTGTTTGGTCGCCTCACGGATGTTGAAATCTCATTTCCTCTTCTTTATACTTATTCGTCTTCTTCTTTTCCTTCTCCTTCTTCTTCTTCTTCTTCTTCTTCTTCTTATTATTATTATTATTGATTATTTTTAATTGGCAGGATGAATTTTTATGTGATCTGATGATACATTTAGGCTGGGTGAGAATATCGTTTAAAAGTCACTTTGACCGTTTACATAAAAAAGGAAGTGTGACTCACCCTTACTGTTGCTTCTCCGATCCCTTGAGCCGCAGCAGTTACTATGGCAACCTTTCCACCGAGACGCCCCATTTTCAACGCGAACAGCCGGAAGTCGGCTCAAAAAAAGTATGGATGCTCACAAAATTAACTAAAATGATTGTCTTTATCTGCAAAAAAGAAGAAATAAAACAGAAGTTAGTGGAATTTTTTAATAACAAGAAAAGCACAAGTACAATCAAATATCTCGTTTGATATCTGTCTATATTACTGAGATGAGGTATTATGTACACTATTTACATTATTCGGACTATTGTCCTCATCTTTGTCGCTATATTTATTACAACGTTTCGGCCTTTCAGTATCTGTCTATATTCCTGATATGAGGTATTATGTACACTATTTACATTATTCGGACTATTGTCCTCATCTTTGTCGCCATATTTATTACAACGTTTCGGCCTTTCAGTATCTGTCTATATTTCTGATATGAGGTATTATGTACACTATTTACATTATTCGGACTATTGTCCTTATCATTGTCGCCATATTTATTACAACGTTTCGGCCTTTCAGTATCTGTCTATATTTCTGATATGAGGTATTATCTACACTATTTACATTATTCGGACTATTGTCCTCATCTTTGTTGCCATATTTATTACAACGTTTCGGCTGTTGTACCCTCCGGCCTTCTTCAGGGAGTTGGAATATCGAACTGAACCCTTTATTTCGCTCACTGGGGTAGACTGTTCTAGTTCCACGTTCCATGTTTAATGGATATCAGTTATCAGTTGTCAGTTACCTCCTGTTAATTCCCCTCTCCAAGTTTAACAAGAGGTAACTGACAAGTGTGATAAAGCTGGGGAAAACAGAAAATACACTTTCATCTCACTCTGCTGGCCAGGGGACTGCAGGAAAGTGTCGAATAGCATTAGCTAATCATATCAATGAAAAATGCATATAAAATATTTCCTTGTAAGGAAACGCCTACTATTACTGTTAGAATTAAATATGAATATGAGGGAAAGAGAAAATACACCGTCGTCTCACTTCACGGGCAACGTATGACAGAAAAAAAATCTCATAGCACTAGTTATTCGGTCAATGAACAGCCCGATGGTCATGGAATGTCGCATATGCCCTTATAAGGAAACAGCTAATTACTATACTTCTAGAATATTTACTTTCTTACCAAAGAACAGAGATAAGTGTTGTTTTTTTTTTTAGATCTTCCTGTGAATTTCATTTCCTTTTCAGAATTAGATTATTCTAGAACTCGGAGTGAGATAGTAAAGCGAAATAGCAATAGCTTCTGAATAAAGGGAACGAGTGTAAGCCTGCAAACCAAGCTGTGAAAATGTTTGTCTAATTATCAAAGTACAGTATGTAGTACAGTATGTAGTACAGTTGTGTCTTGATGGAAAATTATGTTGTCTTTCCTAAAGATTTTGGTCAGGTGATGCCTTTCATTGGTAGCAGTACTTTTCGAATCAATCTTTTGGGGCTTCGGAATGCTTTCATCTTTGTCATTTCATTTTTGAGGATCAGATCTGCAAATGTTATTCTCTGTATATATTTAAAATATTATTCTCTGGGTATACCTATAAATATTTCATGTCATTCTTCTTGTTTTTGTTGTTGTTCTTCTTGTTCTTGTTCTTCTTTTCTTCTTCTACTTCTTCTTCTTCTTCTTCTTATTATTATTATTATTATTATTATTATTATTAATATTAGTATTTTTTTCTTCTCATCATTATTATTATTATTATTATTATTATTATTATTATTATTATTGCAGATTAAGGCATCATATTTCTTGATAGGACGGAATTACCCAAATCTCGTGTGTGAAATTGGGTAGACAGTGCTTGTGTTAGCATGAAGTCACATGTCAACGAGTATCTGAGTGCACTGATATTGTTCAAACTACTGACCGTGCCAGATTATGCGTACTCTCTCAGAAATTGTAAATAAAGTCAGCTCAGCATAAATGCAGTATAAAACTCAGGTGACCTTTGTAGGTGTTGAACAAGCAAAAAATGAGTCTGTACAGAGGTCTGCATCAGGAATTGTCTCGTTGCACTAGAAAAAGGTGTTCTCGGAAAACGAGCATCGTTTCATTAAACACACACACACACACACACACACACACACACACACACACACATATATATATATATATATATATATATATATATATAATGAAAGGATATATGCATTGTGACATACACATCCGCTCACATGTGGACTCATTTTCCGTTTATTATATACTAACGCAATTAATTCAGTTGTACTGTAAAAAGAATACACGAAACATTTTGTGTTATGTTGTTCGGAAAGTATATTTGTAATTCTTGTCTGAGTTCATCCTTCAAATCTATAAATCAACCATCCGTCCTTGTATGGAATATTGCTGTCATATAAGGTCTGGTGCTCCCGCTGTATGTCTTGAGGTCCTTGACAATATCCAGAGACGAATATGCAAGATGATAGGTTCTGATCTGGCACCTAGTCTACAATCGCTATCCCACAGACGTGTCGTAGCCTCCCTCTGTCTCTTCTACAAGTATTTTCACGGCAACTGTTCCAACGTGCTACTTTGGCTGGTTCCCGGACTACATGAATTTAAGCGAGATACCAGGCTGGCATCTTGGTCCCACCCTTTCAATGTCAAAACGTTTAAATGTAACCATCTCTTCTAATCAACAGCTTCTTCTCACGCACTTCCCGTCTGTGGAAATCTCTGCCCCTTACTTGCTTCTCCATAACTATAATCTTCAAATATTCAAGTGTAATGTCAATCGATATCTGACACCTTCAGCTTGTTCTCCGCCCTTCTCTGTATTCTTTCCTCAAACACGCTTCATTACACTTGTTCTTAATCCTATGTAACCTTTGGCGAGCTAGTGGCACTCCCACCTTGCTTGGGGTGAATTTCCTTTTAAAAAATTAATTTCTTTTAATTTGAAAGAAAAATAATACTCAAATAAATAAAATTATTTAAAGTTGTAGATGCATGTTTGTAGATTATTATTTCTTCGTTTATACACGCATATTTGCTATATATATATATATATATATATATATATATATATATATATATATATATATATAACTTAATTCTTTATATATTTTCGAGAAATCTCAATGAAAAAGTATGTGCTCCCCGGGAGGGAGTGGGCCTGCATCCTCAATTGTAAGAAGAACACCCTTTTAAGCAGGTGTGTTTTATCATTCAGCTAGATGTCACCTTTCAGCTAGGTTGTATTTTTCATTTTAAGGAAAGTATCACGAAGATATATAAGTAGAGCATTATCAATATAAGGGAAGTATGTTGATTGTTTGAAGTAAAATATATTGAAAAGGAACAGATTCGAGAACTTCTAAGAAGATACAGCCCATCACTCGATTAGGAGATGATCCCAATGGTAATCGAAATTTTTGTTTGTAAAAGTCATTATTAAATGTGAAATAGCATAGAATAGCTCATCAGTGGAGCCAGACATCTGGTTGCTTCAAGCCGGGATCGAAACCCTACTGTTCTGGCATCAGACGGAGATATTACCCCCTAAGCTATCGGCGCAAGGAAAGGAAATTCTAACGTATTGTATACGAATGTAAACAAACGCTAGTAGCCAACAGTGCTCACTTTATTATTGAAGAGCGGTGCGTTAATAGAGAAATCCAGGAAAAAGTTTTAAAGAAAATAAAAATAGCACTTAGAATAATAGAAAAAACAGTTGAAATTTCTGCTTAAATATTTGTAATTTATTGTAAACTTAATAAATATATAAAAAAAAACATAAAATTTAATTTATTTATACAGTGACCTTCAATCTCACAATGTAAAAATATCAAGACATAATATGAAAGCTTGAAAAGTAGGTTTTGGGAAAAGATAAAATAGAAACTTACTTGAGTATATCAGCCGATTTCATTATATGCTTCTTCCAGAGAAGACTGAACAAATCATTTTAGTTTTAATGATAGCAAGGGGAATTCAATTAGACTTTAATAGAATGAGGTCACACAATTATTCTATATCACATGTAAACCTGATATTCCAAAGATAACAAAAGATAAAAAAGGCCATATATAAACAGACTTGAACATCTTTTTATTCATGAACATTGGAATTAAATTGTTGTTTGTAAAAATGCTGTTTTACTTGAATCTCGTCAATACAACAATATACGCAGACTGACCGACATCAGATCGAATTATTAAATAAATTAAATCATCGATATATATTATGGATATTTAAACCACTTGCCTCACATGGCATAAAACTCTAATTCTGAGATCTTCAAGTATGGGATGTGACTTGGGTGATAGGCTCTCAACAACCTCCTATCATTTGTAACTTTAAGAAATACAATGTTTAGTTTTTACTACCCTCACATTCTTAGTTCTGGTATCGATTTACACAAGTCCGTTAGATAGGTTACACGTTATTTCTCTCTGTCTCTCTTGACTTTAGTATATTCTGTGAGTGTTAAAATCTCCGAGTCGTCTTCCCTTTATCATGTATCGTAACATTTTCTCTGTCTCTTTTCAGTTTATATTTTTCTTAAAACTTCCTTGATGCTCACATGTTCCGTCCCTGGCATTCTCAGTATTCATAAGTAAAACCATATCTATGATACTAAGGGAAAACTAAATGAAGTGCAAAGCAGAAATGGTCAACCAGATATAGTCGCTAGCCTTATCAATAGGTGATTCAATGAAAGGTTTTTTAGTAATTTTAACCCGGTACATAGGCACAGTAGTCAGACAGGAAGCAACGATTCATCTGGTCACATTAAACTGTTTTCGTACGTGAGTGTTGTCCACCGAACTAAGATAACCACTGCTCTCTAACTGATGCAATATTACCCCTTTATCCGCGGAGATTACGTTTCATAATCGTCAGCGAATATCTGAAAGTACGAACACTAAATACACCGTTTTCTTTTAAGGGAGTGACCATTATTAAACCACAGTGATATTACAGGCGAAGTTATTGTCACCGTATGGACACAGATAAACTGCTCTGGGGATAGTGAAAGGAAATTGGGAGGGAGGCACATCGGGTGTTTTGTTTATTACTGAAATTAGTTAGAGAGGATGTAGTGAGAAGATAATGAGGGGAAAGTACAAAGAGAAGAATTTCGGGAGATTTGTCTATCATTCCACTAAATCTGTTACAGAATTACTGGAAGGGACGTTTTTGCAAGTAGTCCACCTTCCAGTCATCCCCACCACCGCTGTGGAATAATTTCCAGGTTATTCTTTTCTTACCAGCAAAAGAAAACACGGAGGCATAACACTTCCGTAGACTTCTATAAAAACACATTTTAATTTAATATGCGATAAATATATTCTTATGAAACACTTCTTAATTTACTATAGGGATAATTGATAAGCAAGCATGAATTATTTTAGATTCTCGGTTAAATTAACGAAGAAATATTATTTCTGAACGGTGATAATAAAGCCACTGTACTTATCCAGAAAATTGTCCGAAAAGAATTATTCGAAAACAAATAAACGGAAAGACAATTATAGTAAATGATAATATGTATATGGCATTGCTTTAAAAGAATCAATATTGATTTAACTCGAACAAATAAAACCTTTGAAGGATGTCATAGGTCATTTTTGCAGCAAGTCTCATTCCATCAACCCGCCATATAGAAATTCTTAGCTGCTCTTAAAAGGGAACATGACTAACAAGAAATTCATATTGCAAAAGTAAGAGCAGGTTGCCAAAATATCAAGAGCGCCAAGAAATACCGCGACGTAAATGGAAAACTGAAAAAACATTACTGGCATCAATTAACGAGTAATCTTTAGTAGTTGACTAATTGCGTGCAGTATCATATAACTTAAGGTTATAAGGAGTTATTCTTACTAAATTCTTTTATTAACAATATTTGTATTTCGAATAATTATCACATGTGTATTTCATCGCTTAATTTTCACATTTTTATTGCAATAATGCACATAGTCGCCTTTTAAACCGATACCTAATTATATAATAGGATACATATAAAATTCTTATCATTTTATGTTCAGAGACTTGTCAGGACTTAGGTAATCATGGCTCTCCACGATTTCATTCTCCTTGTTCTAAGAAACGTTTGAGCATTTGCCATTCTGCTTTGTCACGTTTTGTCATCTATTCTTTCAAAGTCATTAAAAAAAGTTACTCTGTTATTATCTTTGTCCATCTGGCCTTCAGTATTCTAATTTTAATATGCGATAAATATATTCTTATGAAACACTTCTATAGGGATAATTGATAAGCAACCATGAATTATTTTAGATTCTCGGTTAAATTAACGAAGAAATATTATTACGGAACGGTAATATTAGTGAACGGAAATTGGGAGGGAAGCAGATCGGACGTTTTGTTTATGACTGAAAGTATTTAGAGGGGAACGTGGTGAGAGGATAATGGCGTACAGGGGAAAGAAACAAATTGATTCTTTGTTGCAGTGCTGATTTGATTACTCTGTCCACGTTTTCTATAGCAATAAACGCCATTAAATACATCGGTATTTAATACTTAAAAAAAAAAAATTATTCTATATACGCAACGCGTACTTCCCTTTACTTCCACGCTGTGATTTAAATGCTAAGATTGTTACCAATTTCAAGGACGAAATGACAGTCTCTATTTGTAAATCGTCTACCTTTCGATAACAATTCAGGGCGTGTCCTATGATGTGTCTCCATAACTTTCTCCCCTTTATAGCTCCTCATAATGTTCCTCTTATTGTAGTACCTCCTAATATATGTCCTGTTAACCATTTAACAGAAGCTCGTTAGTGTCATGGGTCCTTTACCTATAACTACAGAATGAACTCTTCCTAACACTATGTATACTACGCCTCTCAAGAGAGAGGGACGAATCGAGCCGAACTTCTTGGCTTGACGGTCGAACTCTCTGCCTCTGAGCAGAGAGGAACCCGGACGAGGCTCCGCCGAAGGGTAGAGTCACGTTCGGGGAGGTTGATCAACCCGATTCTGTTTTTAAAGTTTCTACGGGCATTTTTTTGCCAAGCCTACGGGCTCAGGAAACCCACGTTAAACTCAGCCTTGTGCCATATGCAACCCTCGTGGGGGATTGGCTAGATACCGAATCGAGTCGATCCGATAGTAGTTCACTCCAAACCAGACTGACAGTCATACTAACACCTTCCACATCTTGTATTATTATTTCGTGTAATATACCTTCGTTATTTCTACTCTTGTGTTCGTGTTGTTCTTCCTTGGTCCTAACCTGGACCATAACAGTTAGGTAGAATATTCGCTACTTTCCCCGACCCAATTGACTTCTATATCTCCTGTAAGTGTCAAATTCTTCAGCACCAATCTTAATTGCATGTCTCTAATTGTGAAGATAAAATTTTTCTATCTCTAAAGTAATAATCGACTTAATTCTTAGAAAACACAATAATGTAATAATTATCACTAGGTAAACGTAGTAGAAACCTGTGGAAATTGTTACAAAACAACACACTCAGTGCATTAACTGGCAACTGTAATGAGTCTGACTATAAATTCGATTTAAAAATGCAACTTTATAGAAAGAAAATTACAAATTTAATAATTAGAATAAAAAACCGCTGCCTAACACTGTGTAGAAGTGAATAAATATAAGTAGCTATGATCGATCTTAGCAAAAAGATAACATCAACATACGGATTTATTTTTCAGAGAATCCGTCAACTATTATATCTCCCTGTGTCAAATTGCACAAGCGCACTATTTAAACGCATAACCAAACAAATGAAAGAGTTACCTAATTTTTTTTTATTTATTTGTATTAAGTTTGTTGTTGTAATAACCTGATTTACGCTTTCAACCTTTCCCGCGACGTTGAATGTTTCTCTTGTGATTAAAAATTTAAAAGAGAAGCTACCGTTCATAACATCCCGTATTTTGCTTACCCGAAACGCGCGTTGTTTCATTTGACTGGTTTATGAAATTTCTTTTGTCAATTTTATGCCACCGGTGAAGATATATCCTGTTACGTAATTTATGTTTTGCATATCTTTTTGGACTTTCCTCAATCATCTAAGGTGAGTAATGTGTTAACTGAAACAATGATTTTAATCGTATTTTCTGTCGCACTGACATTAAAATTACATCTCGAAAAGTCTACGTTAAAATATACAGTTTCTAAATGTCTATGTTAGCATCCTCATGGCATTGCATTCAGTTACGTTCAGTTTTATTACACTAAAATTTAATTTCTTTTCCTAATAAGAACCTAAACATAACATATCAGCCTTTATTATTCAAGTCGACATTATTGCATCATATAACTAGTGTTAAACAACCGATCATGGTAATATTTTCAAGATATATACATATTTATATATTCAAAATTCCGTATGTAATTCAGCTTACGATATCTATACTTGGAAAATACTGGAAATCCCTTCTGGGGTAATCAGGTTTTATGCAAGCAAAATGCAATCGTAACTTTTATAAATAAATTCAAAATTATAAGACGCAGATACGAAGCTTAACGTTATTCTACATGGATGAATAAATGTATATTTTGTTATATATCGATATAATCATTTTAACACATAAAATGTATGGTAATACGTCAACATCTGCATACGTTAGCCGTCACCAATAATTCAAAGAGCTTGATTATTTATTTCCTATTTGGAATTTGCTACAAATTACAGAATTCGTCATTTCATTGCCTTGGTCTTCGTTGCTTGGATATTGCTTTTTATATTTTTTATCCATGTTGTTAATGATGAATTATAAGGCTCCTTTTAGATTAATATTCGGAGACCAATCCATTATTCGATTACTCGGGGACCATTCCATTATTTGATTATTCGAGGACCATTCCATTACGCTAGTTTCTTTGAAATATTTATTTCCAATCTCAAGGACTGTCGAGATTGATGAATCTGAAGAAAAATTCTTGTAGATGAATATATATTCTTTACCTTAAAGCGTCTTACTTGGGACCTATATAAATCCGAAAAGGTACTGTCCAAGAATTGCCTGAATTTATTCTGGCATCAATGAAAGGTGCTAGAATTTTTCTGTCTAAAATAGTTATCAAAAATATTGATCCACTAACTCAACGTTTCTTTTATGCTGTGTTCGACGCGTGTTTCCATAAACGACCTAATCTAACACACGTCAACAATATATCCAGCTTAACTTTACATTAATCACTATAAATTACTGTTAACTAATCAGCTTTTATGTATTTCTACGGAAAAATTCAGGTTTATATATTAGTTAGATATAGTTTTTTTTTTTACTCTCTTGCCATATGTAATATTTCTCTTAACAGCTCGTTTTGTAAAGTTTATATACAGGGTGTCCATGAAGTTCGCGTGCACTTAAAAAAAATATAACTTTATTTGTATTTGCGATAGAAATAATTTGTAAAAAGGATTAGAAAGAAGTAAATCTATATTTTTTAAGGTTTTATTGAAATTTTATTTATGTTTCTACATGTCCTGCATCATTAGCAATCCAAACGGTAATACGATTTTGCAGTTCACAGAAAACATTTGCCAACTGATTTACAGTAATGCCTGAAATCACATTAGTTATTTTAACTATACTTAAAACTAGGTACATTAAAGTTTATAACATTGATTGCAATATTTATTTTCTTACGTATTAATGTTAACTCTTTTAGAGTACTTTTTAAATGAACTGATAATACATACACGTATAAATGATCTGATAATATTAGGTTGGTGCAAAAATAATGTTTTTCTTTTGAAGTTGAACGTCAAAAAACGACATTATTTTTGCACCAACCTAATATATATATATATATATATATATATATATATATATATATATATATATATATATATATATATATATACAAGTTGTAAGGAACTTGGTAAACCGAATTGGTAAATCCAAAGAGGATGAAATCCTGAGAGCTCAATGTTAGGACAGAGCTAATATGTAATGAAAAACAAACCACTTTAATGTACCATTACGATAATTTATTTCACCTAAATCCTTTTTTAAGGATTCAGGATCATCAGGTAAATCTTCCAACAACGAATTGAGAAAAAAAATGGGATTAGAAATTGGTGGGTAGTGTAATTTTTGTAATTTAATAGAGGGGGTTGAGAGTGGTAGTTAAACAGACAATATAAAGTATAGGGAGGGGTTAATTTTATATCTCTCTTAAGTATGTTTTATATTGGAGTAGGAGGAGTGACAGAAAACTTGACCTCTTTAGATGGTTAGTAAAACGGAAATGAATTGTAGAAAATGTATACAAGTGAGTCTTACGGTAAAGAGAGAGATAGGGGGGAGGGGGAAAGAGAGAATAAACTATTAAGATTTTAAATATTTCTTTATGTCCTAGATAAATATGTTTATTACAATAATAGTTATATTTAGTCCTGAAACTATTTACTTAAAAAATTAAACATTTAAGTTAATAACAAAATTTTTTTTCAGACATCGAATTTTCTATCAAACATTGTAAACTATCTTTTACATAATTTTGTTAAAACAAAATTATAACAACTCCATCTCTCTTTCCCCCTCCCCCCTATCTATATATGCGTGTGTGTGTGTGTGTGTGTTTTATTAAAAACGACAAAGTTAAGCTTTTTATTTAATTTTTCTTGTGTTCGAATAAGTGTTTTCTGTCCAAAACTTCACCAGAATTCACCCTCTCGAATACTCTGTAAGGTTAAACAGACAATAGTTTGGCAATAGTTTTCCCAACCCTCTTATTGACCAACAAATTAGACTATTTCTCCCCAAAGTAAATAGTAACGATAGTGAACATACAGTTAAAAATAACATAAATGATTTCTACAAAAAACAAATGCGCATTAACTCCAAACAAGATGAATCTTCACTTAGAAACATAAAGTAACACACTACCCCAAGTGGCCCAAACAAAAAAATAATCAAATTAATTATCTACTATAAAAAATTTAAAACAGCTAACCTTACCTCAAAAATAAAAATACACCAGCAAAGTTAAAATTACAACGAACGAAAATTATTTATGAGTTCAAATGCCCCTTAAGGAACTGTTTCCAATCAAAACGCATTCATAATTATATCGGTCACATGACTACATGTCTAACTAGACGCCTTACGTTAAACCTATCTGACCACAGATATAGTAGAACCCATTTAAACATATACACACAGTTTCCAGACTCAATCCCAAACATACTAGTAGAAAATACAAACCTAATAACGTCATCCACAAAAAAAGATTAAAAATAATGGAAGCCTTAATAAGAAAATGTAAAAGCCAACACTTAATAATATTAACTACGAACAGGGCCATAGTGTGCTGTGTTCGGAAAACAAAATAATATTAATATTATAATATTAAAAACATACACACATCGCACACACCCAATTAAAATGAAAATATAAAAACATCCTTGATAATGGATAAAAGTATAGCCGAAATTATAGGACATTTGGACAGTTTCTACACACTCTATGCCCCAAAAAGAAAACATTTGTTTGAACACAAGAAAAATTAAGTAAAAGCTTAATCGCAGTACCTTGTCTATCGTTTTTAATGAAACATGCATACGTGATGGTTTGCTGCCTAAATACACTATGTAAGTGTGTCTTCAATGAAGCAAGGTCACTATTTGCTGAAAGAATGAAACACCGTATTGCATCTCGCAAATTCGGTTCCAAAGATTATTGGCGTCTCTGCAAGAGCTTACTAAACAACAGCAAACCCAAAATACCTCCTTTATTCAACCAATTTGAGGTCCTTACTTTCTCAGCTGATAAGTCTGAGTGCTTTGCTCAGAAATTCTCATCCAATTCAACGCTCGACTCATCCGGTGTATCCATGCCCGATTCCCACCTAGAACTGTGGCTCTATTGAGCGAGTTGCACATAACCCCACCGATGTTATTGGGTATCGTCTATAAATTAGACTCCCATAAGGCAAGCTTTGGGAACGGGATACCAGCCGTTGTTCTGAAGAAATGTGCTCCTGAACTGGTTCCTGTTTTCTCCAAACTATATAACTACGGCCTAAACGACTTCTTGCTTCCCAGCCTGTTGGAAGTCCTGTCTTTAAAAACTCTGGAGACCCTTCTGACTCATCTAACTACCGTCCTATAAGACTCCTACCAATCTTCGGCAAAGTATTTGAAGCTTTAATCAACGCCGAAGTAGTTAAGCACCGTACATCCCATGATCTCTCTGACAAGCAATATCGTTTCCGCTTTGCATGATCTACCGCTGATGTGCTCATGGCCATAACTGGATTTGTTTAACAAGCCCTTCATAATAACGGAGAAGCTCGTGCCGTGGCTCTAGATATCTCTAAAGCGTTTGATAATGTTTGGCTTGTCGGCCTTCTTCAGGAATTTCAGGACGATAATACAATCATTCCTGACAAACCGTGTAATGAAGGTTGTCCTTTACGGATTCTCCTCCAGTTCATTTCTCAGGAACGCAGGTGTTTCCCAAAGTTCTATCCTGGGCCATACACTGTTTCTGGTCTTCATTAACGATCTTTCCGATGTCATAAGTTCCGAAGTAGGCATCTATACAGACGACACTACTATTTACTCCTGCCTCAGTAGTAAATCCGGCATCGCTGACAAAACTAACTTGGACGTTGGTCTCGAAAGGCACCTTTAATCTGTTGTTGACTGGTGTAGGAAATGGCTGATTAACTTTAATGACTCAAAAACAAAACTGATTCCACCACAGAGAAGCCTCCCTGCCTCCCATTAGAATGTCTGATGCTCAACTGCACGAAAGCACCTCTCTACGACTGCTTGTTCTCACACTGTCCGCTGCTCTGAGATGGAACAAATACAATCAATCAGTAGCTTCATCTACCGCACGGAGATTTGGTTCTCTATGTCGCGCCAGAAAGTTTTTCTCGCCAGAGTCCATCCTTCAAATCTATAAATCAACCATTCGCCCTTGCATGGAATACTGCTGTCGTATATGGTCTGGAGCCCCTGCTGCTCGTCTTAAGGTCCTCGACAAAATCCAGAGATGGATATGCAATGTGATTGGCTGTGAACTGGCAGCTCATTTACAGTCGCTATCTCACATATGTGCCGTCGCTTCCCTCTGTCCTTTCTATAAATACTTTCACGGTAATTGCTCCGACGAGCTACTTTCGCTGGTTCCTAAACTGCATGAATTTAAACGTTCTATTAGGTTGGCATCTCAGTTCCACCCTTTCACTATCGACAAGTTTAAATGTAGCCGTCTCTTCTATGTCTTGCACTTACCGTTTGTGAAACTTCCTTCCGCTTACTTGCTTCCCTGATAGCTATAATCTCCAATATTCAAATGCAATGTCAATCGATGCCTTGAGCTATTCCTGCTCATCCTTTCCTCTATCACTCGTCTTTACTATTGCTCCCACTCTCTGTAGCCCATTGCGTGGTAGTGGCAGTCCCGCCTTGCTTGGGGTGAAATGTTTATATATATATATATATATATATATATATATATATATATATATATATATATATATATATGAAGAGGAAACGTGTTTAGTGAGTCCACAAAAATAGAGCCTTACATTCTCTACTGCTATGAAGTGGAACAATTATATTGAAACCAATTGCTAAATCAGCTCCTCGAAAAGTTGGTTCATTCGTCCGTTCTAGACAATTTTTCTCGATCAGTCTTCAGTATCTGTCTATATTTCTGAGATGAGGTATTGTGTACAATATTTACATTATTAGGACTATTGTCTTCATCTTTGTCGCTATATTTATTACAAAGTTTCGGCCTTTCAGTATCTGTCTATATTTCTGAGATGGGGTATTATGTTCACTATTTATATTATTCGGACTATTGTCCTCATCTTTGTCGCCATATTTATTACAAAATTTCGGTCAGAGCCGGAAAATCGATGGTTGATATGTATCAATTAATTATGTAATGTATGTTATAATGAATACTAAATGTTATATATTTTCTTTCAGAATGCATTCTTTCATGAAGATTGTCATAGCTATGGTATTGATGATCATCGTGTATATTTACGTGTGCAGTTATTTCAGCCAAATTACTGAGAGTGAAACATTTAGAACAGATGAACTGTTACGACCACTTAAAAAAGGGTACACTATAGACAGTCCCACTTGCAAAATACCAAACATGGAACCGTTTGACGTTTCCGTGTCAAAGTATTTCCATGTGCCACCACCAAAAATATGTTCTGGAAGGCGAAAACTTACTTACCAAAGAGGTAATATTCTAATGTTCAACTTAACGGAAGCAAAGAACTTCTGCGAAGGTAATTTTACCAATTGTGAATACAGAACCGTGATCCGTAATGGTGAAAATCGCATTAAGTATTCATCGGCGATTAATTTTACGAGGAACACTGTCATGAAAGGCGAATTTATCCGGGTGAAGTGCTTCTGTAGAGATAAGAAAAATGTCTACACGAATTTTCATACCTTCGTGCATCCAGTAAATATGCGTGTGACTCTAAACAAAATCAAAGACAACTCAAAGAAAAACATTTCAAAACAACAAATAAAAGAGCCCAAAATGTCTAACAAGACCCGGCTTAACGTCATGCTGCTCGGTCTAGATTCAATGTCTCGTCTCAACTCCTACAGACAGTTATCGGACACGCGTAACTTTCTCTTGGGCAAACTTGGAGCTATAGAATTAAAAGGTTACAATAAAGTAGGCGACAACACATTCATGAATATAATACCTATTTTATATGGCAAATATGTCAAAGAGACACGCTGGACTCCAGGCGTAAGAAAACCGTTTGATGATTTTGATTTAATGTGGTCAAAATATCAACGCCAAGGTTACAGAACACTTTATGCTGAGGACCATCCACGAATTTCTACTTTTAATGCATTAAAATCAGGGTTTTCTAAACCTCCTACCGATCATTATTTCCGTCCAATGTCACTTGCAATGGAAAAGGAAAAGGTCTGGTCGTCTGGTCACCATTGCATGAACGATCGTCTGGAGATACAAGTTATCACACAATATATTTTTGATTTTGTCAACATTTATAAATCTGAATCTCATTTTGCATTTTCTTTCTTCTCACGGATTTCCCATGACGATGTTAACTTAGCTGGAACGGTCGATTATGCTCTTGAAGATTTCTTTCATAAATTACACGATGAACAATTGCTCAATGATACTCTCTTGTTTTTTTTCTCCGATCATGGAATACGTTTTGGAGAATTCCGGAAAACATTTCAGGGTAAATTGGAGGAAAGACTTCCAATGATGTACATTGTGCTCCCGAAATGGTTTCCGGAAAGATTTCCAAGGCTTTGGCAGAACTTTAGAACTAACAGTCAACGACTGACCACGCCGTTTGATATTCACGAGACGATGTTGTCTGCTTTGAACTTGAAGGAATTTGAGAGAAACCTCTCGAAAATTGATTTAAACCGTCGTGGCATCAGCCTTTTTGCCCAGGTACCGGAAAACCGCACTTGCCAATCAGCAACAATCTTACCCCATTGGTGTACCTGCCAAGAAAGAAAAGCAATTCCCGTTAACGATAGTACCGTGGTGAAAGTTGCAGGTTTGATTGTTCGGCATATTAACCATCTTCTAAACGCGGATAAAGGCAAGTGTTCGCTTCTAAAGCTGGGCAAAATACAAGAGGCATTTGTCATCCGTCCGAATGAAAAACTTTTGAAGTATGTTAGCTGTAAGGACCAGTATCTGGACACGAGAGGTGTGAATTACGGCAAGGCTACACAATTAGTAAGCCATGATTACCAGCTGACACTCAGGACCACACCTGGTCTAGCAGTTTTCGAAACAACAGTCAAATATAACTTAAAACGTAACACAATTGAACTTTTAGGAGATATAAGTAGAACTAATCAGTATGGAAGTCAGTCAAGGTGTACATTAAAATTAGAAATTAAAAAGTATTGTTATTGCAAATGAGATACACACACACGATATATATATATATATATATATATATATATATATATATGTGTGTGTGTGTGTGTGTGTGTGTGTGTGTGTGTAAAGAGAGATATGTAAGTCATAAATTACGATTACAGTTATGTGTCAACGCAACAAATGTGTCTTTTCGGGCGATGTTTATTGGTGAATGAACGATTAATTTAATTTAAAAAGAAGAATACTTCCACTTTTTTCCGATACCGCCCCCCCACAAAAAAAATACAGAATAAAAAACAGGCTTGAGGGCTTAGCCGTGATTAACCAATCGAATGTGACCAACGCTAAATTCAAACTCACCGATAATAATTTTTTTTTTGATATATGTAATGACACGTAGTTGTTGGCATATAAATTCTAGAGAATTTCCTGATGGACAGATACAAGTTGTTACCTTATTTCGTAACATGTATAAAAGTCTGACGTTCACATTTCCTAATATGTAAAAGTAAAGAGGTAGGAAGGTAACTGAAAACAATGCTCACCAGTTATATGTTCGGTCAGCTACTTACATAAAATTTTGGAAGTAATAAATAAAAGGTCCCTTTAAGAAACTATTAAATAACTTAATCGTTTAATAAAAAACCAAAAAAAAAAAAACAGATAAAAAAATACAGAACTACTTTGGCAAACTAATATGCAACCGTTAAATAAAGAGCATCCATATACCAACTAATCAATTTAAGATGTTAATAATACTAACCAAACATCAACACAAAGCTATATTAAATCAAAATGAATCTTACAAATAGTATAGTAAGCATTATAAGATGCACCGCATTTCATCTACTGATTATATATTTTTTTTTCTATGTGCCGAGTCCTTTCAGGATGTAGACGATCATGGCCCTCCACGTCCCTCTATCCCTTGCAGATCTCAACAAGTTCCTTCCCTCTGCTTCCTCCCCCCAGACCACGTATGCCATGCGTTGTTGTCCCATGTCTCTCTTTCCCTCTATTCGACCTGTGTGTATCAGATTCTCCAGGCCCTCCTTCCTCATTATGCGTCCCAGGAACTTCAGCTGCTTCTTCCTGATGTTAAGTATAAGCCTCCTCCTTGTTTGCATCCTCTCTAAGACCTCATCGTTGCTTACACGCTCGGCCCATGATATCCTTATCATCCTTCTGTAGAACCACATCTCCGTCGCCCCGAGTCTCTTCTTCATCTTTCAGGAAATCGTCCAACATTCTCTGGCGCAAAAGAAGGACAGATGTCACGTAACAGCTCAGTATTCTTTTCTTTGTTACCAAAGAAATCCTCCTGTCTCGCAATACTCTGCTCAGCTTTTGTAATGTGTCCTTGGCCATCCCAATACGTCAACGGATCTCAGTGTCGCATTTACCGTCCTCTGTCAGAACACTTCCCAGCTATTTAAACTTCCGCATTTGCTTGATTATAGTATTCCCGACCTGCAAATCGTATTTTGGGATTATCATTTTACTGATGACCATGCATTCTGTTTACTTATAGTCTATGCTTAGTCCCTTCTTCACACTCTCCGTCGCTACCTTCTGTAGGAGATTTTGTAATTTCTTTTTCGTGTCTGCTATTAGTACTGTGTCATCTGCGTATCTTATGTTGGTAAGATTGTGGCCGCCAATACTGAATCCCAGTAGGATTTCCAATTCTCTCAGAATTGCCTCGCATATGCCTTTGTATATTCTATGAAACATAAATACACACGTCCATCTGCATTTGTATCGCTCTTTCTGATAACCTTTTGAGCATGAATATCATGTTCCTGGTTCCGGTGTCTTTAACGAACCCACACTGTTCTCATCCTATCTCTGGCCTGACTCTGCTGGGCGTTCCATTCATTAAAATACAGATGATGAGTATTGTCACGTGACTTATTGTTCGGTGGAGTTCGCGTTCGTTTGCGCCTGGCTTCTTAGGCATTTCTATAAAGACAGATCAGCTGAGGTCTTCCGGTATATCCCCGTTGTTGTAGATTTCTTTTGTTATTTCAGTGATCTTGTCTATGTCAAAGTCATCTAAGGCTGTTAGCATTTACGTTACAATTCCTTCTGGCCCTGCCGCCTTGTTTCGGTCCAATTTGGCCAGTGTGGCTTTTACTTCGGTTTTTAGAATTCCAGGTCCGTCTGTAGTTCTGTGTATTGCTGCTTGTTCTCTTTCGTTGTGGAATAGTTCTCCAATATACCCGCTCTAACGTTGAAAATTTTTTTCCTTCTTTAATATGAGTGTTCCATCCTTGGATTTTAAGCAGCATGTTGACGAGCATGTCTTCTGTCCTGTTAGTGGTCTTATTTGCTTGTGCAAATTTTTGGTGGTAGTACTAAATCTTTCTATTTCTGCACATTTTTCGTTTAGCCATTCTTTTTTAGCTTCCTTGCATTCGATCCTTATTTCATTGTGTAATTTTCTGTAATTTGTTCCGAATCTTGGCAGAGTTTTCTGTCTCCTTTCCATCATGTCGAGAATCTCATCAGTCATTCATTCATTTTTTCCTTCTTCGTCCTGTTTCCTTTGGGATGATATCCTTTGCTGATGTCACGAAAGCATCTCATTCCGCTTTGTACCTCAGTTCTTCTTTTCACATTGTCCATATATTTTTCTTTTGGGTCAGGGTCGCTCAGGAGTTTGTTGTATTGCATTTTGGGTGCTTATTTAATTTCCGAAGTTTCACTATTATTTTACATATAACAGGGCGATGATCGCTTCTGCAGTCGGTGCTTGGGTAGGTTTTGCAGTGAAACATTGAATTCCTGAATCCTTTGTTAATGATTGTATAATCGATTGTGTTTTTGGTTTTTCCTCCTGGGCTCCTTCATGTCCATAGTCGTATCGAATTATATATATATATATATATATATATATATATATATATATATATATATATATATATATACTATCAGAAAAAAATAGAACTACCCAGCATTTCTTTAAAAGCACCCTATGGTAACACATCTTATTTATTAAAAATAAACGGTACACTTTCAGTAACAACTGTGTATTTGATTATATGTTGACAAAAATTAGCACTTAGCTGTAAAAGATTATCATGCAAGAGCATTATATTTTCTTTTAGCCAATAAACCCCTACCTACCTTAATTACTGTTTATAAATTCTTGGCATTGGTTCCAACATTTTATGAAAAATGAGATGGTAGACGTTCCCAATCATTCACCAAGCACTGAAAAAGCTCACTCTCACTCTTTGGAGATTCTCTTCAGAAATCTTCTGTTCAATTCATCCCATAATAATTCAGTGGAAGAGAAGCCTGAAGATTGTGATGGACATGTCATAATTTCCAAAACTGAGTTCATTTTTTCTGAATGATTGAGATTATTTTAACATCAATTAGAAGTGTGTTTTGGATTCGTTCATTTGACAAAATGTGAAATTTTTGTCCAATTAACCAGATAGTATAGCATGTCTTTGACAAATTGAACGACATTGTTTTCATGATTCCTTTGACCTGAATCAAATAACCATTCATCTCACCGCTAATTTACGCTATCTTTTATATTTTCTGTTTCTTTTTGCTCGAGCAATAAATATTTTTCTTAATTCTACACAATTGTTTGTATGTTTTTTTCTGACTTGTTTCAGAAAACTCTAATACGGTCAGTATCCTCACTTACGTTGTTTAAACGTGAGACTATTATCCCCATCTTTTTGTTGTTGTAACAGCGATTCGGCCATTATGCCTTGCTGATCAGTGCAGCTATTGCAACTGCTACTTATTACGCTTGACTGCATTCACTGAAGCTTTGATTTTACTGCAGCTGCTGTTACTTTTGAAGCCTTGATGTCATATCTCTTTTTTTATTTATAAATGCTGGACTTATCATATTCATTGCTTATCTGTTCGGTCTTTAAACGAAAACAAATCACAAGTTTACAAAACATAACCATTTATTCAATCAGTTATATAATTACCAACTCATTCCAGTATCTTCTGCTATGTTGTAAGCAGATCCATGATTCTCTGCTCAAAGAATTTCATATATTTATTGCCGAAAAAGAATATTTTTTATTATTCTAATGATTATTGTGTACGCGGTTAGAGTTAAATTTAAAATTATTTTGAGTATATAAATTCATTATGATTATTGAGTATAATTAACTCTCGGTAATTCGGAACAATAGTAGAGCGAAAACACAATACTCATGGCCTTAAGATTGCGTTCACGCATGAAGTACCCTCAATTAAACGTGTGACCTAAGGTTTAAATTGAATTTAAAGAATCTTTTTTGAAGATTTTTTTTTAGTTCTAATGTCAACCTTACAGATTAAACTGAATTTTACCTGTACGCAAAATACTTTGCTGTGTTTCAATACTAATTGAAACTGACTGGGAAGATTTTTTTTTATGTCACATCATTTTTAGACACCTGACACCACAATATAATTTTCTTTATTAAAAAATCTTTCAAAAATTTGAAAAACATACTTTTCTGACCTTTTATTTGAAAGATATTGTCTGATTTAAATTTGAACATAATTAATTACTTTTCGTTTAAAATATCTCAGAAATGATTTTTTGAACACAGAGGTATGTGGATATTTAAGCTTTGTACAAGTTGACTACTTGACTGACAGCTGGAATTTATCTAATTTTTGTCTACGGGGACACGGTGATACTTGAGGAATATAACGTTAGCGACACTTTTACATAATTCTACCTACCCAGTAATCTTTAAAAATAGGAAAGTATTTTCCATAATATAATGTTTTATTAACTGTTAGTTACAGTGTCATTAAATTTATATTAATTTTCGTTCTCATATTTTGATAATGTCGGGTGTAGAAATCCGTATTTACAAATATTTTCACGTTTATACAGGCAAAATAACCTCTATAAAACACTAGGTGTTACAAATTGTAGTAAGTTTCTCCATTTATTTTGGTAAATATAGTTTTTAGTTAATAGCAGTATCCCCATTCCGGTACTAATATTTAATAAAAATGTAAAATATTTCAAACATAATACTTTATTTTAATTAAAATTTAAAAATAATGGTATATAATAAGTATATTTTCATAAAAATTCATTATTCCTCGAAATTCTTTTTTCTTCAGACACTAGTGTCCATGATATATCTCATACATAAAACCAATTAAAAGCTTTTTTAATTACATAATGTCTTTTTTTATTGCATTAATTAATTTTTCGATTCAGAAAAGGTTTTCGGTAACGGGGAGTCATGTTTTACAAAACATTGATGATTTATATTCTCCAATGAATTCTGCGAATAATTAATATAAATATTAAGCAGTAAAATTAATTAATTTCTCGAAATTTCATAAAATTAAATAAGTGGCAATTATCAGCTTTAAAAGAAAAGAACAAGTGATTTAGCAAGATTTTCGAAAAAAAAAAAATTAAATAATTTATTTCATTTGAAAATAAGTCTTGAACGTTTCGTTAAAATCCGACAGTTTATTTAATTCTAATTTATTATTTGATACTAATATCCAATACTAAATATTTGTCCCCCACTGGCACAAGAAAAATAAATATTTTACCAAAATTTTGCAAGTTCTAAAAAGGAATAAATCCCACGTTAAACCGGCCTTGTGCCACATGATACCCTCGTGGGTGGGGTGACTAAATACTAGTGCTGACTGGTTCACCGTGTTGTTCCGGTCACTTTAAAGGTTTTGGGGGCACTTTACATCGGGTCCCTTAAGCCTTCTTTGTGTAAACAACGTGAGTATTTGTTGGGGCTCGCTGTCATTTGTCTCTAGTTCCTTTTGCTATTTTATTTATTTATTTTTTTCCTCCCACAACTTCCTTTTATTGTACATTTTTCTGTGTTAATTTTAAATTAAATCTCCTGTTGAAGCCTGAAGAGCGGGAGCGAAACGGGTTGCTTCGCACGTTTTTAATATGTCTCGTAATATTAAGTTTTATACTTTTATTTCAATCATTAAATTTTGAACGTACAAATATATATATATATATATATATATATATATATATATATATATATATATATATATATATATATATATATATATATATATTAAAGAGAAACAGACCACTTTAAGGCTCCATTGTAATAATTTATTTCACCAGAGACTTTTATATTCCTTTGGATCTTCAGACATCACTTTCAAAAAGTGAAACGAAAAATGAAATTAAAATTTTCACTTTTGACGGGTAGTATTAAGCATATATAAGTTGACATAGAAGGTAGCGATGAATGGTGTGAGAGATATGGTTTGAGTTTAAACAGGAAAGGGAGGGTTTTAAAATTTATTATAATACTTAATATTGAGGAAGGAGGCGGTAAGGATCAGACATTGATCTATTTACTCGGTCGACTAAACGGAAATGATATAGGGAAAGGAAAGGAGTAAAATGGCACAAAGAAAAAAATGGGGAAATAAAGATACTTAGTGTTTTCGGGGGAAGAAGAGGGGTGGTATAGCTTTAGCAATTTAGATAAAAACAGATTTTAACGTTTGATAGTAATTTAAATGTTTACAAAACTCCACAAAGAAATTAATTTAATGCTTGTTAGCAGTTTAAATTAGGATTTTAATGTGTGTTGAATACCATATTAATAAACAACAGTAATAAAAAAAAATAAAAGTTTGCTAATAATAATATTTTAATATTGTGAATGTTTGAGTTTAATTCATGAATGTAATTTGTAGCTATTATTAGATGGGTAATATTTCTTTCTTTATAAAGTTTAGGTTTCAAATCAAGATGGAGTAAGATTTGAAGGTAATAGTAAAAAGAAATCTCTGTTTTCTCATACATATACCACATACATATTTACGTAAATATCACATATACATACGTTTATGTACATGTGTAATTACGCATATAAGCACATACACATGTATCGATATACACTGGTATATATGCATATACATATACAAATACATACACATACATTTACATATCTCCACAAATATTCATATTTATACCTAATTAAATTTTTTTTCTTAACTTTTACAGTTAACGGTCGGTGGTGAATTAAGTATTTAAATTTCAAAAAATATATTTTAATTTTAACATCATGACTAATAGATAAGGCGTAACATTTTTTGAATTTAAATATAAATGATCATTTTAAAATGAGATTATCTCCAGATAAGTAAAATCTCCAATCTTACAATTCTAATTGTAAATTATTTAAAGAGAAAGTATGATTAAACGGTAAAAAAAATCCTTCCATTAGAATTCTCTCTCTCTCTCTCTCTCTCTCTCTCTATATATATATATATATATATATATATATATATATATATATATATATATGTATATGTATATATAAACCTATACCCATTTATGCCTATATATGCATATATATGCATACCACTACACATGTATTTACACATATTACATATATGAACTCATAAATACTTATATGTATATATATATATACACACATACATATAAAAACATATATGCAACCCCATATAGATGAATCGATACATATACATATACCTACCTAAAATTACGAATACACATATACATATATATATTTACACACGTGCCCACTATATATATATATATATATATATATATATATATATATATATATATATATATACACTTATACACATGTGTATACATATACACATAAATGCACATATCCATATCCAAGTCCGTATACACATTTGTATACATACAATTATGTATCCGAATATGTGTATGCACACAATCATCTTCAAATCTACAAATAAGCCAATATTTACCATCGTATGTAGTTTTTTTTTAATATATATATATATATATATATATATATATATATATATATATATATATATATATTTATTATATAAGCTTGATTGTAGACAAGTTGCATAATTCGTATTCAAAGTTAGATGTTGAGAGGAAGTTTCTATATATTTATGCTTCAGAAAAAAACATAATTCTTATAAAATGTGTCTCTACACTTAGTTTAAAAAGTTTGAGTTTTGAGAAATAGCATAAATTATATTAAAAGTTAGATGTTGAGACAAACTTTATAAACTCGGTGCAGTGACACCTAGCTTATAAAGTTTGAGGCTTGAAAAATTGCATAATTTATATTAAAAGTTATATACTGAGGCAAAGTGTGAAGATTTGAATGCTTGAGGGACTGCATAATTCATATTGAGAGTTAGATGTTGAGAAGTGTCTAAAAATTGATGCTTCAGTAACAGCATAATATTCATATAAAAAAATAAATAAATACAAGAACAAACTGCATAATCTAGATGTTGAGACACAATGTATGATCTTGATGCTTGAGAAACAGCATAATTTATATTCTATATTAGATGCTGAAACAAAGTGCCTCATTGTAGTTGCCTGAGAAATCGCATACTACATATAGAAATTTAGATGCAGAGATAAAGCCTGTAAATTTTAATGCTTGAGGAATTGCATAATTCATATGCAAACTTAGATGATGAGTCAAGTGTCTAAAGAAAGATGCTTGAGAATTTGCATAATTCGTATGGAAACTTAGATGATGAGTCAAGTGTCTAAAGAAAGATGCTTGAGAATTTGCATAATTCGTATTCAAAGTTAGGTACATTATTGAACACAGCGGAAGTAGACAGTGAAAAAATGTGCAAAATAAAAGAGCTGTTGTTCTGACTGACATTATATTAGGTTGGTGCAAAAATAATGACACAATAATGTCGTTTTTTGACGTATTTTTAACGTAAAAAAAACGACATTATTACGTCATTATTTTTGCACCAACCTAATATTTACTGTGGAATAGGTGTTCCTTAGATTAAACCAGTTTAAAAAATGAATTGAAATAATGAATAAATAATTTTTTTCTGGATGGAATTTCCGTACTCATTGTATTTCAGTAAACGTCACTTTTCCATGATGAAAACAGAAAAAGGACTACCACTTTTTTGTCAATTGATAAATTTAATATCTGTCTATATTTCTGAGATGAGGTATTATGTACAATATTTACATTATTCGGACTATTGTCCTCATCTTTGTCGACATATTTATTACAACTTTGCGGCCGTTGTACGCTCCGGCCTTCTTCAACTAGTTGGAATGTCGAACTGAACCCTTTATTTCGCTCACTGGGGTAGACTGTTCTAGTTCCATGTGCCATGTTTAATGGATGTCAGTTATCAGTTACCTTCTGTTAAATTCCCTCTCCAAGTTCTCCACTGATAACAGCAAAAATTGCAATATGAGCACTGGTAAAAAATGTTTCCCGAGGGCATTAGGTTTATAATACCCAGAAATTCCTATATAGATGTCCTGGCACAGTGGATAAAGGTGTTGGTTAGATCCAGTGACAAGACCCAAAGAGTGTGAGTTCAATACTAGTTTATGACAGTGGAGACGGGAATTCACAGGAGATAACTGACTTCCATTAAACGTGGCACGTGGAACTAGAACAGTCTACCCTAGTGAGCGAAATAAAGGGTTCATTTTAACTACCTGAAGAAGGACGGAGCGTACAACGGCCGAAGCGTTGTAATGAATATATCTGTCATCAAGGATGAGAACAATAATCCGAATAATGTAAATAGTGATAAATTTAACATGTGTGATTATATGATTGAGCATATAATTAGGTGAGCCTAATGTTTTGAATTACTGTGTCTGTTTTGAAAATCCTTGTATATTCTGATGCATAGTTAGAATATGGCTGGATGGAGTTTGGTTTGTTTAACGGCATATCAACTCCTTCTTTTCCAAAAATATATAATTTTTTTCTATGGGTTTGGTTACTGCTGGTAATATTTTCAATATGAAAATTTATTACTGGTATTTTTACTATAAAATATATTTTTATATTTTTCTAATATTTAACCCCAGTTTGGGGGGTTCATTATTTGACCATACATAATAGGTGATATCACCTCGGGTCAGGTTGGACCTGAGAAAAACATCAATTAAGTTCCACGCTCTTCAAATCTATCCCGATCAGAGGTCTTGCTTTCGGATGTAGTTTATTGTCATAGCCAAGATAGGTCAGTTTGCATTTTTGAAAGCCTGTCTCTGTGTTTATGATCAGTAGCTACAAAGAAACATCTAAAAATCGTCCAAATCAGATTCTGACATAAATCGACTTAGTTGATTCCTGATATTGGCAGAAATCGCCTAACGACAAACCAGTAATACCAGCTCGTTCAGTCTTGGCTGTCATGGAAATCAAACGTAAGTTTAACAGCAACAGAAAGGCCCACATTTCTCATAAAAAAAAAACATAATATTCTTTTGACTCTGGTTGATTATTGCAATGCCTTTACAACTAGGTGATACTAACACAAAGATTTAACAGTTAATAAAATTTCAAAATATCTGTGAACAAAGCAATGAAATATAAAATATATAAATATCAGTTTACCGGTAAATGAAGTTAGTCTACGATAAACTGTTTGAAAACTACTTAAGGTCACGCTCATTATATTATCTGTATATGGAAGCACTAATCGTAATATATTTCTGTATGTGTGCGTTGTATAGCAATCAACCTATATATATAACTCTCACTCTCTCTCATTCTCTCTCTCTCTCTCTCTCTCTATATATATATATATATATATATATATATATATATATATATATATATATATATATATATATATATATATATATATATATATAAAAAAAATAAATCAAAAATACATTTTTATACATTCTTTTTTATAGATACAAATATTTAAGTAAATGCTCTGTTTATAATAAACAGTATTAACAACATTTACCGGCCTGAATGTCCGAGAAATTCTCATAGAAAATATGCGTCCTCCGACAGGAATCGAAACTGTATCCTATACGGAACCGTCATATAACCCGACGTGCTTTTACCGATTTCGCCAAGCAAGGTCGATTTTACTGCTTTTAAACTACAATTATCTATGATTTTCTCTCATACATTCATATCTGCTCGATGCGTATCCGAATGTAAAGAAATGACGTCACACATTATAATAATAATTCAATTCCTGTCGGAGGACGAATATTTTCCATGAAAATTTCTCGGGCATTCAGGCCGGTAAATGTTATTAATACTGTTTATTATAAATAGAGCATTTACTTAAATATTTTATCTATAAAAAAGAATGTATAAACATAAAAATGTCTTAAGATATATATATATATATATATATATATATATATATATATATATATATATATATATATATATATATATATATATATATATATATATATATAAGTTCTTATACAGGTTTTCGGGCAGTTTTAAGTGGTAATCAATATGTGCTCTGTTTACAAAAGAGAAAAATATATGGCAAAAGACAATTATTACTTATTAGATGTTTTGTCTTACCCTCGCAGACAGGGATGTATTGACGAACGTATAAAAATTTTGTTACTGCCAAATGTCCGTCTTTATAGTTATAATAAAACATTACGCTACCTACAAATTATTTTCTTCTAGTGTTTCATCAAATATAATTCGAAAGGACAGCCAATCAAATTCCACATTGCCAATTAACACTCATTCACCACGAACATTTTATTCTCATTTGTATCCGAAACAAAGCAATTTCAAAAGAACTATTTATTTATTTTTAATCAGAGATGTTTATTTCAAACGAAACTTTTAGTGGATACTCCTGTTTATAACTCGTGTTTGAGCAGATATGCATTTGGAGAAAACCTAACCGAGTGTATGCGCATTCATTTAAGGGAAAAGTAGAAACTTGCGAGCTTATGACAATTCTATGTAGCGGAGCAGTCTGAAGCACGATGGATCACACGATGGCTTCTCCTACAAAGGAGGACACTGATTCGAATCCTACTGGATGTTTATTTCAAACACGAGATTTCACTAAAAATAACGTTCGAATAATAACAGCAGAGACACACACACACGCACATATATATATATATATATATATATATATATATATATATATATATATATATATATATATAGTGCATTTAAAATGATTGTCAGTCAGCTCATTCATATTACCTTCAGTATCCCAACTCCAGAGTTTATGTGCAAATATAAATATATATTTGAAATGTAACGGTCAGAAAAAATGCCAGGCTGAATTGAGGCGAACTTTTTCTACGCTACTCTCATTACAGGGGAATCGGAGAACAAATTATCAGCAATTAATTCGTGAAGTGGAAAAAGCAATAAGAAATTAAATAAACTTATTTTTAATATTATACATATTTGGTTGATTTTTGTCTTTCTCTCTCTTTCTGTATATATATATTTAACATAGGTTAAAGATTTTCAATACACAAACCTTAAATTATATAATCCAGCAGTCCACCGGAAAAATATCAACTAGCAATTTAAATGTGGCCTTGGGAAAAGGCAGATTGAAGTAAATAGTGTTAACTTGACACAACACACTACAAATGAATATGAAGAACTTAAACAAATTGTAAATAGATTCAGAGAGATTACTAACAAATCGGGAAGTAAACATAGGTTAAAGATTGTATTAAAAATTAGCAGACATGTCTGTAATTTATTCAATTAGATATGTGTATGTACATATGTACGTGTACTTGTTATTATAGATAGGTATATTTATGTATATGTATATATATACATACATTATATACATATATATATATGTGTATGTATATATATATATATATATATATATATATATATATATATGTTTGTGGATGTATATGTGTGTGTTGACACCTATTATATATGAGATTGTTTGTGTGTATGTGTAGGTATGGAAACTTTGGTTTGTCATTACTGCCACATGAGTTAGTCTATGTGTGTATATATGTGTATATATGTTTATGTATTGGTGTGTGTATATATGTATATATATGTGAGTATGTGTACATAAATGTGTGTATATATGTGTGTATATATGTATGTATGTAGATGTACTTGTTATCAGAAATATGTATATGTATGTATATATTTATGTTTATATATTTATATGTATGTATTTCTATGTATATATATATATGTATCTATATGTGTATTGGTGTGTTTGCTGCCACGTGTATATATGTATGTATATATGTATGTACGCATGACTGTACACTTATTTCTGTAGGTAGTTCTTTTTATCTTATCTTTCTTCACCTAATATATAATAAAACTATTATCAAATTATATGATTAAAATATATGTTTTTATTGATATTTGTCGGTTTGGAATTTTCGTTTTTTAATATATTAAATAATATTATTTTTCACCATTTTTATATTTGTATATTTGCTCGCTTAAGTTATATTTCAATAAGTGGCTAGCATTTGTTTAATGACACTTTGTCTTAAATATTTATTGGTTGTGGTATCCGATTGTCTGGGTCAATGTCTGTGGATGTGTGTACATGTATTTATCGGTGTCTATGTGTATGGAAAGTGCATTCACTTTTAATTGTGTATGTATATATGTATTGGTTTCCCCACTTTTTTTTCATAAAGGGCCGTGGAGATGTTCCCTGTCTCGTCATTTTTTTTTTGTGTGTATATATATCTAAATATGTCTGGATGCTTATGTATGATAATCTGATTGTGTTTGTGTTGTTTTACACGTGAATTTAGGACCCCATTCACACACTTCGGATTAAAATGTATACATATATATTGTCAGAGGAGCGGATGACGTAGCGTCTATTCTAACGTAATTTCAACGAAGAAATAATTTTAATAACATATGTATTTCTCCTTTTCTCCTCAGTAATTTTATAATTTTAAACTTAATAGTGATTAAATTTGTATTTTAAAATTGGCAGTTTTTAATTTTAATATCAAATTTTATCATATAATTTAATAATTATTGGTTAGAATAAATTCTTTTTTTTAATATTACCCGTATTTTAAAGATCTGAATAGCTATTATAACATGACTTCGTTGTCAAACCTTTTGAATTTTCCTATACTTGTGTTTTGATTGGTCCATCTAGTTTTTGTAACAACGTTTTCCCCTTGAGAAATTTGAAACTTTTAAAAGCATTTATTTTACATTCAGCATCATCACTTGATAAGACACCGGGAGTGTTGAAACAAAATAGATATTTTTGTAGTGTTTTTTTAACATATTTATGTTATGATTTTTTAAAAATAAATAATTATATCTGCTCTACTTCGTATTGAGCACTCTTTTAAGAATAGTAATTGTTGGTTATTGGAATTCATTCCGTATACACCAATTATATACTGGGTATATATATATATATATATATATATATATATATATATATATATATATATATATATAATGTACAGGAGAAAGAAATAGATTGGTTCTTGATTGCAGTGGGGGTTCGATTTCTCTGTTCAAAATTTCTTCAACAATAAATGACATTAAATACTCTGGTATTTAATATTTTATTCAGTATTTACTATCTCATTGCTTATTTCTATATATGCATCGCTTACTTCCCTTTAAACCTAAGCTGTGTTCTAAACACTAAGTATTTTTTACCACTTTTAAAGAGGAAGAAGACATTATCTATTTGTATAAATTCTTCATTTTTTTCCTTATTTCAGGGCATATCTAGTGATGTGTATCCACAACTTCCTGTCCATTGTAGCTCTTAATAAGATTGTCTCTTACTGTTTCCCCTCCTTAATATATGTTCTGCTATCTATTTGCACAAGCGCGTTAGGTAGGTTATTCGCTATTTTCTTCGATCTCTGCTGCAAGTGTCAGATTCTCCAACAGGGCAGATTGATTAGTCACATTTTATTAGAAAATCAACATTGCTTTGGTGGCGAAAGCTGTCGTTTGATGTGATAAGATCTGATAGTAAAAATTAGATTCCTAACTTGAAAATTTACCTGAGCATTTAGTTTTAAAAATCGTCTGCAAAAATGAACTGAAATGCCTAATTTCCGTAGAATTTTGCTGACAAACTGACTTCAAAATTTCTCTATTTCAATAATAATTCCATTTACAATTGATTTTTCTTATTAAATACAATAAATGGAAATATATATTCAAACCAGAATTCTATGTATGAATCACCATTAGCAAAATATGGCAAAGTCTCTTACATTTCTTTGTTCATAATTTAATTAACAAATATGTAGATGAAAGTGTAATATAAAACAATACTGCTGGACACATATTAGAGGAAACATTTTAAATTTGAATTGTTTATTGAACATCACGCTACTGCACTATATAAAAATATGTTATAATAGAACTAAATTGTAATTTCCTTTCAAAGTAAATAAATGTCTTATTTGGTGACACAATGATTTGGTTATAATGTGCTTGTGCCTTGCTTCCTGTTCATACACAATTTGTAAAGCTTTGGTCATTAAATTGACAACTCTTTTCACGCCTTGTGAATGTGCAGGTAAAATTGTAAATTCCAATTTTGTTCCATTCATTGTAGCTTCTAGGAGTTCATCGATTGAACAACTTTCTTCAAGCGCAGGTTTACAGACCCCACTTTGTGAGAGGTTAATCAATGTTGACCAATATGTGGTTTCAAAATTAATGGCAGTAATTTTCTTCAATATTTTCTTTGGTGGTTCGTTAATTCTGAAAAAAAAAGTTTCTATTAGAAAATTTTACCTATCCTATACTTGGATACATTTTTGATGTAATTTCAATGAAACGTAAAATTATTCATGTAAATTGACACAACTAATTAAGTATAAATAATTATTTACTTAATTAATGGACAAAATCTTTTTTATGGCCTCTTCCCTCATCTCCAATTCTTTCGACCTCAACATTGACAACAGAATGTTTTCCAGAAGCAAAGCAAAAGCATTGTACTGTAAATTTTTTTAATACAACATTCTGGATTTTGCTTGACTGTTTGATTTGCCCTCTGAATCATAATGAAGATATAGAGTTGTTGGTTAAAAAATCTATTGTCCCTTTTCTTCTCAAACTAACTGCATACACTTCAATTATACATTTGATAATGCTGTGTAATTTATCTGAGAGTTCTGATGGATAGAGACCTCTGGCACACAAGCACATTAACCTGAGGGCTAATCTTCATTGATCTTCCAGGCAGCAAATCTAGGGTTCACTTTCCCTCGAGAAATGCTTATAGCATATTCTAAAAGTAGTTACTGGCCACCACTTAGGTCATCTGCAGTAAGACACAAATTATCCAGAGGGTCACTAATAATAGGAAATTCTACCTGGGGCAAATTCTTGTAATTACTTCCACAAAGTTTCCTTAGAGGACAAGTGAAAGTAGTAAGGATTCTTGTAGTTCCATCAATTAATTTAAAGATGGCTCTAGATGGCAATACATTTTGATGAAGTGAACAGCCAATGACGTGTAATTTCTTTTTAAGTTTTCTATCCAAGCAATAACCAGCCCTGCTTCACAACCAGTGTTTGTACTGTCATTGTCCACTAGAATTACCTTAACAGTATTTACACAACACCCTCTGCTAGAAGAACACTAGTTGAACCAATGTTGGGTATCACTTTATGGGAGAGATATTTACTTTCAGTGCCCATCCCTTTGGTGATTGCTAAGTGGTGCCCTGGTTCCTTGCTTTTCTTAATCTTTTTTTCGTTCTTTTCCTCTGTAATATCCTTCTAATGCAAAGTGTCCTTATCGACTGTGCAATCAACTCCAATGCAAACAAGATTTTCATAGTTCTTGACAGGTTTCTGATGGCTGGTTACTATCAGTCTTGCCTTTTCCCTATTTTCGATTTGTCTATAATAATATCTTTTAAATTAATGGTTGGATGAAGAAGGCCCATATGTTGTGGGTCTAATAGAATGGCATTAGCAAGGCAAGCCCCAAGGTTAGAAGATACATCTCCTCTAATAAGTTCCATGGAATATCTAGTGTCTTTTAAAAGACTGTAAGATCGCATAGACTGTTTCGTCGGATAAAAATTGTCATTGGTTGTTTCTTCACCGTGAAAAAATATTGTATATAGAGGAACCGACATGTGAAGAAATTTGCTGTCTTTCAATCTGCCTGCCTAATCTCTCTGTTTTAGCGAATTATTTTTGTATTTTTTGACATCATCTTTGTGGATAAGTCTATGTTGGAATCTGCCTTTTGGTCCTATTCTCGCTCTCTGTATTTTTTAAAAATAATTCTTCTCTTTAATGGGCACCTGCAATTTGAAAATGTGCATGCGTTTAATCACAGATCTACCATAGGTGACAAAATATTAAGGAAAATATATTTCACAGAAAAAGGAAGATTATCAGAGTTAAATTTATATTTTTTCAATTTAATGTTTGAAACAACGAACATGAACTAGCTCAAATTAAAGAAAGCAAATAAAAAGAAAAATAGAATTAACATTACCTTCTTGTTAGGAGAACAAATGCAGACTATATGTCTTGTTTTGAAATTTTCTGTATTGCACTTCAGAGCAAAGTAATCGAGCTAGTTCAACAGAAAATGTTTGACGTTCAATTGACATACAGTGCGACTAAATTCACACGATCTTTGTACCAAGGAGAAAAGCACAGTAGCCCATATACTATGGAAATATTCTTTGAGAATGTATAGGGATGTCACTCTAGGGAGTAATCGTTGGTTTTTATGTATCCTTTATGTAAGGTATGTTTTAATGAATATTAATTGTTGCGTTTTTTTTGGGGGGGGGTTCAGAATGCATGGTTTCATGAAGATTATCATAGCCGTGGTATTGATGACTATCGTTCGTATATATTTACGTGTTCAGTTATTTCAGCCAAATTACTGAGGATGAAACATTTAGAACTGATGAACTGTTACGACCCCGTAAAAAGACAGCCCCACTTGCAAAATACCAAACCTGGAACCATTTGATGTTTCCGTGTCAAAGTATTTGCATGTGCCACCACCAAAATATATTCTGGAAGGCGAAAACTTACTTACCAAAGATGTAATATGCTAATTTTAAACATAACAGACGCAAAGAACTTCCGCGAAGTTAATTTTACCAATTGTGAATAGAGAACTGTGATTCGTAATAGTGATAATAGCATTACGTATTCATTGGCGATTATTTTTACGAGGAACACTGTCATGAAAGGCGAATTTATCAGGGTGAAATGTTTCTATAGAGATAAGGAAAAAATGTATACGAATTTTCATGCCTTCGTGCATCCAGTAAATATGCGTGTGACTCTAAACAAAATCAAAAACAATTCAAAGGAAAACATTTCAAAACAACAAATAAAAGAGCCCAAAATGTCTGGCAAAACCCGGCTTAACGTCATGATAATCGGTCTAGATTCAATTTCTCGTCTCAACTCCTACGGATAGTTATCGGACGCGCGTAACTTTCACTTGGGCAAACAAGCTATAGAATTAAAAGGTTACAATAAAGTAAGTGGGAACAAATTCGTGAATATAATACCTATGTTATGTGGAAAATATATAAAATAAACACCCTGGACTCCAGGCGTAAAAAACCGTTTGATTATTTTGACCTCATGTAGTAAATATTAGGTTGGTGCAAAAATAATTTCGTTTTTTAACATATGTTACTATGTGAGAAAACGAAATTATTTTTGCACCAACCTAATATATCACCGCTAAGGTTACAGAACAATTTATGCTGAGGACCTCTCCAGTCTTTCTGTTTTAATGGAATAAAAGCAGGGTTCGCTAAACCTCCAACCGATCATTATTTTCGTCCTATGTCACTTGCAATGGAAAGGGAGAATGTCTGGTGGTCTGATCACCATTGTATGAATGATCGTCTGGAGATACAAATTATCACACAATGTATTATTGATTTTGTCAACATTTCTAAATCGGGATATCATTTTGTATTTACATACCAGTCACGGATTTCTCATGACGATTTTAACTTATTTGGAAACGTCAATTATGCTCTCAAAGATTTCTTCCATAAGTGTGTGTGTAAATATTCTCAGATATAATGTGTCTATAGAGGATACAAAATGAGTAAAAAGCAACAAGAGGTTGAACTATTCTTACCCGAAATATTTCTTCTACTGAGGGACTTTATCAAGGCATTATAGGATTTATTATTCTGAACATGGCAAGGATGTCACAAGTTTATCAAGGCTTTTAAATTTGACAAAGTGCATAAATGTCCATCAGATGGTTTAAAAATCAGTCGATGCATGTGGAGGACACAAATTGTCATGATTCAAAATCAGGTAAACATAGTACTTTTGCATAATCCTATGATAACATCCGGTATAACAGATATGTATATAAAGTGTCCTTTCAGATATTGTTTTCTAGGATTTTACTTGTAGTAACGCATACCAGTCAATGCATAAATTTTCATCAGGTTGTTTGAAAGGTCAGTCAAAGTATGTGCTTCTTCCACTAAGGGACTTTATTAAGGCAATGTAGAATTTATTATTCTAAACATGTTTACAAACAAAGTCAAGGATGTCATAGGTTTATCAAGGCTTTTAAATTTATCTTTATTTATCTTCTTTGTTGATATGGCTTTCTGCTTCGTTATTTGTGTTTTTATAAAAATTATTGACTTCTTTTTCGACTAGTTTAATGTAATAGTTGGTTTCCATTTCATAGATTATTCTGGACTAATCTGCTTTTATAAAGAGGTTTTTGAGTTGTTTATCATTTATTTATCTTTCCAAGTCTTTGTAGAAATTATTGTTAAATTTTCTTACTTCCTAATTATACATGCATATCCATACATACATACATACATACATACATATATATATATATATATATATATATATATATATATCTGTGTGTGTCTGTGTGTGTAAATGTTCTCACGTAGAATGTATCTGTAGAGGATACAAAATGAATAAAAGCAACAAACTATTCTTACCTGAAATATTTCTTCCACTGAGGTACTTTATCAAGGCAATATAGGATTTATTATTCTGAACATGTTTATATACAAAGGCGACGATATCATTGGTTTATCAAGGCTTTTAAATTTGACAAAGGTCATGAATGTTCATCAGGTGCTTGAAAAGTCAATCGATGCATGTGGAAGACACAAAGTATCATGATACAAAGTCAGGCAAAAACATTACATGTTGTATAATCCTATGATAAAATACGGTATAACAGATATGTATATAAACTGTCCTTTCTTAGATTCATTTCCAGGATTTTACTTGTTGTAGTGACGCAAACCAATCAAGACATGAATGTTCATCGGGTGATTTGAAAGGTTAGTCAAAGTATGTATTTCTTCCACTGAGGGACTTTATCAAGGCAATGTAGGATTTATGAATGTAAAATATGAATGAGAATGTAAAGTATGAATGTTTATATACAAAGGCAAGGATGTCAAATGTAAAGTATGAATGTTTATATACAAAGGCAAAGATGTCAAATATAGGAACTCAGAGGAACTTTATCAAAGCAATGTAGGATTCATTTTGCTGCACCTGTTGTAGTAACGTGCACCGATCAATGCATGAAGCTTAATGTTATGGGAACTTACCCATAATAACATAATGGATTATTCCATACGTAATAAATACTGCGCCTCAAGAGGAAGCAGGGTGTTCAGTCCGAAGTCGGGCGACCGGCTGATCGGTTGAACTCACTGCCTTCGGGCGGGGAGGAACCCGAACGAGGCTACGCCGAAGGGCAGAGTCTCTTTCGGAGAGGTAAACCGACCCTGAACCCGTTTATACGGGTTCAAATGGCATATTTTTGGCCGAACCCACGGGCTCGGAGATCCTACGTTAAACCAGCCTTGTGCCACATGATGCCCTCGTGGGAGGGTGACTAAATACGTTCAGTCTGAAGTCTGGAGTGAAGTCCGTCAGGAGTCTGTCAGTCAGTCAGAGCGAGCGAGTCAGTCAGTCGAGTCAGAGGCAGTCTGAAACAGAGTCGCGTTCAGACAATTACTACAATACATTGGAATAGTGATACGCGTCGAGACTACTTTGTTCTCCCTACTAAACCTGATTGTTCGTACTAACACTTTCTACTTGTCTGTATATATCCTTGTTTGTAATATATCTGTTTTATTCCATACCTGTGTTCGAGTTCTTCTTTATTGGTTCTACCTTGGACCGTGTTACAAGGAACCGGACCATAACACTTAATCAGGTCGTTTGAAAGGTCAATCAAAGTATGTGTTTCTTCCACTAAGGTACTTTATGTAATTATGTGGGATTTATTATTCTGAACATGTTTATATACAAAGGCGACAATGTCATCAAGGCTTTTAAATTCGAGAAAGTTTATGAATGTTCATTAGATGGTTTCAAAGTCAGTCAATGCATGTGGAGGGCACAATGTGTTATGATTCAAAAACAGACAAAAACATTACATGTTGTATAATCCTATGATAACATACAGTATAACAGATAAGTGTATAAACTGTCCTTTCTTAGATTGATTTCCAGGATTTTACTTGTAGTAACGCATACAAATCGATGCATGAATGTTCATCGGGTGGTTGAAAGTTAGTCAATGCATGTGGAGGACACAGCGTGATATAACTTCAAAGTCAGGTAAAAAGTAAAACAAAAATCTAGTAAAAAAATAAAAATAAAATAATAAAATGACTACAAAGAAACAAAATAAGAAGAAAAATTAACATAAGAACGAAAAAAAAAAGATTCTTTGTTGGTCGAGTGAAGTACCCAACCTCACATCGTCACCAATTCAATATCCACTGTAACTCGCTATTCCTCACTAGAAGTTATTGTTAAGAAAGACGTTTATATCTATTTCTAGGCCCAAAATTGATAGCCTTATTTACGAAGACGCATGTGGAGAAATTAATCAGATAATTGTAAGCGAACACTGTTACCGCCCTTATTTTCTTATACTATCCTGTATGGACGTCTGTATTTAAAAACGCAATACCTTTATACACACATAAAATAATTCAAAATTCGTATTTTTAAATCCTGCGGATCGTTGAATTGTACTGAGATATTTTATTTATGATTACTAAATTCAATGTTAATCTAAAAGCAATATCAGTTGAACGCTACAAATTAATGTAAAATTTTTAAAGTTTTGTAAGTTTATAAATTATTTTAATTAAAAAAAAAAAAATGAAAACTATTCATTTAAAAAACCATCATTCATTAAAAAAGAAAGAATCCTCTTAAGAGTTTAGGGTGCCTAAAGTATTTTATCCCCAAAAGCAATTAAAAGCTTTAAATTAAATTTAATTAAAAGCTTTTCTAATTAGAAAATGTTTTAGTTTTATTGCATATTTAGTTCATTATTCAGAGATGATGTTCTGTAACTTGAATATCTGTTTAAACAAAAAAATGATGATTTAAATTCTCCCAGGACTTGTCGTTATAACAAATATAACTATTACATAAGTGGGGAACAAAAGATATAAAACAAAGATTGTACAAAGATTTTCTAAAAAAAGAAAAAAAAAGAAAGCATTTTGTAATCTTTCGCTGAAAGGACGCTGTCATCATTATAAACCATTCCAGATGTTCACTAGGAAATGTGCAAAACGTGCAAACAACTGATGTTTTAGAAACAAGAAACTTTAAAAATAAGTTACTTTCAACGAAAAATTACATTGTTTTTTTTTAATAGTGTAACCGGCCTTATAATGTGTTATATTTCATGCAGTTCACCGGACTAAAAAAAGGGTTACCCCTGCATGTAACAAACAAAATCTGAAGGCTTGAAAGCACGTGACATTAGAAAAAATAATCTTAAACAAAGAGTGGTGAAATATTATGCAATATCGTTCCTCCTATATGGCATTGAATACTGAACAATCTCCAAAGAGATAAAGAAAATTGTAGCAACAGAAGGGTGAATAAAATATAAGGTACTAACATGTGAGCAACAAAGCAGCCTTAAGAAAAATGAAAAGAGAAAGGACATTGATACTTAATACCAGGAAGTTAAAAATACGTGAGAAAACGATTATATGATGACTCTCACAATGCATATTGAAGGCAAGAAGGAAAGAAGAAAAGACTACATAACACAAACAATGAGCATGTGCAGATGGTTGGACGGACACGAACTAGGGGAAAAGGCAAACCTTACTCCAGGTCTAGAAAAGGCAGGTCGTTGTGTAGAGCTATGATCACCCGCAACCCCAACATACACTGCACATAGAAGAAGAACAGTATATACGTTAACATAATTTGTGAAATACAGTGCTGTCCGATAAAAGTGACTCACCTTATCCTTTGAATTTAGCTCAACTTTCGTTTCATCGGAGAAAAGAACATTCTTCCAGTTTTCTACGGCGAAATTTTTGTAATATTGAGCCCATTCAAGTCTCTTGGCTTTCTTGACTTTGCTTATTAGCGGCTTAAACCTTCGTGTACAACATTGTTCTAACAAAATTTGTAACCTTGTTCTGACGGACTGTTGAAGAGACAAGACTAGGACCTTGCTCTTCGCTTAGACTGGCTGCAATTTCTTGGCTAGTTATAGTCCTATTCTTCGCAACTTCTCTCTTGATTACCCTGTCAGTTCTATCATCAATCTTTTTCTTTCGTCCCCTTGTTTCCTTCCTTGAAGCAGGAGTGTCATCATTATGCAAGGTTATAGCAATTTCTCTCGTAGACTTGCCTGTTTTGAGAGGGCAATAATAGATGCCTTAATTGGTTCTGATGCGTGTTTGTACCCTTTCATCTGGTTAGTGACCTGAGTGGCTATTTCAAGCTGTTTTTATACTGTATGAGGCTTTCTGGAATACTCTAGATTTAATTTAATCTGCTTTAGAATTCTCTAGAATGTTGTTCTATTGTATTGTAAAATAGTTTTCAATATTTTGTCAAAAGCTCTTTAAATTTACCAGTTTAATCATTAGAATGCGATATCTGAGTCACTTTTTTGCACATAGTTTTTTCCTGAATCTCATTTATATCCAAATTTATAATTATCAATAGAATACCTTAGGGTGAATAAACTTTTTTTCTTAGGTGGTCGAGAAGGGGTCTTTATATTAGTAAGATTAAATATTATTTTAACCCCAAAAGCAATAGACAGAAAAAAATATTTTTAGTAAAAAAAATCAGGTTAATCATTTTTATCGAACAACACTGTATGTTGTATATTATGTTTATAATATTATCTAATAGGATGTAATGCAAAGTAATTTATTTTATAGATAATATATTTTGAAAATGCAATGTAGTTACCTATGTTTAAACAACTTTTTGTTTTAGAAACAAAAAAATGTCAAAAATATTTTATCTCTAAAGACAAACGATATATTTTTCTTTTACAAATATGTGTGTATGGTCAAAGGTGTGAATTACAAACAAATCATATTTTAGTTTTTTTAATTATAGGACAAAACCTTTGGTCAAAAGAAAAAGGCATCAGCGCTTTGCCCCATTTCTAAGGCAGATTCTTAAGTGTATGGTCTTCTGCAGAAAAAATGGCAGAGTTATCTTCAACGAAAAATTACATTTATTTTTTTTTAAACGGTGTTACCTGCCTTATAATGCGTTATATATAATGCAGTTCACTTGATCGGAACGGTTTCCCTGGTTGTAAAAAAAAAAAAAAAAAAAAATCTGAAGGCTTGAAGTCACGTGGCATTAGATAAAGTATCTTAAAGAAAGAGTTCTGGAATATTATGTAATATTTGTACTTCGATACAGCAGTGTATACAGAACAATCTCCACAGCGATTAAGGAAATTGAAGCAACAAAAATTTTGTTCTACAGGAGGAGGATGAGAATATCATCGACCGAACATGTGAGCAGCATTCAAGTTTTAAGAAAAATGGAAGGAAAAAAGACATTTGTACATAATATCAGAAAGTTGTAATACTAGAGTATATAATTAAATGGTGAATCTCACAATAATATTGAAGGCAAGAGGAACAGAAAAAAAGAGTACATAACACAAAAAACGGGGTTGTGTAAATGGTTAGGCGAACAGCGAGTAGGGGTCAAAGCGAAAAGTTAAACCTTACTTCAGGGCGAGAAAAGATGTTGGGTAGAGCCAAGATCAGCCACACCCTCAACAGACACTCTAAATAGAAGAAGAACTGTATATATGTTAACATAATTTGTGAAATATGATGTATATTATATTTAGAATATTATCTAATAGTATATAATACAAATTAATTTATAATTATAATTAATTTGAAATTTATTTCATAGATAAAAATGAATTAAGTTTAAGTGTCTAATGTTTTTTTTCTTTCAGATTTAACAACTTAAGTCTTCAGCCGAAGGAAAGATAGCTGGCGAATTGAGAATTCGTATTGTTGCTATTTCCCAATCAGAGAACCTTGAAAAGGAATAGTCGTTATTATTATTATTATTTATTTTAATTTTTTTTTGTTGAATGCGTTCACGGCCAAGCAATGTCGGGTGTATATGAAAATACAGCCAATACTGGATGTCACGACAAATTATGTTAATATCTTATCAATGAAGATGGTTACTTGGTAGACATTCATGAATTACAGAAGGTTGAAAAATAATTGTGTAACTCTTTGTAGTCGACAAGCGTTCGCACAACATTTGTTGCTCCACAAATGACAGCGTCATTAAATCCCTAATGTTTCTAGCGGTGAACCCCCAAATAATCATAAGAGAATATGGATGTTTCATGTTACCTACACTGACAACTGTGAGGAAGCTTCCAGTCGTGAACTTATAACAAATAACATAAGAACTGAACATGAGGACAGGCGGAAGACAATTTTATCGTTATTTGAGGATACGCCTAGTTATTAGGGGAGCACTTGACTGCCTATTTACTTCAATTTGATGCTTCCGACGACCACCTGAACAGGGCGGAGGGTATCGAAATTATGATTAACCTTAAAGCATTCGTCTTCAACCTCAAAATGCCGGTCATAACTAGCTGAATGTATGGAGACACTGATCACCTCTCATCTTTCGGCCCAGAGAAGGTCTCTAAAGTCTTGGGCATCACTGGGTAGCTCTCCACGCCCCTTTGGTTGTCAGCTTAGCCTGTAATAGGCATGCCAGCGACCAGCATCTGTTTGGTAAAACACCCGAAACGCCCTTGTCCGACGCTGGTGCGGCTGCGAAGAAGGAAAAGAAGGAATGCCAGGTCGTTGGTATGGCGAAAAATGAGCTCCAGACAGTGAGAAATCTATTCCCAGAAACCACCATGGCAAATGGTACAAACAGCCGCGCTTCATCTACCAGTCCCAAGGACCTGCCTGATGACATATTTGGAGAAGATTCAACAATAAAGACACCGTTATGAGCCCAGCTTCGAGAAGTTTGAAAGATTGGAGCAATTAAAATCACTGTGTGTTTCTAAAAATAAATACGCTTAAATTCACCTTTATCCCTGCCGTGCGCCAACGGCTTAGGGGTAGAATCCCCAACTGACGCCAATTCAGTCAGGTTTCTATCCTAGGTGGATATAACAGGACGTCTATTCACACTGATAAGCTGTGATAAAGTGAAACAGTCTGTCTGTGGATGACAATATATATGCTCCTTAAAAATTTATTTCGGATGTGCTCTCTGGGGAAGAAGTGTGGGTTTGTAAACAGTGACCATTACGGCTAATAATGCAAGGCTCTTCGGGAAATCGAATCGAGTTCTCGGGAAATTGCTTGCAAATTTGAACGCCACCAAACCAAATCTGCTTTGATTTAACCACCATAGAATAATGTAATTGATCCTGGCGAGTTATTTTCTCATCGATGTGATGTGGTTCCCTCTGTCTTTTCTACAAATATTTTCATGGCAAATGAGCTGACGAGATATTTCCTTCGTGCCAGTACAACATGAATTTAAGCGTGTCACTATATTCGCGTCTATATTTCACCCTTTTAATGTTGAAATAGCTAAATGCATGAACCACTTCTATTCCAACAGTTTCTTTTCTCGCACTTCCCACCTACGGAATTCCCTTCCGTTTACTTGCTTCAGTGAAAATTACAAACTTCAAAAATACAACCTCAATCGCCATCTTCTTTCTTCATGAATCCCGTTCCTGATTTTCCTTTCCTCAATCCTCCCTATTCTCATCGCAATCTTTCACTTTAATTCCTTGTAACTACTGAATGCTAGATGCATTCCCGCCATTTTACTCGATAGCTACACGCAAGTCGCAGTCACCTTTTCCCAAATTCTGTCCTTATCTTGACTTCGGGCTGATGATTAAAGAAAAGATCAGTTGAAAAGAAGCATACTTCTCGTCTCCATAGAATTCCTTCAGTTGCATTGTCCATATCACGATTCACATAACACCTAGTGGGCATAAGACCCCATATTGCTCAGTCTTAGTAAACGACGTTAACACATTGCTACAAACAGAACTGGCCTCAAGGACAAAGAATTTTCCGGGCAGCATCCGAACCATGATGTTTTCAATAAACTTGCACAACGAGACTACGAACATCCAGAGGAGTGTCTAGCGTCTCCACCGACACACCGCAGCGGACGCATTTGGGAGAATTTCCCAAGCCCGCTGAAGAAAATTTTTTACTGACCCTGAGTGCCTTTCGCATCACCAGACAGATTAGTGATGACTCATTTTTAGTCACCCAAGGCCATATGGTGAGAGCCTTGTACTTCGTGAAACTGAGCTCGTCCAACAGACTATTTAGAACTGACACTTCACTAACACCTGATATAATGCCGTATGGGACATCGCCTGGACGTCGGTGAGGCCATCTGTCACGTATGAGTAACTTGATTGCTAATTGACATTCGCGATAGAAGGAGCTCTCGTCTAGGGGTAAACGCTGGGCCTCCTCCTCGCACGAGTGCACACTTCTCAGGAACGGGAAGATCTTACAGTCTTCTTCCTTCCAGAATATATAAGTGTATATTGAAGAATATAAACACTAGGCATACTTCTTCAGAAGGGTGGAGATAACAGATCTCCCGACATAACTTGGTAGCCTTGCCTATAAGAAGGAGAACAAACCTTACCTAATTGCATTATTGTGACATACTGGAGTTGAAATACGCAGATTTGTTAAAGAATAATTGGGTAGATTGAGAAAGACATACTTGCGTCTTCCCGTTTAAGCAAAGATTTCTTAGGGACCACAGAAACACTGCGCCATCGACTTTTTCACGCACCTCAGACCAATTAATATCTAGACATCGGGACTGAACCAGACTCCGAATAGCTTGACCGGCCTGTCCATGCAGAGGAAAGGCCCAAGAAAAGATACGCACGAAGAAAAAAAAAAGAGCTAACTGAAATTCACGATAGAAGGTGTACTAATCTCGGAACAAACGGTGCAACCTCGACGTCGCACGTGTGCACACTTCTCAGGGACGGGATGTTCTTATTTGCATTTTCCTTTCAGAATTCACCTTTCCCTACCACTTTCGAACACATCCGGACTAGGAACACGATATGAAACATATATTAACTGATTCCAATGACTTTTGCGTTCCCATGTTTTACCTTTGGTAATATATATACCTCTTTTCCAATTCGTGACCTTATTACGCCGTCTTCTCACATTCCGTTTCCATTTGCATATGCCCTGATAAACAACTTCCCTCCAATTTTGAAAAATGTTATGTCCTTGTTGTTACCCGTTTTTATTCTTTTTTGACATGGTAACAACCTGTCGAACACCGATTTAATTTTTCTTGCCAACATCAATTCTGGTGGCGACAGGCCTTTCGTTGTATTGGGATTCAGCGTTATCCACTATGTGTAACGGCTTTTATGTTACCGCTATCATATGTATGCAGAATTACCGCTCGTATACCATAGTCATATGCATCGAAAGTCAATACGATTTCTGCTTTTGGATCGTAGTGCGCTAATAATAAGTCTGTCTTTAGTATTTTCTTGATTTCTTAAAATGTCTTCTGACAGTTATCAGTCCAGTTCCACATTACGCCATTTCCAAGGAAATTGCTCACTGGAACTCTCAAATTCTGCATATTAGTTATATAAATCTAATAGAAGTTTGCTAGTCCAAGTAATGCTTGTAACCTTGGAGTAAGCATATTTTTAATTGCATTGGCCCTCGACGGATCTGGTTGATGACCATTTTTGCCAATGATTTGTTCCAGTTACTTGATTTTAGGCAAAAACAATTCGGTTGAGGCAGCGTGTAGTAAACATTCTTTTCCATGCAAACACGGGAACATTCAGGAAGAATAACAGAACCTTTCGATTGCACCCGCCATATTCAGCAGCATTAATCGATTATTACCTTCTTTGATCTTTGCAAAACCTTCTCTAATTAAAACCAGATTCAAACGTTTGTCGCTAATTTTTAACATTTTAACCTGCGGAATATTACTGAATATTTATCGAAGAGTGGAAACAAGTCATTAGAAATAATGGGGAATATAAAAAAAAATGGTGATAAACATGAACGGAAATTATTTATGACTCAACCAAATACTGTTTTAAGCAAGAATTCTAGCTACGAGAAAAAGAAAGGAAACTGAATTTATTTTTAGATTTATTTATTTATTTTGCAAAACTGCGGTCTATATTTACGTTATCATTAAGGAGATACCATTTCTCAAATTGGACGGAATCTTTCGAATGGTCTCGAATGTTTCGCTGTGGTTTGATTGCTTCAATTTCACAACAGTCGATTCTGCTATTTCCTGTGAAATTATAAGCATAGGTGATTGGACGCATTTGTATAACGTATTTGTATGCAATTATTTAAATATATGTAAAGCCAATAAATATGTAAAGTATGATAATAATGGGGTTGCTAAACGAGCAAAGAATATTTCCTATTTGCATTTCCCTCAAAATTGTCATTACTATACCTATGATATAGTAACATCTTCATGCACGGACGGAACGAAATAGCAGAAACAAAAGGAATTGCACACATGCTTTTTTTCTCAAAGATATTTTTATACTAGTAAGTGAATTACACTTTTATATACAACATTTACACGTCACACAAAGAGAAGTTACAATACATATATGCAAAATCAATCAGTGTGAAAAAGTAGAAGAGAGATAGGGTTTTACTTGTATCAATTTCCGAGCTGCCAGGAGATATATATTTTTTTAAATCGTTTCACACCAAGCAAGGTGGGAATGCCACTAGTATGCATGGAGTTACAGAAAGTGAAGTTGAGAGAAAAGACTGTGTATAAATGTAGGGGTGACGACAAATGGATAAAAGCAGAACGGCGTTCAAGAAGATAGAATATGGCGATTAACATTCCATTTAAAATTTGAAGGTTGTAGTTATCAGAGAAACAATGAAACCAGGTGAGAAGTGCAAGAAAGAAACTGTTAGTGTAGAAGTGGCGGTTACAAGAGAATGGGACCTAGCAAAAAAAAAAAAAAAAACAGGCACGACACAGTAACCCAACTTTCCTTGCAGTAGACGTAGCCATATTTAGATTTACTAACGGTGATTCAAGTAGCCCAGTTGTATCACATATTGATTTCCGTTGTGGAGGTTGGTGTAGAATTTTCTTTTTTATATTCGAGATGGGGAAACTCTTAGTGAATGCTATTTTGGTAGATTTAATTTGTTTTGTGTGTAAATACAAACTTTTAGATTCTTGCGATCATAGCTGAAAGTGAGTGAGTGTGTGTGTGTGTGTGTGTGTGTGTGTGTGTGAGAGAGAGAGAGAGAGAGTCTCTTCCTTCTTGGTCGTAGGCAGTAGTCATGGTTGTCTTTGGTGGTTAGAGGAGGGAACAAGCCTATCTAACTTTCTGGCACAACAGTAAAGAACTGACCTCGAACCCTTATTTTCGTGGGTTTTTATTAGTCAGTAAGAGTCCAAGTACCTGCTCAGCTGACTGACTGGTCCTTAAGAATGTGGTCACGTGGTATTAAAGAGATGAAAATTTTCAGGTGATTTAAGAAATATGTTTATCTTATTATCTACTTAATATCTCCTTAACATTAACATCAAAATCTTAAACTATTCGATCAGTTCGCCTAGATTGATTTCTTTATCACATATCGATTTTCTTTGTGTTCACCGTTTTGGAGGTTGGCGTAGAATATTCGTTTTTACATTCAAGATGGAGAATTTCTTAGTGAACGTTATTTACTAGGTTTGACAGAAAGTCCTTAGGAAGTGGAAATAAAGCAACAACATACCTGTCAAGTTGTCAATAACCCAATGAACGACTGATTCTGGGGGGCGAATTGACACATCAGATGAGACAGAATCGGTTTGACAAGCAGGTCATGACTCACTTAGGAATCGGAAAAAAACAAAATTTTTGGAATCGGAAAGAAACAAAATTTTATGGAGTAATTCAACATTGATTCTTCAAAATAAAGCCCATGATTTACGACTATCTTATGCCAGCGATCAGCCAGCATCAGAATTTATCCCAGATACCATTCGGCTAGATTTAAATAAGATATAAAAAAAAAAACCTGTAATCAAGTGGATTTTCATGCGAGTCGTTAGTACCCGATCTTTCCCCTATACGATTTATATCGGAATCAAAGACGGCATTCCAATCGCCCGCTAAAACAACCTGACGAGATGTTGTCAAAAACGGCTTGATCCGCCCAAACAGATCAGACCGCTTCACAAAGGTCATTGGGTGCAAAAACTCCTATGAGACAAAAAGACTTATACTTACTGGTAACATCTAGCACTCAGAGCCTGCCCGCTAGATCTGCGAAAACAAGAGCAGATGCCGCATTCAAAGATTGCTCACTAGTCAGGAAACTCCTCTCGAGCGTCCATCAAAGTTGCTGAATAGAGGGCAAACCTCGTAGACAGAATGCATTCATAGTGGCGAGTTGAAAACCGGGTCTCCTGTACACAACATGCATCCACCACGAGATGCAGAACATCGCGTGTGAGCTTCGCCCTGCGACCACATGTCTGGGGATACAAACTAGCAAACTTGTGGTATTATCAGTCCGATTATGATTAACTATCCTGGCTTCTTACACAAACAAAATCTACCCATTTAGTCTAGCTCTTTATAAAATAGAGTGCAAAAATTGACAGCTATAGAAGAGATGATATTCACACTAACAGTATTATTGTGACATGATAAGTAACGTAGTGTATTTGTGGATATGTAGCTGTGGCGGTTAGAGGATTCAACATTGTTATCTTTCTGCCCCAAACAATCATTTCCCGGGAAGATAAAGTGTTTTATTTACGAGTAGGCAACTATCTCTGGTACAGAATAGTGTTGAAGGAAGTTAATTATTTAACCTCTCTAGCCGTAATATGTGGAATGTGAATATGAGAAATTCTTATCGAATATTTTATAAGCACCGAACGCCGGAATTGCTATTCATAGAGCAATGAACGGTAACGGCCGATTATTATTCCAAATGTGTATTCCTTATAATTATTATAATATGATCTCTGTTAGACCCAAGAATTTTAATTCGGACACAGTTCTAGAAGTAAATATACGGGGAAATAAGGGGTGTAGAATTTTAATACAACATAGATAAAGTAATAAATACAGAACATATATTACATTAATAAATATACAAGCATCAATATATATATATATATATATATATATATATATATATATATATGTATGTATGTATTCAGGCCGGTAAATGTTATAAATACTGTTATATTTAACAGTAAATATGGCGCAAGGCCGAGTTTACCGTGGGTTCTCCGTACTGTTAAATGTTATTAATACTGTTTATTATAAACAGAGCATTTACTTAAATTTACTTTTTTGTACATTTAACGAATAAAAAATATTCAGAAAATAGAATTTTTTTTTTTTGCGAAATTTCATGAAATTAAGTAAGTGGGAGTAACACACACACATATATATATATATATATATATATATATATATATATATATATATATATATATATAAATTTACCAAACTTTTTTTCTAAAAAATTTCAAAAATAATTTCATTCATTTGTGAATAAGTCCTGAAATCTTCATTAAGATCGGACAATTATTTGATTTTTACGAAAATTTCCAAATCAATGTGTTTTCAACGGGAAAAAAAACCGAAGAGTCAAAGTAATTATGTCACGGAGATGACGTAAAAAAAAACAAGATTTTAACCAAAATTTGGAAAATTTACAAAAATAATCAAAAAATATTTGGTCTTTCATCTTAATAACATAAACTATTTTCTAATAATACTTTATTTTTTATTAACTTTGTGGCCTTTTTCATTATGCTATGCTGTTTTCCGCGAAAAAGTGGAGTACCTAAAAATAGTAAATAAATTTAATTATTCCCCTTTCCGACTCTCCTACCGAATACCCCCATTTCCCCTGCTCGTTACAATTACTATTTCATTTTTCTTTTGTTTTCACTTTTTTGACTTTGAGATGTGATCCTGACCGATTAAAATGGGAGATAAGGAAAAATCAAGAAAAACAAGGAAATTCAGGTCAGTAAATTAGGCTATAAAAGTTGAGACGAGTTGAAGTCGATAAAGAAATAAAATCATAGTGATTAAAAATCAGTCCAATGCTGGGGCGCAAGGTTCGGCCTCCTTGGTTTTCACTGGTTGTTACGATTAGCCAATCAGAGGCAAGCACTCAATTTATGTTCACCCTTGCTTCATATTTGTTATTGAGAACAGTAGTATTAGGGCGGCGCAAAGTAGATAGCAGGTTGTGGGTGAGACCACCCATCTACAGCCTTTCTTTATTTGCTTTTTTTTACAGGTACCTCTATTTTTTCGAGGAAAAAAGCATAGCGTAATGAAAAAGGCCACAGACTTAATAAAAATAAAGTTGTATCGTCAAAAAAATGATTATACTATTAAAGTCTTTTTTGATTAATTTTGAATTTTTTTAATCCATTCTAACACATTCGAGATTTTAGTTAAAATCTTTTTTCTTTATGTCATCAGGGCCGGTAGCATAATAATAACATTGACTTTTTTGTTTCTTTTTCCGTTGAAAACACATTGATATGGAAATTCTGGTAAGAATCGGATTTTAATTAAAGTTTCAGGACTTATTCACAAATGAATGAAATTGCTTTAGAAATTTTTTTAGAAAATTTTGTAAAAAATATTTTTTTTACATATATTACCCGCCTCTCACTTACTTAAATTCATGAAATGTCTCATAAACCTATTTTTTCCTGAATTTTTTTATTCGTTAATAGTAGGACTCCTTGGAGAATGTAAATCGTCAAATTTTTTTTTTTTCAAACTTGTACCATTCTCACTGAAAATCTGCTCTAAACTGAAAAAGTAATGAATACGATCTAGGTATGTCCCAGGTAACGGTAAAAAAGTGGTATACCCTGGAGAAAAAAGGTCCCCAAATTGATAAAAAAAAATTTTAACTTGTAAATGTTTATGTTAAAATTAAAGAGGGAAGACCAAAGTATTTTTTGAATATTTTTTCAGATTTTTTAATCCTTCCTATAAATTTTAAAAATTTTATTTAAAAATCTCGTTTTTCTTGAATAAAAAAAAAATCAGTAAAATTGATTTATCGACATTTCTGCCCGAATTTGTAAAAAAAAAACAAAAATAGTTCAAAAATCAATTAAAATTCAGTTACACCTTTTTTTGTTATCTTAGGAAATTTAGAATGATTAAAGTATACTTAATGTAATTTGAAAGAAACATTACTTACATTTTTAGCAGAAAATGTTTTAATAGAGATATTTCCAACCGACGTGCTCGTGCGGGTGCGTGATTGAAGGGTGTTAATTGACGGCTGTCAATATATTGGCGATTTACGTCAAGCGAATTTATCGTACGGTAGCGCAGAAGTGATGTAATTCGTTCTAATTTTAAGTGAACCTGGTTAGTAAATTAAAAAAAAAAAATAACTTTCTTAACTGAATGAATGCAAAGCAATTTCTGAAGTAAAAAGAACTTGCTTCTATCAAGAGAAACAAGTCTACCTCGTGACATTATTTCAAAGCTGTGCATCCATACTTTCGTTGGAGACGATTTTAAGTACAATTTTGGAATATTAAAAAATTATTTTAGAAATGTTAACGGTTGTCAAATTTTTATGAGCTTTCAAATTTCTGATCTTTAAAAAGTAGGGAACATAATATGTTATTTCCATAAGGCTTCATACAGAAACTTAATTTTAAAATATATAACAACATTTTCTCATATTGTGTATTTAAAATAGAAAAAAAGAAAAAAATTATTGTAAAAATTCATTTTTCATAAAATTTTTTTTTTCCAGTTAAGAATTACCGTAGTATATGTTATTCAGAAAAGTCATAAAAAGTTTTTTGAATTAAATATTAGTCTTAGTTGTATTGGGTTTTGTATGTTTACAATTGAGGTAAAAGTTTGGACAATTTTGCACATATTTTTATCAAAAAAATCGATGATTTAGAATCTTCAGAGTCTTGTGCATTTAATTGAAAAAAAATTATCAGGCTTCAAAAATAAATTTTTGAAGTTTTCATAAAATTAAGTTCGAGGGGTGTAACAGATATAAAAAAATAATATTTATACCATGACTTTCAAAATGACAAACATTTCTAAAATAATTTCAATCATTTGTGAATAAGTTCTGAAAGTTTCATTAAAATCCAACAAGTACTTGATTTTTGCAAGATTTTCCAAATCAATGTGTTTTTTTTCAACAGAAAACAGTGAAAAACAAGTAATGCTAATATTACGTAATTTTTGACCTAATAAAAAACAAGATTTTCAACCTAAATTTAAAAAATGCTGCAAATGAAAAAAAATTTTTTTAAAAATAATTAAAAAATACCTTGGTCTTCCCTCTTTAATTTTAACATAAACATTTACACTTTACAATTTTTTTATCAATTTGGGGACCTTTTTTCTCCAGGGTATACCACTTTTTTAGCGTTACCTGGGACATCCCTAAATAAAACCATGACATTATTTAATTATAAAAGCTTTTTAATTGCGTTTGTAAATGAGGTATATTAAGGACACTATTGTTTGAAGAAATGACATTTTTCCGATGAATACTGAATTTTAAAATGAATTTTTTCCATTTTTTTTTAAATTTTAATTATAATAATTAATAATAGTTTAAAATCGTGTAAAAATCTGTATTGGTTATTTTCTGGATGTGATATAGTAATTAATTGGAAACGAATTTATGAATCCAAAATTGAAAACATTAATAAACGTTGTTACACTATTCTATTTTTAAAATAATTTATTTTTGCACCAACCTAATACATGTGTAATACATATATATGTATATATCTGCGTATATATGTATGTATATATATGTATATATACATATCCGTATGTATCAATGTATATGTATGTATGTGTGTGCATGTGTGTATGTGTAATTCGTTCATTCATTTGATACAAAATACTTCTAAGAATCTATTGATGAAGATATACTAAACAATTCACTAAACTTAGCAAAACAGTACATGACTATAACCAATAATAATAATAATAATAATAATAATAATAATAATACCACAACCACCCAGACCCGGTTACGGGGATAGGACCTGTTACAATTTTATGGGACTACATAATACACACTGACAAAACAAACAAAGCTAACCGCCCAGACATTGTTATTAGAGACCGCAAAAAAAAAAATGCCTCCCTATTGATATGGCAGTCGCAGCAGACTGCCATGTATCTTTGAAGATCTTGAAAAAGTTGTCAAAATACAAGGACCTTGAAATCGAAATCTCAAAAATGTAGCACATGGGAACATCAACAAACCCTGTTGTAGTTGGAGCCCTCAGATTGGTTGTAGAAAATTCCAGTAGACTAATTGAAGGAATTCCTGGAAGCTCATGCCTTAAAGAAATACAAAAAAATTGTTCTCACGAGTACAACCCGCACCTTACGAAGGGCTTTATCTATGTAAAATGTGTGTGTGTCTGTGAGAACATACAAACTATGCTGCAAACCAAACAACAACTTGATATACATTAACAAAAATTCCAACCACACCTTTACGTATTCAAAAAATACCCATATCTTATAAAGCAAAGAATTCCATCAAATTCTAACAGCATAACAATATCCATTGTAAACAAATAAAAAACAAAAACAAAAACAAAAAACAATTACCCCCCCCCCAAAAAAAAAACCCGGATATTCAAGCAAACAAGAATATAAAATAGAATACAATTCAAACAAAAACAACAGAAAAAGAAATATAATTTGATTCTGTTGATTTCAATTTTTACTGGGGAATAATAATTTAATGCTGATAATTTTACAATTTTGGCACAAGGCCGAAGCGAAAGTGGATTATAAGGCTTGTCAACATTACCTATCCTAGACCTAGCTAATAAGATTTACGACCTATTAATCCATTACACTTTGCTCATTCCATCCCCAGAACTCATCTATCATTCAATCTTTCATATACCATAATACCACGTATTCAGAGACATAAACATTCCATGAACTCCAAATGCCTCTTTTTTTTTTTATTATTTTTATTACAAAAAAACAGCTAAAAATATACAATCATGAAGGTGGAGGCATAAACCCAAAAATCAAACAAAAATATAACAAAACATTCATATTAAAAATAAATATATGTATAAGTATTAGGTTGGTGCAAAAATAATGACGTAATAATGTCGTTTTTTTGTTGTTAAAAATACGTCAAAAAACGACATTATTACGTCATTATTTTTGCACCAACCTAATATCAACTTGGGTGTCTTGCTGGACTTTTCCGCCTCGACTACTACTTTAAGTGCTACTGGTTCGGGTGATGTTGGTTTATTTACTGCTAGTGCTGCTGTAGTCGTTGCTGTCGGTACCGGGTTCTTCCAGTGCACGCATTTGGTAAGTGACCTGCGGCACCACATGACCAGCAGTCGGGGTCAGCGACCCTTTAAAATTACAAGCATTTCCCCGTCGTGTCAATATATTGTTAAATAATACTCTAGCAAACTATTATATTTTAGAGTATTGTATTCTCTATTGTATTCTGACTCCCTTATTTTGGCCTTTGACGCGAGATACAAGAAAACATGGGAAGTAGTTTTTGATGGGTTAAAATTAGCGTGCCAATGTTAGAGGTAGAAAGGGATTTCTGTGATTTAAGATTTACACGTCAAAGAATGTAGACGTGGATCTTTTCGTGTCTCAGAAACTGCTCCCCAGTGGGGGGGGATAGCAACTGGCTATTAGAAAATGTACCTGTAAACCTGCTTAGTAAACTAATAAGATTTAAAGATCATTTTTTTCAAAATTTCTTTTCATCTCCAAGCTGTAAAAACCTTTTGACACCCGACCGGGAGAAGACAAGCGAGAGAAGATACAACGTTATGGAAAAGACCCCGTCAACCAAGAGACCCCCAGAACGAGGGGGCGATACATAATTATACATCATTTGGCGCCGTTGGCTAGGACCTCCCAGCATGCGGGGACGTAGGATGATGGTTGCAACACAACGTAGAAAAATTCGAAGATATTCGACTGAGGACTCAATATATATATATATATATATATATATATATATATATATATATATATATATATATATATATACGAGGGTAATTCAATAAATAAGGTAAATTTTTCGGTATAAGGACTTCTAATACAGATAGAAGCTTACTTTTTTTTTTTTCAACGTAGTCTCCCAGCACTGTCACACACTTTTCCCATCTGTACACAAGCTTCCGTATTCCCTCAGCGTAAACATTTTTGGACTGATGTCTCAGCCAGTCGCTCACAACACTTTTGACTTCATCGTCACTTTTAAACTTCGTGCCTCTCGTAAACGCTTTCAAGGGACCAAACAGGTGAAAGTCTGAAGGGGCAAGGTTTGGTCTGTAAGGGGGATGAGGGAGCAGTTTCCAGCCCAGCTCGTTGATGGTCTGCGCCGTTTGGGCTGCTGCGTGTGGCTTGTGTTGTCATGATGCAAGATGACTCCTTCTGACTGATGACCAATGCGTTTGTTCTTTATGTCTTTCTTGACCTGCCTCAGCAGTTCACAGTAGTTCTTCTGTCAGACTGAATGAGGTCATTGACTGATTCGATCACCTCAGGAGACCTCACTTCTGTAGGCCTCCCAGGCCTGTCTTCATCCTCAACACTGCTCCGTCCTTCTTTAAACAATTTAGCCCACTTGCAGATATCTTTTTGGCTGAAACATGTGGTACCATACACAGTTGACATTCTCCTATGAATTTCAACTGGTTTGCACCCTTCAGCAACCAAAAACTTGATAACTGACCGCTGTTCAATCCTGGAGCATGCTTCTTGGTCGGCCATCTTTGTTAATCGCCAAAACTCTCAAAGATTTTTTTTAATCTGCAAAAGAAATTAAATCCATGTGAAAAAGAAGTAAAACAAAAAACAAAAATAAAAATAAAAGTAAGCTTCTATTTGCATTAGAATTCCTTATACCGAAAAATTCACCCTATTTATTGAATGACCCTCGTGTATATATATATATATATATATATATATATATATATATATATATATATAATAAAAGAAAAAAGTAGACTACATATATTGGAAAATCTGTAATTATGTTGGTATTACTTTGTACTAATGCCACACACACGCAAATATATTCAAAAAAACAAAATAGTAATAAGGAAAAACAAAAAAAAAAAAAAAAAACTCGAGAAAAAGAGTAGACGGACAGATATTGATAGACAGGCTTATTAAATATTAATAGAGTTATTAAAAAATTGACGAAAGGAAGGAAGGAAGGATACAGTTTGAACAATAAACTGGTTTTTCATGTTTTGTTTTTTGTGTGGTTTTAACAAAACTTTCAATCCATGTGCGAAAAAATAAATATTGTTCACATTGATTTTTTGATTGGCTTGCTGTAAATGTCTTGTCGTAGGTCATGTTTGGCATAATTTCATATTTTATATGCTGCAGGTGTAATTTTTATTTTGTTGTGGAAAAAAATTGTGACACAAAAGTTTCGTTTTTTTTTTGTTTTTTTTTTTTTAATTAGTAAATTTGATTAGTCGATAAAATTTCCTAATGTTGAGCTTCGATGAAATTTGGTAACTAGCCACGTGGAATACTGAATTTGCGAACAACGGAAAATTGTTTTGGAAAAGAAAGACTGACAGTATTTTGTTATGGGGCATTCTCACTGTGATTCTGCGTACACTAATCAGTTAAAATTCTTTGTGATTATCAAGTTTAGAATTATTTTGTTAATTGGAATTAACTGACAAATAATTGTTTTTTCATATTCGTAAACATGGGTGGAAGTTTTTATTATTATTATTATTATTATTATTATTATTATTATTATTATTATTATTATTATTATTTTAACAGCCGTGCGTGTCCTTTTTCCTTCACTGGCTGCTTAATAAATTTAGGAATTGGTGAATTTTGAGAATTAATTTTTTGTGAAAAAAGTAATTTGGGAATAAGTAAGATTCGGCTTACTTGTTTTCGGATATCCAAATATTTTGGTGTAGACAATTTTCACACCAAACTATGTAGTTAGGGACCCGATGATTTATTAGGAGTAGAATGTGGGAAATTGAGCCATGAAGTATTTATTTAAAATAAGTATAACCTAACATACACCCCGGGGCCAAGTTATTGGGGCCCCCGATGATCTAGTGGAATTGATCAGTTGGCTTGTGGAATGCCAAGTTACGGTAGAGAATAAGGGATGAAGGAACCTTTGTAGCCACGAAAGAGCCAGCAATGGATAATTAAGAGATACTGAGTAGGTGTGGTTGTTTTCCCCGTGGGGTCAGACAGGGTCATGAGGAATTGGAGATGATGCTACTAGCTGAGTTTTGACACACAAAGGGAGATGAACAATAACAGTAAAGGAAATTAATAGTGGTAAATATTGTGAAGTTCTGTTTGAATGAATCTGGTAATGTGTAAGTAAAAAGTAATTAGTTGGATGTTTGAATAAATAGGGTGATAATAAACCATGTGGGCTGTGTCACTGTGAGAGAGCAGTTATTCGGACTATTGTACTCATTTTTGTCGCCATATTTATTACGTTTCGGCCGTTGTACGCTCTGACCGAAACGTAATAAATATGGCGACAAAGATGAGTACAATAGTCCGAATAGTGTAAATAGTGTACATAATACCTCATCTCAGAAATATAGGCAGAAACTGGAATTATTGCTGTAAAAAACCTTCTAATCCTCTCAGTTCCGCTGCTGAGGATCCTGTTACATTGAACATCTCTTCTCTAAAACTTTGCAAATTAGAAATTAACCAATTTATGCTACCTCTGTTCTTAGCTAATTCCAACCTTGTAACATTAAGAATGGATAAACTCTCTCTAGCTATTTCAGCTATTACTTGTTGATTCCCTTCCACGTCTTTCAATTTCCTCCTAATCATCTTTACATCATCTTCTGACACTGTTCAAAATAATACACTCAATGCCTAGTAATTATTCTACTGCTCTTTGTAAACTACAGAGATTTAAAAATAAATTCTAGATCGTTGATTTTATCTTCGATTCTTATAGGGTCAAACTCCATTTCTTTGTTTAAAAGTTCCAAATTATTATTGTTCCAGTAATTTTTTATCAGTAATCTGATATCCTTTGTCCACTTACAAAAAGATTGTATTTCGTGTTCCAAATTAACTTTCTGTAACATTTGTATTTCAAAATCTTTACAGCATATTAACATCTTGGTTATTCGAAAACGCCCCTCTTTTACAGCATATTCTTCTTTATTATCATTATTATTATTTCAAGGGTGATAGCGCCTCTGCCACATCTCTCTTCCCCTTTTTCTCTATTACTCTTAATTGACATATATAGTCCAATGACTACATCAAAAAAAAAAAAAAAAAAAAGTAAATAAAAAGAATACACTCAATGCCTTCCCTACAATAGATAATATAGTTCTTTTTTATCTGTAATAGTTCTGCCTCCTTCAGGTATAGACTTATATCTTTCCATTGTATATTAAGTATCAGGTATTCTTGCGCCAAAAGATACATTATACGGTGGTACTCTTCATTCTGTAGATAATCCTGAGCTACTTGTCTTCTAGCCCTACCGAGCTTTGTTATTTCCATCTCTAAACGAGCTAATATTTCTTCATATGGTTGCAAATCTATCACTAGGGATATCAAACATTTTGATCTAGTTATGGCCACCTCATTGATCTTTTTAAATACAGTATTTTCGCTACACTCCCAGGCACTTACTCTCAAAATCACCGCCAGCGCTATCAGTAGCCCTCCCCTCTTCATACCTGCAATGAGATAAAGATAAGAGTTCACTTTTACCCCTACATTCCCTTCTGTAGCTTCATATGGCTATCGATTAGCATAAGCGCACGAGGAAGTAACCCAGTTCACAGCTAGCGGTGTCATGCAATCAATGGGACTCCATTCACACACCCGTTATCACCGATAACCGCAGTCCGGTTCACATCTCCAGGTATCTTACCAATCTTCTCATTTTCTCTATTTTGGGGCTTTCGTTCTCTCTGCTCTTCTCAGTCGTAGCTTTAGAGGTAATTCTACGTCCTTAGATGCTTTTTCGGTTTCTAACCTTTCTTTCAACTGGGCTAATGGAATCTCATCCTCTTCTTCCCAACTATCCTACACCTCACTACTCATCTTCAGTGCACCAGCCCCTTCACTGGCTTCCTTAAGTGAGCTACTTCTACGATTTTTTAACCCTTTTATTCTCTCCAAACTCTCTGGGGTAATCATAATTTCCTCCTCTCCTTCTTCGCTATCAGTTTCTAATTCTTCGGATTCAACCAGGGTTGTCCTTCTCATTCCTCTGTTCGCTCTCCTCTCCTTAGCTCCTTCCCATTCATCTACCTCTGCTAATTTTATATCTTTAGAATGTACCCGTTTTAGACAGAGAAATTTTCTGTATAGAAAATTCGCATTACTAATCCGATTTTAACTATCAAGCTAGATAGTAGAAAGTGAATATATGAATAGATAGCAAAACAGTAAGAGTCGGATAGATAGATAGATAGATAGATAGATAGATATAAGGATACTGAGAGAGATAGGTATCTATGGAATAAATTAGTTTGCATTACATACTGTTACATAATATTATAAATATATTATGCATCATATTTTAGAAATTATATTATTATATATACTGTTCTTTTCTATGAGCAGTGTCCGTTCCGCTCGAGAGAGTTTATGGCTCTTCACAACGTCTTGTCTTTTCTATGCCTGAATAAGTTTTGACTTTTTCTTATTCCCCCTTGTCCCTGCTCATCCAACCATTTACATATACTCGTTGTTTGTATCATGCGATGTTTTCCTCTGTCCTTCTTACCTTCAATATATCCTGTGTCACCTTTTCAAACTGTCTATCCAATTGGTTAAAGAAGCATTTGCAACTCTTCCTAGTGTTAAGGAGGTTTTCAAATTTTATCTTCAAAATGTTTATCTTATTATTAAGAAGTGCAACCAAAAACCCACGTATTCTCTTCATTTAATTGTTTTAAAAAATCCTTTCTACATCGTTCGGTTAATTTTTTTTCGTCAGCGGTGTGCCAAAAGTTTTCCCAGTAACATAACATATTGATTTGGACATTCTTGCAAAATTCTAATAATTGTCGCATTTTAATGAATCTTTCACGACTTATTCACGAATGGATTAAATTATTTTTTAAATTATAATGTTTAGAAAATCTTGATGAAAATAACTTTTTTTTTTTTTTTTGTATTAGCACACTTTATTTAATTTCATTAAATTTCGAGAATTTACATTCTGATCGCAAAGATTTTTTATTAGTTAAATGCAGGGCACTTTGGAGAATATAAATCATTTTTTCTTTCAAACATTTATTTACTGTTTTCCCTCCAAAATCTACTTCAGACAATAAATTAAAAATGCAATAAAACTATGAGATTATTTAATGAGGTATGCATTTAATTGTTTTCATAAATAAAATAGATTAAGGAAATTATAGCCCTTAAAAATTTTTTTCGAAGGATAATGAATTTTTACATGAATTGTTTGTTTTTTTATTATAATAATTTATAAAATTTAAAAAATCTTTTAAAAATTCCTCAAAACTTTGATCGCTTTAGGTAATATTGTTATGAAATGAAAAATTTATTTTATACTGGGTTAGCCAATCTGTATTGGTTATAAATACAAATAAAACTGATCCTCTACTATTTTTACTCTAATCAAATGTAACAAAGACAAGAGAAATAATCAAGTAGAAGAAATTGTTCAACAATAAATATTTTTTATAAAACACAACAAATACAAAATATATGATGCTAAAGTTGTTAAAACACTTTAGACTTCTTGATTGAGTGTTATATTGAAAGAACTTAAGTTGCTGATCTGTATGTAAAGTGAGAAGGTGTGCTTAAGAATATTTGTCGTTGTAGGAAAATAAAACAGTTGTTTTATTGTAAAAAAAAAAAGTGTTGTTCTTGACTCACTGTGATTTCTACAGAGTTGTCGCTCTTTTACCGGAGATGTTTGTTGTGGAATAAAATATTTCATTCGTTCTTTCGCAAGCTGGGTTTATGTTAATTTAAGTAATTAACTTTAAGCCTGGAATTGGTGAGGAGGTTCATTGTCGCGTTGAAGAATTTGGTTCGTCTCCTTTGTTGTTGTCGTTTTCCAATGAAGTCAAGTGAATGTGTTGAATATTTTAAAAACTTGTGACTGCGACGTTATCTTTCTTGCATTAAAAATTGCGTTTAACTGCGCAAACCACAATTTACTAATCAAAAACTGAAAAGCTTAAATACAAATCATCACGAACAAAGTTTTTTAAAATAATTTAAATATTTTTTGTTTATATAGAGTTTCTAATTTTGCAGTTATGGATGTCCATACACGGCATTATCATTAAAAGGTCACATCTTTTAAGGGTTATCTCACTTACTGAAAAAAACTTTCCTATATATATACGTTATCGGCCCCGTTAAATTCAACACATTCGGCTATCAATACATCGATCATAAACGTCAGGAAACAAGACAACCCTCAAGAAAGCTTGTATATAACATTTTATGCTATTGTTCAAGGAGATAAAAGTTATTCTCTCTTTGACTAAACCTTTAAAAAAAAAAAAAACTAAAAATAGATATATAGATAGTCACGTGAACGGTCCGAGGGATCGTTAGGCGCGAAAGTCAAACATCGTCTTTGGTTCCTGGCAGTAAAACCAGAAAGACGTACTTATTCAGGCTCGTGACTATCAACTTAAGATAAGTACTCAAGGTCACCTTCTTTTTCAGATATCAAATCTCTCATAAAAAGTATGCACACTTTGTATGAACATTTCATATATATATATATATATATATATATATATATATATATATATATATATATATATATATATTCAATTGGTGTTATATCAAGATAGTTATTGTACGAAAGTACAAATGTGCCACGTGGGCGAAATTGGGAAGGCGGGGGGCTGGTCTTCAACCTGTCTTACCTCTAACTTAGCTAGCCTCATTTAATGACCCAAACGTTCAAAATATTGTTCCATTCACCACAACACCTCATTCACACAACACTGCCACACACATATACCACAATACCACATCCACTCTAGAAAAATCTGCCTAAACCCCATGTATACAGATTTTGTGGAGGGCTGTGCTCAAAAAATAAATAAATCCCCAATGTTCATGATATAAAGATATTTACACAACTAAACAAAATAGTGTTAGTAACAGGCCCCTCCACAAACTAATCATGGCAGATGAAAACAGTTAACTGGGCGAAAAAATTCTGTGGGATTAATAAAATAATTACTTCCATTCATTCATTCTTTAATTATTCACTCTAGCGTTCACACATTTAAACATACTAACAAAAAAAAAAAAAAAAAAAAAAAAAAAAAAAAATAACGAAAAGACACACTCGAAAACGAAAGGCATCCCACAGTTTAACCAGCGAACTGCAAAATCTGACCAAATGGGGAGGAAAGGAGGAAAATAAACAAAAACGGGGGAGGGCAAAAATAAAGGGGCCAATGACCATTCATACCCTAGCTAAGTTAACTCTATCAAAATGAAACAAAACCAAAAAGACATACTCTAATCTACCCCTAAATGACAAATGTTTTAAGTCAGGCGACCAATATCCTTAAGCCTATGTCACCTCCAGATGCCACTCTAAATTAGCCCCTCTCAAGCGAACCAAACGCGAAGCATGCAACCACCTATCGCCAAATTTTGATGAAGAGATCCGCCTCCTTTCCGCCCTAATCTTGATTTTAAGCTGGTGCTTAAAAAACAAAACCAGTTGAGAAGAGGAAAACTTCTCACCTTCATAAAATTCCTTCTGTCGCGTCGTCCAAATCACGACTCGCATAATGCCGAGTAAACACAAGAACACATATTGTTCATTCCTCTTCAACTGCGGCACAACATTGCTACATATGGATCTGGCTTCTCGGACAAAGGATTTTCCGCCAAGGACGCGGACCATGTAGCCTTCAATCAGCTTGCACAACGGCCGTACGACGCTACAGTCGAAGAAGATGTGCCCAAAGACTCAACCGACCCACCGCAGCGCACGCAATTTGGCGTAACAGCCAAGCCCGCTCTACAGAGCCTTTTGCCGACCCAGAGGGCCTTCCGCAACATCAGCCAAGTGAGTGATGCCTCGTCGTTATTGAGACACCGCCACCCGGACGCCCAAGGCCACAGAGAGCTAAACGCCTCATTCGTCAAACCGAGCTCATCCCTTAGAGTATCTCGAGCGCCCCCCCCCCACACACCGCACTAATACCCGATATAATGCCCCAGGAGACAACAGTCGGGTGTCAGATAGGCCTTCCTTAACCCGTGTAAAGTCTTTCAAAGCGCGTCGACACTCGCGATAGAAGGATAATTCGGCCCGAGGAGTACGGCGGGTCTTCACCTTGCCTTCATGCTCACTTCTCAAAGACGGAAATGCTTTCTTAGCGTCTTCCTTCCAGAAGAGGCTGTCACCCTCATCTTGCTGACACATTCGATCCAGGAACTTGAGCCGCAACGTCTTTTGACGAATCTCAACGTCGGACATCCCTAGACCGCCCTCAGACGAGTGGAGGCAACAGACCGCCCGACGCACCACAGCAGACCTGCCACCCCACAAGAAGTGAAACAGGACTCGCATTAATAAAATTAGTTCGGCGGACGGCAGGGGAAGTGCCGAGAACCGCTAAACAAGGAGGGGATAGATGTGCGAGACACAAACTTCCGCCCTCCCCTTTAAGGAAAGCCTCCTCCGAGCCCACAGCCTGGCTACAGCCTTGGCTTTTTCTCGGACCTCCAACCAATTCTTCTGCAACTGAAGGTCGGGGTCAAACCAGACGCTGAGTATCTTGAGAGGCCCGTCCGTCCAAGTGAAGGGCCCAGGAAGAGAAACACCCTTCCAGGCGCCCAACCGCAAGCCGACAGACTTGTCACGGTTGATCTTGGCTCCGTTCACCTCCTCATAACTGCTGATTTCCTTGCCAATTTCATCAATCTCATCATTGCTTGTCACGAAAGCGCTGACGTCATCGGCATAGGTGGAATACCTGGCCGAAGTGTTCGAACCAGGGAGAGTGATTCCTTGTAGGACCGGATTCGCCTTTAACTTGCGCAAGAAAGGCTCCAACACAAGAACGTACAGCGTCGTCGAAAGCGGGCAACCTTGACGAATGGATCTGGACAAAATGAAAGGTTTCGACCTCACCCCATTCACCTCCACCATCGCACCGGGGGAACGATACAAGAGACGAATCCAAGATCGAAAGTCCGGCCCGAAGCCAGCCGACTCGAGGACAGCCTCGAGAAATCGATGGTCAACCCTATCAAACGCCTTGGACTGATCCAAATTGATCAGCGCGGCTTCACTGTCGACTTGTTCTACGATCAAGCGCACCAAATGAAGGTTGTCCTGAATAGTCCTACCCTTCACAGCACAAGTCTGCTCGGGGCCAATCAGACTAGGCAGGACAGCCTGCAAAGGGTTAGCTAAGACCTTGGCCAAAATCTTTAACTCCATATTCAACATCGTTAAGAGCCGGAAGTTATTAATCCCATCCCCTCCGTGTTTATCCTTGCGAAGCAACTTGATCACACCTCTGGTGAAGCGTTCGGGAATATTCCTGTTCTTCATCCATTGGTTAAAAACCACTGCCAGCAGAGGGACGAACACGTGCGAATGCCTCAAGTACACTTAATATCGAATTCCATCGATACCCGGAGTCTTGTCTCGGCCGACGTGCTTCAACACGTCCCAGATTTCCTCCTCTGTTATCGGACCCTCGCACCCAGCCGCTTCAGTCGCCTCGAGGCGAGGAAAGTCAGCCAAATAGGTGGCGAACTGAGTCGGACTCAGACCGGGCTCCCTGGTGAAAAGCTCCTGAAAGTGAGCTCGGAAAGCCTCGCATATGCCGTCGTTTGTAGTCACGGTACGCCCATCTGGCAATGTGACGCTAGCGATGTATCGATCCGCGAGACACCGAATTTCTTCAGCTCGCAATTCAGCGGCCATATTTGTTGCCTCGGAAGACATCCTTTTTAATCTAGCCCTAACTACCAGAGCTTGATCCTTCTTGATAAGCAAGGAAGTTAACTCTGGCCTAGCTACGGCTATTTCCGCACTATCTCCCGATTTTATAGCCCTTTCTACTCTAGCTTCTTGCGCCGTTTGCTCTGCTAGTCTATCTTGGTTGAGTCGCTTACTATAATCAGCCGCAAACAACCTAACAGTAGCCTTAAGGGGATCCCACCACTTATTCCCAACCACAGAGCCCGTCAATTCCCGAATTAGGGTTACTAGAAACTGGTCCCGAAAATCCTTATCACCGAACAACGAAGTGTTGAATTTCCAATAACCAGCCGTTCTAATCCTAGGCTTATCTAAGTTTAAACGAACCCGGACAAGCCTATGGTCCGAATAAACTATAGTATGATGACTTGGACAGCCTGAGAGCCCTAAACTGACTCGCCTAACTAAGACTCGGTCAATGTAGCTTGTGCGCAACACCGAAGCCGAGCTGCCTCTATTAGTCCAAGTCCAAACTACTTCCCGGGGAAATTCATTCCTGAACTTATCGACCAGATTCAACCTATCGATAAAGTCCCGAAATGCCTTTACATCCGGGTTGTTAGTACCCGATCTAGTGCCCGTGCGATCTATATCGGGATCGAGGACGGCATTCCAGTCACCCGCTAAGATTACGCGTCGAGAAGTCGTCAGAAACGGCTCAATCCGCCTAAAAAAGCCCGTCAGCTCCCCGTGGTCATTGGGCGCACAAACCCCAATGAGACAAAATGCCTGATCTTTTATTGTAACGTCCACGACACAAAGCCTGCTCTACCGATCCGCGCAGACAAGCGTACACAGAGCGTCCAAAGAACGGTTGACCAGCTAAGAAACTCCCCTAGAGCGGCCATCATAACACGCTGAAAAGAGCTCAAACGTCTTCGTTTATTGATGAAGTTTATTGATGTTATATGAAGACTTATGTGGTTATTTTAAACTTTTTTATGTGTTTATGTTGTATTGCTATTTGCTTTATTAATTAATCCAAAAGCACACCTTCTCGCACAACATATTTGGTGGCCCCAACGAACAGCAAAAAAAAAAAGACATACTTTAATAGCCACCACATTTTATAATATATATATATATATATATATATATATATATATATATATATATATATATATGTATAACTTTTCATAACTGAAATAATAAACTGGCAGATCCTCATACGTCGAAACCGACGGGAGAGTCCATTATTATATATATATATATATATATATATATATATTTATCTCAAGATAAATAAAACAGAATGGTCCAAGAGTATCACAAGACGACTGTCCAACAAATAACTATCAAGACCCCAGAATTCATGCAAGCCAATATTACCAGTTGGTTTACAAACATTGAATCTCAATTTTATTTGAGAAATATTACATCACAAACTACAAAATTTTACAATGTCATTGCTTCGATACCGGCAGAAATAGTCGCTAAGATCCCTGGCAACGTTTTAATCACTCACAACTATGATGAACTAAAACAGACCCTTGTAGAATCACACGAGCAAACAAAGCCAGAGATGCTAGACAAATTAATGTCCACATCCATTATTACAGGTCGACCGTCAGTTTATCTTCAGGAAATGCTGTCAATAGCAGCGAGATTAGAAATCAGCAGCGAAATTGTCTTACACAAATTTTTTCAGGCGTTGCCGGTTTCGATAGATCCTGTGTCAGCCACGCACAAAGACTTAAGCCAGACCAGACTGGGGCAGTTGGCGGACGAGTTAATGCCTTTAATACAAGGTACTACTATTCAGTGGCGTAGCTAACGTGGGGCGGAGCGCCCCGGGTGCCAGCACAGGAGGAATTACACAATGTCACCCCCCCAACAAAATTTTTCCACCAGGCTAAGGTGCCAAAAATAGTCTGAAAACAGTGGTGGAGACACAGGATTTCGCAGGTGGGCATATTACCCCCCCACTCACCAGAAATAATTTATGACCCCCACCAGTTTTGTCCCCCCCCCCGTCAGAAATTTTCTAATAAATTGTCGGGAAATTTGTGAGTAGGAAAAATAGCAATGTTTTCATCTCTCATATGTTTCAGTTGCTACAATCTTGGTTACTAACAAGAGACATTGTTGTAACATTTTATCGGATGATATGTTGTTTTAACTCTGCATCATTAATAACAACAAAGCGAAATACGAAGCCAAAAGTGCAACATTTTCAGTCTTGCCTGTGTATCAATTCGCTGAGATACAATTTTCCATTGAGTGAGCGATATACTTTTGAATATATCTACTAGTGTTGGGGCGATTAATCGGAATCGGATTCGAGAATCGGAAAAATCGAAACTTTTTGGGGTATCGGAAACGGTATCGGAATCGGAAAATTTTGTGCCTATTTTCCGATTCCAAAAACGATTCTTTTAAATTTTTAACTTAATTTTCCATTAATGGTACTAATGATAAATATTTATTGTTTTTAAATTATCACTAAAACTAAAATCATAATAACATCAAATTACGATGTAAATTTATTTTACTTGTATAAAGAAAAACAGAAAAATAAACTTTGCATACATTCTCTAGGTAACCTTTAAAAGAATGCAGTTGATTTACAATGTTCCGAAAAATGCTTAAGAATTAAATAGAACATGTCAAGAAAAATACTTTCAAACATCATTGATAATTTAATGGTACCCAGAAAATGATGCAACGGAAAATTGGACACTGGAAAATTAGCACCAGAAAATGACGTCAACCATGAGCCAGTCGAGACTGTCAGATCTGGCTGTGCTGTCCATTGAAAACGAGCTTACAAGACAAACAGATTTTGACGATGTCATTGACCAGTTTGCCACAATGAAAACAAGAAAACATTCATTCTAAGACCATAGTATCGAATGTCATTCTTTTGTCTACTTCCGTGTTTTAGTTGTTCTGAAAGTGAACAGTTGCATTTAAAAAATTTTTTGATTTAAACTGATTATTTTGTGGTATTGGATTTTGTCTTGGATCATACATGTAAACAGTAACGTACCGGTCAGTAGAGTAAAGTAGAAGTAGAGCGTGTATGAAAATTTAGCTACAGCTAACCATTCAGCATAGGGTGAATCGGGGTCATTGGGGTGACATTTGAGCGGACCGCCCCGGGTGACGTTTACTCTAGCTACGCCACTGCTACTATTAGAACAAGCAGGTGTAATCACATCCAGGCAAAAGGAGTGCCTCCTAAAACTTCAGCAACCCTACCCTATGGTCTCGAACCCTTTCAAAAGGGACAACTACAAAAGATATGTAGGACACACATTTACTACGCAGACGCAGCGCGCACATGTAAACACTGGTGCAAATGGCCAAAAAAAAAAAAAAAAAAAAAAAAAGACTTAATACAACAAGTTCGCGTCCATCTTCGCCAGCTCCAAGTGAACCGGGAAACTAATTGGGCGGACGACGACTTTCCCTCCATGTCCGCCATTACTACAGATATCAGCAATGTTGGGGACACACAAATTCTCATTCATTATAGATACCGACTCCAGCCTATCATCGCACATGGTCACGTTAAAGGTTTATCTACGGATCCAACACCAGTCACTCTGACGACGGCTACGGGGTTTGAAATACGTTGCTACAGGCAGCTTAAAGCTGAAATAAGCTTACCGACCCTTCGACGATCTTTTCTTTGAACTTTTGTAGTAGCGGACATCCAATACCCCCTACTAGGATTCGATTTCTTAAATAATTTCGGATTACTAATAGATTGTGAACAGAAAACGATCGTCGACCCCACAACAGAGTGTGCAAAGAAATTGAAAATATTTAACGACTTTACCAACTTGGTCGTAAATAATAATATGCCCGAATTAATTAAAAACTTGATAAAAATGTATCACCACATACCAACCCCGACAGCACGTATGCAGGATTATACCACAGAATCGACACAGGCAGTCATGCTCCTACCTTCGCTAAGGCCAGACAGCTGTTAGAAGAAGGAAAAGTTACAGAAAAATGGTGTTATTACACCTTCTGGCAGTGAATAGGCCAGCCCCCTACAAGTAGTAAGAAAGCCAGATGGAAGCTTCAGATGCTGCGGTGATTACAGCGCATTAAATAGCATCACGAAAAGTGATAAATACCCTATCCCGAATATTAACTCAATCGCTGATAAACTAGCTAACAAAACTAGATTCAGCAACATTGACCTGGTATCAGCCTACCACCAAATCAAGATGCACCCAGATGACATAAAAAAAAATATCAGCACTTATTTCTCGTTTCGGTTTACATGAATATAAATACATGCCATTTGGATTAAAGAATGCAGGAACCACCTTCCAAAAGATACAGGGACAAGATTTTTCAACATGTTCACTGTGTATTTGCATACATTGATATTCTCATTTTCAGCGATGATTCATCATCACACATGAAAGATATTGAAACTGTTGTAAAAATTTTACATGACAAAAATTTAAAAATTTCAATAGAAAAGTCAACCTTCGATGCAACTTCAGTCGATTTCTTAGGATATAACATTAGCTCGGATGTTATTAAACCCACATAAAATAATGTTAGCGCATTACAAAATTTTCCACCTCTTAAATATTGTAAGAATCTTCGTTGTTTCTTAGGCATGGTGAATTTTTACAGAAAATTAATCCCTAATTTCGCAGACATAGTCATGCCATTGACCAAAAAAAAAAAAAAATCACGCGTATGCAGTAACACTACAATTTGACTAATTGATTTAGAATTACAGGCATTTAACAATGTTAAAAACAAAATTAGCGAATTTCCATTCCTAGCTCACCAACGGCCCGAGTATACTGAATATCAATTAATTACTGATAGCAGTAATTATGCTATTGGTCCAGCCTTGCATCAAGTAGTATTAGGTTGGTGCAAAAATAATGACGTAATAATGTCGTTTTTTGACGTTAAAAATACGTCAAAAAACTACATGATTACGTCATTATTTTTGCACCAACCTAATAGAAGGCACGCCAATTCTAATAGGTTTCTTCTCTAAGAAGTTAACTCAAACGAAATATTCAACTTTTGACAAGGAACTTTTTGCAGCCTATTCGGCTGCCTTATATTTCAAACATATTATTGAAGGCAAACAAGTTTTACTTTTAACTGACCATAAGCCTTTATGTGGCGCATAATCAATTAGCCTAGACCCTGCTAAGTCAGATAGCAGCGACAATTAGCAATTCTAACTGAATATATATCAGATATAGGCCACATAAAGGGTGATCAAAACGTTATAGCTGATTGCTTGTCGAGACCTACCCTAGCAGTTACGGTAGATCTGTGTGACTTGCCAACTATAGCAGCCGCACAACTTAAGTACCCTGAGTTAAAAGTATTCCCCGAATTAAAACAATTCAAATTTAGTACTGGCAATAATAATTTCATATACTGCGATAATAGTACCGGTGTTCCCAGACCATATATACCTGGTGAATTACGAAAATCGATTTTCGATAGTATTCACGCAATATCACACCCTGGAATTAAAACTTCATGTAAAATGATCAAAACAGGATTTTTTGGGCCTTATATGGACAAAACAATAAAAGACATATGTAATGAATGCCAAACTTGCCAGAAAAGAAAAATTCAGACACACTAAATCTGCTATTCACCCTATTGAATTGCTGACTATTCGCTTCAATACGGTACACTTAGATTTAATCAGTCCTCTCCCTGTGACTAGGAGACGTCATGAAACGTACAACGCTCCTTACGGATACTTATTAACATGTATTGACCGTACTACTAAATGAATAGAGGCAGAACCACTACCGGATATCACAGCTTTATCTGTTGCCAATGCATTTGTTCATGCGTGGATCACACGATGGCGTGTTCCTCTTCACGTAATAACTGATCGTGGTATTCAGTTTGAGAGCGAATTCTTTTCTGAAATAGCCTCAATAGTCGGCTTCTATAGATTGCGCACAACTAGTTACCATCCGTAAACTAACGGAATGGTCGAAGGTTCTCATAGAACAATGAAGACAGCAATAATGACTAGAAAGGAATCATGGCTCGACGCCCTTCCAATAATATTACTGAGTATCCGTGCCGCACCTAATTCTTCTAATACTTCACCATTCTTCGCAAATTGCATCAATACATCCCAGACAAACTTAAGACATTTAAGAGTGTATGGCTAAGGGTAGACAGAGTTCGCAAACCTTTGGAAGCACCTTACACAGGTCCCTTCCAAGTGTTACATAGAACCGATAAATATTTCGTGATTAAAACAAACAATGACATACATTCAACAGTATCGATAAAACTAATGAGCAACTAATATGCAAATAACTGAAAAGCAACCTCATAGCGACAAATAATGGATACAGAAAACATAGAAAAGAATAAGCTCAGTCATACTAAAGTAGGTAGAAAAATTTATTGTAAGAGAGACAGCTAATAACACTATTACTAGACTCCGCTACTAGGCAGGGAGGTTTATTTAGGGAGACAAAAGTTTGACTAAACCTTTAAAAAAAAAACTAAAAATAGATATATAGATAGTCACGTGAACAGCCTGAGGGATCGTTAGGCGCGAAAGTCAAACATCATCTTTGATTCCTGGCAGTCAAACCAGAAAGACGTACTTATTCAGGCTTGTGACTATCAACTTAAGATAACTACTCAAGATCACCTTCTTTTTCAGATATCAAATCTCTCACAAAAACATATACACACTTTGTATGAACATTTCAAATATAAACATAAATACATATATATATATATATATATTCAATTGATGTTATATGAAGACCTATGTGGTTATTTTAATTTATTTTTATGTGTTTATGTTGTATTGCTATTCGTTTTGTTAATTAATCCAATAGCACACTTTTTCGCTCAACACTATAATTAAGTTATTATATATTTAAGTGAACTTCAAATTCGCAAATTTTCCTCAAATGTTGTTTCTTTGTTGAAGGCAGGTCAGCATTTTCCAACCTTACACCGCATGAAATGCAACGCAAGGCATGTCACAATATTAAAAAATTCGATGTAATTTTCCGTTGAAGGTAGCTCTTCGATTTTCAATACGAAAATCCTATAGTTAAAAAAATTAAATCTGATTTGTTTCTAATTTATTCATTTCACTATACAAACATATTTTTAAAAGAAAATATATATCCTTTTTCTCAAGAGGGAAAATATTATTTTGAAAGTTTCTTGTTTCTAAATCCCCATTGAAAATCGGCATTGGATTAAAATGCCGAAGTGTTTTTTTCGTCGAAAGTTTACAAAATGGGTTCTTTTTTAGAAAATTTTTGCACAATATTTCCTTTACATATTATGTTAAATTTTACATCAATTTGTAGGTGTCAAGTTATATTCTTTTTAGATCAAAATTGTATTTAGTAATGCAATATCACAGTCGAATTCACTGATACACAGAATTATTTGAAGTGTATAAAAATTAACGACACTTCTAAATACAGACGACCATATATGTATTATAAGAAAGTTTTTATTCTTATTCTGTACCTCCCCAGTAGTCGTTTTACTTTTTTTTTCTGGAAACGTCCCAGTAACATGTGCTTGTCAATGCCCAAACATTTGTGACCCTTAAACCTATTCGGTTACTTAAATAGTCGCAATTCGACACCAGATTCGAGTCAAAATTTGAAATTTTCGTAATCATAATTTATTTTCTGCATTGATTAAAAAGCACAAAAATGAAACTATAAAATCCCACTTGTTCACAAGATTTTATACATGTAACATTTTTAATAAACAGCCAGGATTTAATTTCGCAAAAAATTTGTCAAACTCTTGCTTACAAATTTTGAAATATAAACTTTATTTATATCATTCGGTGGGTTAGGGGATCAAGTATTTAGATTTATAATGTAGTTTGAAGAATTCTAGATCTTTTCACTGATGTCAAGATAAAGTTGTGAAATTGGATTGATATAAGTCCCACCTACGAAGCTTTAAGCTAAAGAATATATATTCATCTACAAAAATATTTTTCATATTCTGCAATGTCAAATCTAGCTCAGCAGTAAATGTTTCAAAGTCACTACAATAATGGAATCGTCACCGAATATTAATCCAATGAGAGTCATATAATCCACCATTAGAAACATAGATAAAAAGTATATAAGAATAATAAACAAGCAACGAATATCCATGCGAAGCAATGACAACCACTGTAATTTGTATTAAATTACAAGTAGTAAACATATGTTGACGAAAATAAATTCAAGGCCGATGATGAAATTTTTATTCATATTAGAATATGTTTTTAATAAAACAGTATAAATTAGATTTATTGTGTATGTTTTATACATGAATTCATTTCTTTATCCGAATGATGTAAAAATTGTATATTTTTCTACAACTTGAAAAATTGTAATTCTGGATTAATTTTTAAAAAATCTCGGAAAAAGTTTTGAAAAAATAAGTAAAAACTAAAACATCTGAGTTGGTCGAAAAAAATCGCCTAACACCGTAATGCTTAACCCAAATTTCGCCCATTCGGTGAAAAGGTGGTACGTAGTTCTTGGCTCACTAGCATTATATATATATATATATATATATATATATATATATATATATATATATAAATTTACTTATTTAAAAATGTGGTTCCATCGCTACTCACGAATAACCATGTTTCAAAACAGAAGGTAAAAACTTCAAATTCAATTATAGAATTACATTAGAGTTCCTAGTTCTGTTTCATTTTCAAGCGAATTTCGGAATAACTTATTTTGAAATTTACTGAGTTTTATCAGCATATACATTCATAATATTAGTTTCTGTGGATATGGGGAACTCATTTTAACAATGGGCGATAGGTTATACTTTTTTTTTTATTAACAACTATTGTATCAACATAATAGTTACTTTCGAAAAGAGGTTAAGCCAAGGTAGTGTAGGGGTGCCTTTTCAAACGAATGATGACATCCGTTCAACGCATGTCGTCTGGCCTTTTTCAACGACAAAATTTTTTAAGCACTTTTGTTTTGCCATTGAATTTTTACTTGCATACATAAAGATTTTTTCTAAAAGGGTTGTTTTGTATATGAATACGTCGTATTGAACTACAATTTTAATATAATATTCTTCATTTTAATTACTATACATCTTTTAAAACAAATAAACGTAACAGAATTATCTACATTATTTAAAAATTATTATTAAATATCAAATATAAATATGTGTATTTCATTTATCATTTTTTTTGTTTTTTAAATTAAATATTACTTAAGGAAAGATTTTGACAATGTCAGCAAAGAATAGCTATTTCATTTGATTGATTAAGTAAACTTTTTATTTTTTATAAACCTAGTAATATATAGTTTTTCGTGAATGCACAAAGGGCATGGGTCATTTAATGACCTACGTATTCTAGCTTTCCTTATTAATTTCCTAATTTGGTTGTATTATTTTTCTACTTCTGTTTTTTTTCTATGCTTTCCATTTTTTATATAAGTTAGTATTGGACTTTTGTGGCCACTATCATTTCGAGATTTATTATAGAAATTAATGTGTTCATAGAAAATCTTCTCATTTGCTGAATTTGTATTAATTCTCTTTTCGATATGCTGAATTATAGATGGAGGATTAGAATTAGGGTGTATATACAAGGTATTAGATCATCTTTTGCAATTTAGTGCTTACATTAAATTTTAAGTTCAGGCATTTAAATTCCCAATATAATAGTTTTCTAATTTTTTCGATTTTAAAGTTTGTAGAGTTCTTTATAACCATAAGTCCATCGTCTCTGTATAATCCAATGCCAGTTATATTAATTTCATGATATCCTGTGAGATTGTATAATATAAAAGACCTATGAGGTCAGAAGACTCAGCTAAGTCTAGTGATCCCATTGTGATGTCAAAGTGGTCATAAGAATTTTTTTATCCATTGCTCACCTTTATGCATAAGTACGGATTTTTTTCCTCATTTATAATAATGCTCTTTTCTTCTTCTGTAATATCCGTGTACTGAGTAGCAAAGTCCAACGCATTTATGAAGAGTTATTTTGATATTGATAGATAGTAATATTCAGTATCAAACTGTTTTGACGTATTTTTAACGTCCAAAAACGACATTATTACGTCATTATTTTTGCACCAACTTAATAAAAAAATAAGGAAAACACATTTGGGATAACAATCCGGAACAGTTCATAGCTCTAAAAATAGCAAATACAGTATTTGGAGCTTATAAAAGATTTGACAAAAATTTGCCTGTTTAAAATATTTCGAATGGATACAGAAGTAAAGCCTCTTTAATTTCCGAGGTAAGTTCGACTTGCATGGCCAAGATATTAGCATGACACTAAACATTCCAGAGAGGAAACGAGTTTAGCAAGTCCACAAAAATAAAGTCAAACATTCTCCACTGGCAGAAAGTGGAGCGATTATTCTGAAACCAAATTGCTGAGTCAGCGAGGCGAAAAAATGGTTCATTGTTCAGTGCTAGACAATTTTTCTCGATACAATCAGTCTACAGTATCTGTCTATATTTCTGAGGTAATGTATTATGTACACCATTTACTTCATTCGGACTATTGTCCTCATTTTGTTGCCATATTTATTACAACGTATAATCCTTTCAGTATCTGTCTATATTTCTGAGATGGGTATTATGTAACCTATTTACATTATTCGTACTATTGTCCTCATCACTGTTGTCATATTCATTAAACGTTTTGGCCTTTCAGTATACGTCTATATTTCTGAGATGAGGTATTATATAACCTATTACATTATTCGGACTATTGTCTTCATCTTTGTTGCCATATTTATTACAACGTTCGGCCTTTCAGTATCAGTATATATTTCTGAGATGAGGTATTATGAACACTATTTACATTATTCGGACTATTGTCCTCATCGCTGTTGCCATATTTATTACGTGTCGGCCTTTCAGTATATGTCTATATTTCTGAGATGAGGAATTATGTAACCTATTTACATTATTCGGACTAGTGTCCTCATCGTTGTTGCAATATTTATTACAACGTTTCGGCCTTTCAGTATCTGTGTATATTTCTGAGATGAGTTATTATGTAACCTATTTACATTATTCGGACTAGTGTCCTCATCTTTGTTGCCATATTTATTACAAACATTCGGCCTTTCAGTATCTGTCTATATTTGTGAGATGAGGTATTATGTAACCTATTTACATTATTCGGACTATTGCCCTCATCGTTGTTGCCATATTTATTACAAAGTTTCGGCCTGTCAGTATCTGTCTATATTTTTGAGATGAGGTATTATGTAACCTATTGAAATTACTCCGACTATTGTATTAATCTTTGTTGCCATATTTATTACAACTTTTCAGTATCTGTCTATATTTCTGAGATGATGTATTATGAAACCTATTTACATTATTCGGACTATTGTCTTCATCTTTGTTGCCATATTTATTACAACGTTTCGGACTTTCAGTATCTGTCTATATTTCTGAGATGAGATATTATGTAACCTATTTATATTATTCGGACTATTGTCTTCATCTTTGTTGCCATATTTATCACAACGTTTCGGCCTTTCAGTATCTGTCTATATTTCTGAGATGAGGTATTATGTAACCTATTTACATTATTCGGACTAGTGTCCTCAACTTTGTTGCCATATTTATTACAACGTTTCAGCCTTTCAGTATCTGTCTATATTTCTGAGATGAGGTATTATGAACACTATTTACATTATTCGGACTATTGTCCTCATCGCTGTTGCCATATTTATTACGTGTCGGCCTTTCAGTATATGTCTATATTTCTGAGATGAGGAATTATGTAACCTATTTACATTATTCGGACTAGTGTCCTCATCGTTGTTGCAATATTTATTACAACGTTTCGGCCTTTCAGTATCTGTGTATATTTCTGAGATGAGTTATTATGTAACCTATTTACATTATTCGGACTAGTGTCCTCATCTTTGTTGCCATATTTATTACAAACATTCGGCCTTTCAGTATCTGTCTATATTTGTGAGATGAGGTATTATGTAACCTATTTACATTATTCGGACTATTGCCCTCATCGTTGTTGCCATATTTATTACAAAGTTTCGGCCTGTCAGTATCTGTCTATATTTTTGAGATGAGGTATTATGTAACCTATTGAAATTACTCCGACTATTGTATTAATCTTTGTTGCCATATTTATTACAACTTTTCAGTATCTGTCTATATTTCTGAGATGATGTATTATGAAACCTATTTACATTATTCGGACTATTGTCTTCATCTTTGTTGCCATATTTATTACAACGTTTCGGACTTTCAGTATCTGTCTATATTTCTGAGATGAGATATTATGTAACCTATTTATATTATTCGGACTATTGTCTTCATCTTTGTTGCCATATTTATCACAACGTTTCGGCCTTTCAGTATCTGTCTATATTTCTGAGATGAGGTATTATGTAACCTATTTACATTATTCGGACTAGTGTCCTCAACTTTGTTGCCATATTTATTACAACGTTTCAGCCTTTCAGTATCTGTCTATATTTCTGAGATGAGGTATTATGTAACCTATTTACATTATTCGGACTAGTGTCCTCATCTTTGTTGCCATATTTCTTACAATGTTTCGGCCTTTCAGTATCTGTCTATATTTCTGAGATAAGGTATTATGTAACCTATTTACATTATTCGGATATTGTCCTCATCGTTGTTGCCATATTTATTACAACGTTTCGGCCTTTCAGTATCTGTGTATATTTCTGAGATGAGTTATTACGTAACCTATTTACATTATTCGGACTAGTTTCCTCATCTTTGTTGCCATATTTATGACATAATGATATATACTGTGATAAAGGAATTTTTTCTAAGTTATTTTTGTTTTTAGTTTTCTTTTTTTATTAAGTTTTTTTTTGATAATTCAGTGTGTTGAGAAATTTTCAATCGTGCAAAAAAATATGGTTCTACAGAAAGATGCTGAGAATACCAGAAACCAAACACGTGAACATCGATGAGGTTTTCGAGAAAAAAGAGACTTATAATTATGATCAAGAAGAGGCTGCTGAAATTATTAGGGTACATAATGAGGAAGGAGGGATTAGAAAATCTGATACTCACAGGACAGTTAGACAGCAAGAGGGAAAGATGAAAGCCTATCTGATGAGCTTGTCTAAATGGTTGGTAGAACAGGGTTTGGGAGAAATAATAAAGAAACAAAATTTATTAATAGCTACAAGAGACAGAAACATGTGGAGGGCCATGATCGCTTACGTTCTGAAGGGATACCTTACATTAAAGAAGAAGAAAAGGTGGGAGGTAAATTTTGTACTGAGGATTTTTTTTATATTAGATTTGTTTTATTTTCGATTTGGAAATTCTTGGACAAATCAAGTAATTGTGGGAATTTAATGTACCTTTCAAACTTATTCACAAATGAATGCATTTATTTTAGAAACGTATCTTTTAGAAAATCTTGGTAAAATTATTTTTTTGTATCTGCTACACCCACACGCTAATTTAATTTTAGGATTTTTTTTATATCTTAATGCTCATATTAGTTATAAGCAGACGTCTTTGGCGAATTTAAATAAGCAAATTTTATTTTTCATACAAGACACCCAGTTACCAAAAAAATCTGAACTCAAACTTATAATAGACCAATAGACTCTATTTAATTACAAAAGTTTTTCATTGCTTTTCAGCGACGAGTGCATCTATCTATCTATCTATCTATCTATCTATCTATCTATCTATCTAAGTGTGCTGATATCTATATTTCTTTATATATTCCAGTCTATTGGCCATCTCGCTGTCTTTCTCTCTATCTATCAAAGTCTGTTTTTATCATTCTGTCTGTCTGTCTATCTGAATATGCTCATCACATTTTATAAAGTTTGTTTTCAGTAATATCATGTAGTTATCATAACAAGTTATGTCTTTTTAATATAATGTCTATGAATAATGAATGTTATCTATATGATGTATTGTTTCTATATTCTAAATATGGATATGCAGATTAACGCTTTGCTATTTATTAATGAAATCTATGTTATTAATTTATTAATTTATTTATATTGTAACATATACGTACACAACCGATTTTCCGGTATAGATGTTTCCATAACAGTGGACGATTTAAAATTTGGTCTAACAGTAATCATGTTATAATAATATAAGGAATAGACATTTCGGATAATAATCTGCTATAGTTCATAGATCTAAATCTAGCAATTCCAGTGTTCGGAGCTTAAAAGATATTTGACAAGAATCTGCCGTACGCGAAAGGATTCTAAATGATACAGCACAAAATGGTTTTTCAATTCCTCGGTAAGTTCGAATTACATAGGAAAGATTTCGCTTAACCTGTAACATTTATTGGAAAGAAACATCTTGCATCAGCAGAGAAAACGTGTTTAGCGAGTCCACAAAAATAAAGCCTCACATTCTCCACTGACAGGAAGTGGAACAATTATATTGAAACCAATTGCTATGTCGGCTCCTCGAAAAGTTGGTTCATTCTTCCGTGCTAAACAATTTTTTATCGATTATATCTTACAAAATGTCTACCATTCGTAGTGAGTAAGCAAATATGAACTCTTAAAGAAAACGGCAAAAAATAACACATAAAGAAACAAGAACAACATTTTAAATATCTGGGAAATGTTTTAACAGGGGATGGGAATTGTGGCACCGAAATCCGAACACGCTTCGTACAAGCAAAAAATGCATACCAAAAGCTTAGAAAAGTGTTTAGAAACAGTAAAGCTATATCAGAATAAAAGAAAACAGTGCTAAAGTGTTATGTGATATATGTCGACAAATATGACATTGAATGCTAGACACTCTCCTCTCGGCTGATTAAACAACTGGATGAAACAGAAATCTGGTTCTTCTGAACAAACTGAAAATTCCATGGAATTTGAGAAGTGCGATGAAAAACTATTCAATTAGAACTTATCGTTACATCGAGCTAGTTCAGCAACAAAAGGGTGAAGCCCATTTGCCATATAGTAGTAATAAATTCGCGTAGTCTCGGTTACAAGGAAATTTAATTTCCGAGGTAAGTTCGACTTGCATGGCCAATATATTAGCATGACACTAAACATGCCAGAGAGGAAACGAGTTTCGCGAATCCACAAACATGAAGTAGAACAATTATATTGAAACTTATTGCGAAGCGGGCTGCGCGAAAAGTTTGTTCACTGTGCCGTGCGAGACAATTTTTCTCCACATAATCTATCTTACAATTCTATATGTGTACCATTCGTCACGAGTAAGCAATGAAAATGACATAAAGAAAAACACACACGGAAATTAGAACAACATTTTAAATATCTGGGAAGTCTTTTAACAGGGGATATGGGAAAAGTGACACCGAAATCCGAACATGCTTCGGACGAGCAAAAGAAGCATACCAAAAGTTTCGTCAGACAAAAAAAAAAAAAAAAAAAGAAAAAAAAAAAGAGTGCTAGATTACGATTAACTCATATGTCAATGAATGTTGGAAATACTCTCACCATGATTAAAAAATTGGATAAAAAAGAAATATGAATCTACAGAATATACTACGAATTCCTTGGAAGTTGTGAAGTGCGATGAAAAAATATTCAATAAGAATTTATGATTAAATCGAGCTAGTTCAATAACCAAAGTGTGAATCAAGTTCCCATATCGCACGAATAAACTCTCGCAGGCTTGGTAACAAGGAGAAAAACTCGTTAGCACAATTCCTATGGAAATATTCATAGAGAATATATAGGAAATTTATGACAGGGATTAAGCAATAAGGACGCCTTAAAGACTTAAAGAATTCCACAGAGGAATGACGCGGGTGTTTTTTAATCAATGCATCCAATTAGTTCTCATCAAACTGAACAGGCCGGCCAGAGCACGGTTATTCTTCGAGATCTTTTACAGAACATCAGAAAAATAAACTAAGTAATATATATAAGAATATGTTAATGGAAATAGCACAGTATTCATTCTTATATAAGTAATCTTCTTATGCAGAAGTTTTGTCATCGATTGGCCTGAAAAGTAGTCCAAAAATAGAGCTGTTTAGAAAGCGGTTGCCGGAAAATCGTTGGTTTTTATGTATCATTTATGTGAGGTAAGTCATAATGAATACTAATTGTTACGTGTTTTATTTCAGAATGAATGGTTTCATGAAGATTGTCATAGCCGTGGTATTGATGGATATCGTGGATATTTACGAGTGAAGCCCATTTACCATATCGCACTAATAAATTCTTGTTGTCTTGGTAACAAGGAAAAAAACTCATTAGCACAATTACTATGGAAATATTCATAGTGACTATATAGGAAATTTACGCCAGGGTGTAAAAAATGAGGACGTCTTAAAGTGTTAAAGAATTCCGATGTAGACTGTTTTTTTAATCAACGCATCCAATTGGTTCTCACCAAACTGATCAGGCCGGCCAGAATACGCTTATTCTTCGAGATCATTCACAAAACACCAGAAAAATAAACTAATCTAGGTAAGAACCCTATTCGATTTGTAATGAGTATGTTCATTTAGATTTTTCCTGCTGCTTTCAGAACAGACCCCCACCTCCTGGATGATTCTTTGAGCACTGCATCATTGGTATTTTTATGTCAAGCTTCTCTTTTTACCTACCCTAATAATCTTCATTTAATTCTATATTCTCTTACATTCATTTACGCATATCTAGCCTTGTACTGATGTAATCTTGACAAAAAAAAAAAAAAAAAAAAAAAAAAGCGGTATTCTTTCTTATAAACGTATTTTTTTTTTGATTTTTTTTTTGATTGCCCTGAATAGTAACCCTCAAAAAGAATAGTTGTTTAGAAAACGGTTGCCGGAAAATTGTTGGTTTTAATGTATAATTTATGTTAGATAATTTATAATGAATACTAATTGTTATGCATTTTGTTTCAGAATGCATCGTTTCAGGAAGATTGTCCTAATGGTAGCACTGATGGTCATCGCATATATTTACGTGTGCAGTTATTTCAGCCAAATTACTGAGAGTGAAACATTTAGCACAGATGAACTTTTACGACCGCATAAAAAAGCGTACACCATCGACAGTCCCACCTGCAAAATACCAAACCTGGAACCGTTTGACGTTTCCGTGTCAAAGTATTTCCATGTGCCACCACCAAAAATATGTTCTGGAAAGCGAAAACTTACTTACCAACGAGCTAATATGCTAATGTTCAACTTAACGGAAGCAAAGAACTTCTGCGAAGGTAATTTTACCAATTGTGAATACAGAACCGTGATTCGTAATGGTGACAATAACATTAAGTATTCATTAGCGATTAATTTTACGACGAACATAGTTGTGAAAGACGAATTTATCCGGGTGAAATGCTTCTGTAGAGATAAGAAAAATGTCTACACGAATTTACATGCATTCGTGCATCCATTAAGTACGCGCGTGGCCCTAAACAAAATCATAGATAATTCAAAGAAAAACATTTCAAAACAACAAGAAAAAGAACTCAAATTATTTGATAAAACGTGGCTTAACGTCATGCTGATCGGTCTAGATTCAATGTCTCGTCTCAACTCCTACAGACAGTTATCGGACACGCGTAACTTTCTCTTGGGCAAACTTGGAGCTATAGAATTAAAAGGTTACAATAAAGTAGGCGACAACACATTCGTGAATATAATACCTTTGTTATATGGCAAATATGTCAACGAGACACCTTGGACACCAGGCGTAAGAAAACCGTTTGATGATTATGACCTAATGTGGTCAAAATATCACCGCCAAGGTTACAGGACCCTTTATGCTGAAGACTGCCCAGGACTTTCTGCTTTTAATGGAATCAAATCAGGGTTTTCTAAACCTCCAACCGATCATTATTTTCGTCCTATGGCAATTGCAATGGAAATGGAAAATGTTTGGTCGTCTGGTCACCATTGTATGAAGGATCGTCTGGAGATACAAGTTATCACACAATATATTTTTGATTTTGTTAACATTTCTAAATCGGAATCTCATTTTGCATTTTCTTTCTTGTCACGGATTTCCCATGACGATGTTAACTTAGCTGGAACGGTCGATTACGCTCTCAAAGATTTCTTTCATAAATTACACGATGAACAATTGCGCAATGATACTCTCTTGTTTTTTTTCTCCGATCATGGAATACGTTTTGGAGAATTCCGGAAAACATTTCAGGGTAAATTGGAGGAAAGACTTCCAATGATGTACATTGTGCTCCCGAAATGGTTTCCGGAAAGATTTCCAAGGCTTTGGCAGAACTTTAGAACTAACAGGCAACGACTGACCACGCCGTTTGATATTCACGAGACGATGTTGTCTGCTTTGAACTTGAAGGAATTTGAGAGAAACCTCTCGAAAATTGATTTAAACCGTCGTGGCATCAGCCTTTTTGCCCAGGTACCGGAAAACCGCACTTGCCAATCAGCAACAATCTTACCCCATTGGTGTACCTGCCAAGAAAGAAAAACAATTCCCGTTAACGATAATACCGTGGTAAAAGTTGCAGGTTTGATTGTTCGGCATATTAACCATTTTTTAAACGCTGAAAAAGACAAGTGTTCGCCTCTCAAGCTGGACAAAATACAAGAGGCATTTGTGATCACGCCAAATGAGAAACTGTTGAAGTATATTAGCTGTAAAGACCAGGATTTGGACACGAGAGGGGTGAATTACGGCAATGCTACACAAATAGAAAGCTATGATTACCAGCTGACACTCAGGACCACACCTAGTCTAGCAATCTTTGAAACGACAGTCAAATATAAGATACAAAGTAACACCATTGAACTTTTAGGTGATATAAGTAGAACTAATCTGTACGGTAGTCAGTCAAGGTGTACGTCAAACCTAAATCTTAAAAAGTATTGTTACTGTAAATGACTCGCACACAAGATACACATTCACACACACACATATATATATATATATATATATATATATATATATATATATATATATATATATATATATATATATTGCTATTCGATAAAATTGACTCACCTGATTTCTTTTACTTAAAATTTTTTTCGCCTATTGTTTTTGGGGTCAAACTAATTTTTAATCTTACTAACATAAAGACCCCTTCCCGACCACCTAGTAAAAATGTTTACTCACCCTAAGGTATTCAATTGATAATTATAATTTTGGATGTAAATGAGATTTAGGGAAAAACTTTGTGCAAAAAAGTCACTCACTTATTTCCTGCAACTAGTAATCAATAGAAATATAACCGAACAACTTCAAATAAAGAATAATAGAGGTATAATTTATTTATAATAGGTAATATAGTTCGAAATATTTAATAATCTATGGGTCCTACTTTATTTTGAATAACTTTTTCAATCCTTTTTGGCATTGACTTGATTCGGTTCTGGCAAATCTCATCCCGAAACATTGAATTTCATTCGGGTATGAAATTCACAATCAAATCCTCTTTGTTGCTCAACTGCTTTCTCAAGAGCCTGTACTTTATAATGCTCTATAACTTTTCTATGGGGTTGAGGTCAGGAGATTGGGGCGGCCATGTCATAACACTCACCTGCTTCTCATCAAATTATTCCTTCATCAATTTTGATTTCTGATAGGGAGCATTATCCTTCATGAAAATGAACTTGGTGGGGTTGATTTGCACACTTTCAGCAGAAGGGAGCACACAAGACTCTAAAATTCTCTTGTATTGCTGTTAAATAATATAGAGAGAGCTCTGTAATTATTTTAAAATGTAGAATTTATCCATTGTTCTTATGGATTTTTTGGCAAAACAATCGTTTCCATGTAAGGGGATCAGACCGGAAATTGGTAGAATTGTAAAATGACATTAAATGTTATATGCATTTTAAAATGTTGCTGATATATTTGTAATAAAGTTTGTTGAGTGTTGGTTGGTTGAATACAGACCGCGTACTTGCGTGTTTTTAAAAATTACCATCACAACAGGATGCGGATTTTATCGCAGTTGCAATACGTTTATGTATTTATGTGTATGTATTTCGGTGTGTTTGTATGTATATATATTTATGTATGTGTGTGTGTATATATATATATATATATATATATATATATATATATATATATATATATATATATATATATATATATATATATATGTATATGAGGTCGACATCGAAGTTATCTATGGGTATTGACTTTGATGTCCGATTTTATATTTACATACGCTATTTTAATATATTAAATAATATTATTTTTAATCATTTTTATCTTTGTATATTTACTCGCTTAAGTTATATTTCAATAGGTGGTTAGCATTCGTGTAATGACACTTTCAGTCTTAAATATTTATCGGTTGTGGTATCCGATTGTCTGGGTCAATGTCTGTGGATGTGTGTGCATGTATTTATAGGTATCTATGTGTATGGAAAGTGCATTCACTTTTAATTGTGTATGTAGGTACGTGTGTGTTGGTTTCCCTTCCCTCCACTTCCCCCTTTTTTTTTCATGACAAACCGTGAAGATGTTCTCTGTCTCGTCTCTTTTTGTGTATATATATATATATATATATATATATATATATATATATATATATATATATATATATATATATATATACACAAATATGTCTGGGTGCTTATATATTAGAATCTGATTGCGCTTGTTTTACGCGTGAGTTTAGGACCCCATTCACACACTATTAGGATTAAAATGTATACATTGTAAAAGGACCGGATATTAAATTAGCTAAAGTAACTTCAATGAAGAAATAAATTGAATAACATATATATTTCTTCTTTTCTCCTCAGTAATTTTATAGTTGTAAACTTAATAGCGATTAAATTTTGATTTTGAAATTAGCAGTTTTTAATTTTAATATTAAATTTTATCATATAATTTAGTAATTATTGGTTGGAATAAATTCATTTTTAATACTACCCATATTTTAAACGTCTGAATAGATATTATAACATGACTTCGTTGTCAAGCTTTTTGAATTTTCCTATACTTGTAATTTGATTGGTCCATCTAGCCTTTGTAACAACGTTTTCTGATTGCGAAGGATTGTTAATTAATTTGAAACTTTTAAAGCCATTTATTTTACATTCAACGTCATCACTTGATAAGATACCGAGGGTGTTGAAACAAAATGGCTATTTTTGTAGTGATTTTATAACATATTTATGTTATAAATTTTTTTTAAATAAATAATTATATCTGCTCTACTTTGTATTGAGCACTCTTTTAAGAATAGTAATTGTTGGTTATTGGAATTCATTCCATGTACACCAATCATATACTTGGGTATATAGGTACCTCCACGAAATCGCTAAAAAAGAGACCATAGACTGATGAAAAAGACGCCAAACTTTATGAAAACAAAATTTTATCGTCTAAATGCTTATGTTTTTATGAAGAGAAAAGTCCAAAGTTCTTTTTAATTATTTTTAAAAATTTTTGCTTCTTTTTAAAACATTCTAAATTTTGATTAAAAAAACCTTGTTTCTCTTTGTACCAACATGGGCTAGAAAATAACATTGATAATTTTTAGCACGTTTTTTTGGTATTACACACATTAATTTGGAAAATCTTGCAAAAATAAAAATAATTGTCAGATGTTAATGAAACTTTCAGAAACTATTCACAGATGATCTAAATTATTATAAATATGTTTTTGTGCTTGAATTATCAAGTCATGGCAGAAATATTTTTTTATATATTTATTAACACCCCCATAACTAATCTTAGGAAAAACTCTAGAAATTCGAGCGCGCAGACCTTAGTGATTACAATAGTTAAAAGCACAATGCTTTGAAGAATGCAAATCATGTTTTTTTTTGTTTTTTGTTTTTTTTTTTATTAGAGCCAACGTACCTGAAAATCAGCTCTGAATTGTAACATACAAAACTCAATAAAACAAATATATTATTTAATTTCAAATGCTTTTATTTGTTTTTAGTTGTTTTTATGAATATGGACAATATTTTCTGAAAGCAAAAAATTTTTTCAATGAAAATTGTATTTTTAATACAATTATTTGTTATTTCTTTAATTATAATAGATTTTTACATTAAGTTTTTAAAAATATTATAACATTAGTTAAAAGCAACATCAACCTTTCAAAGTGTCCAGATGACATCGTCATTGTCTAGTGCTTTGAAAATTGTATCATTTGGACCAATCAGAAGAGCCATGGTAATTAAAAAATGTAATTTTTGTGCTTATAATCGGGCAGTAATTATAAAGTATGGAAGACCAACCAGAATACAATTTAGTTACATTATTTGAGTTCAGCATTGTTCTCCGCTGTTAAGGCCTTTGCTTTTGCGAAATACGTATGGAGAAGTTAACTTGATTTTTCAATTTCAACTGAGAAGGGTACCTATAAGTATCAGTATCATCTTATGAAATTTAACTACTGCTAAACTTTAATTTATATGATCTTATTTTTATATTAATCACAGTTATGACATTTTTCCATAAATGAAATATCAAAATTAATAATAAAATGAATGGAAATACAAATAACACAGTAAAATGTAATAAATGTACATAAAATTATAGTATTTTATGTACACTTCTGATAAAATTTCATAAGAAAGGTACCTATAAATTAATTAGATACCTTTTTTCCTATGAAATTTAATCTCACTCTTCTTAACAGTCTTATTTTTTTAATTTCTTTATATTTTCCATAAAGCATCGTAAACGTAAAGATGAAAGCTAAGTAGAAAAAAAAAAAATTAAAATTTAGAGCGCTGAAAGTTTTCCTTAAAAGTAACGAGGTAAATAATTTGTTCGCTTAAATCTAAATAATTTCACTTCCGTCCATCCGTAGAAAGAATTATCCTCCCGTAAGTTATCTAAACGTCATGAATATGCCTTTCGTCACCTGTCAAGCGACACGAAAGGTTATGACCTGCATTGTTTTATTTTGAAATTACATTTTTTCGGCGCAGAAGCTAAGTTAACTTGGGTCAAAATATTTTAAATAAACATTATAATTTCTGATTTTATTAAAATCAGTTTTGAAAAAATGATAATTGATTTTTAAAAGAATATCAAAATCAGATTTTCATCTTTATTATTAAATGATTGAAAATGATTGATTATCTGTCCTTTTTTTTTTTTTGACAAAAAGAAACAAAATTTTTAAAGAAAATTTCGGACGTCCTAAGAACGATTAAAAAATGTAAAAAAAATACCCCAAAAATACTTTGAACTTTCCTCTTTAATAATAATATGAACATTAGACGATAAAAACTTGTTTTCGTCAAGTTCGGCGGCTTTTTCATCATGCTATCTCTGTTTACATTTTCGTGGAATTACCTATATATATATATATATATATATATATATATATATATATATATGTAATTATTTATTTAGAAAATTTATAACATACACATGTTATAAAATCACTACAAAAATAGCCATTTTGTTTCAACACTCCCGGTGTCTTATCAAATGATGATGTTGAATGTAAAACAAATTGTTTTAAAAGTTTCCAATTAGTTAACGATCCTTCACAAGGGGAAAACGTTGTTCCAAAAGCTAGAATGACCTATAAAAATACAAAAGCCTGCCAACGAAGTCATGTTATAATAGCTATTCAGATCGTTAAAATGCGGGTAAAATTTAAAAAAAAATAATTTATTCTAACCAATAATTATTAAATTATATGATAGAATTTAATATTAAAATTAAAAACTGCCAATTTTAAAATCCAAATTTAATCACTATTAATTTTAAAATTATAAAATTACCGAGAAGAAAAGAGGAAATACATATGTTATACAATTTATTTCTTCGTTGAAATTACGTTAGAATAGACGTTACTCCATCCGGTCCTCTGACAAAATATATGTATACATTTTAATCCCAAGTGTGTGAATGGGGTCGTAAACTCACGCGTAAAACAACACAAACACAATTAGATTATAATACATAAGCATTCAGACACATTTAAATATATATATATATATATATATATATATATATATATATATATATATATATATATATATATATATATATATATATATATATACCGTTGGTAATTGGAATTCATTCGATAGACACCAATTATATACTTATGTGTGTGTGTGTGTGTGTGTGTATTTGACGCTTGTATATTAATGTAATATATGTAATATATTTATTACTTTATCTATTTTGTATTTAAAAAAGTACACCACCTATTTTCCGGTATATTTCCTTCCAGAACTATGTCCGATTTAAACTTATTTGGCCTAACAGAGAATATATTATAATAATATAAGGAAAACACATTTGGCATAATAATCCGGTACAGTTCATAGCTCTAAAAATAGCTATTATAGTGTTTGGAGCTTATAAAATAATTTCTCAAGAATTTGTCGTGCTTAAAATTTTTCGAATGGATACAGTAAACCTCTTTGATTTCCTAGGTAAATTCAACTTGCATAAACCGCTTGCAACCAGAGAGGAAAGGTGTTTATTGCGTACACAAAAATAAAATCTCACATTTTCCACTGACATGAAGTTGAAAAATTATATTGATACCAAGTGCGAAGCCGGCTACGCGAAAAGTTGGTTCATGGTGCCATGCTAGACAATTTTTTCTCGATAGAATCTATCTTACCTGTTTATATGTCTACCATTCGTAGCGAATAAGCAATGAGAAAGTCTTAATGAAAATAAGAAGAACAATTACGGAAACAAAAATAACATTTTAAATATCTCGGAAGTCTTTTAACAGGGTATATTGGTAAAGTAACACTGAAATCCGAACACGCTTCGGACAAGCAAAAGAGACATACCAAAAGGCTCGCCAAGTGTTGAGAAACAACAACAAAAAAAAAATTCGTCAGAAAAAAGGAAAGTGTGCTAGATTGCTATATGATAAGAGTTAACTTATCTGGCAGTGAATGCTGAGTATAACAGCTAGATAAAAGAAAAAAAAAAGGTTCTAGAGAACATACAGAGAATTCCTTGGAATTTGAGAAGTGTGAGGAATGAAGAATCTATTCGAATAGAACTTATGATTAAAAGGGTGAAGCCCAATTGCTATATCTTGCGAATAAATTCACGCATTCTCGGTAGCAACGATAAAAGCTCATTAGCATATTTACTATGGAAATATTCATAGAGACTCTATAGGGAAATCACGCCAGGTGCTAAGTAACGAGGGCGTCTTATACAGTTAAAGAACTCCGTAGTGGTCTGGCGCGGTTCTTTTTTGTAATCAACCCATGTAATTGGTTTTCATCAAACTGAACAGGCCGGCCAGAATACGGTTATTTTTCGAGATAATTTACAAAACATTAGAAAAATAAACTAATATATATAAGAACCGTATTACATTTTTAAAGCAAATGTTTCACTTTTCCTGCTACTTTCGGAACAGCCCCCCACCCTCTGAATGATTGCTTGTCCACTGCGTCATTGATCTTTTTAAGTCAAGCTTTTATTCTTAACTAACCTCATAAACTTCACTTCTTTCTATTTTCTCTTACATTCATTTCCGCTTGTACTGATATATACTTGTTAATAAAAACAGTGCAGTATTCCTTCTTATGTAAGTATTCTGCTTAAACAGTAGTTTTGTCCTCGATTGGTCTGAAAAGTAGTAAAAAAGAAAAATAAAAAATAAAGAGGGATATCGCGTTGGTTTTGATGTATAGTTTGACGTTTCCGTGTCAAAGTATTTCCATGAGCCACCACGCAAAATATGTCTGGAAGTCGAAAACTTACTTACTAAAGAAGTAATATTCAAATGTTAAATTTAACGGACGCAAAGAACTTCTGCCAAGGTAAATATCATCAACTGTGAATACAGAATTGTGATTTGTAAGGCTGACAATATTATTAATTATTCATGGGCGATTAACTTTTCGAGGTAGATATTCATGTGAGGCAAATTTATCAGGGCAAAATGCTTCTGTAGGGACAAGAAAAGAGTCTACACGAATTTATATTCCTTCCTGCATCCAGCAAAATATGAGTTGGGCTTTAAACAAAAACAGAGAGGACAAAGAAAAAACATTTCAAAACAATGAGAAAAAGAGCCCAAAATATCTGACAAAACCCGATTTAACATCATATTCAATCACTCGGCTCAACTCCTACAGACAGTTATCGGACACGCGTAACTTTCTCTTGCGTAAACTTGGAGCTATAGAATTAAAAGATTACAATAAAGTAGGCGACAACACATTCGTGAATATAATACCTTTGTTATATGGCAAATATGTCAAAGAGACACCTTGGACACCAGGCGTAAGAGATCCGTTTGATAATTATGACCTAATGTGGTCAAAATATCACCGCCAAGGTTACAGAACCTTTTATGCTGAGGACTGCCCCGAACTTTCTGCTTTTAATGGAATGAAACCAGTGTTTTCTTAACCTCCAACCGATCATTATTTTCGTCCTATGGCACTTGCAAATGGAAAGGGAGAATGTTTGGTCGTCTGGTCACCATTGTATGAAAGATCGTCTAGAGATACAAGTTATCACACAATATATTTTTGATTTTGTCAACATTTCCAAATCGGAATCTTATTTTGTATTGACATTCTTGTCACGGATTTCGCATGACAATGTTAACTTACTTGGAACGGTCGATTACGTTCTCAAAGAATTGCTTAACTCCTACAGGCAGTTACCGTTCAAACGTATAAAACTTTTCTAAACCTCCAGTCGGTCATTATTTTCTTCCTATGTCACTTGCAATGGAAGGAACGAATGTCTGATGGTCTGATCACCATTCGATGATCTATCGACTGGAGATACAAGTCATCACACAATATATTTTTGATTTTGTCAACATTTCCAAATCGAAATCTCATTTTGTATTTTCTTTCTTGTCACGGATTTCCCATGACGATGTTAACTTAGCTGGAACGGTCGATTACGCTCTCAAAGATTTCTTCCATAAATTACACGATGAACAATTGCTCAATGATAATCTTTTTTTTTCTTTTCAAAGATCATGGAATACGTTTCGGAGAATTCCAGAAAAAACCTTCAGGGTAAATTTTAAGAAAGACTTCCAATGATATACATTCCTCACCCGAAATGGTTTCCAGAAAGATTTCCAAGACTTTGAGAGAACTTAAGAACTAATAGCCAGCGACTGACCAGGCCTTTTGATATTCACGAGACGATGTTGTCTGCTTTGAATTTGAAAGAATTTGAGAGAAACCTCTCGAAAATTGATTTAAACCGTCGCGGTATCAGCCTTTTTGCCCAGGTACCGGAAAACCGCACTTGCCAATCAGCAACAATCTTACCCCATTGGTGTACCTGCCAAGAAAGAAAAAAGTTCCCGTAAGCAATAATACCGTGGTGAAAGTTGCAGGTTTGATTGTTCGTCATATTAACCATCTTCTAAACGCGGATAAAGGCAAGTGTTCGCCTCTAAAGCTGGACAAAATACATTTATGATCACGCCAAATGAGAAACTGTTGAAGTATGTTAGCTGTAAGGACCAGTATCTGGACACGAGAGGTGTGAATTACGTCAAGGCTACACAAATAGTAAGCCATGATTACCAGCTGACACTCAGGACGGTTTAGCAGTTTTCGAAACAACACTCAAATATAACTTAAAACGTAGCATCATTGAACTTTCAGGAGATATAAGTACAACTAATCAGTATAGAAATCAGTTAAGGTGTATGTCAAAATGTGAATATATATATATATATATATATATACACTATCGGAAAAAATGGTAACACATCTATTTTTTAAAAAAATAAACGGTACACATTCAGTAACAACTGTGTATTTGATTATATGTTGACAAAAATTAGCACTTAGCTATAAAAGATTATCATGCAAGAGCATTATATTTTCTTTTAGCCAATAAACCCCTACCTACCTTAATTACTGTTTATAAATTCTTGGCATTGGTTCCAACATTTTATGAAAAATGAGATGGTAGACGTTCCCAATCATTCACCAAGCACTGAAAAAGCTCACTCTCACTCTTTGGAGATTCTCTTCAGAAATCTTCTGTTCAATTCATCCCATAATAATTCAGTGGAAGAGAAGCCTGAAGATTGTGATGGACATGTCATAATTTCCAAAACTGAGTTCATTTTTTCTGAATGATTGAGATTATTTTAACATCAATTAGAAGTGTGTTTTGGATTCGTTCATTTGACAAAATGTGAAATTTTTGTCCAATTAACCAGATAGTATAGCATGTCTTTGACAAATTGAACGACATTGTTTTCATGATTCCTTTGACCTGAATCAAATCGCCATTCATCTCACCGCTAATTTACGCTATCTTTTATATTTTCTGTTTCTTTTTGCTCGAGCAATAAATATTTTTCTTAATTCTACACAATTGTTTGTATTTTTTTTTTTGACTTGTTTCAGAAAACTCTAATACGGTCAGTATCCTCACTTACGTTGTTTAAACGTGAGACTATTATCCCCATCTTTTTGTTGTTGTAACAGCGATTCGGCCATTATGCCTTGCTGATCAGTGCAGCTATTGCAACTGCTACTTATTACGCTTGACTGCATTCACTGAAGCTTTGATTTTACTGCAGCTGCTGTTACTTTTGAAGCCTTGATGTCATATCTCTTTTTTTATTTATAAATGCTGGACTTATCATATTCATTGCTTATCTGTTCGGTCTTTAAACGAAAACAAATCACAAGTTTACAAAACATAACCATTTATTCAATCAGTTATATAATTACCAACTCATTCCAGTATCTTCTGCTATGTTGTAAGCAGATCCATGATTCTCTGCTCAAAGAATTTCATATATTTATTGCCGAAAAAGAATATTTTTTATTATTCTAATGATTATTGTGTACGCGGTTAGAGTTAAATTTAAAATTATTTTGAGTATATAAATTGATTAGGATTATTGAGTATAATGAACTCTCGGTAATTCGGACCAATAGTCGAGTGAAACCAGAACGCTCATGACCTTAAGATTGCGTTCACGCATGAAGTACTTCCAATTAAATGGGAGAGCTAAGGTTTAAAATGAATTTAAAGAATCTTTCTTGAAGATTTTATTTTAGTTTTAATGTCAACCTAACAGATTAAACTTAATTTTACCTGTACGCAAAATACTTTGTTGTGTTTCAATCCTAATTAAAACTGACTGGGAATATTTATTTTTATATCGCGTTATTTTTAGACACCTGACAGCACAATATAGTTTTCTCTATTAAAAAATCTTTCAAAAATTAAAAAAATGCTTTTCTGACCTTTTATTTGAGATATATTATATGATTTAAAGTTGAATTAATTTACTTGCATTTTAGTTTAAATATCTCAGCAATGTATTTTTTAACACTGAGGTAAGAAGTTATTTAAGCATTTTACAGGTTGAGTACATGACTGACGGCTGGAATTTATCTAATTTCTGTCTACTGGAGACATATCTGTAACAAGTTACTTGAGGAATATAATGTTAGCGCCACTCTTACATAATTTAACCTGCCCGATAATCTTAAAAAATAGGAAAGTATTTTCCGTAATAAAATGTTTTATTAAATATTAGTTAATTTGGCATTGAATTTGCAATAGTTATTTTTCTTATAATTTGATAATGTCGTGTGTAGAAGACCATATTTACAAATATATTCACGTTTATACACACAAAATAATCTTTATAAAACATTTGGGGTTGCTGAATTGTATTAAGTTTTTCGGTTTATTTTAGTAAATATAGTTTTTTCTTCATAACAGTCTCCTCATTCTGGTAAAAATATTTAATAAAAACGTAAAATATTTCACACCTAATATTTTATTCTAATTAATGTTTAAAAATATTGAAAGCATTTCTCATTATTCTTCATTATTCCACGAAATTCTTTTTTCTTCAGATACTAGTGTCCATTATATATCCCATTGATAAAAAATAATGCAATAAAACAAACACATTATGTAATTAAAACACTTTTTCATTATTTTATTTTTCGAAAGTTTTCGGTAACGGAGTGTCCTGTTTTACAACAAAAAAAAAAAAAAAAAAAAAAAAATGATGATTTATATTCTCCAATGAATCCTGCGAATAATTAGTATAAATATTAAGCGGGAAAAGTAATTAATTTCTCGAAATTTCATAAAATTAAATAAGTGGCAATTAGCAGCTTTAAAAGAAAAGAACAAATGATTTAGCAAGATTTTCGAAAAAAAAATTAAATAATTTATTTCATTTGAAAATAAGTCTTGAACGTTTCGTTAAAATCCGACAGATTATTTAATTCTAATTTTTTATTTGATGCTAATATCCAATACTAACAATTTGTCCCCCACTGGCACAAGAAAAACAAATATCTTAACCAAAATTTCGCAAGTTCTAAAAAGGAATAAAAATATACTTTTAACCACCTCACATCCCATGATCTGCTCTCAGACAAGCAATATGGCTTCCGCTTTGCCCGATCTACAGCTGATGTGCTTACGGCCATCACTGAAACTGTCTGCCAAGCTCTTCAAAATAACGGGGAAGCTCGTGCCGTTGCCCTAGACATCTCCAAAGCATTTGATAGGGTTTGGCATGCCGGCCTTCTTCGCAAGCTCCATTGTTTGACCAGATACAATAATTCCTGTCAAACCGTGAATTGAAGGTCGTTCTCAACGGATTCTCCTCCAGTTCCTATCCTACGAACGCAGATGTTCCTCAAGGCTCCATCCTAGGCCCCACTCTATTCCTTATCTACATAAATGACCTTCCTGACGCCATAAATTCCCAAGTTGGCATCTACGCGGATGACACCACAATTTAATCCTACCTCAAAAAAAAATCTAGTGTCGCTGATAAAAGTAACCTGGCCGTGCGTCTCGAAAAGGACCTCCAATCGGTTGTGACATTTGGGCAGGAATTGCCTGTGTCAACTTTAACGTTTCAAAAACAAAACTGCTGTCTATTAATCACCACAGAGATCCTTCCCTGCCCTCCATTAGAATGTCTGACGCTCAACTTCTCGAGAGCACCTCTCTGCTCGGTCGCACCTTGTCTGCTGACCTGAGATGGAACAAATACATTGAGTCAACTGCTTCGTCCACCGCAAGGAAAGTTGGATCCCTGTGCTGCGCCAGGAAATTTTCCTCCTCGGAATCGATCCTTCAGATCTACAAATCAACAATTCGCCTTTGCATGGAGTATTGCTGCCATATATGGTCTGGAGCCCCTTCTGTTTGCCTCGGGATTCTTGATAAGCTCCAATATAATTGGCCTTATTCTGGCATCTCGTCTACAGTTGCTCTCTCACAGACGCGCCGTCGCCTCTCTGTCTTTTTTACAAATACTTTCATGGTAATTACCCCGAGGAGCTGCATTCGCTGGTTCCCAGATTTCATGAATTTAAGCGCCCTACGAGGCTGGTATCCCGCTCTCACCCTTTCACTGTCGAAACTACTAAGTGTAGCCGTCTCTTCTACTCCAATAGCTTGATGCCTCGCACCTCACGCCTGTGGAACTTCCTTTCCTATTCCAGTTTCCCTGAGAGCTATAATCTCCAACTATTCAAATGTAATGTCAATCGTCATATCCAGTTGCCTTGATCTATCCACTATCCTTCTCCTCATCCTTTCCTCTATCACTCCTATCTGATCTTGCTCCAAATCTTCTGTAATCCCTTGCGTCTAGTGGCTTCCCGCCTTGCTTGGTGTGAAACTCTTAAAAAAAGAAAATTAAAAAAATTCTCAGTTCTTTCCACTTAATAGTGTCATAAATATATTGATGACGAAACAGTGATTGATTAAGTTTAGTTCATTTACTCATCATATAGAAAAATATTGTAGGTGCATGGTCTATATATATATATATATATATATATATATATATATATATATATATATATATATGATGAAATATGCTTTTAAGGTATGTTATAGTTATAGTTAAAAGTTGTCAATATCAGAGAGAGAGAGAGAGAGAGAGAGAGAGAGAGAGCGTACGTAAGCATAAAAATGAACAATTAGTTCAAGACCAGCCGGCGACCATGCTTAAACACACTGTTCAGGCCTAAAGTTTGATTTCAAGTAATAAATGGACTGTCACGGTTTGGACTTGACCTCACTGTCAACTTTATATATATATATATATATATATATATATATATATATATATATATATATATATATATATATGTGTGTGAAAATATTGTAGAAAATAGGAAAGAAACTGGTTTGGTAAATAATCCAAAGTTCCTTAGTATTTTTGTAATTATTTTTAAAAAATAGTGCTCGATACGAAAGTAGAGCATAAATATAATTATTTATTTAAAAATATGATTCCAACACGCTACATAAGAGGTCTCATGTTTCAAAACAAGAGCCGAAAACTTCAAAATAATATTTGAATTAACTTGAGTTAAAGTAGGCTCTGTTCCATCTTCAAGCGAAATTTTTTGGGAATGACTTATTTCTGAAGTTTACGAGTTTTAATAGTATGGTCAGAATTGAAATCAAGAATTTCCATGGTAACATCAAGGGCGGATTGTAACTCTATACTGATACAAATTATTAACACCCCACCCCTGCCGATTCCAAACAATCCTCCCTTGATGTTACCATGGAAATTCTTGATTTCAATTCTGACCATACTATTAAAACTCGTAAACTTCAGAAATAAGTCATTCCCAAAAAAATTCGCTTGAAGATGGAACAGAGCCTACTTTAACTCAAGTTAATTCAAATATTATTTTGAAGTTTTCGGCTCTTGTTTTGAAACATGAGACCTCTTATGTAGCGTGTTGGAATCATATTTTTAAATAAATAATTATATATATATATATATATATATATATGAGTGTGTGCGAATAAATTAATTTCTAATCTTAGCTAGGCGCAAACACTAACCCAAATATACCAACAATAGTCCTACCACCAAAACAACACATTCACTCCTACCTTTCTTACTACATCCACCATAATATCTCAATGTCTCTATGAAATCCTAACTTCTCCCCATATGTACATTTCAAAGTCGGTGGTGGTAGGAATAAAAGAGCAATTTAAAAAATCCAATGATTATTTACAATGTGAATTAATACTATATACAAGAAAACAAAACAACATAAGGTTAGTAATAAAAAACCCACAATCACTAAATGTGGCAGGAACATCAGTTTACTGGATGAAAAAAATGCGGGATCATAATAGTATAAAAACAAGGATCCATCCAAAAACACTCACACTAAATCTTTAACTCTGTATTTAACATAGTTAAAGAACGAAAATTACCTATCCCATCCCCACCGTTTTTGTCCTTACGCAGCAAATTGATCACATAGGATCCAGAAGCGAAAGTCCGGCCCGAAACCGGCAGCCGAAAGAACAGTCTCCAGGAATCGATGTTCAGCCCTATCAAAGGCCTTGGACTGATCCAAATTGATCAGAGCGTCTTCACTGTCGAATTTCTCTATGATCAAGCGGACCATATGAAGGTTGTCCTGAATAGTCCTGCCATTCACAGCACAAGTCTGTTCGGAGCCAATCAGATGAGACAGGATAAGCTGCAAACGGTTAGCTAAGATCTTTGCCAAAATCTTTAACTCTGTATTTAACATAGTTAAAGGGCGAAAATTACCTAACCCATCCTCACTGTTTTTGTCCTTACGCAGCAACTTGATCACACCCCTGGTGAAGCGTTGAGGTATAGACCCCGGCTTTATCCAGTTGTTAAATCAAAGGAACAAAAACAAGCGACTGCCTCAAGTAAACTTCGTAGGGAAGACCATTTAATCCTGGAGATTTATCCAGGCCAACCTGTTTCAGCGCTTCCCAGATTTCCGCCTGTTTGGAACCATATAATTAAGTCAGATTTTTATATTATTTAATCTATATTATATTTAATTTATGCTAATATAATCTTAATCTATACTACATTTATTAAGTTTCTAAAAAATGAATAATTATTAAATCTAACACATGAAAATATTCCTATATATATATCTATTATTTGATCATAAATTATATAATTTATAAATGCGTAATTAAATCCTAATATATTTATTTTACAATGCAATATATAATTTATTTGTAAAATAAATAAATATTAGACAGAATGACACTTTTGCAGCAGTAAAAAATGAAATCAAAGATCACTACAAATACAGAATGAATTATGAATACACAATGAAATATTAAAAGAATATAAAAAAAATATTCCTCTAAAAATTGATTCCTTTAACTTGCCTGGAGAAGGTCACGAGCCAGGAAACACGTTTAGCAAGTCTATGAAAAATAATATATAATATATACACTAAAACAAATCCACATTATAACCAAAAATGTTTGCGGTTTCTCACTTTTTTAAAAATATACATTTTTCTCCCGTTGGAACAATTATAAACTTTTCCCTATATATATATATAATATATATATATAATATATATAATATATATATATATATATATATAATATATATATAATATATATAATATATATATATATATATATATATATATATATATATATATATATATATATATATATATATATATATAATATACATTATTACTGGGTACCGTACATATTAGTTCTACTTATATCACCTAAAAGTTCAATGGTGTTACTTTGTATCTTATATTTGACTGTCGTTTCAAAGATTGCTAGACTAGGTGTGGTCCTGAGTGTCAGCTGGTATTATATATATAATAAATATACATATACCTACATTCGTAGACAAACACAAAATCACAATAAATAAACTGATTTCATTTTCTAAATAAAACCGTTACGCCTATGTTCGTATTTAATATAATACTGGCTATAATAGCAATAAGTAAGAACATTTTAATCGACATGTAAAATCATTACAATTCAATATATCAGGTCATGCCATAAGTTCTGTCCGAATTTTAACTTTTTGTTAAAATGAACGAAATTTAAAGAGTATTTTATAATGTCTAATGGAGCTGAACATTATTTTTATGTTTAGATGCATGTAAACTGATCAAATTTTATTTCAGAGAACAATAAAATTAAATTTTGTTTGATTAAAACTCTGCTAACATGGAAGTAACCAATAATCATTTGAGGCACATAATGCTTTATGAGTTCAAGAAAGGAAACTCAGCAGCCGAAGCGGATAGAAACATTCACTCAGTTTATGGAGAGGAATGTGTGAATGAAAGAACTTGCAGAAGATGCTTTGCAAAATTCAGAGGTGGAGATTTCACCCTTGAAGATGAAGATCAAACCGGACGTCCAGTTGAGTTTGATGAAAAGCTTCTTGAAGCAGCCCTTGAAGAAAATCCTGCTTTATCAGTTGAGGAATTGGCAGTGGTTCTCAGTTCAAACCATACAACTGTTCATCGTCATCTTCAACAACTTGGAAAAGTTCCTAAACTTGGAAAATGGGTGCCTCATGAATTGTCTGAAAACAACCTCAAATCCCGTGTTGACATCTGCTCTTCTCTCCATTCTCGCCAACTTGTTTCACCTTTTTTGGATAGACTTGTGACTGGCGACGAAAAATGGATCTTTTATCGAAAAGTTAAGCGTCGTAGACAGTGGATTGGCAAAGAGGAAGGACCCCAGCCACAGTCGAGAAGGGAACTTCATGGGCAAAAGGTTCTTCTTTCAATCTGGTGGGATCGCCAAGGAATAATCCACTTTGAATTCTTACCACCTAATGCAACAATTAATACTCAAATATACTGTCAGCAATTAGAGCGTTTGAACCAAGCTTTTGAGGAAAAAAAGAGCTGCTCTAGTGTATCAAAAAGGGGTAATGTTTCATCAGGACAATGCGTGACCCCACACAGCAAGAATCACGTCACAAAAGATTGAAGAAATCGGTTGGGAAAAAATTCCCCATCCACCTTATTCTCCCGATCTTGCTCCTTTAGACTACCATGTGTTTCGTAGCTTACAGAATTATTTGGAAGAAACAGGTTTTATAATACAGGAAGAAGTTAAAACTGACATTTGTGAGTTCTTTGAATCAAAGCAAAAATAATTTTACAGTAATGGAATTAGTAAGCTTGTTAATAGATGGAAGGAAGTCATAGATAATCAGGGAAAATACATTGTTGGTTGAATCTGTGATTAAATATAGCATTTGGTCACTTGTTTTCTTTATTCAAAATTCTGACAGAACTTATGGGATGACCTGATAATCCTGTCCGACATAACAATAAATAAATAGATTTCTTTTTTATAAATAAAACCGTTTCGCATATTTTCTAATTCGATAAATCCTGGGTAAAATGTCAATAAGTAGATTTTATTCAGTAAATAAAAAAACGTTCACATATTTTCAATATTCAATATAATTCTCTCTAAATAACAATGTTAAACAATTGTTTTTACTGGTGGTTCTAGAAACCGGTGATCCCAGCTTTAGGCATGTACATTTGTTTTAACACAGCAAGTAAAAATAATGGTCATATATATATATATATATATATATATATATATATATATATATATATATATATATATATATTAAATTACATAACAGAAATCCAAAATTACCTTATGAGTATAGACTATTTCAACTAACGTCAATGTTTTAGCTTTATTCAACTCAAATGTTCAGTGTCAAGACTAGAGATTTAAAATTTAATATTTAAAAAAGACAGCAGTTGAAAAATTGATACAGAACCAACCCATAACATAGCAGACAACACAAAGTGCCCGAGTGGCGGTAAGGCGAGGGCAGATGTTAACTGGTTTAAGTGGAAAGAAGCTACCCAAATTCAACCCAAATATGAACCTTAACGCCCCAAGTTGGTGTTATAAGAAAGATGAAGAAAAACTAAAGGAAGGTGAAAAAAAGAAATGTCATAAAACGAAATTATTAATTATATAATTATATATAAAAAGTTTGTTACCACTCAAAAATTACCAAAATAAGCTTACAAATAAAATATAATAAGATTAACAATAAATCGTTTTTAGATAGTTTATATTAATAAAATATTAATAAATGAAAAAAAAATATATTAACCATTTAAAATTTTAAGGTTAAGTTAAATTATTAAGAATACCAACCATACCTAGAATATAGAATATAGAAAAATAACTTTTTTAAAAATTAAAAGGATAAAGAAAATATAAATAAAGAGACCAGAGTTAATAATGTACATTTATAAGATAGGATTGATATCAAGAAGGCAGAACATAGAAATAACTATAGTAAAATGCATAATATTAGAAGGGTTAGATAATTAAAAAATAAAGTCAGATCAAAAATATTATAGAAGTTTAAACCTACTTCTGTGACGACTTTTGAAACTAATTCATTCCTTTGATTTAATAATTTGCTTTCATTATTGAATTTTATTATTCTAATTTTCTCTTTTAAACATAGATCACACCTATTCCTAAGAATATTAGGAGTATGAACGAAACCTATAATTTTCCAGTCAGTCTGTGGGTTCAAACCTTTCTCCCTTAATTCCCAAATTCTTGGGAAAGAGCTGCCTGATATTTTAAATTTGGGTTGGTAAAAGAGTGCCTATGTGTGTAAAGTCTTTGTTTCCAAACCCCCTCGTAAATTCCAATGTAAACATTGTGATTTAAATTATTTGGGGTAAATAGTTGCTAAGTGTGTCACCTTAGTAGATCTACATGTTCCTTCGACTGGACAATTTTCACTATTTCTACAATTACAGGGGGTCTCTACCAGGTTTATTGTTAGTCCTATGGAATTTACTTAAAATGTAGCTATTATGAGAGTTGATAATTTTCTACATGATATCGGTGCAGGAATAGCTTATTTTGACTGATTTTCTAGAGAAGACCTTACTTAGAGGGTTTCTTTTTTCAAAATGTTTACTTATTAACTTTAGAAAATGGTGCCTGATAATAGTAGTGAATAATTTACAGAAGGCGGGTTAGGGGGATTGAACCATATCATTTTTCTTCTTCTGTGCCTATGCCTACAACCCATTTTAGATACTGGGATTGGCTTTAAATATAAACTACCTTACTTAACCCCATAAGTTACACTACGCATAAATTTGTGAAAAAATTCATTAGTTGTTATATCAGCCAAGGAAATAGACAAATACCATTTATTTTTCACAAAGAGGTCCACCTACTTGGTAAACAAAGTCAAAGTAACTGAAATTGTAAGTTAAACAGTGCCTAGCCATATCAGTACCTAGATAAGTGACCGCGTGGGAATATTAAGTTCTGTAATCATGAATGTGCGAGTTGTATAATGAATGATGGCGCGTTATTCTTATTCGGAAAACCGAGTTCCAACTCCAGTCGAGTCCGTTATATTCATTTACGCGCAAATAACCTTAGTAAAATTACGAAACCGCCTCTTGTACCCCAACTATGGGTTAATTAGTAAGACTTGTATCACTAAAAGATTATTATTTCGAAAACATTCTCAAGATCTGAAAATATTTTCTGGCTTTAAGTAACCTGCAAACGGTTGATAAACGTAGAAAATGAATCAATGTTGTAACCGTAAATTCTAGTGTAACAGTTTATTTTCTCACACTAGTCACTTCTGGCTGCCTGCTTTTCAGCCAACTTTGATCATCAAAAACTTAAAGAAAGTGTCACTGATTCACTACTGTTAACTTCACTACACCTTTTGTTCTTGCTCATTAGTAATCTTTCTGTTTCTAATTCTTCCATAACTAGTAAAATTAATAAATAAATAATTTGTTAACGTCGAGGATGTATTATGAAAAAGACTGTCTACGCGAAAGTAATATAGTTTTTCATTTAATCATTTCACGCCAAGAAAGGCGATAAAGCTGGAAGATGGAAGGGGTTACTGTTAGGAAAAAAGTATGAGAAGAAAGGACAATAAAAGAACAGTATCAGGAAGACAGATGATGTCGATTGACGTTGCATTTAAATATTTGAAGATTGTAGGTGATAGGGAAACAAAAAAAAAAAAAAAACTAAAAGAGAGTTCCACATGCGAGAAGTACGAGAAAATAAACTATTAGAAGAAAGCATTAATATGTGAAACTCCGTTAATAATTCAATAGATTTAAGTCACTAAATTGACGCATTCATGTGCCAAACAGAGGCTCCAGATTTGAATTTCTACATTTGTTTTTATTAACCAATCAGCGACGTCAGACGTTCTGAAGTGTTTGAAATTTCAGACACGTACCTTTTCTAGTCTAGGTAAAGGCCAGCTCTGAATTCAAAATCGTGGAAATTCAAAATCTCCTGAAAAAACTCTACATTTTTTTTTCTATTAATGCATAGCAATTTGCAGACGATAAAGAAAATGTGGGGAACTATTTCGAAGTTTTCATATCTTCCCAGTTTCATATCCAAACGTAAACAAACATAATTTTATATTTATTAACAACAGCTTTTCATCACTTTAAAACGTTATTTTTTTAGTGGATACACATACCTGAGAAGACGCTCCGTTTATTTATTATTTTCCTTTATATATATATATATATATATATATATATATATATATATATATATATATATATATATATATATATATATATATATATATATATATATATATATTTTTTTTTTTTTTGAGGAGACACAGTAGAGTAATGGATAGCGGCTTGGATTGAGCCGAGTTCGAATTCCAGTCGAATCCATTACATTTACATACGTGATAATAATCTTCTCCATCCAGCTATATGTAGATAGCAGGACAGACTGGGTTCTATAGCCTTGGATGGCAACTGAAATCACTGGCCACGATCAACAGGAGGACAACTCTGAATTCAAAACCTGCGGAGGGCCGTTTGGAGACCCTGTGGAACGTAGTGCATTGACCCTTCAAAAAGTGTGGCTGGTCCTGCAAAAAACCTTCAGCATTATAATCGAATCTCATGTGCTGTTGTCGGCCTGTCGGTTTCCTAGAAACTGAACTGCTTGACCCCCCCCCATTCGTCGAATTCGACGGGAGAGTCATGTGTATAGGTTGGCGCAAAAATAATGTCGTTTTTTGACGTTCAACTTTATGTGAGAAGACGACATTATTTTTGCGCTAACCTAATATATATTATATATATAATAAAATTCAAGCGTCAACACACACACACACACACACACATATATATATATATATATATATATTGATGTATGTATTTTGTTATAATTATGCTTGTTCCTCCCTTAGTAGTTTACTTCGTTCGTCCGTCCGTTATTCTCTTCAGTACTTATCTGTATTCAGCGTCTCACTGGCGTCAATTTCCAAAGAAACTCTCTCAGCCACTCCATCTCACTCATGCCGTCAACAAAAGCAACAAATTTTCATAGAAACACCCTCAACTCTCACCCACTACAAAGCAGTTAGAAGAACAGGCAATGGAAGATTCCTAACCGTTCTTTTTTATCATTTTTTCTTCGTATTTTGAATATATTTTGTATTTCATTTTTGTATACACCTCCATTTTTTCGCCGAAAACATGATGAAAAGGCCCCAAACTTGATAAAAACAAATTTCTATATTCAAAATGTTTGTTATTAAGAAGAAAGGCAAATGTATTTTTGGATTATTTTATTAAATTTTTAATCCTTTCTCGCACATTTGAAATATTTGTAAAAATATTTTTTTATTGCTTAATAGAAGTCTTTTGACTTCCATTTTATCTCTTTTTCCTTTTTCTATCACCAACTATGGGACTATATGTGAACTGATAATTATTTGTGAGTAATTCTTGTTAAACGACTTACGTAGCAACATTGTTCACTCCTCTTTCCGCCTATTTTTTGTTTTTTTCGCGTAACGATCAAAAAACGTAAATTTAATTTTATTTGTTAAATCTCACACATTAATTTTACCACGTTAATTGACAGATTTAATCAAATATTCTAAGTTTTACTCGTTCAACTTGTTTTAAACGATATTTATTTATTTATATATTTATTCTCGTTTTAACACGCTGTATAGGTCGTAATTTATTTATTGTAATCGTAAAAACAATGTAAATTTCTAATTATTTTAAGGTTGCATCTTTTTTTTTTATTTCTTATATTCTTTTACTGTTTATTTTATTTTATTTTATTTTTTTTTTACTAACAGTAATTATCAGTTGGGGAGATTAAACTTGAAAAAAAAATTAAGAAAAAGTAAAATGGAAAGAAAAAAAACAAACCGGAAAACACATACAAAGTAAAAAAATTCTCCGTAAATAACTTAAATAGAGCTCACACCATTGCGATTGGCTGTTGGTCAACTTCCAATTAAATGTGTGACAGAAGGGTATGGTTTGCCTAATATAAGTCATAAGTCAGTGTCTGCAAGCTGTTAATTTAGATGGGGGAAGGGCGCATCAGAGATTGATCACCTCTGATGGGGGGGTCGATTTGGTGAGGGGAGTGTGATGTTTAAAAGACCCGAAACTGCCCAATGACCCGAAACTGCCCAATGACCCAACTCATAACATCACTGCGAAGCCCTCTAGCGGCTAAAGTGTGTATATTCAAAGTAATAGACGGCGACACGGGTCATATTCACGTTAGTAGTCTGCGCCTATTTTTCAGGTGAAAAACTCATTGTTTTGGAAATTCTTGCAAAAATTAAATAATTGTCGGATTTTAATGAAACTTTCAGGACTTATTTGGAAATGAATGAAATTATTCTTGCGTTCTTTTTTATTTTCAGAAAATTCTAGTAAACGTAATTTTTTACATATGCTACAATCCACATAATTTCATGAAATTTCGAAAAATTAAAAAAAATAAATTGGCCTCCAGAAAAATGTTTTTAATGGTGGCATCTAAATGACATTATCGTTAAAAGGTCACGTGTTTTAACGGTTGTCTTTCCCTTACTGAGAAAACTCACTCACGTTTTGCGACTGTAATTCATTCATTTTATTTTTGCGTTTCATCGTGTCTCGACTGTATTTGAAAATCATCCCTTCAAAATTTTAAAGTAAGTTTTACTTTTTCAAATTCCTGTTTAAGTATTTTATCTATTTATTATTTTATTGTGTCATAGTTAATTAATTTTATTTTTAGTTTCACTTAACTAATTAGAAACTAATTCTAGAAAAAATAATTTTTATTTTAACTGATCATTCTTATTGAATTTCTATTTGATTTACTTTTGTGATTATAAATTGCATTTATCATGAACGGGCAAAAAAAGTGGAAGCTGATCATGCGTCTATGAAGCTCTGTTGGCAGAGAATAAGGAAAGAGCAGAGGCTGCCCGAGGCCGCACCCTCCCATTGCAACAGAGGGAGGGGTCGGTGCTCGCACCGAGGCCAGCGCAGCCGACTGTTGCGTGAGCTGAGGGGAATTTTTGTTCTTGTCTCGGGCGTACACGCTCAAGTCCCCACCTAAAAATAGACCTTGTGTGACATCTCGTCCTAGTGGGGAGACAGAGTAAATACCACGTGTGGGAAGACACGGGCTAGTGTTGAATATTGCGCTTAGGGATAGAAATGAAAATAAGTTGCTGCCACAATGGAAAAGTAAACATGCCTGCATTGCAACCATGTCCAACGACACTAAAAAAATTATTTGACGGAAATGATCAAGAGTCCTTTTAATTCCGTTGAATAATCAGAAATTACAAGCGTGACTTCTTTTTTGTGTCATTTGGAGTCAAACAGGCAGCACTTCCAGGAAGATGTTTGTATTGCTCCCGCATTCAGGGCCAAACTTACCACACGACGACAAACCTGCATCCTTCTAATGATCAACCGCAATAAGGCCAGTTATACATCACCGATGCGGATGAAGCTCTGCATCACAAAATTAATTAATTACCAAATTAATCCTTATACAGAATTGTACAAGAACATGCATGCAATTGAAAAAACGAACAGGCGAGAGCTAGAAGAGACAATGTGCCAATGCGGAGCCACTGCCTTAACCGGGTATTGAACTCACAGTCCTGTCACGGGATCTAACGCTTTTATCCACTGTGCCATATGTCCTTAACAGGAGATAGCTGATAAGTGACATCCATTAAAAAACATGATACGTGGAACTAGAACAGACTATCCCAGTGAGGGAAATAAAGTGTTCAGTTTGAGATTCCAACCACCTGAAGAAGGCCGGAGTGTACAACGGCTGAAACTTTGTAATAAATATGGCGACAAAGATAAGGACAATAGTGCGAATAATGTAAATAGTGATTTATTATTTTATCTACAGGGTGTCCCAAAATGATAACATTCTTTGAATCCTTATAACTTATTCAATTTATGTATTTTGACTTGTAAATAAGATTAATACAAGAGAAATAATATACATATAAAGAATTTGAGTAACATAAACAAAAAAAATCATAGAAAATTAACTTTAATAACATAAAAGCTACTTGGGGCAATGGCAGAATGTTCATATAATTAAGAGTTCACATCAAGTGCTCAAACTGGTTGCCGTTCTGTTCAATACACTTTTCATATCTTAAAAACCTACAAACGTCCAGTATGATTTCTTCTGGTATTTGAGCACATTCTTCTTCAGTTGCTACTCTCATTTCAGCAATTGTTTTAGATTTCCTGCTGTAAATTTTGCCTTTTAGAAACCCCCACAAAAAGAAATCCAAGTTTAATACCCACCTAGATCAGTTGATAAAACCTTGGAAAAATATCAATATAATTTAAATTAAGCAGTTACCGGGCTTATTTCCTTATAATATGGACGTCGGTAATTACAAAACTCGAAACGTCTAGGTACATATAAAATAATTCAGAATTATTTTTTAAATATTGCGGACCGTTGAATTGTACTGTGATTTTCAATTTTTGTATACTAAATAAAATTTAATCTAAAAACAATATCACTTGACCGCTACAAAATAACGTAAAAATTTATAATTTTATAAATTATTATATTTAAAATAACAAATAAAAACAATTCTTATTATAAAAATTCATTATTTATCAAAAAAAATATTGAAACCTTTCAAGAAAATAGTTTCCATAATGTATTTATGCCTAAGAACATTTAAAAAAATTTCTAATTTATTATATTTTTACTCAATTTTTAGTTTAGGGTTCTTGTTTTCATGTTTTCCCTAAGTTTTCCTACCTTTTTAGAAGAAAAATATAGATAGGAGAGGTGAACAAAAGATGAAAAAAAAAATTGCAAAGATTTTCTAAAAAGTAATACTTTTTGTAATATTTCGTTGAATTTTTCTTCAGCATTTCAAAACATTGCCTACGTTCACTATGAAAGATCCTACATGTATACAACTTTTGTTTTACTAACAAGAAACTTTAAATTAATGATTTCTCTCGTGAGAAAACCGATATATTTTCTTTTAAAAATATGTTTGTATAGTCAAATGAATAAATTAGAAACAGATCAGATTTTACTTTTTAATTATTAGTCTTGCGTCGTGAAAATGGCAGAGTTACCTCCATGAAAAACTATATAGATTTTTTTAATATTGTGACCCGCCTTGTAATACGTTATATTTCATGATGTACAGCGGTCAGAAAATGTTGGCCCTGCCTTCAACGAAGAAACAAAATTTGAGGAAAATTAGAAAATTTAAAGTAAAGGAAATATTCTGTAAAGATTTTCGAAAAAAAAAAACATTTTGTAAAATTTCGAGAAAAAAAATAAAAACATTTCAACATTTTAATCTAATGCCGATTTTCAATGCGGTTTTACAAAAAAGAAACTTTCGAAATATTTTCTCTCTTGAGAAAAACGATATATTTTTCTTTTAAAAATATGTTTGTATAGTCAAATGACAAAATTAGAAACACATAAGATTTTATTTATTCCTCTCAAGACTATAGATTCCATAATATATTTCTTAAAAAGAATTTAAAATTTTTTTATAATAAAATAACGTCTTATTTTTATTGTATTTTTAGTCTGTTTCTTGTTTACTTGTGTTCCTTAAAAGTCTCTATATTCTTACTTTTAAATGTTTTTCTAAAAAGGAAAACTTTTTAAATATTTCGTTGAATGTTTTCTTTGCCTACGTTCACTAGGGACAATTCTACATGTAAACAATGTTTGTTTTACTAAAAAGAAACTTTCCAAATAATATTTTCCCTCTAGAGAAAAACGATATAGTTTCTTTTAAAATATGTTTGTATAGTCAAATGAATAAATTAGAAACAAGTACAAAAAGAATAAAGGTTTTCCCTTATTTCTAATACTGTTGAATTTTTTAGCAGTGTGGAAAGCAGTGTTGAGCTGGGTGATAGGTGAACCTATTTACTACTACGATCGATAATCTAAGATTAAGTGTAAATATATAGCCCTTGTTAAGATTATGTATATATAATAAAGGGTGCATGTCGAGAGTGTGAGCGAAAATTAACAACAAAAATAAATAAAACAAATAAAAAAAATGAAAATAAAAAATAAAATAAAAAAAATGAAATATCAAACTATTAGGTTGGTGCAAAAATAATGACGTAATAATGTCGATTTTGACGTTAAAAATACGTCAAAAAACGACATTATTACGTCATTATTTTTGCACCAACCTAATAGTTTTCAGTAGGTACCTCCACTTTTTTGCGGGAAAACAGCATAGCGTAATAGAAAATCCCACAAACTTAACAAAAATAAAGTTTTATCGTCAAATTGCTTATGTTATTATTAAGATGAAAGACCAAAGTATTTAATTATTTTTTGAAATTTTTTAATATTTTCTAACACGTTCGAAATTTTGGTTAAAGTCTTTTGTTTACGTCATCGCGGGGACGTTAAAATAACATTTTTTTTTGCGCTTTTTTTCCCCCGTTGAAAACACATTGATTTGGAAATTCTTGTAAAATTCAAGTCATTGTCCGATTTAAATGAAATTTTCAGGACTTATTCACAAATGAATGAAATTATTTTTTAAGTATTTCGTTTTAGAAAATTTTGGTAAAAAATATATTTTTTTTTAAATATGTTACACCCAACTTACTTATTGTCCTGAAATTTCGTTCAAAACCTTTTTATTTCCTGAATTTTTTTTTTGTTTAAAGTCATTAGAGATGGTAAATTACCTACTTTTTTTTTTCAAATTTGTGCTAACTGAAAATCTGCTCTGAATTGAAAAATAAGGAATTCAATAAAACTATGATATTACTTAATTAGAAAAGCTTTTCATTGCTTTTGTAAATAAGTAATATTATGGTCAGTATTGCCTGAAGAAATAAATTTTTTCTGATGAATAATTAAATTTTACAAGAATTTTTTATTTGTTTTACATTTTAATTATAATAATTTAATAGTTTAAAAATCGTGGAAAACTCTGTATTAGGCTATTTCCTTGTGGTAATTAGAAATTAAGTAGAAACAAAATTTACGAGTTCAAAATTGCAAAATTTAATAAACTTGTGCTAATTTTTTTTTCAAATATTTTTTTATGTTGTATTTTTTTACTTAATACGTTCCTTATTTCCATGTACAGTAGACTGAAATTACCATTATTATAAAGAGTTTTGTCCCTTTATTCTAATAAATAAGTATAACAGTAAAACTAAAAATAAAAGCGTTCACTCAGATTTCTAATAATTTTCATTTATGGTCATCCGTAGTAGCTGTCATCACTCGTCAATCAACACATAGATCAAATATTGGATCAAAATTACAGTACCAGTCGTTAATAATTCGTTGTATATTACTTTTTTATGCTATAAATAAGTAATATTTCTTTTAAATCCGATTAATTTAACATTAAATTTTTTAATTTTACTAAAATAATGTGTCAGAAATTTTTTTAAATATTTTTAAAATCGATAAATTTGTTTGCTTACAAATTTTTTTAAATGAAGAAAATGGCCGTTTTTAAGAATTAAAAAATTTGAAATTAAATTTGATATTCCAATGTATATAGTTTCTATCTGAAATACACCAGAATTGTTTACTTAATGGAAATAATAAATTTAATGATTAATCTTTCAATTAAAGCTAAAATGAAATCTTCAAAAAAGTTTTTTCGTTGTAAAAAAATCATTTTAAACGTAGGTATCGAAAATTTATGCCGAAAAAGTGGAGGTACCTAGTTTTCACGCAATAAAGCCATAAAACGCAAAGGAGTTAATGAGTGTCAGAGAATATGAGACAAAAATACTATTAAGGAGAGAGAACAATAAAAGAACAGGAATTTAAAAGATCGAAGGTGATGATTGACATTGAATTTAAATTTTTGAAGATCCAAGTTGACTGGGAAATAAGAGTTCCACAAGCGAGAATTGCGAGAGTTGAAACTTTTAGCATTGGACTATATTTATTCGAATATTTCATATGTCATGTATTTCAAATGCGCACACACACACACCCACATATATATAGTTATATGTATCAATATATATATATATATTTCTGTGTGTGTACATATATGTGCGTGTACACACACACACACACATTATATATATATATATATATATATATATATATATATTGTTAGGAACCTTTATCTAATTTTATTCCAAAACCAACACTAACGTTTATATTTTAGAATTACTCGGAATGAGGAGCCACTACTTTCAGAAAGTATGAAAAAGTAAAATGAAATTGGCTATTAACACTTCTTGATCAAACTTGGATGCACCCGAGCAAAGATTATCTATCTTATGAAACGTACAATCTTTTATCATGTAACCTTCTTGGTCATGTGATAACGTGATGATTTGATATTACAGCCACCTTGAACTTTTAGAAGTACGACAGAAAAAGGAAAAGCGTCAATGACCTCTTTTCGCTCACACATATAAAAATCCATTCGTGAGGCCCGAAAATAAAGACCGCCACCAAGTCGGTACCTCTTCAGAATTTAAACAGAATGGAAGTCCAGCTAAAATTACTGTGATCTGCTATAAATTTCGATGTGAGGAATTGATAGAAATTTATTAAGGTTTCTGAGGTGAAAAGATTCAGTAAAGTGTTGATTCAAAGATAATCAAATTCCGGCGTGATAAAAATCAGATACAATGAAACAAAGAAAGATACATTATCCTGAGAGCCAAGGAAAAGAAAGATTCAACTTATTCTTCGCTAAACCCATGGACAAGACAAAAAAAGAAAGAAAAGAAATCCATTTCACATATAAACTTTTATCCAGCAAGGAGAAGAGAAAATAGGGAAAAGATAAAAGATAAAAAGAAATCTAAAAGAAAAGAGAAACATAAAAACACAAAAACGAAGAGAAAATGAAAAAGACCCGGATATAAGAGAGATTTTCTCTGGTCCCAAATTAGAGCCTGTGTTAATGTATATTAAATAGACCAAACCCGGATATAAGAGACTTCTTCTCCGGTCCCGACAACTCTCTTATATCCGGGTTACACTGTAACACGTAAGTCGTTTGTTACTATTGTCTGTATTATTTTTGCTCATTTTTCATTTTTATCATTTGTAATTTCATGCAAGTTTGGCACAAAGCCGTTTGTCAAAATAATATTTACCTTTCTAAAAAGATAACTTTCTTCCCATTATTTTGTCCCGTAATATTTATTTTTATCTCATCGTTTTGTCTTACTCCGTCTTTCATCTTTTAATATAACTAAACATATACCCCATTTGTATATTTTAGTCATAAAATAGTTGTTTGTTATCCCTATATTTTGTCCTCTGTTGCTTGTCACCTACCGTATTTGCTCACTGATTCCATTTAGCTCGGCAGTGTTTGATCAATCAGGGAAAGACTATAGGGAAAAGAATTGGTAATTTTATATTATACGTTACTGTGCCTCCTACTACTACCATAACAGTAAAAGAGGGAGGTATTTAATAATATATATATGTATGCATGTATGTATGTATACTAAATAACGTCAAATCTGAAAAAAGGGAAATCCGAGTCGTTACTCGCGTTCGATGCTCTCGCGGTTTTTAGTGAGAGCGTGGATCTTGACTAGCTACAGCTACATAGATGTTCTTTGTATATATATATATATATATATATATATATATATATAGCTTCAAAGTAGACGTCAAATCTCAGGCACCTATCGGCCAACGCTTTGTCAAAGATATTCGTTGGCAATATTAGATATAAATGAATAAAAAGACAACTTAATAAAGTGAATGAGGAGGGAAAGGTGGAACTCGACTAAAAGATAAAATTTAATTATATAAATTAAAATCGAATAAGGGGCTTGGTGTAAATAAATAGTTCCACAAGAGTATATAAAATAGTTCTTGATGATCGCCGGTAGAAAAAGTACAGGCAACTAGTAAAGGATGAAAGGAAAGATGTAAGTGGCACACGCCTCTGCCTTACCGGTCAAGCTTGGGAGCTAAGTCCAGACCGTCGCTCTGACCTTTTCCTGTACTGTTGACCAATTTTTCTTCAGATTTTTCCGGGAAGGAATGACACTCAGTCCAACCAAAGAGACCCTGAAGATCAACGCCCGTCCGTTCACCTAACCCCGTGAGCATTTTGTACTGTTCAAGCGATTTCTGTACCACTTCAATCTCACTGCGGCACTTGACAAAATGGGATACGTCATCTGCGTACGCTGAAACCCTAGCTTAATCCCCATCAGAGAGAGCGATTCCACGTAGGGCCAACCTACACGTAGGCCAACCTACACGCCCTGTCCCTGAGCTGACGAAGGAGACGCTCCAACACCAAAGTGTAAACTAGGGGCGACAGAAGACAACACTGACGTACCCACCGAGACAGAAAAAGCATGCTACCGCCTACCGTTCCCCTTACACCACGGGACGGGGGCGATACAAGAGTTGATCCATCTGTTTGAGTTTCAGGCATGTACCAATTTTAAACCATACCAAAATCTTAAACTGAGCCAAATTGATCAGCGCGGCTTGTTCATCGTCTTTTACACTCTCTACGATCGTGCGGCTCAGATGCAGGGTGCTCTGCAGTGTTTAGACCTTTACAACATAACTCTGCTCCCAACAGAATCTCGGCAACAGACTAAAAAAGCTCCGTCATGATACACTATTTACATTATTCGGACTATTGTCCTCATCTTTGTCGCCATGTTTATCATAACGTTTCGGCCATTGTACGCTCTGGACTTCTTCAGGTGGTTGGAATGTCGAACTGAACCCTTTATTTCGCTCACTAGGATAGACTGTTCTAGTTCCTCGTGGCTTGTCTAATGGATGTCAGTTATCTCCAATTAATTCCCCTCTCAAAGTTCTCCACCGTCTTAACGAGGAATTGAACTCACACTCTTTGGGTATTTTCCCTGGATCTAACTAACACCTTTATCCAGTGTACCATGTATCCCTAAGGTCATCTGTGTATGAATATCCGGGTATTATAAATAATATCAATTATAAATCTAATGTCTTCAGCATCATTTTTTTATCAATGCTCATATTGCAATTTTTGCTGTTATCATTGCATATTTTTTAACAGATCTCATATTGCAATTTTTACAGTTATCGCTTTTCTCTGGCACTCCTTATTACTGGTTCCTATATTGTATTCATTTCTATGTTTGGTCGGCTCAGGAGTTTTTTGTAGCCTAGCATATGTGTTGATTTTTTAAGTTTACGAATTTTTCAATGAAGCTCTTTGTCTATGATCTCGACTTGATCCCACAGAGGGCGGAGACCTCCCTTTTCTCTATATATGTGGTCAACCACGCCTGATTTTTTTCACTTCCCCTCGTGTTACAGCTTTCTGGTATTCTTGAAGCCTTACCTTAAACATGGCGACAAAGATGAGGACAATAGTCCGAATAATGTAAATAGTGTATATAATATCTCGTCTCAGAAATATAGACCGATACGCCGTCATAATATTGACCAAAGTATGTAACTCTGTGTTTAGAAGAATTACGGGCTTGTAGTCATCTAATTCCTTACAGATGTCCTTGTCCTTCTTCAACAACGTGATCACACCTCTAAACATTCGGTGTAAGAGGGACCGCTGCTGAAACCAGTTGTTGAACACGACAGTCAAACTCGCCAGAAACATGTACCACAACCTCAAGTACAATTCATAGGACAGATCTCCAAGGCTCGGAGACTAGCCACGGCCAACCCACTTCAATGCCAAGTAGAATTCGCCCCCTGTAATCTCCTCCTCATGGCTTTAGTCGGCTCAAGCCGAGGAAAGTCAACCAAATACCTGGGAAACTCTTCGTCATGGGTTCCATGATCCTCGGCAAACCGGCTCTCAAAATGCCGCCGAAATTCCTCGCACATTTCAACAAAAACTATTTTGAAACTGTTTCGCGAGGATCTTGGTAATTTTCTTTTTTTTCAACTTGACAGCCTAATAATAATCGATAAAAAATATGTTTGAAGATTGTTTATTTGTTTGCTTTGTGCACGCATTTTCCTCTATAAATATACAGGAATTTCACAAGTGAAATATGAGCCGTGTACCAGTTATCAACGCCGAAATTAGAATCGTCGAGTCAAGTTCAAATTAGGGCCGTGGCTGTCCTGTTTACATTAGAACTAATGCCCGTGTGAAAGGCATAAATAGCTTTCTAGCTTTAGATAGCGACCAATCTAGGGGAAGGCAAACTCTGAATTTCAAATCGTGGAGAAAGCTTCGGCATAAAACTCTATTCTCTTTTTTCTAGTAATGCATAGCAATTTATAGAAGATAAAGTAAATCTGGAGATCCATGATCACCAACGTCCTGATGGAGCATGACAAAAATATTACACAAAAAGAGTTGAGGAAACTGAAAGCTTGAAGATTTAATTTGATGGAATGCTGAAAATGTTGTTAAAAATTATTATACGCGATATCAAATTTAAAGCGAAAAAAAATAGTCGTTGGAGACCTTTGCATAAATAAATAAATAAAATTCCCTCCATGCTAGTTGGAAAGCCACTAAGACAGCAAGTAGCTACTGGGAGTAAATAAAGTAGAATGCAGAAGCATTATTGGGAGCGGGAACAATAGAAGAGCCCGGCACGCATTAGCGACATGGTCACTGAGAACAGTCGGTCAGGTGAGGCCAAAGCTCGTGCTTTCAAGCAAAATATCTCCAGTCATAGATATTTCGAAGCTTTCATATGAGCGCAGTTTCGTATACGAACGTAAATAACGGGAATTTTGGAAATAATTTTTTATTGACTCGAGAGATTTTTATCACTTTAAACGTTATTTTAGAGGATAACAATATTTGAGAAGACGCTCTGGTTATTTATTAAACAATATATTTTATATGTAATTTCAACTGTCGGAAAGCCGAATTATTTCTTTAATAATATTTCCTGAACAGTCAGGACATTATCAAGTATTATATTTATTTTTAATTTTAGCTAAATGCATGCATTTTTATGTATGTATGTAAATACAAAATCGTATATATATATATATATATATATATATATATGAAATGTCAGTATATACTGACCTAGATATTTCCTGCATTACTGTTAAAACAGAATAAAATGTGTATTTTGGACAATTTATTTACAAAGTGAAAAGTGCAGTAATATATTAAACGGACGTATCTTTAATTTTATACAAATTTGGGTGAATTCTTGCTCTCTCTGTCAATCTTATATATATATATATATATATATATATATATATATATATAATCATGCAGAGAGAAAGTAAGATATTGATTCGTGTTTGCCGTTGTGATTCGATTATCATGTCCACCCTTTCTAAATAAATGAACGGCATTAAATAATTTTGAAAAAAATAACTATAAGAACATCTTAACATTCCTAATTTCCATAGATACATCGCTTACTCCTATTAACTCCCACGCTGTTACTTTCTGTCAAACTCTCTGCCTCGGCAGAGAGGAACTCGGTCGAGGCTTTGCCGCATGGTTAAGTTTCGTCCGGGGAGGTAGACAGTTCCTTAACCCGTTTAGGCGTGTTCAAAGGGAATATTTTTGGCTGAGCCTACGGGCTCGGAGTACCCAAAATAAACCGACCTTGTGCCACATACACCCTCGAGAGTGGGGGCTGTTAAATATTAACTCCCACGGTGTTACATAATTACGAATTTTATTAGCACTTTCATGAACGAAAATGATTTTATCTATTAGTAAAGTTTTTCTTTTACGTGTTCTTATAGGACGTGTACGATAATGGGTCTCCACATTTTCCTATCCTTTGTAGTAATTAACTAGGTGTCGCTTATGATTGTCCCTCCTATTATATGTTTTGTTATCCATTTACACATAATCTGTATGTAGGTTATTCGCAATTTTATTGAATGTCTCCTGTGGGTGTCAAGTTCTCCAAGCGTATATCCGTTAACTCTTTCTAAATTTAAGTATAAAATGAGTTAGCTTAATATAACATTTTTCTAATTAATTCTAAAGAAATAACTGAATTAATTTATACAATTGGCAATTATCTTTAGTAAGATAAAATTTAATAATTATCACAAGCAAAACAGTAGAATCTTCGGAAATTGTACATTAGCTGTAAACCATAATATATCTGACCATAATTTCGGTTTGAAATGCAACTTTAATTAAAAGAGAACACAAAATTCAAGCAGTTATGTTCTGCTTGAATTTATTCACATCTGCACAGTGGTAGACAGTAGTTCTTTTGTGTTCTAACCAGAGTGTCTACTCAAATTATTTGCATATATAGAAAATAATTAAAACAAGTTCTAGGGTAGTCAGGTTTTATTCAAACAAAAAAATGTAAGCGTACATTTTATAAATGAATTCAAAAGATTAAACGCCGAAACGAATAATACCGATATTTTATTTGGATCAATTAATATTTATTTTGATACATTTCTATATAATAATATTAACATATAAATTATATGGTAATACATCAACATTTACATACGGTAACCGTCGACAGTCACCCGAATAATTTGCTAATACTTTTACTACTAGCAATTTAATACAAATTACAGCAGTCATCATTGCTTTCCATGGATTTTCTTTGCTTGTTAATTTTTTTATATACTTTGTATCTATGTTTTCAATGATGGATTATAAGTCTTTTATTGAATTAATATTCGAGGACTATTCCATTATGGTAGTGTCTTTGAAACATTTACTGCTTACTGAGAGTTGACATTGCAGAATATGAAGAACTATTGCTTTAGATTAATATATATTCTTTAGCTTAAAGCTTCGTATGTGGGACTTATATCAATCAGAAAACGACTTGTCCAATTTCACAAATTTGTCTAGACATAATTAAAAGGATATAGAATTTTTCGGCCTACATTACGAATCTAAATCCTTGATCCCCTAACCCACCGAATGGCATGAATAAAGTTTATATTTCAAAATCCGTAAACAAGAGTCTGATGTAAAAGTTTTGTGAAAAATAAAGCTGGGCGGTTGATTAAAAATTACATATAAAAAATCTTGTGAATAGGTGTGGTTTAAAGAGTTCGATTTGTGTGCTTTTAAATAATGTGGAAATTAGATTATGATAACGAAAATTTCAAATTTTGATTCGAATTTGGAGCCGAATTTTGACTAAGTAGCTGGATTGGTTTAAGGCCCAGAAGTGTTTTGGCATTAACGGGTAGATACCAATGGAGCGTTCCCGGGAAGAAAGAAAAACGACGAACAGGAGATTAATAGGAGAAGGAAAAAATTTTTCTTATAATTTGCTGTATGGACGTCTGTATTTACAAGTGTCGATATTTTTATATACATGAAATAATTATGAATTTAAAAAAATACTGTGAATCAATGAGATTTTGAATTTGTGATTACTAAATAGAATTTGAATCTAAAAAGAATATGACTTGACATCTACACATTAATGTATATTTTAACAAAATACTTAAAGGAAATATTCTGCAAAGTTTTTCGATAAAAGAAACCATTTATGTAAAATTTCGACAAAAAACATTTCAGCATTCTAATCTAATCTAAGTTTCTGCATTCTTGCTTTTAAAGGAAAATATAAAAAATTGAGGTGAACAAAAGATGCAAAAAAAAAAAAAAACATTGCAAAGTTTTTCTGAAAAGGAAACCTTTTTGTAATATTTCGTTGAAGGATTTTTCAGAATTTCAAAACTTTGCCTATGTTCACTCGGGAAGATCCTATATGAAAAGAATTTTTGTTTTACTAACAAGAAACGTTCAAAATAATATTTTCTCTCTAGAGAAAAACGCTATATTCTCTTTTAAAAATGTTTATATAGCCAAATGAATAAATTAGATTTAACTTTTGAATTATTGCTCTTTCATCATGAAAATGGCAGAGTTACCTTCATAAAAAATTATTAGGTTGGTGCAAAAATAATGACGCAATAATGTCGTTTTTTGACGTCAAAAAACGAGATTATTACGTCATTATTTTTGCACCAACCTAATACATCGAAGTTTTAATATTATGAGCCGACTTGTAATGTTTTATACTTCATGAGGTGCACCGGCCAGAAAATGCTGCCCTTGCTTTCAACCAAGAAACAAACTTTGAGGAAAATTAGAAAATTTAAAGTTAAATTAATTTTATTTGAAACAAATATAACTTAATTGTAGCTTAAAATGTTTTACACAATCATTTCTTAACGACGGTGTCTTTTTTTATGTCGAGTTTCTCGCTGTACTGACAGGCGAACGTAAGTGGGAGAACACTTAAAACAATGGCCTTTTAATGATAAGGTCGTGTATGAACATCTATAATTTATACAAACAAAAAATTTTGAAAATTATTTTTAAAAATTTGTGCTTGATGATTTGTATGAAGCTTTTCAATTTTCGATGAGTAAATATAGTCATCACTTAATAACTATATAAACTAACGCGATCAAAGTTTTGAAGAATTTTTAAAAGATTTTTGAAACTTTAATTTTTTATTAAAATAAAAAAATTAAAACAATTCATGTAAAAATTCATTATTCATCGAAAAAGACTTTTAGGGCTCTAAAGAGATTAATATATGTTATTTATAAAAGCAATTAAAATAAATGCATATCTCCTTAGATAATCTCATAGTTTTATTGCATTTTTATTTTAATATTTAGAGGAGATTTTTTCAGGGAAATAGTAATTGAAAGAAAAATTGGTTTCCATTCTCCAAGGTGTCGTGCTTTTAGCTAATAAAAATTCTTTACGATCAGAATGTAATTTCTCGAAATTTAATGAAATTAAATAAGTCTGGAGTAACAGCAATTAAAAAAAATATTTTCATCAAGATTTTCTAAAAATAAAAATATAAAAATGTAATTTGATTCATTTATAAATATGTCGTGAAAGTTTCATTACAATGCGACAATTATTTCATCTTTGCAAGAATTTTCAGATCAATGTGTTATATTACCGAAAAAACAGAACAACAACTTTTGACACACTACTAACTAAAAAAAAAAAAGAAAAAGATTTTTAACCGAACGTTGTAGAAAGTATTAAAAAATTATAAAGTAATGAAAAGAATTCTTAGGTCTTTTCGCTTATGAATAATAAAATAAAGATTTTGAGAGTAAAATTTGTAAACCTAACACGAGTAAGATATCGTTGAAAATACTTGAGTAACTAATTAGGACAGATAGCTTGAAAAGGTGACACTCACAGAATATATTGAAGGTAAGTGTGACAGGAAATATTACATAGCGCAAACATCTATCTTTATTTATTCATTCATTCATTTATTCCAGTGTAATAACCTTATTAAAACTCTTTCTCTCAATCAGAGCCTGTTTCTATCTATAATTTATCTATCTAAAATCGGATTTGTAATGCGAATTTTCAATACAGAAAATTTTTATCTACTAAAGTGCAAAATATACAATATTATTTTTGCACCAACCTAAAGAAAGTAATGGGGGGTCAGTAGAAGAAAAAAAATTGAAAGAAAGAAAGAAAGAATATGTAGTAAAAGTGAAAAACATCAAGGGAATAGAAACCTGAAAATGTAAGAGACAGAAAAAAAAAGAAATACAGAGAGAGAAAGAGAGAGCGAGACAGACAGACAGACAGAGAAAGAAAGAAAGTCACGTTTGTATGTACAGTGTAACCCGGATATAAGAGAGTTGTCGGGACCGGAGAAGTATCTTATATCCGGGTTTCTCTTATATCAGGGTTTGGTCTATTATATATATATATATATTTAACACAGGCTCTAATTTGGAACAGAGAATATCTCTTATATCCGGGTCGCTTATATCCGGGTTACACTGTATACATTTTACTTAGAATAACACTAATATGGCCCAACGCTACATGAGAAGGCAAAGAATGACAGAAAGATTGTGTTATGTCGATCTACAAAATAGATAAATATTACTTGCCTAGAAACATCACATTCCAAATCCTTTTTTTTATTTAACTGTAGCCGAAGACTGACCTCAAGCCAAGAATGAAAGAGGTACATTATAGTACGCAACCACACACACACACAAACTAATATCTATCTCACTATCTATCTCACTATCTATCTCACTATCTATCTCACTCTGGTAATGTCTATCTATCTATCAGGCCGATAGAAGAAATAAAATACTGTTTAAAATAAGCGGAACGTCTATTCAAATACGGGTAACACTAAAATGGACGTTTCAAGTAATAAAAATATATAGCATCAATAAATCACACATCCATTAATTCTTTAGAAATTCCGGCAGCTGAAATTACTAGGGTACATAATGAGGAAGGAGGGATTAGAAAATCTGATACTCACAGGACAGATAGACGTAAAGAGGGAAAGATGAAAGCAGCGCGTAACATATCTGAGGAGCTTGTCTAAATGGTTGGTAGAACAGGGTTTGGGAGAAATAATAAAGAAACAAAATTTATTAATAGCTACAAGAGACAGAAACATGTGGAGGGCCATGATCCCTTACGTCCTGAAGGGATACCTTACATTAAAGAAGAAGAAAAGGTGGGAGGTAAATTTTGTACTGAGGATTTTTTTTATATTAGATTTGTTTTATTTTCGATACTGTGCCGTATGAAAGGCAATGTTGTAGTAGTAAATTTAATTCTCAACGGGGTTTTTGATTTGTTTCCGAATACCGCAAAATATTTTACCTTCCTCATAAAAAAAGCACATCGATTTGGAAATTCTTGGACAAATCAAGTAATTGTGGGAATTTAATGTACCTTTCAAACTTATTCACAAATGAATGCATTTATTTTAGAAACTTATCTTTTAGAAAATCTTGGTAAAATTATTTTTTTGTATCTGCTACCCCCACCCACTAATTTAATTTTAGGAATTTTTTTTATATCTTAATGCTCATATTAGTTATAGCAGACGTCTTTGGCGAATTTAAATAAGCAAATTTTATTTTTCATACAAGACACCCAGTTACCGAAAAAAATCTGAACTGAAACTTATAATAGACCATTTAATAAAGCTAAGACTCTATTTAATTACAAAAGTTTTTCATTGCTTTTTAGCGACTAGTGCAACTGAGGGAAAGCAATATTAGGCAAGCCAAGTCACGGAGAACAGTCACTAATTTTGTACGTTGTAATGTACGCAGATCCTGATCATTACAGCTTTATTCTTATCTATCTATCTATCTATCTATCTATCTATCTATCTATGTGTTCTGATATCTATCTATCTTTATATATTCCAGTCTATTGGCCATCTCGCTGGCTTTCTCTCTATCTATCAAAGTCTTTTTTTATCATTCTGTCTGTCTGTCTATCTGAATATGCTCATCACATTTTATAAAGTTTGTTTTCAGTAATATCATGTAGTTATCATAACAAGTTATGTCTTTTTAATATAATGTCTATGAATAATGAATGTTATCTATATGATGTATTGTTTCTATATTCTAAATATGGATATGCAGATTAACGCTTTGCTATTTATTAATGAAATCTATGTTATTAATTTATTTATATTGTAACATATACGTACACAACCGATTTTCCGGTATAGATGTTTCCATAACAGTGGATGATTTAAAATTTGGTCTAACAGTAATCATGTTATAATAATATAAGGAATAGACATTTCGGATAATAATCTACTATAGTTCATAGATCTAAAACTAGCAATTCCAGTGTTCGGAGCTTAAAAGATATTTGACAAGAATCTGCCGTACGCGAAAGGATTCTAAATGATACAGCACAAAATGGTCTTTCAATTTATAGGATACAAATCCTGTATCATTCCAACAAATGACTAAAAAACACAAAGTAGATTTGCACACCCGCAAAATCGGATCAAAACGATTAAAAACAGATTTCGCAATAAGGTGTGAAATTAATTTTCTGACCAATGAAAGGAGGCGATTTGTTAAACCAAAAAATGATAACGAGCCAGTGTGAAAAAAAAGTCAACAATAAATACCGAGTTTCAAGTCAGTCGCCAGTCAGAAGGGCGCAGAGATCATAGAAGACTGACAGCAAATTCCATCACTGACTCAATCCGACACTAAGAGCCGAAAGTGGATTAGGAAAGGACAACAACAAATACAACAACAAATTTAAAACTGACTCCAAAACAATTCATACGTACATTTTCCTTTTATCTTTTATTCCTCATCCACACACTCTCTTTTTCAACTTAAATTGATCGCCCCTTTTTCCTTTACACCTATACAAAAACAAAAGAAACAGACATTACACTGGTACTCTGTTGAAAGACAGCGAACACAGACATTTTTGTAAAAATCACATTTTGCTTAAACGAACTAAAGCATTAATCTTTTTTACCCCATTCACAAGACAATAAATATACAATGTCCTATTTTCTACAAACGTTCCTTATCGTGTTGTTTCTTCTTGAAATTTGCGTTGTATTTTGTGGGCAGGGTATCCCGTATTAAATTCTCCTTTAATCCGGGTACGCTGAGCCCCCACAAGTGGTGACCAATCAACGTGAAATGAACTCGCAAATTTCCAACTGAAAGAAAAGCTTCAACAAAATAAGCAACACATTTTTTTAACATATAACCATAATCATCAAGACACATAGAAAATGGATACACACACTACGGAACCTATGGAAGCCGCTATAACAATTAACTTACCAACTTACAACCCAACTAACGTACAAATTTAGTTTGCACAGTTAAATGCAATTTTCAATGCAAAGAAAATTACATCGCAAAGTTCGAAATACGTCTACGCCTACGTCGTCGAAAAACTTCCCGCAGATGTAGCATCCGAGGTAGTGGATCTACTTAATGACATGCCGGAAGAAAAACCTTATGATACGTTGAAAGCTGCAATTATTAGACGTGTCGGTAAATCGGAGGAAAGAAGGTTACACGACTTATTCAATAATGTGAACCAGTGATATATGAAACCTTCACAGCTTTTAGGAAAAATGCGATCCTTATTAGGAGACAACACCATGTCAGAAGTGGTGTTAAAGAAACTGTGGATGGATAAACTACAAACACATACAACACAGATACTCGCATCACTCCCCGATGATTTACAGTTGGAGAAAATAGCAGAAATAGCAGACAAAATACATGATAACAACCAAGACAAAAATGTATACGCCACATCACATGCACCAACAGATACAGCAACATTACCAGACAAGTCATCTGAATTGTCGCAGCTGTATAAGCAAATGGCGAATCTCAGCTTACGTGGTGAAAGTTGCAGGTTTGATTGTTCGGCATATTAACAATCTTCTAAACAAGTATAAAGGCAAGTGTTCGCCTCTCAAGCTGGACAAAATACAAGAGGCATTTGTGATCACGCCAAATGAGAAACTGGTGAAGTATGTTAGCTGTAAAGACCAGGATTTGGACACGAGAGGTGTGAATTACAGCAAGGCTACACAACTAGAAAGCTATGATTACCAGCTGACACTCAGGACCACACCTAGTCTAGCAATCTTTGAAACGACAGTCAAATATAAGGTACAAAATAACACCATTGAACTTTTAGGTGATATAAGTAGAACTAATATGTACGGTACTCAGTCAAGGTGTACGTCAAACCTAAAACTTAAAAAGTATTGTTACTGTAAATGACTCCAAGATACACATTCACACACACACACATACATACATACATATACATATATATATATATATATATATATATATATATATAGTGCTATTCGATAAAATTGACTCACCTGATTTCTTTTATTTTTTTCGCCTATTGTTTTTGCGGTCAAACTAATTTTTAATCTTACTAACATAAAGACCCCTTCCCGACCACCTAGTAAAAATGTTTACTCACCCTAAGGTATTCAATTGATAATTATAATTTTGGATGTAAATGAGATTTAGGGAAAAACTTTGTGCAAAAAAGTCACTCACTTATTTCCCGCAACTAGTAATCAATAGAAACATAATTGAACAGCTTTAAATAAAGAATAATAGAGGTATAATTTATTTATAATACTTCGAAATATTTAATAATCTATGGGTCCTCCTTTATTTTGAATAACTTTTTCAACCCTTTTTGGCATTGACTTGATTCGGTTCTGGCAAATCTCATCCCGAAACATTGAATTTCATTCGGGTATGAAATTCACAATCAAATCCTCTTTGTTGCTCAACTGCTTTCCCAAGAGCCTGTACTTTATAATGCTCCATAAGTTTTCTATGGGGTTGAGGTCAGGAGATTGGGGCAGCCATATCATAACACTCACCTACTTCTCATGAAATATTCCTTCATCAATTTTGATTTCTGATAGGGAGCATTATCCTGCATGAAAATGAACTTGGTGGGGTCGATTTGCACCCTTTCAGCAGAAGGGAGCAGACAAGACTCTAAAATTCTCTTGTACTGCTGTTAAATAATATAGAGAGAGCTCTGTAATTATTTTAAAATGTAGAATTTATCCATTGTTCTTATGGATTTTTTGGCAAAACAATCGTTTCCATGTAAGGGGATCAGACCGGAAATTGGTAGAATTGTAAAATGACATTAAATGTTATATGCATTTTAATATGTTGCTGATATATTTGTAATAAAGTTTGTTGAGTGTTGGTTGGTTGAATACAGATCGCGTACTTGCGTGTTTTTAAAAATTGCCATCACAATTTTATCGCAGTTACAATACGTTTGTCTTTGTAATTTACCCCTAGAAAACTATACAGGAAAGGATCGGTATAAAAATAAGTATACACAACATGTCGATATTCCTCAATGTTTGAATGAAGACATGTTTCCCATACATCCCATGATCTGCTCTCCGACAAGCAATATCGTTTCCGCTTTGTCCGTTCTACAGCTGATGTGATTATAGCCATAACTGAAATTGTTTACCAAGCTCTTCATAATAACGGAGAAGCTCGTGCCGTGAATCTAGATATCTCCAAAGCGTTTGTTAGGGTTTGGCATGCCAGCCTTCTTTGCAATCTTCAGGGTTATGGAATTTCAGGTCGATTGATTGACTTAATACAATCAAATTCCTGTCAAACCGTGTATTGTAGGTCGTTCTCAATGGATTCTCCTCCAGATCCTATCCCACGAATGCAGGTGTTCCCCAAGGCTCCATCCTAGGACCTACTCTGTTCCTTATCTTCATTAACGATCTTCGTGACGTCATAGGTTCCCAAGTAGGCATCTACGCATTTATTTACTATTTAATCCTGCCTGAAAAACAAATCTAGTGTCGCTGACAAAACTAATCTGGCCATTTGTCTCGAAAAGGTCCTCCAATCGGTTGTGTACTGGGGCAGGAATTGGCTGGTTAACTTTAATGCATCAAAAACAAAACTGCTCTCTATTACTCACCACAGAGAACCATCACTGAACTCCATTAGAATGTCTGACGCTCAACTCCGCGAGAGCACCTCTTTGCGACTGCTCGGTCTCACATTGACTGCTGACATGAGATGGAACAAATACATTGAGTCAATAGCTTCGTCCACCACAAGGAAAGTTGGCTCCCTGTGTCGCGCCAGGAAATTTTTCTCGCCGGAGTCGATCCTTCAAATCTACAAATGGACCATTCGCCCTTGCATGGAGTATTGCTGCCATATGTGGTCCAGTGTCCCTTCTGTTTATCTCAAGATTCTTGATAAGATCCAGAGACGGATATGCAATGTAATTCGCCCTGATCTGGCATCTCGTCTGCAGTTGCACTCTCATAGACGTGCCGTCGCTTCCCTTTGTCTTTTTTATAAATACTTTCATGGTAACTGCTCCGAGGAGCTGATTTCGCTGTTTCCCAGACTTCATGAATTTAAGCGTTCTACTAGGCTGGCATCTCACTCACACCCTTTCGCTGTCGAAACTGCTAAATGTAGCCGTCTCTTCTACTCCAATAGCTTGATGCCTCGCACTTCTCGACTGTGGAACTCCTTCCCCTTTTCCTGTTTCCCTGATAGCTATAATCTCCAACTATTCAAATGTAATGTCAATCGACGTCTCCAGATGCCTTGATCTATTCCCTATCCCTCTCTTCATCCTTTCCTCTATCATCACTCCTATTTGCTCTCGCTCCAACTCTTTGTAACCCTCTGCGTGCTCGTGACTTCCCGCCTTGCTTGGGGTCAAGTGCTTATATATATATATATATATATATATATATATATATATATATTATATATATATTGTGTATTGTATATATATTAAAATAAAGAGAAAGAAATAGAACTGTAAGGTTTATAATCCGGTGTTTTTATTTATTATTTTTATTTAAAGAAAAAAAAAAAAAAAACATTGCTCAATACAATTCTACAGAGCATAAACATTATAAATTTACTTAAAAACTAAAAATTCCCGAAGCTATCCATATTAAAAAATTGAAACGAATCCTTAATAAAGTTAACTACGAATACTGCAAAAATGTTTTAAAATAAGTACCATTGATATTTTAAAATGCCAAGGTGTGTAAAAATTGTTTTTACCACTTATTTCGTAAAAAATCTCACAGGCATACTTAGTTACCTCCCCTGAAGCGATGTTAAGCTATGACGCACTGACTCAGTGTTCTTCACTCCACAGGTAAGAAGTTTAATTTTCACATGTAAACAAAAATTATTTCTTCGAAATTAATGAACACTACAATATTTGTCTTGCAATAAACAAGACCTTGATGGTGACATTCTGCTATGTCTTCTGAATAAATAATATGTATCAACACGACGATTTTCTCGACACCAAAACGCTTGTCCATGAATATCAAAGGATTCAATTGAAAATAAGTAGACAAAACTTGTCGAAATTACTCAATGAATCACGTGTCAATGAAAACATGCTGTAAAAATATACGCATTTTAAACTTCACGATCCAGCAGCATACGAGAATATCAACTCCTCGAATTTTAAATGTAGCCTTGTTAGAAGGTAAACTGAAATAGCCAACGGCAACTAAACACGCGATCAATAGCAGCAAACAAGACATACACAACAAAATACAACATGCAACTATTCCTGATCAACTGGAAGAAATTACACACGGACTCGCAAAAATTACCAATATATGAGAAACTCAACATCGTCTAAAAATAAATTTAAAAAAGAACGCACTATACAAAGGAATTTTCTCTCTCCCTAACAAAACGGATAAATTTATTAATATTTCTAAACATAAACTGACTAAGCATGAAAAAGAATTGCTTCTGGGACCCAGCTGCTATATCTACCGTAAGTATAATCGTCCGATTAAAAAAAAAACTGAAATTCAGACGTTATGTGAAAGCATTGAAAAACTCAAGAACGAACAACTGATCACAACAACACGAGCATTTTGTGACTTATTAAAGGCGCAGGCAGTTAAGGATAGAACACGACAGTAGAAACGTTTCATAAATTTTCACAAAACTACTACAAGTTACCGCTAAGTAACTACGTAATAATCTGGAGATACATTATTTACATTATTCGGACTATTATCTTCATCATTGTCAGCATATTTATCACAACGTTTCGGCCGTTGTACGCTCCGGCCTTCTTCAGGTGGTTGGAATGTCGAACTGAACCCTTTATTTCGCTCACTGGGGTAGACTGTTCTAGTTCCACGTGCCATGTTTGATGGATGTCAGTTATCAGTTATCTCCTGTTAATTTCTCTCTGAAAGTGACAGAACCCTAAGAGTGTGAGTTCAATACCCGGTTAAGGCAGTGGAGAACTTTGTGATTAATATGGCGACAAAGATGAGGACAATAGACCGAATATTGTAAATAAGGTACATAATACATCATCTCAGAAATATAGACACAATCTGGAGATAATCGTAAAAAAAAAAAAAGCCGACAAAACAAACATCATTGATGTCTTAAAAAAATCGGGCTAGAACACAAACCTCGGAAAAACACTCAATGACCATAACAAATTTAAAAAAAAAAAAGTCTATGTCCCGGAAAGGGATATATTTGTTCGAAGTAGCAAAGTAGTTTTGGCTACTGTAACCGAGTAGGACAATCTAGCAGGTAACCATAATGAACTGGTCCTCGTCGTAGTGGTAGGCAATATGTTTAGGCAATATGTGTCGGCAGTAGGCGTAGATTATTCATTGTACAAAAATACAAATATGGCACAAGGCCGAAAAGGGGAAAGGGAGAAAAGGATGGTCATCTTCTGTCTCAATGACCGTAACAAATTTTAAAACATTAAATCCAACCAACCAACCCAAAAAAAAATAAATAAAAATAACAAACGTTTCATTGCGAATAATGCAGAACAGGACAGTTTAAAACTTATATCATAGGTCCTGTTACATATATTGCATTATAAAAACTCACAAACATAACTACCCTTTACCTCCTATTATATCGCAAATTCCGACTCCTGTGTATCAAATTAAAAAAAACAAAAAAACATCAACCATCTTATCACACCATACTTTCTCAGTGAATACAGCATAAAAACAACTCTTGAAGTAATTCAAATTCTAAAAGTGAAAAACCTAACAATGAAACCATAGCCTCACTGCTCATCCCGTGATGCCGCTGAGCTCTTATAAAAAACGTGTCCCGTGAAAGATCCCAGCACCAACACCAGCAACTATATATGTAGGCAAGGGCTTACAATTTCTGATTTTTGGTTTAAAAGATTTAAATATATATGCATGTGTGTGTGTGTGTGTGTGTGTGTGTGTGTGTGAACATACAAACGATACTGCAAACCAATTTTTTTTTTAATACGTTAGGATGTGGTTGGAATTTTTGTTAATGTATATGAAGTTGTTGTTTGCTTTGCTGTATGGCTTGTATGTTCTATGGTTTAGGTTGAAGGTTATATCAAGGATATTTACTACGTTTTGGTTGCATTTTATATCGATTGTAAATCCTAGTATTTTGAATGTTTTTTATATTATTTCTTTTCTTATTTTGTCTATATTCATGCCGTTTGACTTTTTTAGAATTCATAGATCAGCTTCTTTCTATAGACCTATATTTTTTGCCAATTTTATTTGCTATTTTTTTAATTATGTATATGGCTATATTTTTTCATGGTGTATTTTGATATCAGCACGCATAATTCTGCGTCATAAAAGCTAGGATATTATTATTATTATTATTATTATTATTATTATTATTATTTCGTTCGATTTTTGGTGTGCACTCATTACTTTCCGGGTCCCGTCCAGAGACCTAAGGTTAGAAATGGCATCGTCTGTTTTTATTTTATTTCTTTTCAATGGATATTGTTATGCTGTTAGAATTTGATGGAATTCTTTGCTTTATAAGATATGGGTATTTTTTGAATACGTAAAAGTGTGGTTGGAATTTTTGTTAATGTATATCAAGTTGTTGTTTGCTTTGCTGTATAGTTTGTATGTTCACTCTCTCTCTTTTATATATATATATATATATATATATATATATATATATATATATATCTGTCTATATTTCTGAGATGAGGTATTATGTACATTATTTACATTATTTGGACTATTGTCCTCATCTCTGTTGCCATAATTATTACAACGTTTCGGTCGTTGTACGCTCCGGCCTTCTTCAGGTGGTTGGAATATATATATATATATATATATATATATATATATATATATATACACGCAATTATGACATTCCCGGACCCAAAAAATCTTTTAATTCAAAGATCAGAAATTTTAAGCCCTTGCCCACATATAAAACAAATTTTATTAAGTGAATATGATGTCGGTTATAAAAAATGTGAAATAAAAAATAAACTCACTGTTACCATTTGAACCCGCGCACCCATCCTCCATAACAATTATGTTACATATTTGATTTACTTTTTTACTGTATACATTTACAATACACTTACATTCCTCTCCCTTTCCATTCTTTCCTTTTCCACTTTTCCTTTACAATCTCCTGACTTTCAATCATCATTCACGTGTTACTTTTTTTTGAAAAGATAAATATGTAGAGTTCTTTGTATTTTTTTTTTTTAAATAAAGCCTTATAGTAACCATTTTAAAAGTATCGCCCGACGAGGCCGCTGGGTCACAACCGTGGTCGCGTATTTTAATTGATCTCATGGTTTTTAAAGTTAAAAGCTCTACACGTTATTTTTTATTTTTACTTATTTTATTTCATACGTGCATTGAGCACCTTTTAATACTACTGATCCCTGTTCTGATTCAACTCTGAGCATTAACCTATATATATATATATATATATATATGTATTAATTATATTTATTTTTTAATGATTTCTTCGCTACATAAGAATTCTCATGTTTCAAAAACAAGAGCCAAAAACTTCAATATAATTGTTAAAATTAAATTGAATTAAAGTATCAAGCTCTGTTTCATCGTCAAAGGAAAGAATTCAATTTAATTTTAACAATTATATTAAAGTTTCTGGCTCATGTTTTGAAACATGAGAACTCTTATGTAGCGAAGGAATCATATTTAAAAAAATAAATATAATTATAATTTATGCTCTACTTTTGTATTGAGCACTGTTTTTTTAAAAAATAAAAACAGAAATAATAAAGAACCTCGGATTATATACCTAACGTGTTCTTTCCTATTTTTCTATATATTTGCACACACAAATTATATATATATATATATATATATATATATATATATATATATATATATATATATATATATATAATTTTATGCAAACAAATAAATTATCAATAATCTTGTAATTTTTTTATAAAAAAAAATTACTCCAGGTAATAATATCAGTGCTTTTTAAAATTAATCAATAAGTAAAACATTATTTACTTTTCCAATTTGCAGAGGTCTTCACTTAATCTTAACTTCAAAAGTGGTAAACATTATTATTATTATTATTATTTCTATTTTTTTCAATTTCACAGCAGTGATACGTTATCCTTCGTATAAATTCTAAATTTTGTTAACCGAATGTTAACTTTTTCTTTTTCCATTAAACATTTTTGTCAATTAAATTCGTTAACAATATTAGTAATAGTATTAATAACAATAATATTTTAAGTAATTAGAAACTAATCTGATTAACAGGAGCATTAGCAACAACAGTAAAATAAAATCCTTTTTTTTATAATTATAAATATATAATGTATTATAATCAATATATAATGTAAAGGGTGTCCCAAAATAATGTATACACTCTTTGAATCGTTATAACTTATTCAATTTATGTATTTTGACTTTTAAATATGATTAATACAAGAGAAAGAATACATATTTAAAGAATTTTAGAGTAAAGTATATAAAAAACATAGAAAAATAACTTTAATAAGAAAAAAGCTACTTGGGGCAATGGCAGAATGTTCATATGATGATGAGTTCACATCAAGTGCTCAAACTGGTTGCCGTTCTGTTCAATACACTTTTCATGTCTTGAAAACCTACAAACGTCCAGTATCATTTTCTCTAGTATTTGAGCACATTCTTCTTCAATTGCTACTGTCATTTCAGCAACTGTTTCGGGTTTCCTGCTGTAAACTTAGTTTTTTATAAACCACAACAAAAAGAAATCCAAGGGTGTCAAATCTGGTGATCTAGGTGGGTATTCAACTCTCCCTCTTCTTCTAATTCATCTGTTTTGCATATTTTCATCCACATAAAATTATGTATTATTGACTATTAATATTTAAAGAGTGTATACAATATTTTGGGACACCCTGTATTATTTAAATTATAAAGATGCAATTTATTATTTATAAAGTTATTTTTTGGTTAATAATAGTAGATAGATTCACAGAACTTCTATATCTATTGAACATGATTAGAGCTTGTTTCCTTTTCAGGATATGGTTTACCGACTTTCTTTCATTTTTCTACCAGGGCCACAGTGATTTAACTGTGTTAACTATTTGGTAATATGACTAACTAGTAGCCGTGACTTTCCATTGTGAGGGTACCGGCTTGGCAGTTTGCTTCTGCTTCCGACTGGTCGTTAGGAGCCCGAATATTGTAGTGTCACTTACATTAACAGTCGCATAACGCCGGGTTATGGGTAGATGTCCCTTCATGTATTTCCGGTGAGCAACCTTGAGGTCACACTAAGCCCTGTTCTCAGCCATGCTCTGGTTGGTTTGTATTACCACTGATGATAGATCGTGATAATAACGGTGGTCTTTTCTCCCACTCCTCAAAACTAATTCGATGGAAAACACAACGAAAAGAAAACCTGTAAACAAAAAACTTCCCTACACAACTCAACATTTTTTTCACTAATATTCGTATTTCAGTTCCAAATTTTGCACCGTAGAATCTTTCCTCTTGAAACGGTCGCCATATATCTTTACCCTCTGTGAAACTAAATTAAATTCATCCATTACTCCAAATGAATTCTTGGTTTCTGGCTATCTTCCCCTTTGCTGAAAATATTCCAGCATCCATATGCATGGCTTTGGTGTTTACATCCGCGATTTTCTTGCGAGTCTCAAGGAATTGTCTCTAGATGTCTCATGTGCTTCCGTCTTTCGTTAGGAAATTCTGTTAAGTATTACTTTTCATTTTTCGCCCCACTTCTTCCCAAGACTGCAGTATATTAGACATAGTTGTTGACAGTATAGAAAAGGCACTTTCCCTTCACCCATCTGCGAATATCTTCATCTTTGGTGACTTTAATGCTCACCATAAAATTTGGCTTAAACATTCTGATATTGCAAGTGTTCGGCCAGTGTTACTTAAATCATGGACTTCCCTACTCGTTTCCTTAGCAAAAACAACTAACATGCTTCTCTACATGATTTATGTCTTATCTCCTTACCTCGCTTTTGTGAGCTTTGCAACACTACCCTGTTGGTAATTCTGACCACTCTGTGGTAGCTACTGATATTTCGTTCAGATCTTCTGTTAAACAGGAACACCCTATCCACAAGACATCTTTCCGTTACCAGCATGCTGATTGGGGCACACTCCGTGATTTTCTCCCTGACGCCTCTTGGACTGGCATCCTAAAAGTCCCAATTGAAAATTACGCCACTGAAGTTTCTTCTTGGGTCAATGACGGCATGGACGCTTTCATATCTTCACAGAAATGTCAGATGTAACCTCTCTCTATTATTGTTATATATGCTGACGACACAACAATTTACGCCTGCTCGATGGTAAGGCTTATCAGATTGATCAAAATGGCAACCGATGTCCATAAAAAAATAAATAAATATACTCATCTTCGTAGTTAACTCGGGCAAAAGACGAATTGTTAATTTTAACGCATCCAAAGCTAAACCTCTCTCCAGGAATGTAACTCGATGCGTCTTCTCGGGCTCACGATCTATGCTGATATGAAGTGTAAAGTCTATATTGAATCAATTGTTAGATCAACTGCTAAGGAAGTCGATTCACTGTATCGTGCTAGACATTTTTTCTCTCTAGAATCTTTCTTACATATCTATAAGTCTATCATTCGTCCATGCTTAGAATGTTGCCTCTCTGTCATTTCTATAAATACTTTCATGGTAATTTTTCGAATGAGCATTTCGCTACGGTGTGACACTGTAAGAATGCTGATAACGTGAAGAACAAAAGACTCAAATTAAATCGAAAGTGAACACAAAGACAAAGAAGGTAGCAGATTGATTGAAGGACATACTGAAAAGAAAAGAAAAATAGAAAAAAAAAGAAAATATACTTTTATTTTTCTCATTTCGTGAATAAGCATCTCGCTAGAAATGAACTGAAATCCACTTGGGCAAAGTTGAATCGTCCACCACTAATTTGACTTAACGTCTCCTTATTTTGTTTTGCTACCTAATACCAACGGACAGTGTGTAGGGAAGGGCGCTAGTCTCGGCTAGAGACCACCCCACACAGCAGATAAAGATTTTACGATGACATTAGAAGTAACACTGGTTTTGCGTCAAGCACCCACGGATCCGGTAGAGCAACTATTCCCTGGGTGGTGGTAGCGTCACAAGCAGATATAAGGAAGTGAGGGGAAAATGAATACTCCCACTGTAAAGTGCGAACAAGAGAAGATAGCAGATAGAAGATAGCGGTAGCAACACTTCGATCCGCCATCTTCTTCTATGGCGGATCGAAGTGTTGCTACCGCTACCCCCATGGATAGAGATCCCCATATTTGGACATATAAGAAACACGCCATTTCCTAACCCAGATAACAAATAAATGGAGATCATTTCAAGTGCGATGGCCAAGTTTATTTTGTCAGATTGATTATTTTATTATTCACTGTTGATTGTTAATACAAGGTTTACTTGTGTCGATGTATGCATTTGTAGTTGGTTAATGACTTTATTTTCTACACACACACACGTACCATCCAGCGGCAACGGTCTGATTCATGTTCAACAAATACAATCAACCCCATCCACAATATTCGTCTGGCCGAACATTAATCGATTATTACCTTCTTCAATTGTTGCAAAGCATTTTGACTGGGAAACTTACTCTAATTAAAATTAGATTGATAAACAAAAAACTTATTATACATACCGTAAAACTATATTTATATCATATATATATATATATATATATATATATATATATATATATATATATATATATATATATATATATATATATATATATGTTTTGTATTTAGGTAGCAATCCCTCTTTTATATATGTTTCGAAAAAGACGAATGATAATGTATTCCGATTAAGCTTTTTATTTAATTTTTCTTGTGTTTGTACAAGTATTTTTCTTTTTTGGACAGAAAGTGTGTAAAAACTGTCCAAAAGTTCTGCATGCCGAGTGTTTTCGGCAAATTTTAGCCATTATTGCTGGAGATTTTTTTTATAACTAAGCATGTGTATTTTTTATGTATTTGTCTAAAGGTTTAGAAACGATTTATATTCCGAATACGGTCAGCACATTCTGGCCGTGTTCATAATTAATCTTATTAAATGTTTACTTTTTTATCATTGGGGCTTCCATTATTTTTAATCATTTTTTATATGTGGCTGAGGCTATTATACTTAGATAGATAGATATATATCTATCTATATCTATATCTATATCTATATCTAAAGTGGACATTGATATCAACACCTGTCGGGGTTAAATGCAAATAGGAAATATTCTTTTATCGTTTGCCAACCCCATTATCATCATACATTATATATATATATATATATATATATAATGTTTTACCTAACATATTTATATGCTTTATATATTTGAAAATAATGGCCTTATACAAATGCGTCCAATGACTTATGTTTATAATTTCAGAGGAAATAACAGAATCGACTGCTGTGGAATTGAACCAATCAAATCGCAGCGAAAAATTCGAGACCATTTCAAAGAATACATCCAATTTCAGAAATGGCATTTGTTTAATGATCATTCTTTACTGGGATGTAAATATTAGGTTGGTGCAAAAATAATGTCGTTTTCTCACATATGTTTCTATGTGACAAAACGACATAGTTTTTGCACCAACCTAATATAAACCGCAATTTTAAAAAATAAAATCTAAAAATAAATTCAGTTTCGTTTCTTTTTATCGTAGCTAGAATTCTTTCTCAAAAGAGTATTCGGTTGAGTCATAAATAATTTCCTTTCATGTTTCTCACCATTATTTTTTATAGTCCCCATTATTTCTAATGACTTGTTTCCACTCTTCGATAAATATTCAGTATTCTGCTGAATATGGCGAGTGCGATCAAACAGTTTTGTTAATCTTACTGAATGTGGTCTCGTGTTGTCCTGGATAAGAAGAAATGTTTTGCTCATCCACTGTGTACGCTGCCATAACCGTGAACAAAAAAAGACTAACCTATGTTAATCTACGTCACTTTTTTTTCTTACCAGTCATATATGCGACAATGTAATTGGTTTTCCCAAACTGAAATTTGAGGAAATGCATAATTCATATCCAAAGTTAGTGGCTGAGACAAAGTATCTAAAATGATGATGCTTGAAAAATTGCATAATTCATATTCAACTTAAGTTCATACTGAAAACGTTAGAAGTAGACTGTGAAAGGATGTGTAAAATAAAACCCAGGTGTTGTACTGAATGACATAATACATATTGAGGAATAGGTTGCCCTTAGATCAAACCAGTTTAACAAGTGAATTTAAATAATGAATAAATAAATTGGGAAATATTTACTTGGACGGAATTTCCGTAATCATTGTATTTCAGTAAATGTCACTTTTCCATGATGAAAACAGAATAAGGACCTCCACTTTTCCTGTCAATTGTTAACTCTAACTTGTATGATTATATGATGGAGGATTACGGAAAAGTGAAACTGCCTCTTTTTGGAGCATGTGATTAGGTGAGCCTACTGGTTTGAATTACTGTGTCCCTTTTGAAAATCCTTGGATATTCTGATGCACATTGAGAATCTAGCCGGATTGAGTTTGGTTTGTTTAACAGCATATCAACTTCTTATGGGTCATTTAATACCGGAAGTTAATTTTTGTGGGAGCTTTGGTGAATATTTTTCGATAAAAAAGTAATATCGCCCAAATGTCCGCCAAATCTGAAAGATAAAGAAAATAAATCATTAGACGCTTAAACTTAATTCACATTAAAAACGATCCAAGTTATTGGAACACCCTTTATATATAATGAATTTTGATTGCTGCAAACGTTAATATATATATATATATATATATATATATATATATATATATATATATATATTTAAGATTAGCGCCCCGAGCAAGGCAAGAAGCCACTAGGATGCAGTGGGGTTGCAGAAGATTTATAGCAAGAGCAGATAGGAGTGATAGAAGAAAGGATGAAGGGAAGGGTAGTGTGTAGATCAAGGTAACTGGAGATGTCGATTGACATTACATTTGAATAGTTGGAGATTATAGCTATCAGGGAAACAGTAATTGGGAAGGGTGTTCCACAGGCGAGAGGTGCGAGGTATGAAGAGACGGCTACATTTTAAAGTTTCTACAGTGTAAGGGTGAGAGCGGGATGCCAGCCTCGTAAGGCGCTTGTATTCATGGAGACTGGGGACCAGGGAAAGCAGCTCATCGGAGCAATTGCCATGAAAGTATTTGTAGAAGAGACAGAGAGAGGCGATGTCGCGTCTGTGAGACAGTTCCTGCAGGTGAGACGCCAGATCAGTGCCAATCACATTGCATATCCGTCTCTGGATTTTGTCAAGAACTCCGAGGTAAACAGAAGGTGCCCCAGACCATATATGGCAGCAATACTCCATGCAAGGGCGAATGGTCATTTTTTATATTTGAAGTATCGATTCAGGGGAGAAAAATTACCTGGCGCGGCACAGAGAGCCAACTTTTCTCGCGGTGGACGATGCAATTGACTCAATGTATTTGTTCCATCTCAGGTCAGCAGTCAACGTGAGACCGAGCAGACGCAGGGAGTCACTCTCAAGAAGTTGACTATCAGACATTCTAATGGGGGGCAGGTAAGGATATTTATGGTGGTTAATGGAGAGTAGTTTAGTTTTAGAGGCGTTAAATTTGACCATCCAATTGTTGCCCCAGTTAACAACCGATTGGAGGTCCATTTCAAGACGCGCGGCCAGGTTAGTTTTGACTGCGACACTAGATTTGGTTTTGAGGCAGGAGTAAATTGGAGTGTCGTCCGCGTAGATGCCAACTTGGGAATCTATGGCGTCAGGAAGGTCGTTGATGAAAATAAGGAAAAGTGTGGGGCCAAGGAGATATATATATATATATATATATATATATATATATATATATATATATATATATATATATATTGGAGATATTCTTTGAAACGGTCTCGAATGTTTTGCTAATGGCTAAAAATTAGCCGAAAACGTATGGATATGCTGAAATCTTGGAAAGTTTTACACACTTTGTGTCCAAAAAAGAAAAACGCTTGCACAAACACAAGAAAAATTAAATAGAAAGCTTAATCGGAATACATTATCAGTCGTCTTTTACGAAACATATATAAAAGAGGGATTTCTATCTAAATACACAATATATATATATATATATAAAAGAAAAACAGACCGCTTTAAGCTACCATTATAATAATTTATATCACCAGAATCCTTTTAAAGGACGCCGGATCATCAGATAGCACTTCCAAAAATGAAATGAAACGAAAAATGAAATGAAAATTGATGGGTAGTGTAAGTTTTTGTAATTTAACAGAGAGTGTAAGAGGGATAGTTAAATATACATGGTAGAGTATAGGGAGGGATTAATTTCATATCTCTCTCAAGTATACTTTATATTGTGGGAGGAGGAATGACCACACCATACGCATATTTAGATGGTTAACTTAATGGAAGTGATATATAGAAATGGGAGGGGAGTAGGGAGGAAAGAAAAAGGAAAAAGAAGGGAGAGGGAAGTAAAAAGAAAGAGGGGGTAATTGGGTTTTAGCAATTTATGTAAAGAATAGATTTTTCTATACATCGCTTCTGTTAAATTAACCATCTAAATAGGTCAAGATCTGGTCACTCCTCCTCCCACAATATAAAATATGTTTTCGAAAGCGAAATGTTTTGTAACTATTTTTACATTGTTGTGTCGTGTATAATGCTAAGTAAGCGTTCGACCTCTGTTTTAGTTGGTGTCCGTTTATCATATGAGCTACCTGCTCATATGCAAATTATACTAATTTGCATATCACTACATCTCCCTATACCGCCTTATGCCGCGAGTACTTCTTGTACTTCTTCTTGTGCCCTCCTGAACATCTTCCTTTATCTCTCTCCTTTCCCTTGGAGATCTATATCTATCACGTCTTTCCCTATAATCGAACTGTTCCTCTTGCATACTCTGGTCTTTCTCTTCTAACTTGTCCCATTCTACTTCTTCCTCTTCTAACTCATCCCTCTCTACTTCTTCCTCCGCAGTTTCATTCTGCATTAACTCTTCTGTTACGTCATTAATGGGCATCTCTGAAGGCATTTCCTCATCCGATTCTTCTCCTTAGGATCTTATTTGGTCAGCATGAGCTAGAACACTGTTCCCATTTTCTTTATTTAATATTGCAGTATTATGTCCTTTCTGCATAATAAATTCGGCTGACTCGGGTTGCATATTCCTATTTCTTTTGTACCACATCTTTTGATTTGTGGCATGACATAGTCAAAGGGGACCTTAATTGTCTGCCCATTAAGGCAGATGGACTTTCCGGCCTGCCTGCATGTGGAATTGTTCTGTAACTTAATAATAGTCTTGGTAGGAAAGCATCGATTTCCTCCTTCCGTTGCAAGCATGCTTTTATGCCCTTCTTTACCGTCTGGACCATCCTTTCCGCTGTCTCATTACTTTGAGGGTGGTAGGGAGGGGTCTTGTAAGGTCTGCATCCTATTTTTCTTAGCCATTCATGCAAATCAGCATCCACAAATTCTGGTGCGTTATCAGTCACCAATGTTCTCGGTGTCCCATTCCTCTAAAATATTACTCTTAATATTTGTTTTACAGTGGTACTTTTTTTATCAGGTACTCTCACAACTTCAGGCCAACCTGAATATGCGTCTACTAATATTAATAATAGTCCTATCCCATTGGCATAGGCATGGTCCATGTGTACTCTGCTCCATGGTTCTACTTCTCGAGGCCATACATGTATTTTCTTTTGCTTAAAATTCCTAAGTTCTATGCATTTTTGCATCTTTTTACGTAGTCTCTTGAGTACCCCGGCCACCAGGCTTCTAATTTTAATCTTCTTTGCGTAGCTGCCACTCCACAATGTACGTCATCGTGTACACTTTTTATAACCTGTCTCCTCTGTGTTTCTGGGGGAACGACCAAGTCTCCATTACGTATTATCCCGTTTTCTATAGTCATTTTATGTCTGATTTCTTTGAATGGTCTTTCAGCCATTGAACAATTTCCCCAGCGATTCTGTTTTATCCTCGACATTATTCTATTTAACACTGGGTCATTTGTAGTTTCAGTAGCCATTTTATCTACAGATATTACATCGGTTTCTACAAGATGCAAGAATGTGTCTTCAAATTCCTCGTCGTTTTTGTCCTTTTCCTCTCTATAAAACCTCAATCTAGATAAGGCATCAACGTGCGGTATCGTATTCCCTTTAACATATTCAATGTCAAAGTCAAACGCCATCAGTCTAATCGCCCAACATAATATTCTGGACGTTGTAACTTTCGGTATTTCTTGGGTTGAAAATAAATTCCAGTGGTCTGTGATCACTTTTCAACAAGAATTTTTTTCCCATCAAGAACTGTCTTGCTCTATCCGTTGTCCACACTATGGCTAGTGCCTCCCTTTCTATATTCGAATAATTGTGTTCAGTCGTTGTTAATCTCCTCGATAAGTACATTATGGGATGCCCATCTTGTGACAAAATACCAGATATGGGCTGCTCACTAGCGTCAGTAGTTAGAGTTATGTCCTTCTTAGGGTCAAAAATTTGTACTATTGGCTTTTTTGCCAGAATCTGTTTTAAGTTTTCAAAGGCTTTCTATTGGTGTTCTAACCAAATGAATTCCACATTATTTTTTCTTAACTTCGCAAATGGTTCTGTCAACTCATTATATTTTGGTACATATATTTTATAAAAATTTACCAAACCTAAGAAGGACTCCAACTCTTTCTTATTTTTCGGTGTAGCAACTTTTAGAATTTTCTCTATTAGTACTTTATCTGGAGAGATCCCTTCCTTTGATATTGAGTAACCCAAAAATGATATTTCATTACTGTTGGTTACACACTTTTTTGTATTTATTGTCATACCAGCGTCTCTTAGCCGGTTCAGTATATTATCAGTTTTTTTCTTTAAATCATCTTCATTTAAATCTCCAACACATATATCGTCTTGATAACAGATGGTATTTTCAATATTTCCTATTACTTTTTCAATAGCTTTTTGAAAAATTGCTCTTGCCGTTTTTATGCCATACTGCATTCTTTTCCACCTTAACAGGCCGATAGGTGTGTTTATGGTCGTCACTTCTTTAAAACATTCATTTATTGGTCTTTGGTGGTAAGCTGATTTTAGGTCTATCTTCGAAAATACTTTCATTCCAGCAATTTATGTAAAGCTACTTCCACATTCGGAATAGGGTACGAGTCAATATTTATTTGTATATAATACAAAATGTGGCACAAGGCCTAAAAAGGGGGTGGGGGAAGGCCGGTCTTACATCTAAACTTAGCCAGTCTCAGACACGGACCCAAAACATACCAACAATAATCCAATCACCAAAACAACACTCCTACCTTTCTTACTGCGTCCACCATAATACCTCAAATTCTCTATGAAATCCTAACTAGTCCCCTTATGTACAGAATATTGTTCGTGGGTGGAGGGTAAAAAAATAACAACTTTTAAAAGATCCCCAAATGAGTATTTACAATATGAGTTAAATATTTACAATAAAACTAAACAAAACTGTATTAGTAATAAAACCCCCCACAAACTATAAATGTGGCAGAAACATCAGTTAACTGGACGAAATCAATGCGGGACTATGAAAAAATGAAAAAAGCATTCATACCTCCAAGCATTCACACAGGCACACACACATTCATGCACAACAACAAATACGAAAAATCACACACACGAAACGAAAGGCGCCCCGCATCCACCAGAGAATTGACATCACTGACCACCTAATGAGGGAGGGGATGGGGAATTAAACAAAAGAAAAATAAGGACAGAAATAAAAGGGACCAATGCGCATGCATACCATAGCTAAGTTAACCAGAAAACGGAAAAACTAAAGAATCAAAAAAATATAAAACCTAGTCTAACCTAATATCTGGGTGGGTTGCCTATATTCAACCCTGTTAGGACAAAATCCTGTACCTAACCGACATCCAAGTGCCACTCTAGGTCAGCCCCTTTCACTCTACACATTCGCGCAAGATTCACCCACCTTTTGCCAAATTCCGATGAGGTGACCCTCCGCCTTTCCATCCTAAACTTGACTTTAAGCTGATGCTTAAAGTACAAGATCAGTTGGGAAGAGATGAACCTCTCGCCGTCATGGAATCCCTTCTGACGCGTCGTCCAAATCACGACTCTCATAATCCCTAGTAAACAACAGAACACATAATGTTCAGCCTTCGTCAATTGCGACACCACATTGCTACAAACAGAACTGGCTTCCAGGACAAAGAACTTTCCCTGCAGCATGCGAACCATGAGGCCTTCAACAAACCTGCACAACGGCACTACCGTCTCGCACTGAAAAAAGGCGTGACCAATGGTCTCGACTTCCCCAGTACAGCGACGACAGTTTGGATATTTCTCCAAGCCTGCTGAACAAAGTCTCTTGCCGACCCAGAGGGCCCCACGAATCATCAGCCAGGTGAGTAATGCCTCATCATTATTGAGACATTTCAACCCAGGCGACCAAGGCCATATCGAGCGAGCCTCCTGCTTCGTAAGACCGAGCTCGTCAATCAGATCCTCTTGAACGGACCCCCTAACTAACAATTGATACAATGCCTTACGAGACAACGCCTGGGCGTCGGAGAGGCCATCCGTCGTCCGTAAGAGGAGATTAAAAGCACGACGACATTCGCCGTAGAAGGAGCACTCGGCACGAGGTCTACGGCCGGCCTCCTCCTCGCAGGAGTGGTCACTTCTCAAGGATGGGAAATGTTTTCGGACATCTTCTTTCCAAAAGGTGCCCACCTCATCCAATCCGCGACACATTCGGTCTAGAAAGGTAATGCGAAGCATATATTGACGAATCTCAATGCTAGGCATACCCAGACCGCCCTCAGAGGGATGAAGGCAACAGATCTCGCGAGATACCAAAGGGGCCTTGTCTCTCCACAAGAAAGAGAACAAGGTCCGGACTAATGACATTAGTCTGGCATACGGGAGTGGAAGCACAGAGAGTCGGTAAAGGAGAATCGGATATATGTGTGAAACACATACCGCCGCCCTTCCCTTCAGGGAAAGTTTCCTCCGAGACCACAGATTAACCGCGATCTCGGCCTTCCCTTGTACCTCCGACCAATTCATTTCCAACTGGAGATCAGGACCGAACCAGACACCGAGTATCTTGATCGGCCTATCCGTCCAGAGGAAAGGTCCGGGAAGAGGAAACTCCCTTCCACTCACCCAACCGCAAGCCCACAGACTTATCGCGGTTGATCTTGGCCCCTGTCACCATCTCATACCCACTGATCTCTTTGCTGACTTCGTCAATCTCGGCTCCGCTCGACACAAGAACCGAAACGTCGTCAGCATAGGCAGAATACCTGGCTGAGGTGGAAGCCCCAGGCAGGGAAATTCCGCGCAGGACCGGATTCGCCTTTAACTTGCGAAGGAATGGTTCCAATGCAAGAACGTAAAGCAGAGGCGAGAGCGGACAACCTTGACGAATGGAGCGAGACAATACGAAAGGCTTCGATCTTACCCCATTCACTTCCACCAGCGCACCGGGAGTCGCATACAAAAGTCGGATCTAGGAGCGAAAGTCGGCTCCGATAGCGGCCACCGAAAGGACAGCCTCCAGAAATCGATGGTCAACCCTATCGAAGGCCTTGGACAGATCTAAAATAATCAGCGCGGCTTCACTGTCGTCTTGTTCTAAGATCAAGCATACTATATGAAGGTTATCCTGAATAGTCCTACCCTTCACAGCACAAGTCTGTTCAGGGCCAATCAGACTAGACAGGGCAAGCTGCAAACGGTTGGCTAAGATCTTCGCCAAAATCTTTAAGTCCGTATTTAACATCGTTATAGGGCGAAACCCTAACCCATCCCCACCGTTCTTGTCCTTACGCAGCAACTTGATCACACACCTGGTGAAGCGTTCATCCAGTGGTTGAAAATCAGCTCCAGCAAAGGAACAAAAACGTGCGACAACCTCAAGTAAACATGGTAGAAGGACATTTATCCAGGCCAACCTGCTTCAGCGCTTCCCAGATTTCCGACTCTGTAATGGGGCCCTCGCACCTAGCCACTTCAGCTGCCGAGAGGCAGGGAAAGTCAGCTAAATAGGCGTCGAACTGAGCAGAGCTCAGATCGGGCTCCCTGCTGAAAAGATCCTGAAAGTAATCCCGAAAAACCTCACATATGCCCGCGTTTGTAGTCACGGTCCGCTTATCCAGCAACGTGACGCATGCTATATGTCGCCTAGACGCGCTTAGATTTTCCTCTGCACGCAGTTCAGCTGCCATATTCGTTGCCTCAGAAGACATTCTTTTTAACCTAGCCCTAACTACCAGAGCTTGATCCTTCTTGATAAGCAAGGAGGACAACTCTGCCTTAGCTAAGGCTATATCCCCACTAACACGGGATTTCACAGCCCGATCGACTTTAATTTCTAAAGCAGTTTGCGCCGATAATCTATCTAGATTGAGTCGACGGCTAAAATCGGCAGCAAACGTTCGAATTTTAGATTTTAAATTGCCCCATCAGGCATTTCCCACAACCGCTCCCGTCAATTCCTTTTGGATGGTTAGTAACAGCTGGTCCCGGAATCCCTGATCACCAAAAAGTGAACAGTTAAATTTCCAGTAACCAGCCAATATAACCTTAGGCTTATCTAAGTTTACACGGACCCGGACAAGCCTATGATCCGTATAAACTATATAATGGAAACTTGGACACCCTAAGAGCCCTACATCGACTCTCCTAACTAAGACTCAGTCCAGGTAGCTCGCAAGCGTCCCAGGAGCCGAGTTGCCACTAGTTGTCCAAGTCCATGCTACCTCCCGAGGGTGTTCATTCCGGAACTTATCGACAAGATCAAACTCATCGATAAAGTCCCGAAATGGTTTCACATCCGGGTTGTTCGTACCTTGTTTATGCCCTATACGATCTATATCGGGGTCAAAGACGGCATTCCAATACCCCGCTAAAACTACCCGACGAGACGTCGTCAAGAACGGCGCGATCTGCCGAAACAAAGCAGGCCGCTCGGAATGGGTATTGGGCGCATAAACCCCAATGAGACGTAGAACCTTATCCTTTATGGAGACAAGGGTACAAGCAGCCTTCAAAGACTTGCTCGAACGACCATCAAAACAGGCTGAATAAAGGGCGAACCCCTTACACAGTATGTTCTCACGATCATGAGAAGAAAAACGGGTCTCTTGTATACACCATACATTCACCCCGAAGCGCTGAAGGTCACGAGAGAGCCTCGCCCTGCGAGACTCGGACCTCAGGCCCCGGACATTTAAACTAGCTAACCAGAGTGACATTGTCAAATCGAAATAGGGTTATCTTTCAGGATAGAACATGGCTGGGGTGAGGACACCGACAGCACGTCCCATGGATCCGGACGCCATCTCATTTTCGACAGTATCATCCTGAGACAAGCCGTCGATGTCCGAAGGGTAAGTTAATTTAAGAGCCCTATAAAGGGATGGGTGAACGAAAACTGGGACCCTCCCTTTGAGTTTTTCATTAGCTTCATCTGTTTCAGGGTCGAGAAGATAGGCAGCTGGGGGCACCATTTTGAGCAACGACTGGGCCTCCTCTATCATGTCCCAAATCTCCCGCGTACCCGGGCCAGTTCTAATCACCGTCAGAATTATTTGAGCAGAAGGGAAATTATCCGGATTTTCGATGTCAACGCCATTTATTTGCTTAAAGTTCCACAGAACTTTCAGATCCTTCGGGTTTCGCGTCTGCCCGAACACCCTTTCTGCCTGGTCCCGGGATACGCGACAGACGTCTTCCCCTGGGAGATAAGGTGGTTTGGATTTTTTTTTCTTTTTGCCAGTCACAGTTTGTGACTCTGGACTTCTGCTCCTTTTTTATGAGGTGATTGAATCGGTGTTGCCATAGGTGTGATGTTAGGTGTAGTTGATGGAGTCCAACAAGTAAGTGTCCTCACTGGAGAAGGTTTAGGTGAATGCCGTGTTTTGACAGGAGAGTTTGACAGAGATTTGGGCGGAGGTGGCTTGGTGAATTTAGATTTAGATGAAGGAGGGGAAGATGGGGCAGAGGATAGGGGGCCCGGTGCCCCCAGCGATTTTTGGTTTTTACCCCGCTTAGCCTCCAATTTATCCTTTAGCTTTTTTAAATCTAAAATTTTTTCCCAGATAGGTTCGTTTAGTTTCTGGGCTGCTGTTGCTGTTTTGGCATAAGACGCCGAGGCGTCGCCCTCAGAGCTGGTAGAGAGAATGGGGCTGTAGGTGAATTTGTCCCTGGTGTCATGATGGGACTGAGGAACCGCTGTTTTGGTCTTCCCCTTGCCCCTAACTACGAGGCGCCATTCCCCCTCACCCTTCTCCTTAACCACACTTGTGGCAGGCGTCGGTTTTGGGGGTAATGTGGGTCTGGGCCCAACCGAGGGATTTTCCTCACCGGTCCGCCTCGCAGCTAGGCCCACTACAGGCGCCGCGGATTTTATCTTCTCGGCCAAGGGGGTATTTTGGTCGCCAGCGACCGGAACTCCAGGGGCCTTCTTTCCTGGGCAGGAGGAGGAAAGCTGTCTCTCCACACCTCCAGCAAGTTGGTCTTCTACCGGTCACTATGACCGGCATTTTCCGGTCGCCATACTCCAAACAGTTGCGGACGGACTTGAAGGCCTTCTGGTCGAGCATAATGTCGAAAGTCCATCCCCCGTTCAAATTATCGGAGAGAGCCCCTAAAATTTGGCCGAACTGCATAAAAAATGCAGCCAGGAGCTCTCCCGAAATTTGAGGAGGAACCTCGAAGACGGCCACCCTGGTCCGCCTGCGGCCTTCATATTCTGTTCTTATGATAAAATCTTTTGTTATTAATTCTTTTTTGCCATGGCCAGGCAATCTTCTGGGGTGGGTAGTAGAATGTCCCACATGAAGAACCCTGTACCCTTAATTACTCTTTGGGGTTTTATCCCCAGGGACAAAAGTGATTTAATCACTGTCTTTTGTGGAGCGACAAATCTGTTTAGTTTTCTTATCGACCACAAAAACAGTCACCATTCTTTTTGCGAACACATCGAGTTCCTGGACAATATCGACGAACCCATCTTTATTAACAAGATGGGCGTATCCCTTCGCCTTATCCAAGAAATCCGCCATGTTCAGAATACAACTTTGGGTGGGGACTTCCAGCATGAGGGCAATTCCTCGGCAGTCTTCTTTTGTGCCTCCTTTGGCACCTCGACAGATTTACTAATATCTCTTTTCTTGGAGCTATGGTCTGATTTTGGGCTATCATCAGCCCGATTTTTGGCAGATTTATCAGCCGTCCCGAAAAGGTCTTTTTTTACATTTGACCGACTGGCACCGTCGGCCATATTGAATTTTGAGTGGAGACTACCACCTGCGGGTCTTTAAAATTATGACCGGATTTAGGGAAAGGAGGAGGTAAAAAAGAAATTAAGCAAATAAAGAAAACCTGGAAGCACCAGTAAATTAAAAAGAAAATCAAGGACAATAATCTTTTAAAAATAAATGAAATGGGAAAACTAAAAGAACAATAAAAGACAAACTATATTAACAAAAATTAGACAGAAAAAAAAAATATATGGCGCCCAAAGGCAGCCAAAAATAAAAGCAAAAACAGAAACTCCTCTCTTTTTTCCAAAAATTCAAAAATGTACAAAAAAGAAAAAAGAAAATAAAAGAAAAAGTCTGGTTTAAAACCAGAAAAAAAAAATGTTTTGCGGCCGAAGCTGCTAAAGAAAATAAATTAAATGAAAAAGAAAAACAAACTAGTCAAACCAAAAGAAAGAAGAAAGCGACCGAAGTCGCTAATAAAATAAAAACAAAGCTTTCTTTTTCTTTTTTTTTTTCTTAAACTGTACTAAATTTTTTTTTATAAAAAACTAAAAAAGAAATAAACAAAAGGAAAGGCAGTCGTCCGGTAAGACTTTGTCAAACTGGACTAAAAAAATAAAATATGCGGGCCGAAGCCCAGAAAACAAATTAAAACAAACAAAAGAAATGGAAAAATAAATAAAAACTGGAACAATAACTTAACGGAAAAGACTTGAAGTGTCGAATAAAGTTCGTCGGTCCAAAAAGATCTTAGAGTACTGAATCCTCGCGGGACAAAAAAACGGGTTTGACAAATTGGAAACAAAAAATAATACAATTAATCGAGCTCAAACGCCACCGGTCAGAAACAAGTCATAGACGGAACTCGAATAGGGTACGAGTCAGCACAAACTTTATGGTTCACCCCTATTTTATAATCTCCACAAATTTTCAAGTCACTATCTTTTTTTTTAATACCACAATAGGTGATGCCCATTTACTTCCTCCTGGAGGGGCAGGTTCTAATAAATCTTCATTTATTAGCTTTCGCAATTAAGCTATTACCAACGGTAATAAATGCACTGGTATTTTTCTCGCTTCGTAGTATGAGGGGGAAACATTTTCTTTTAATTTCAGGCTAGCTTCATAATTTTTTAATTTTCCTCTTTTTTTCATTTCTATCTCATTAATCAACTTCGTTGAATTTATTTTTAACACATCATTCCCCAGTAGTCCATGCGTTTTTCGGCAATTTGTAACTATAATGGGAACTATTTCATATTTTTCTTTTAGTTCTATTGAACCTTCAAAGTAACCCATAATTGCTATAATCGAGCCATCAAACTGACGTAATTGTACGTTGTTTTTTTTTAAAAAACGGTTTTCCCATTTTTTCCCACAAATTTCTGGGTACTATCGTGACCTCACTACCTGTGTCGATTTGCATTTCGACAATACAGTCGTTGATTTTTACTTTTATTTTTTTATCTCCGTTCTTAGATCCAGTATTTTGTATATTATCCTTTTTTACATTAAAAATCTGTCTATTTTCATCCTCTACTCTTTCGTTTTACATACTTCTTTGAAGTGATTTTTTTTAAACATTTTGAATATGTTTTTCCAAAGGCTGGGCATTTTTCTTTTTTCATTTCATGAATTTTTCCACAGTATGCACAATTGTTTCTTTTTGTTTGTACCGTGTATGTTTCAGCCATTATTTCTTCGTAGGATTTATTTTTATTTTGGCTGTAGGTATGTATTAATTCCTGCTGTTGTATAAATTCTATACACATATTCAAAGGCATGTTTGTAAGTTGTAACTGTTCCATTAACTGATATCTATGTACTGAATTATGCATACCTTCAATTAATCTTAGTTGGATTAATTCTTCTTCCGTTGTCTGCTCTCCTGTTCCTAGTTTTTCGAATTCACAGTATTTACTCGCACTTCTTAACCGGTGTAAATTTTTTACTATCAGTTCATCCACTTCCTGCTTCATTGCCATAAACTTGGTCCTTTCTGCAATCACCAGTCTTTTCTTTGGCCTCATGTTTCCCTTAATAACCTGACTTATTTCTTCGAAAGTCATTTCTTCTAGTTCTCGAGGGTAAACCATTGTAGCAAACTTCATAATCGCTTCACAACCAGCGGTAGCCATAAACAAGTCGGTGAATTCATTTTCCCCTCCTCTGTTTTTGTTGTCTTTCAACTTTTTACATCTTGCATTAGCAGCAAAGCAACGAATCCACGTATCTACGTATTCTGGGTCTTCAATGACCAGAGAGTTTCCTATCGGCGACGCCATCGTTGTGTCGTGTATAATGCTAAGTAAGCGTTCGGTATTTATCAATCCACCCACGAGGACCGAATGTGGCACAAGGCCGGTTTAATGTGGGTCTCTCCGAGCCCGTAGGCTCGGCCAAAAATAAAGCTTTTGAACCCGCCTAGACGGGTTCAGGCCCTGTCTACCTCCCCAAACGAAACATTGCCCTTCGGCAAAGCTTCGTCCGAGTTCCTCTCTGCATTAGCAGAGAGTTCGACAGAACGCCGACTCGGAAGCTCACAAAGGTAGCGTACTACACTTTGATCTAGCGACCGGGCCGCTAAGTAAGCGTTCAATATTTATTTGTATGATATATACAAAATGTGGCACAAGGCCTAAAAGGGGGGTGGGGAAGGACGGTCTTCATCTGTCTTAAATCTAAACTTAGCTAGTCGCAGACACTGACCCAATCAAGCCAACAATATTCCAATCACCAAAACAGCACATTCACTCCTACCTTTCTTACTACGTCCACCATAATACCTCAAATAATCTATGATGTCCTAATTAGACCCTTTATGTACAATTATTGTTCGTGGGGGGGAGGGTCAAAATTAACAACTTTTAAAAAATGATCCCCAAATGAATATGTACAATGTGCTTTAAATATTTACACTAAACTAAACAAAACTGTGTTAGTAATAAAACCCCCGACAAACCATGAATGTGGCAGAAAACATCAGTTCACCGGACGAAATCAATGCGGGACTATGAAGAAATGAAAAAAAGCATTCATACCTCCAAGCATACACACATTCATACACAACAACAAATACGAAAAATCACACACACGAAACGAAAGTCGTCCCGCATCCACCAGAGAACTGACATCACTGAACACCTAACCAGGGATGGGATGGGGAATTAAACAAAAGAAAAAAAAATAGGGACAGAAATAAAAGGGGCCAATGAGCATGCACACCCTAGCTAAGTTCAACAACAAAAAAAAAAGAAAACTAAAGGATCAAATTCAAAAAACTAAACTAACCTAATATTTGGATGGGTTGCCTATGTTCAACCCTGTTAGGACAAAATTCTGTACCTAACCGACATCCAAATGCCACTCTAGGTCAGCCCCTTTCACTCTACACATTCGTGCAAGATTCACCCACCTTTTGCCGAATTCCGATGAAGGGAGCCGCCGCCTTTCCGTCCTAATCTTGACTTTAAGCTGATGCTTAAAGAACAAGATCAGTTGGGAAGAGGTGAACTTCTCGCCCTCATGGAATCCCTTCTGACGCGTCGTCCAAATCACGACTCTCATAATCCCTAGTAAGCAACAGAACACATAGTGTTCAGCCTTCGTCAATTGCGGCACCACATTGCTACAAACAGAACTGGCTTCCAGGACAAAGAACTTTCCCTGCAGCATGCGAACCATGAGGCCTTCAACAAACTTGCACAACGGCACTACCGTCCTGCACTGAAAAAAAGCGTGACCAATGGTCTCGACTTCGCCAGTACAGCGACGACAGTTTGGATATTTCTCCAAACCTGCTGAACAAAGTCTCTTGCCGACCCAGAGGGCCCCACGAATCATCAGCCAGGTGAGTGATGCCTCATCATTATTGAGACATTTCAACCCAGGCGACCAAGGCCATATCGAGCGAGCCTCCTGCTTCGTAAGACCGAGCTCGTCGATCAGACCATCTTGAACGGACCCCCTAACAACTGATACAATGACTTACGAGACAACGCCTGGGCGTCGGAGAGGCCATCCGTCGTCCGTAAGAGGAGCTTCAAAGCACTGCGACATTCGCGGTAGAAGGAGCACTCGGCACGAGGTGTACGGCCGGCCTCCTCCTCGCACGAGAGCACACTTCTAAGGGATGGGAAATGTTTTCGGACATCTTCTTTCCAAAAGGTGCCCACCTCATCCAATCCGCGACACATTCGGTCTAGAAAGGTAATGCGAAGCATATATTGACGAATCTCAATGCTAGGCATACCCAGACCGCCCTCAGAGGGATGAAGGCAACAGATCTCGCGACACACCATAGGGGCCTTGTCTCTCCACAAGAAAGAGAACAAGGTCCGGACTAATGACATTAGCCTGGCATACGGGAGTGGAAGCACAGTCGGTAAAGGAGGATCGGATATATGTGTGAAACACATACCGCCGCCCTTCCCTTCAGGGAAAGTCTCCTCCGAGACCACAGTTTACCCGCGATTCCCTTGCACCTCCGACCAATTCATTTCCAACGGGAGATCAGGACCGAACCAGACGCCGAGAATCTTGATCGGCCCATCCGTCCACGCACCCAACCGCAAGCCCACAGACTTATCGCGGTTGATCTTGGCCCCTGTCACCATCTCATACCCACCGATCTCTTTGCTGACTACGTCAATCTCGGCTCTGCTCGACACAAGAACCGAAACGTCGTCAGCATAGGCAGAATACCTGGCTGAGGTGGAAGCCCCAGGCAGGGAAATTCCGCGCAGGACCGGATTCGCCTTTAACTTGCGAAGGAAAGGTTCCAACGCAAGAACGTAAAGCAGAGGCGAGAGCGGACAACCTTGACGAATGGAGCGAGACAATACGAAAGGCTTCGATCTTACCCCATTCACTTCCACCAGCGCACCGGGGGTCGCATACAAAAGTCGGATCCAGGAGCGAAAGTCGGCTCTGAAACCGGCCGCCGAAAGGACAGCCTCCAAAAATCGATGGTCAACCCTATCGAAGGCCTTGGACTGATCTAAATTGATCAGCGCGGCTTCACTGTCGACTTGTTCTAAGATCAAGCGTACCATATGAAGGTTATCCTGAATAGTCCTACCCTTCACAACACAAGTCTGTTCAGGGCCAATCAGACTAGACAGGACAAGCTGCAAACGGTTGCTAAGATCTTCGCCAAAATCTTTAAGTCCGTATTTAACATCGTTAAAAGGCGAACGTTCCCTAACCCATCCCCACCGTTCTTGTCCTTACGCAGCAGCTTGATCACACCCCTGGTGAAGCGTTGGGGTAAAGACCCCTGCTTCATCCAGTGGTTGTAAATCAGCTCCAGCAAAGGTACAAAAACGTGGGACAACCTCAAGTAAACTTCGTAGGGAAGACATTCTAGTCCCGGAGACTTATCCAGGCCAACCTGCTTCAGCGCTTCCCAGATCTCCGACTCTGTTATGGGACCCTCGCACCTAGCCGCTTCAGCTGCCGAGAGGCAGGGAAAGTCAGCTAAATAGGCGTCGAACTGAGCAGAGCTCAGACCGGGCTCCCTGGTGAAAAGATCCTGAAAGTAGTCCCGAAAAACCTCACATATGCCCGCGTTTGTAGTCACGGTCCGCTTATCCGGCAACGTGACGCATGCAATATGTCGCCTAGACGCGCTTCGATTTTTCTCTGCACGCAGTTCAGCGGCCATATTCGTTGCCTCAGAAGACATTCTTTTTAACCTAGCCCTAACTACCCGAGCTTGATCCTTCTTGATAAGCAAGGAGGACAACTCTGCCTTAGCTAAAGCTATGTCCCCACTAACACGGGATTTCACAGCCCGATCGACTTTATCTTCTAAAGCAGTTTGCGCCGCTAATCTATCTAGATTGAGTCGACGACTAAAATCGGCAGCAAACGTTCGAATTTTAGATTTAAGATTTCCCCACCAGGCGTTTCCCACAACCGCTCCCGTCAATTCCCTTTGGATGGTTAGTAACAGCTGGTCCCGGAAACCCTGATCACCAAAAAGTGAACAGTTCAATTTCCAGTAACCAGCCAACTTAACCTTAGGCTTATCTAAGTTTACACGGATCCGGACAAGCCTATGATCCGTATAAACTATGTAATGGAAATTTGGACACCCTAAGAGCCCTACATCGACTCTCCTAACTAAGACTCGGTCCAGGTAGCTCGCAAGCGTCCCAGGAGCCGAGTTGCCACTAGCTGTCCAAGTCCATGCTACCTCCCGAGGGTGTTCATTCCGGAACTTATCGACCAGATCAAACCGATCGATAAAGTCCCGAAATGGTTTCACATCCGGGTTGTTAGTACCTTGTTTATGCCCTATACGATCTATATCGGGGTCAAGGACGGCATTCCAATCCCCCGCTAAAACTACCCGACAAGACGTCTTCAAGAACGGCGCGATCTGCCGAAACAAAGCAGGCCGCTCGGAATGGGTATTGGGCGCATAAACCCCAATGAGACGTAGAACCTTATCCTTTATGGCAACATCCAGCACGCAAAGTCTGCCCGCCGGATCCGCGAAGACAAGGGTACAAGCAGCCTTCAAAGACCTGCTCACTAGCCAAGAGACACCCCTCGAACGCCCATCAAAACAGGCTGACTAAAGGGCGAACCCCTTAGACAGTATGTCCTCACGATCATGAGAAGAAAACCGGGTCTCTTGTATACAACATACATTCACCCCGAGGCGCTGAAGGTCACGAGTGAGCCTCGCCCTGCGAGACTCGGACCTCAGGCCCCGGACATTTAAACTGGCTAACCAGAGAGCCATCGTGAAGCCGATTAGGGTTGTCCTTCAGGATAGAACATGGCTGGGGTGAGGCCACCGACAGCTTGTCCCATCGAATCTGACATCATCTCAGTATCGAGAATATCACTCTGAGACAAGCCACCGATGTCCGCGGGATATGTTAATTTCAGAGCTCTATAAAGGGATGGGTGAACGAAAATAGGGACCCTCCCTTTACATTTTTTGTTTCATCTAAATTCTCTTCTAGGAGAACTACTGCTGGGGGCACCACTTTCAAGGAGGCCTTAGCCTCCTCTATCATGCCCCATATCTCCTGCGTACCCGGGCCAGTTCTTATAACGGTTAGCTGATTTCGGGCCTTAAATTTTCCGGCACCTCCACATCTACACCCTTGATGTGCCGGAAGTTCCAAAGAACTTTTAAGGGCATCGGGTTTTTAGTTTGCCCGAAGACCCTGTCAGCCTGCTCTCGGGATACGCGACAGACGTCTTCCCCTGGGAGATAAGGAGGTTTAATTTTCTTTTTTTTCTTGTCCGTAACTGATTGTGTGTCAGGACTTCGGTTTCTTTTTTTTTTGAGGAGAGTGTGTGGGTGTTTGCATAGGTGTGTCTTTCGGTGTTGTAGAGGGTGTCATACCGGAAGGAGTTTTTACGGGTGAATGTTTAGAGGAACGAAGAGATTTTGCAGGAGAGTTTGTCAGAGATTTAGGCGGAGGTGGTTTTATGAAATTTGATGGAGGGGAAGACGGGGCAGAGGATAGGTGGCCCGGTGCCCCCAGCGATTTTTTATTTTTAGCCCGCTTAGCCTCCAATTTTTCTCTCAATTTTTTGAGGTCCAAAATTTTCTGCCAGCCGGGCTCGTTAAGTTTTTGGTTCTCGGTTGCTGTTTCAGCATAAGACGCCGAGGCGTCGCCCTCAGAGCTGGTAGAGGGAATGGGGCTGTAGGTGACAATGTCACCGGGGTCATGTTGGGTATGAGGAACCGCTGTTTGGGTCTTCCCCTTGCCCCTAACCACGAGGCGCCATTCCCCCTCATCCTTCTCCTTAACCCCACTTGTGGCAGGCGTCGGTTTTGGGGGTAATGTGGGTCTGGACCCAACCGAGGGATTTTCCCCAACGGTCCGCCCCGCAGCTAGGCCCACTACAGGCGCCGCGGATTTTACTTTGTCGGCCAAGGGGGTATTTTGGTCGCCTGTGACCGGAACTCCAGGGGCCTTCTTTCCTGGGCAGGAGGAGGAAAGGTGACCAGTCTCTCCACACCTCCAGCAAGTTGGTCTCCTACCGGTCACTATGACCGGCATTTTCCGGTCACCAAACACCAAACAGTTGGGGACGGACTTGAAGGCCTCTTGATCCAGCATGATATCAAAAGTCCATCCCCCGTTCAAATTGTCCGAGAGAGCCCCTAAAATTTGGCCGTACTGCATAAAAAATGCAGCCAAGAGCTCTCCCGAAATTTGAGGAGGAACCTCGAACACGGCCACCCTGGTCCGTCTTCGACCTTCGTATTCAGTTCTTAGAATTAAATCTTTCGTGATCAATTCTTTCTTTGCCATGGCCAGACAATCTTCTGGTGTGGGCAGCAGTCCCACATGAAGAACCCTGTACCTTTAATTACTCTTTGGGGTTTTATCCCCAGGGACAAAAGTGATTTAATCACTGTGACTTTAGTGGAGCGACAAATCTTTTTGGTTTTTTTGTCCACCACAAAAACGGTCACCATTCTCTTTTTGAACACATCGAGCTCCTGGACAACATCAACGAACCCATCTTTATTTACAAGATGGGCGTAACCTTTCGCCTTATCCAGGAAATCCGCCATGTTCAGAATACAACTTGGTGGGGACTTCCAGCAAAAGGGCAATTCCTCGGCTGTCTTACTTTGTGCCTCCTTTGGTACCTCGGCATTTTTACTATTAGCTTCTCCTTTCTTGGAGGTACTAATTCGGTCAGTTTTGGGGCTACCATCAGCCCGCTTCTTTGCATCATTATCAGGGGGGTTGGCTTTAGCCGCTGAACCAAAAAGGTCCTTTTTAATATTGGCCCGACTGGCACCGTCGGCCATATTGAAAAACGAGGAGACTACCACCTGCGGGTCTTTTAAAAATATCGCCAGAAAAGGAGTTTGTTGTGGGGGGGGGGGGAAGAAATTATACAAATGAAAACAAGCCTGGATGTACCAGTAAATTAAAAAAAGACAATAAACTTTTTGAAAGATAAATAAACTGGGAAAAAAAGACAAACAAAAATTAAACAGGAAAAAAACAATAAAAATGGCGCCCAAAGGCAGCCGAAAAAACAAAACAAAAACAGAAACTCCTTTTTTTTAAAAAATTCAAGACAAAAAAGAAAAAGTCTGGTTTACAACCAGAAAAAAATAAAGGTTTGCGGCCGAAGCCGCTAAAGAAAATAAAAAAGCAAAAGAAAAAACAAACTAGTTAAAGCAAAAAAGACGAGAGAAGGCGACCGAAGTCGCTAAAAAAATAGGAAAAAATAAAGTTTTCTTTTTCTTTTTTTTTCAAATACTGTTCTGGTCTTTTTTTTTCAAAAAACAACTAGAAAGAAATAAACAATAAAAAGGAAATCGTCCGGTAAGACTTTGTCAAACCGGACTAAAATAAAAAAATTATGAGGGCCGAAGCCCCAAAAATAAAACAAACAAAAAGAAATAGAAGAATAAAATCAAAAAAATAAAACTTAAAGAATAACTTATCAGAAAAATCCTCAGAAGATCGCCAAAAAAAGTTCTTTAAGCACTGAAAGGAAAAATCGTTAGAAGGAAAAAAAAAAGGTTCGTCGTTAGTCCAAAAATTCCAAATATTTCAAGCAAACGGTCAAAAACAAGGTCTAAAGCACTCTCCGCTAAGGAAGCGTTTGACCTCTGTTTTAGTTGGTGTCCGTTTATCATATGAGCTACCTGCTCATATGCAAATTATACTAATTTGCATATCACTACATACATCAAATCTGAAATTTAAACGCTTCGGAAAGACTTAAGAATTTTTCCAATTGTCATTTTTAATCTAATTTGTCTTTATTTTCAGAAGTAATTTTGGGAAATTATATATATATATACAAATATCTAGAAAATAATGCTTGTATGGTCAGTGAATATCAGCAAGTTACTGCTTATACCTCTCAATTTTATCTTTTTTATATGCACTTATTTTGATGTAAGTAATTTTTTCATAGTGCGTGTGTACGTACGTGTTGAATGTCATGATAACTTGTCCGTTTAGTTACTTTCTCTTCACTTTACCGCCTTTAAGATTTTCTCTCTATTTTTATTTTATCTTTTTTCTTTCAGTTGTTACCGCTTGAATTACGGTTTTTCTAGACAGGCTGCGGTTTTAATCTTAATATTTATTTGTAATGAAATACAAAATATACCAAAAGTGATTGAAAGTGTGGATAAGGGAAAGACTCGCCTTCTCTAGTCTCTCCTCGGATCTAGCTATTATGTTGGTGCAAAAATAATGACGTAATAATGTCGTTTTTTGACGTTAAAAATACGTCAAAAAACGACATTATTACGTCATTATTTTTACACCAACCTAATATTTGTACTTACAGTTTTCCTCTCGTCATAACCACGCATTTATTCTTATCTGTTGCACCACGTTCACCAAAACTCAACGTAAGCCCAAGCATGAAGTTTTATTTATACAATTCACGGGGGAATATCTTTTTCATTGTAATGGGTGTTTCATTAAGACGGATTATATAGAAGGATGTTTTATTAAGACGGATCAAAGTCAGCAGTAAATAAGTCAGTGTTATTGGTGAAAATTTTTCTATTTCTCTATTGGATCATGTTATGTAAGTTATTGTCAAATATGACTGAAAAAATAATATCGCCCAAATGTCAGCCATGGCTTCGGCAGCACAAGTCCATTCAATGGTCAAAATTTTTCATGACGTCTTATAGTTGCTCATCGATCTCACTAATATGCCTTATTATCTCATCCTTCAGCTTTTGAATTGTTGTTGGCTTGTTGGCATAATCCTTACTTTTGAGATGACCTCAAAGAAAGAAATCTAAAGACGTCAAGTAGCAAGATCGTGGTGGCCAACTGACTATGAGAGATGATGCGACCTGGGAACTTATTTAATGAAACGTGTATATATATATATATATATATATATATATAATTAACGTTTGCAGCAATCAGAATTCATTATATATAAAGGGGGTTCCAATAACTTGGACCGATTTTAATGTGAATAAATCAAAACGTCCAATGATTTTTTTCTTTTTCTTTCACATTTAACAACTTAAGTCTTTGTTAATCTTCCCATTGTTGAAATTTCCAATCAAACAACGTGTTATAGTTATCGAAGCCTATTACGAAAATGGATGTTCAAACAGAAATGCAATGAGAAGTTCCCAGGTCGCATCATCTCTCATAGTCAGTTGGCCACTACGATCTTGCTACTTGATGTCTTTAGATTTAGGAAAATATATTTTTTTTAAGCGTTTCACCCCAAGCAAGGTGAGAAGCCACTAGGACGCAAGGGGTTACAGAAAATTTGGAGCAAGATCAGATAGGGGTGACAGAAGAAAGGATGAGGAGAAGGGTAGTGGATAGATCAAGGCAACAGGGGATACAGAGGCCAGTGAGAGAGAGAGAGAGAGAGAGAATGTGTGTGTGTACCGGGAACCCCTTCCTAAACAAGAAACAAGGCGTAAGCCTCTACTCATGTCCAAGAGAACGGGAAGGTGTGTTGACCGGGCGGTAGGAAAGCCTACCTACTCCTATTACATATAACAACACACAGAACAACAACAAAAACAGAGGGAACGATGAGAGGGGGAGGTAGTTTGCAAAGAGTCCAGGCTGACACTTGGATTTACCCTTTCACAACATTAAATTTTAACTTAGTATAAGTCCCATTGACTAATCTAAAAAGAAATTGAAGAAAATAAGGATATCTGGAATTATTGGTATGTCATAATAAATTCCCAACATACGTTGCAGCGAGTGTTAGTCCGCTTTCTTCCTCATGATAACAAGTGAATGTACAGCTTACCTTAGTTCCAAGCATCGACCCGGTAGGTGGGGGGATCAACGGCCAATCCACCGCCCTCACCAAATAGTGGGCTTGGGAGGCATGCTTTCAAAAAAATTAAGAACAACAGGAGAAAGAAAGGCGAGAACAATTCCAAGTTCAGAAAATTTATCAAGCAAGAATTCCCTATCTTACCTTAAACACGGTCTGGAATGACTGACCTTTTTCGGTTAGAGACCCAAAATACTCCTTTCCTGTGTAGCATCCAAAAACCACTCCATGTCAGCTCCTCTGATTCTCACGAAACGCGAAACTCTTACCCACCCTTTGCCGAATTTCAACGAAAAAAGACACACTTTCCGCTCTGATCTTAACTTTAAGCTGATGATTAAAGAAAGAGACGAGAAGAGAACTTCTCATCTCCGTGAAGCTCCTTCTGTTTGGTCTTCCACTCATCCTTTTGCATAATGCTGAGCAGACACAAGAGCACTTAGTGCAAGTCCTTTGTCAGTGACAGTACCACATTGGCACATTGGCGCAAACGGAACTGGCTTCCAGGACAAAAAACTTTCCGTTCAAGACGTAAAACATGTAACCTTCAGTAAGTCTGCACAACGGGCGTAAGACAACGCAGTGAAAGAAGGCGTGTCCAATAGACTCCTCCCAGTCACCGCTGCGCAAAGTTTCTTACCGTCCCTTCGCACCACCAGCCAGGTGAGTGATGCTACATCGTTACCGAAACATTTCAACCCGGTCGCCCAAGGCGAGACTCCCGATTCGTGAAGTCCAGCTCATCCGGGAGCTTGTCTTTGGTATCCCCGCTCAGTATCACCGATACAATGCCTTCCGAGCAACGCGTCTGTGTTAGGGAGGCTATCCTTCACCTGTAAGAGGCAGAGCAGCGCGTTTCGATACTCCTGTCGTTTTAATCTTTGAGTGTTTTTGACTTGTCTTGAGTTAGAAAAAGTGTATTTCATTTTTTACATAAATAATTAATTTCATGCTTAAATAATAAACCTATGTATTTTTGCCAATTATATTTGCTAATTTCTTGATTATGTATTTGTATATGAGCTGCAAAATCATAGGAAGCCAGTGTTACACCATCATTATTATTATTTTCTTTGATTTCTGGCGTTTACACATTTCTTTCCGGAACCCGCCCAGGGGCCAAAGGTTAGAGATGGCATAATGACACTTTCCACTGACACACAAAAAAAAAATATATAAATTCCTTTGTAAAGTGTGGGCTGTAATTGTCAAAACAATTGTTTGTATCTCTTTGAGGCATGGACTTCCAGGAATCCCGCCGATTAATCTACTGGAATCTTTTCCAACCATTCCTAGGGCTCCAAATACAACAGGGATTGTTGATGTTCCCATGTGCCACATTTTTGAGATTTCTATTTCAAGGTCCTTGTATTTTGACAGCTCTTTGAATATCTTCAAAGACATTATTATTATTATTTATTATTATTATATTTCAATTTCTGCTGTTATCACACTACCTACCAAGCCTGCGAGAAGAGCTCAGGTGTGTTATGGCTACATTTCATGATTTATTTTTCTAAATTCCATAGCGTCACTAGAGTTACATGGACAAAGTTCTTCATAGTGCATGGGCTGTAGTTATCAAGACATTTTTTGTAACTTAAGCCAGGATTTCTACGGTTATTTTTCAGTGTGTTGTTGTATTCCTTTTTTATCATTCCAAGCGCACCTACTATGACAGGTAATATTCTTGTTTTCAATTTCCTCATTTTGTTTCGATTTCCAGGTCTTTATGCTTCGATAGTTTTCCAAATTCCTTCGTTGCTATATTACAGACCGCTGGGAAAACCATACCAATTAGTAGGCAAGTTTATTCTTTTCGGTTTTTGACAATTATTTGCTTCAATTCTCATGTCTGTAAAGATGGTATAATCCCATAGAATTGTGATGTTTTCTATTTCTGAAACCGGTGCTGGGTGATGTTCCTACCAGTATTTGTTAATATCTTTTCAAAAGTGTTTGCACATTTTCTAGTGTAGATATTTCCCCAATCTATCGTGATGATTTTTTATATTCACGTGGCACGAGTACAGAACCTCATGAGATTAGATGTAACAGCGAAACTCCTATGAGCCATCTGTTTACTTCCGGCAACATAGACCACGTGCCTGACGAACTGGGAACACCAGCGAGCGAAACTATAGTCGCACGCCAAAAACGTAGGACGCGTAAATGTACTAATATATATATATCAAAGTGTAGAAGAACGAACAGTAAGGTTACAGCGTTCAAAATATTAATTTAGAAACAGTGCTCAATGCAAAAAGTAGAGCTGTAAATATTTATTTATTTCTTATGCAGTGTTACATAAGAACATGAACATATCCACTACAAAATCCTGTATTTTTGTTTCAACGTTAAAAAAGGGAAACCTTTTTTAAACGTCTCACCTGATAAAGTTGATACAAAAATGTACAATTTTGTAGTAGATATGTGCATGTTCTGCATAAGAAATATATATAATTGATCTGGGAATTTATCTATATTGTTGACATGGAAAAAAAAATCTCTTAGTATATATATATATATATATATATATATATATATATATATGTTTTCATCCACAGATAGACTGTTTCGCTGTATAACAGCTCTTCAGTGTGGCTAGTCCAATTACTTCAAGCCGGGATCGAAACCCGACCGATATGATACATTAACAATAAAAGAAATCTGTTCCTTCACGCAGTTTCATATAAAGGACTTCTACCAATCTATTAATAAGAATTAATTAAACAATGTACTAAACTCACGTGACACAAGTACAGAACCTCATGATTTACTGATATTTATCACAGAACCTGCATTTTTGATGCCCACTAGTATATATGATTTTTGTCTGAAAGTTTCTAGTGAAAAGACTCTCGTCTTGCGCTGCAAGAATAAAGCCTTACGTTTTAGCCTTTAATCCAGATGCTCGTAACCATCGATGAGTGTTAACTTAAACAACATCGGCTTTATTAGCACGTTTTGCATATTGGTCATACTAAGTTTTTTATTGTCAGTGTTATTTTCTCTGTTCAAGAGCATTAGCCTTGGCTTTCTTTTTTCATATTTTTCATATTTTTGCTGCAACTGTTGGTTCTTGGGTTCTGTTTTGGTGTTCTACAGAATCTACTAAATGCAAATCTCGTTTGTAGTTACAAACTTCCTTCACGACTGAATATTTTTTCTTTCTGTTTTCGTGTTTTTTGACTAATTGTATCATTCAGTTCTTTGTTGTTTCCTTGTAAACGGAGAGTTGTTGCCTTGTATGACAATTCTAGCTGAAGAAGCCCTATTCAAACTTTCTCTACGAGGTATATATACACAGTCTGCATCAACCTTTGGGTGATGTATGTTATATTTAGAAATATGCATATTATTATTATTATTATTATTAAGCATTTCACCCCAACCAAGGCAGGATGCCACTAGTACGCAGGGGTTACAGAGTGGGAGCGAAAGTAAAGAGGCGTGATGGAGGAAAGGATGAAGTGAAGGACAGGGAATAGGTTAGTGCATCTGCAGATGTCGATCGATATTATATTTGTATAGTTGGAGAAACAAGTAAGAGGAAGGGAATTCCACAGACGGGAGGTGCGAGACATGAAGCTATTGGAGTAGAAAACGGCATTAAACCTCAATCTGGAGTACGACACCCGTGGGACGATGGTTAGCTGCTACGCGTCAACCTTAGATAGTTCAGATCAAGAAAAAGACGATTTTTACAATCTCTTTCGGGATGTTATCTCCAACGTCCAACATAAGGATAAATTAATCCTTACAAGTGACTTCAATGCTCGTGTTGGCAATGATTATCATTCTTGGAAGGGCGTTTTAGGTCACCATGGTATTGGTCGTGTGAATTCGAATGGATTACACCTTCTCACTATCTGCAAGGAATTTGACCAACACATTCTACCAGCAAAACACCTGTCGTAAGACCACGTGGATGCATCCTAGTTCGAAAGACTGGCATTTGACCGATTACGTCATCACTAAAAGACGAGACATAAATGATTTTAAGGTAACGCGTTCATTCCACACAAAATGCTATCTATCACACTCTACTTCGGAGTAAAGCTACACTGCACCTGCAAAAGTGAAGGATTATAAAATCTACAGTGCCCATGCGCATTAATGTACTGCCTGTTAAATCGACTGAAATGAAAATTGAGCTCTCTGACAAACTTGACGCTGCACTTCTGTAAACATTACCAATGATATATCTAATATCTTGGAAGGCTCTGTGTGATGCAACATATTCTACATCCTTGGAGGTTCTCGGCCTATCACATCGTAAACATCAAGACTGCTTTTATAATAATACAGAAGTTCGGGAGCTTATAGACCAATTGCACTCTTCTCATAAAGCATGGATTGAGGACAATAACTCGTACGATAAGAAGATCGCTAACAAGAAGTGCAAAAGTCAGGTTCAACGAGCACTCAGAACCATGAAAGAGCGTTGGTGGTCTAAAAAGACCAATGAACTTCAAGAAGCTTCAGATAGAAAGGGTCTAAAGGCTTTCTATGCTGGCCTCAAGAGCGTTTTCGCTCCTTAGAAAAGTGGTTTTGCGCCAACCTCCACGGTTGATGGTGAAACTCTCATTTCAGATCGCTGGAAAGACTGTGTTAAACACCACTTCGGTTGCTGATGAGGAAGGCATCACATCAATTGAGCATAATCCAGAAATTCCGGAGTTGTCTTTTGAAACTACCTATCAAGAGGTAAGTGACTCCATCTAGCAAATCTCATCTAGAAAATCACCTACTCCTAAGCATCCTATTTCACTTGAAGTGCATAAGCATGGTGGCCAAAAGTTGGTAGAAAAGTTACATCTTTACGTGGAGATATGGAAGGCAGGCTGTATCCCACAGGATTATAAAGACGCCTCTATCAAACACCTCTACAAAAACCAGGTTATCCGGAGTGTATGTGATAATTATCGGGGTATATCACTCCTTTCAATTGCAGGAAAAATCCTAGCTAGACTGATTCTAAACAGAATCATTATACACCTTGTTGACGACATCTATCCTGAATCGCAGTCTGATTTTTGCTCAGGTCGTGGCACCAATGACATAATATTTTCTCTTCGTCAAGTTGCAGAGAAGGTTCGCGAGAAAAACCAGGAGTTGTACATGGTGTTTGTGGACTTGACGAAGGCCTTTGACACTGTTAATCGAGAGGCTCTTTGGCAAGTCTTCAGGCAACTCAGCATCCCAGAAAATATGCTAATGGTCATCATCTCCTTTCATAAATAAATGAAAGCTAACATCGTATCTTATTGTATGATGTCAGAATCCTTTGATGTCACAAATGGCACCAAGCAAGCTTGTACATGGCCCCATGTCCTTTTTGAACTTTTCTTCTCGGTGATGTTGAAATATGCATTCGCAGAGAGCGGCGTCAAGGTTCAGTTTCGAACAACTGGTGGTCTCTTCAATCATCAGTGATTCAAAGCCAAGACCCAATTTCGTACACAAATTATTCGTGATTTGTTGTTTGCTGATGCTGCTGCTCTTGTTGCGACATCATCTGATGAGGCCCAACATTTAATAAATTCTTTTCTCTGCTGCAAGTAAAACCTTTGGTCTTACAATTAGCATAAAGAAAACTGTGCACGAATCTTGTTCTACTCCGAAGCAATTCTGTAGTGAGAAACAAAAACCACCTGTCTACAAATTTCCAGAGAGATCATTGAAAGTAGAAGACAAAGCCCGTAACTATGTAAAGTCTTTTACCTATTTTGGTAGCAAAATCAATTATAGTGAAACTTTAGATGATGAAATCATGCATCGCAGTGCTAAGGCTACCAGTGCTTTCGGCAAACTTCGCCATCCCTTGTCGAATGAGCGGGGTATTCGACTGGATACGAAAATTCCGGTTTACAGTGCTGTTGTACTTGCCATAGTTTTGTACGTCTCAGAATCGTGGACTCCATACAAGTACCATATACGCCAGCTGGATTTTTTCCATAAGAGCTGTCTGCGTGCAATCTGTGTTGTTAACCTTCAAGATAGGACATTTAATGTAGACCTGTTAACAGGTGTAATATTGTAGGAATCGAAAGTTTTCTCAGACAGTCTCAGTTACGGCGGACTGGTCATGTCATGAGAATATCTGATGACAGGATAACCAAGATCCTAATGTACAGCCAGTTAGATCAGGGCTACAGGAATGTAGGATGCCCGTGGCTAAGATACAAAGACAAGCTGAAAAGCAACCTGTCAGCTGTCAATATACCACATATCAAACCTTGAGCGCTTCGCTTTGGAGCGGCTATAATACAAATAAACGTGTTTTAGTGGTCACAGCAGTTTTCAATCTGCTTGTCTGAATCATTTTCAAGAAGCGAGAGCAAGATCTAAAAGGTCAGCCAATCTAACAGTGATCTCATCTCAAAATCCTGACTCTTGCTCCATATGTGTCCTCCTTTGTAAATCACTAGCGGGTCATAAGTGCCACTTAAGATTGTTAGACAAAATTTTATAAAAATCAATTAAGCTGTCAGATACACATACGCCGAAAACGACCGGGGATATATATATATAATATATATATATGTGTGTGTGTGTATTTGAAATCTAACGCTCTAAAATGCCAGGATGTATTGAGCTGAATCTTATCTACTGTCAATACATGTATCTAGTGTGAATGCAGTTATTTACTATCAATAAAGTTATCTATTGTTAATATATAGAAAAATGTGAAATTCTGACAACTTACCAAGAATTTATTCGTAAAGTGCAAAATGCATTGACAAATTAAACGGACGTATCTATAATGTTGTACATGATTGCGTGAATTCATACGTTCTCTTTCTCTCACTCTCTGTGTGTATATATATATATATATATATATATATATATATACAATATATATCTTTATATATGTATATATGTTTATATTTATATATATGTTTATATATATATATGTGTTTATATATATATATATATATATATATAGGTTTATATATATATATGTTTATATATATATATGTTTATATATATATGTTGATATATATGTTTATATATATATATGTTTATATATATATATATATATATATATATTTATATTTCAATAAAGGTGCAATCAATTTACAAATTCATGAATTATTAATACATAAAACAAATACAGAGGTTAATGATTAAATGGCGAGAAATCCATCTTCGCGAACAATTCAATAATATACAAAAACCCCGAATCTGTTTATGAATAAAAAGATCCTGTTTTATAAATTTCCGTCGCATTAGATCTTTTTATTTTACAAGCTTTCGTCTGTTCCTACAGACATCCTCAGATATGAAATATTGTGTTCTTGTTTATACTTTCAGTAATAAGTGGACAAACGAAAACAAAGTTGTAATTCGAAAAATGCTATGAGAAATGTTATAGTTTTGGAACGTGCAGTCGCAACGCTGAGTTTGAATTTAAATTTTAAGGTCAAAGTTCTGCGTTTATGTACAAATGTAGTGATAGAGATATCTTTTTTACTGGTAAATTTTCCGTCAAAGTGGCATGAACTATATTGTTTTATGTATATATATATATATATATATATATATATATATATAACGTCATCCACAGACAGACTGTTTCGCTGTTTCACAGCTTATCAGTGTGGCTAGACATCCGGTTGCCTCTAGCTCGGATCGCAACCCAACTGAATTGGTATTCTACCACTAAGCCGTCGGCGCACGACAGGGAAGCAGGTATTTTTAGCGTATTTATTTTTAGAAACACGCCCATTGACTGACTGTGACTCGATTCGCTATGCGAAGAGTAGGTACCTCCACTTTTTCGGCATAAATTATCGATATCTAAGTTTAAAATGCATTTTTTAAAATGAAAAAATATGCTTGAATATTTCATTTTAGTTTTACTTGAAAGTTGAATCATTAAATTTATTATTTCCATTAAGTAAACAATTCTGGTATATTTCAGATAGAAACTATATACATTGGAATGTCAAATTTAATTTTAAATTTTTAAATTTTCAAAAAACCCGCCATTTTCTTAATTTTAAGAAATTTGTAAACAAACACAAATTTATCGATTTTAAAAATATTTAAAAAAATTTCTGACACGTCATTTTAGTAAAATTAGAAAATTTAATGTTAAATTAATCTGATTTAAAAAAAATATTACTTAATTATAGCATAAAAAAGAAATATACAACGAATTATTAACGATTGGTACCGCAATTTTGATCCGATACTTGATCCACGTGTTGATTGACAAGTGATGACAGCTACGACGGATGACCATAAATGAAAATTACTAGAAATCTGAGTGAACCCTTTTATTTTTAGTTTTACTGTTATGTCTATTTATTAGAATAAAGGGACAAAACTCTTTTTATAATAATGGCAATTTCAGTCTACCGTACATGGAAATAAGGAATGTATTAAGTAGAAAAATACAACATAAAAAATTATTTGAAAAAAAAGTGGAATCACTAAATTTATTAAACTTGGCAATTTTGAACTCGTAAATTTTGTTTCTACTTAATTACTAATTATCAAAAGGAAATAAGCTAATACAGAGTTTTGCACGATTTTTAAACTATTATAAATTATTATAATCAAAATGTAAAACAAATAAAAAATTCTTGTAAAATTTAATTATTCATCAGAAAAAAATTATTTCTTCAGGCAATAATGACCTTAATATTACTTATTTACAAAAGCAATTAAAAGCTTTTCTAATTAAGTAATATCATAGTTTTATTGGATTCATTATTTTTCTATTCAAAGCTCATTTTACAAAAGTTGGAACAAATTAGAAAAAAAAAAGTAGGTGATTTACCATCTCCAATGACTCTTACTTTAAACAAAAAAAAATTGTAAGGAAATAAAAAGAATTGAAAAAAATTTCGGGAAAATAAGTAAGTGGGGTGTAACATATTAAAAAAAAAAATATTTTTTACTAAAATTTACTAAAAAGAAATATTTCAAAAATAATTTCATTCATTGGTGAAATAAGTCCTGAAAATTTCATTAAAATCGGACAATTACTTTAATTTTACAAGAATTTCCAAATCAATGGGTTTTCAACGGGAAAAAAGCGCAAAAAAAAACAATGTTATTTTTACAGCACCGCGATGACGTAAAAAAAAGAAAACTTTAACCAAAATTTCGAACGTGTTAAAAAATATTAAAAAATATCAAAAAATAATTAAAATACACTTTGGTCTTTCATCTTAATAATAACATAAGCGTTTTGACGATAAAAATTTATTTTCGGTAAGTTTGTGGCATTTGTTTATTACGTTATGCTGTTTTCCCGCGAAAAAGTGGAGGTACCTAGCGAAGAGTCTCGCTATATATAAACTATAATAGTCACTGTTTACAAACCCAAACCTACTCCCTAGAGAGCTCAACCGAAATTAATATTTATTTCAGGAGCCAATATAACGTCATCCACAGACAGACTGTTTCGCTGTTTCACAGCTCATCAGTGTGGCTAGACATCCGGTTGCCTCTAGCCGACTGAATTGGTATCTGCCGGAGATTCTACCACTAAGCCGTCGGCGCACGGCAGGGAAGCAGGTGGATTTTTAGCGTATTTATTTTTAGAAACACACCCAGTGACTGACAGTGACTCGATTCGCTATGCGAAGAGTCTCGCTATATATATATTGTGGCGTACCTACGATTTCATTAGCCATATAGGCGTATGGCTTACCCCCAAATCACAAATTCTAGTTCGAAAAATAGGTAAACATAAATAAAAACAAATAAAATACAATATTTTCAACTTGGCAGCAAATATGTTCTATGATTAGCCTCCCCCTCCTTTTCTCTTCCGATTCTTTCTGCCTTTCCTTCTCTTCCACCCTCAAGCCAAGACCCCATAAACTTTGAAGAGATCCGATCCGTGAATGACCTAGTTCCAAAATCACGTGAGCATGAGGCGATTGACCATAAGTTAACTACAGGCACCATCAGGTTCTCCTGTCGCGATCACGTGATCAGAGCCTACTGAGGTTTGCTTGGTTCTTTAGCCATCACGCAAACAGGTCTTTATTTGCACCCCATCCTCCTGCGCACTCGGTCAAGGACGAAGCGAACCCCACATGACGGACTTTGGTGGGCAGCAAAAATCTAAAAAACGCAGTCAGTTTCCCATCTGATCAACGGCAGATGAACATCACCGAGCGAATCGTTTCGATTCTAAATGGTCTTCCCACTGGAATAAAGAAGACAGCAAAGTCTATTGACTACAAAATGATAAGGACTACTACTAAAGCAACTCGACCAATGAACGCCCGTACGTGATTCTGTTGATTACAGGCCATTCTGAAAGAAAAGGACTCCAGGAAAATTATCGGTAGACAAAATATTTTTTTCGCATAAGGACTCACGCTTCGGCGAATTAGAACTTTGTGTGGAGATATTGACACGATTGACCCATCAAGAGAGAGAAGTTGATTTCTCAGCTTGATCTTGTTTCATATATATATATATATATATATATATATATATATATATATATATATATATATATATATCCAAGTATATGATTGGTGTATATGGAATGAATTCCAATAGCCAACAATTACTATTCTTAAAAGAGTGCTCTATACAAAGTAGAACAGACATAATTATTTATGGTGCTTGGTGCTTATATATTAGAATCTGATTGCGCTTGTTTTACGCGTGACTTTAGGACCCCATTAAAACACTATTAGGATTAAAATGTATACATTGTAAAAGGACTGTATATTAAATTAGCTAAAGTAACTTCAATGAAGAAATAAATTGAATAACATATATATTTCTTCTTTACTCCTCAGTAATTTTATAGTTGTAAACTTAATAGCGAATAAATTTTAAATTTTGATTTTGTAATTAACAGTTTTAAATTTTAATATTAAATTTTATCATATAATTTAGTAATTATTGGTTGGAATAAATTCTTTTTTAATACTACCCATATTTTAAACATCTGAATAGATATTAAAACTTGACTTCGTTATCAAGCTTTTTGAATTTTCATATACTTGTGTTTTGATTGGTCCATCTAGCCTTTGTAACAACGTTTTCCCCTTGCGAAGAAGGATTGTTAATTAATTTGAAACTTTTAAAACCATTTATTTTATATTCTACCTCATCACTTGATAAGACACCGAGGGTGTTGAAACAAAATGGCTATTTTTGTAGTGATTTTATAACATATTTATGTTATAAATTTTTTTAAAAATAAATAATTATATATATATATATATATATATATATATATATATACTCGTACCTTCTGATTTTATGATCCATTTCCCTTGATCAGACGAATTTTTCTTCTTTTCTTTACCAGTTTCTATATTTGTAAATAAATGTCTTATTTTGAAATCCATCGTCCTGTGTCTGTTTTTCGTTGGCTCACTTGTATCGCTTCCATCCCTGAGTGAATACCGAGAAAGTACCTACCTTTTTCTTTCTTTTGGAACACGCGGTTCACCTATATGCCACAAGTTCGTAACAATATATATATATATATATATATATATATATATATATATATATATATAATGTACATGGGAATTAGGGAAATTGATTGTTGCATTGGTGATTCGATTATTCTGTAAATACGTTCTTTATCAATAAACGACATTAAATACTCCGGTACTTAATGCTTTTATTAACAGTTCACTTTAAGGACACTTCAACATTTCTCATTTCTATATGCACACGACTTACTTCACTTTATTTCCACGCTGTGATCCAAATGCTAATGTTGTTACCAATTTCAAGGACGAAAATGATAGTCTTTATTTGTATAACTTCTACCTTTCGATGACAATTCGGGGCGTGTCCGATAATATCTCCGGAACTTTCTCTGCTTTATATCTCTTCATAATATGTCTCTTATTGCAGTCCCTCCTAATATATGTTCTGTTAGCCATTTGAACAATTTCTTTAGGTACTTCCCTCTGACTCCATTGCCTTCAATATCTCCCGTGAGTGTCAGATTCTCTAAGACCAATTTCTGTTCTCTCTTTCTAAATCTAAAGATAAAATTTTGCTATCCCTGAAGCAATAATATACTTAATTCTTAGAAAACACAATAATACTAAGCTAAAAATGTAATAATTATCACAACGTTAGAGAATCCTCGGGTAAATCTTACAAAACAACACACTCGGCGTATTAGCTGGCCTCCGTAATGAGTCTGACAATAAATTCAATTTAAAAATGCGATTTTAATTAAAAATGAAAGAAAATTACAAATTTAATAATTAAAATAAAAAAAACCCTGTTTAACACCGGATAGAACTGAATAAACATAAGCAGTCATAATTGATCTCAACAAACAGATATGATTTACATAGAGATTTGTCTTTAAGAAAATCCTGTTGACAAATATATCTCCCTGCCACATATTTCTAGAAAAGTACACTGTATTTAAACGCATTGAAATACAAATACGTAAGCTTTACAATACTCGATTTATTTATAGTAACTTTTTGTTGTAGAAACGTATACATCAAGCAACGCATTGACTATTATGAGACTTTCTTGCAATAGTCAATGTGTCTCTTTTCAATTGGCAGTTGAAGAAAAGATTCCTTTCACCACATCCTGCACATTTTAATAGAGGCGTTCAGTGTTCCACTTCAGTGGTTTACAAAATTTCCTTTGTATATTGTATGCAACTAAAGAAGATATATCCTGATACATAATTTATGGTGTGTATGCCTTCTTGGACGCTTGATAACACCTTTTCCGCCATCATCTAAGGTGAGTTATAAGTTATTCGAAATAACAGCATTTTTTAATCATCGTTTCTGTCGCACTAAAATAAAATTACATCTTGAAGAGTTTACGTTAAAATATACAATTTGTCTATGTTAGCGTCTCAATGGCATTGCGTTCAGTTCCGTTCGTTTCTATTACACTTAAAGTTAATTTCTTTTTCCAATAAGAACATACACATAACATATCAGGCTTTATTATTCAATTTGTCATTTTTCGTTCTATATAACTAGTGTTAATATTTCCAAGATATACATATAGTTATATATTCAATATTTCGTATGTATTTCATCTTATGATATCTATATACTTCTAGGGAATCAGGTTCTGTGCACGCTAAATGCAACCGTGCCTTTTACAAATACATTGAAAAGATAAGACACAGAAGCGAAGCATAACGATATTCTATATTGATGAATAAATGCATATTTTGTTACATATCGATACAGTAATATTGACATAAAATATTAGGTTTGTTGCAAAAATAATGTCGTTTCCTCACATATGTTACTATGTGATAAAACGACATTATTTTCGCACCAACCTAATATATATTAATAAGCCGATATTATTCCATTTTCGAGGACCATTCAATTTGTTCCATTATTCTAGGACAATTCCATTATTCCTTTATTCGGGGACAATTCCTTTATTCCATTAATCAAGAACCATTTCATTATGCAAGTTTCTTGAAATATTTATTAAATACCTCAGCGACTGCCGATATTGCTGAATATGAAGAAAATTGATGTAAATGAATATATATTCTTTAGCGTAAAACTTCTTGGGACTTACACAAATAAGAAAATGTCTTGTCCAAGACCTTATAAGAATTGTCCGGATTTATCTTGATATCAGGTGCTAGAATTTTTCTGTCTAAAATACTTATCCAAAATATTGATCCACTAACTCACCGTTTCTTT
>OZ010591.1:97407861-97410361 GCA_963932145.1 Acanthosepion lycidas
TAAGTCTTGTTCGTACTGGGTAGGCTATTCGGATCACAAACTCGTTTGTGCCCGGGTGGCGTTAGACAATAGGCCTAGAATGGCTGGCTACTGGAAGTTCAATCTGTCTTTACTGGACAGGCGGGACTTCCAGGAGCAGCTAACTAGACTAGTGCAGCGGGAGCTAGATGGGGGCGGTTATCGGGAATAGGTGGTGGGAACACCTTAAATGTAGGATTAGGTCCTTCACCACTGATTTCAGCAAACGGCTCGCTCTAGATAGAGCTGAAAAGGTGAAGACGCTTAAAGCTAGTTATTCCCGGGCGGTGGCTGGGGGGGATCCCCTAGAGATAGCCTTAGCTAAGGAGGCCCTGGATCGATCGAATAGCGAGCGGTACATGGGTCAGGTAATTAGACATAAGTTAAGCAAGATGTCTTCCGAAGCCGAGAACTTGGGCGCAGATCTGCGCAGGGAAGAGGTCCGTCGAGGTGGCGATCGTTACATTCGTGAAGTCAAATCCCCGGAGGGGCGTACTCTTCGGGCCACTGACGACATGTGCGGAGCGTTTCGGCGTCATTTCGAGAACCGGTTTACCAAGGAGCCTGGTCTCCGTGAGGAGGAGTTTCGTAGCTATTTGGCTGACTTTCCTCGGCTTTCGCCGACTGAAGCGGCTAGCTGCGAGGGAGAGATTACGGAGGGCGATGTCTACGCGGTTTTGAAGAAGGTTGGCAGAGGCAAGTCGCCCGGTCTGTATGGTTTGCCCTATGAATTGTACTTGAGGCTGTCGCACATCTTTGTTCCAATTTTGACTGCAGTGTTCAACAACTGGTTTCGGTCGGGGTCCATCCCCAACCGGATCACCAGGGGTGTGATCACTCTGTTGAAAAAGGGCAAAGGTGGTGGGGGGAACCTAGATGATTACAGGCCCATAACTCTGCTAAACACAGAGTTAAAGATTATGGCCAAGATCCTGCAGGAGCGTTTGCAGTCAGTTGCCGAGTCTCTGTTGGGACCTGAGCAGACTTGTTCTGTGAGGCGCCGAACAATTCAGAGCAACCTGCATCAGATCCGCACGATCATAGAGGATGTAAAAGACGACGAAGAAGCCGCGCTGATCAATTTGGATCAGTCCAAGGCATTTGATAGGGTCGACCATCGCTACCTTGCAGCTGTCCTGCAGGCCGCTGGATTCGCACCCAACTTCTGCCGCTGGATTAGCCTCCTGTATCGCTCCCCCAGTGCGGTGGTACAGGTGAACGGAAGGCTGTCGGACGCGTTCGTGCTGTCTAGGTCGGTTCGTCAGGGTTGTCCGCTGTCGCCTCTCCTTTATGCTTTGGCGTTGGAGCCTCTCCTTCGCCGGCTGAAGGACGAGACCGGCAGTCCGGCCCTACGTGGAATTGCCGTTCCTGGAGGGTCTCGAGCCAGGGTTTCCGCGTACGCCGATGACGTATCTGCTTTCGTGTCGTCCCGCAACGACATTGAGGTGGTACAGAAGGCGCTTGATCGGTACGAGAAGGTGACAGGGGCCAAAATAAACCGCGACAAGTCGTCCGGCTTGCGGTTAGGTGCCTGGAAGGGGGTCGCTCTTCCGGGCCGCTTCGGTTGGACAGACGGTCCTGTCCGCATTCTTGGAGTGTGGTTTGGGCCTGACCTCCAGCTGGAGAAGAATTGGTCTGAAGTACGAGCAAAGGTCGATTCCGCCGGTCAGACTTGGAATCGACGGAGGTTGTCCGTGAAGGGCAGGGCGGAGGTGTGTGCTACATACATTTTCCCCCTGATTCTTTATCGATTGTCCGTACTTCCTCTCTGTAAGACTCACAAGTAGGCGCTCGAGCAATCGCTATCCTCCATTTTATGGAGGGGACGCGGGAATCGGGTCGACAGACGAGTCTGCACTAAACGTCCGTGTCATGGGGGGCTGGGAATGCCGCACCTGCCGAGTCACATCCGTGCCTCTAGGTTGGCTTTCCTACGCCGTGCATTGACTGGAGGAGATCCGATTCTGGAGGGGATTGTTAGGGACGCGTTCCCTGGCCTTACCATCAGTCCCCCCATCTCGCGGGTTGAGCGCGGTCGTAAACCCCGGGATCAATCGGTTTTCCTTCGCGAGTGTCGGTCGGCCTTGAGGGCCGTTCCCCGGTCCAGTGACCTTTCTCGGCCTAGGAAGGTCTTCTATCGTGAATTAGTGGAGAGGCCCGCGAAGGATCTCCTACGAGATACGCTCGGCTTGTCGGAGGAGGAGTATTGCTCCTACTGGTCTTGGGCGCCAGCGGCGGATTACCTCAGTAACCCTGAGTTTTCGCTTAGCTGGCGATTGGCTCGGAATCGGCTGCCTCTCAACGACAAGGCTTTCATATGGGGCTTGGCGGATTTGCCAGACTGTGAACGGTGTGGCCTTGACTTAGAGGAAACGGCTGCGCACGCCTTCTACCATTGCCCCCAGGTCCGCTCCCGAACAGCTTGTGTCCATTGATCGCGCATACGCGTGTGACAATGTGTCGCCCCCGTATTCCGGGATGA
>OZ010591.1:97415361-97482861 GCA_963932145.1 Acanthosepion lycidas
TATGTATTTTTAGTGAGTTTTCTTTTTAAAGTCATCATCATTATTTCAAACCATTGGAGATTTAAACTAAGGAAGGTTCTACGTGTAAACAACTTTTGTTTAACCAACAACAAAAGTTCAAAATAATATCAAGAGAAAGAAATATATATATCTTTCTTTTTAAAAATGTTTGTATAGACAAAAGTATTAATAAAAAAAACAATCTGATTTCCATTTTTTTTAATTATAGGACAAAAGTTTTTGGCCTAAAAAAAAGGAAACAATGCCTTCTCCTATTTCTAATGCTTACATTTAATTTTTTTAGTAGTGGAATCCGACTTATAATGCATTAAACACTGGATGGTCATTGATTGCCTCAGAATAGTTTTAAGGGGCTGCTAATTATTAACAGTCGACCAGAATGTTCGTAACTGTCGAACTCTCTGCCTCGAGCAGAGAGGAACCCGGACGAGGCTTTGCCGAAGGGAAAATTTTCGTCCGGGAAGGTAGACAGGCCCAGAACCCGTTTATGTGGGTTCTAAGGGAATATTTTTGGCCGAGCCTACGGGCTCGGAGAACCCACGGTAAACTCGGCCTTGTGTCACATACATCCCACGTGGGGGACTGTTAAATATAACAGTCGTATAGATTGAACGCTGGGTCATCCGACACACACTCACTAATTGTGTAATACTCTTCTGTTGTACTTACTGTTTAATATGTGATATATCTGTAACACCTGTTTTGTTATTTCTTTAACCAATTACTTGGACACAAGAGTATCTTAAAAAAGTCTTCTGAAATATTATGTAATATCTGTACTCTGATATAGCAGTGAATATTGAAGAATTTTCACAGAGATGGAGAAAACTGAAGCAACAAAAATGTGGTTCTACAGGAGGGTGATGAGAATGCCATCGACCAAACATGTGAGCGACAATGAAATTTTAAGAAAAATGAAAAAAAATTAGACATTTGTACTTAATATTAGGTTGGTGCAAAAATAATGACGTAATAATGTCGTTTTTGACTTTTACGTCATTATTTTTGCACCAACCTAATATAAGGAAGTTGAGATACTAGAGTATGTAATTAAATGGTGAATCTCAAAGTAAATATTGAATGCAATAGGACAGAAAAAAAGAGCACATAATACAAACAACACGTTTATGTAAAAGGTTAGCCAAAAGGAGATTATCGGGGGTAGCGAAAAGGCAAACCTTACTCCAGGGTTAGAAAAGACAGGACGTTGGGTAGCGTCCTGATCATCGCACCCTCAACTGATATTGCGCATAGAAGAACACTATATATGTTAACATAATTTATGAAATTTGATGTATATTATATTTATAATATTATCTAATAGTATGTAATGCTATGTACTTTATTTTATAGACATATTCATATTTTATAATGTGTTTTTAAAATGTAATAAAGTTAGCTACGTGTAAACGCCTTTTGTTTTAGAAACAAGAAATTGTCAAAATAATAATTTCTCTCTAAAGAAAAACGACATATTTTTATTTAAAAAAATATGTTTGTATATTCAAATGTTTGTATAGCCAAATTTCTAAGGCAGATTCTTAAGTTCATGACCTTCAGTAAAAATGGCACAGTTACCTTCAACAAAAATTACATTGAATTTTTTTAATAGTGTGACCCGCTTTATAATGTGTTATACATAATGTAGTTCACAGGGTTGGAAAAGTTTCCCTGGCTGTAAGAAAGAAACAAAATCTAAAGGCTTGAAATCACGTGGCATTAGATAAAGTATCTTAAAGAAAGAGTGCTGAAATATTACATAATATCTGTACTTCGTTATGGTAGTGAATACGGAACAATCAATGAAGGAAATTAAAGCAACAAAAATGTTGTTCTACAGGAAGGTGATGAGAATAACACCAACCAAATACGTGAGTAACAATGAAGTTTTATGAAAAATGGAAAGAAAAAGGAAACTTGTATTTAATGTCACGAATTTGAAATTTTAGAGTATATAAGGAAATGGTGAATCTCACGGAAAATTTTGAAGGCAAGGAGGAAAGAAAAGTGTACATAAGACAAACAACGAGTTTGTGTAAATGGTTGGACGGACAGGAACTAGGGGAAAAGGCAAACCTCACACCAGAACTAGAAAAGACAGGTCGTTGAGTAGAGCCATGATCACCCACACCTTTAACGTACACCATACATAGAAGAACTGTATATACGTTAACATAATTTGTGATATGTGATATATATTATAATTATATTATCACCTGATAGTATTTAATACAAAATAATTTATTTCATGGATATATTCATATTTTATGTGTTTTTAAAATGTAATGTAGTTACCTATGTGCAAATAACTTTTGCTTTAGAAACAAAAAACATTCAAAATAAAATTTATCTCTAAAGAAGAACGATATATTTTCTTTTAAAAATATGTTTGTATAGTCAAATGAGTGAATTAGAAAAAATCAGATTTCAATTTTTTGATTATAGGACAAAACCTTTGGTCAAAAGAAAACGGCATCCGCGCTTTACCCCATTTCTTAGGCAGATTCTTAAGTGTTTGGTCTTCCGTATAATGCGTTATATATAATACAGTTTGGAAAGGTTTCCCTGGCTGTAAGAAACAAACAAATCTGAAGGCTTGAAATCACGTGGCGTTCGATAAAATATCTTAAAGAAAGAGAGTTTAAATATTACGAAATATCGGTCCTCCTATATCGCAGTGAATACGGAACAATCTCCACAGCGATGAAGACAATTGAAGCAACAGAAATGTTGTTCTACAGGAGGGTGATGAGAATATCATCGACGAACATTAGAGCAACAATGAAGCTTTAAGAACAATGGAGAGAGAAAGAAAAGTTATATTTGACACCAGAGAGATAAAGTTGAAAATACTTGAGGACACAATTAGGAATGATAAATTGAAAAGTTGACTCTCAGGGAATATATTGAATGCAAGAGAGAGAGTGAGTGAGTGAGAGAGAGAGAGAGAGAGAGAGAGTGAAAGGGAGATAGAGTTGAATGCAAGAGAGAGAGAGAGATAGGGAGAAAAAGATAGAGGGAGAGAGAGTTGAAAATACATGAGTACACAATTAGGAAACATGCCATGAAAAGTTGACTCTCAGGGGATATATTGAATGTAAGAGAGAGAGAGGGAGAGAGAGAACGAGAGAGAGAGGAAGGGAAAGAGGGAGAGGAAGGGAAAGAGAGAGAGAAAAAGAGAGGGTGATAGAGTTTAAAATACTTGAGTACACAATTAGGAAAGATGCCTTGAAATGTTGACTCTCAGGGGATATATTGAATGCAAGAGAGAGACAGAGAGAGAGAGAGAGAGAAAGGGAAAGAGAAAGAGAGAAAGAGTGAGAGGGAGATAGAGTTTAAAATACTTGAGTACACAATTAGGAAACATGCCTTGAAATCTTGACTCTCATGGGATATATTGAAGGCAAGAGAGAAAGAGAGAGAGAGAGGGAAAGAGAGAGAGAAAGAAAGAGAGGGAAAGAGAGAGAGAAAGAGAGAGAGAGGGTGATAGAGTTTAAAATACTTGAGTACACAATTAGGAAAGATGCCTTGAAATGTTGACTCTCATGGGATATATTGAATGCAAGAGAGAGAGAGAGAGAGAGGGAAAGAGAGAGAAAGAAAGAAAGAGAGGGAAAGAGTGAGAGATAGAAAGAGAGAGAGAGGGTGATAGAGTTTAAAATACTTGAGTACACAATTAGGAAAGATGCCTTGAAATGTTGACTCTCATGGGATATATTGAATGCAAGAGAGTGAGAGAGAGAGGGAGAGAGAGAGAAAGAAAGAGAGGGAAAGAGAGAGAGGGTGATAGAGTTTAAAATACTTGAGTACACAATTAGGAAAGATGCCTTGAAATGTTGACTCTCAGGGGATATATTGAATGCAAGAGAGAGACAGAGAGAGAGAGAGAGAGGGAAAGAGAGAGATAGGAAAACAGAATTTTAACCCAAATACAGAACAGTAACTGAGAAGAGTAACAAAGGACAAAGAAAAAAAGACATGACGTTGTGGAAAACCTTGATCAACCACGCCCTTAAGGGGTACACGATACAAAATAAGAATATCATATAGTAATTTTCGAAATGTCATTAATAGGTGTAATACTATGTAATAGCCTGTAAATCAATGTAATTTATTTCATAGGTATATTCATATTTTATAATGTGTTTTTATAACGTAATCTAGTCATCGCAACAAGTTATGTTTTTTAATATATTACCTATAAACCATTAATTTTATCTATACGACGTATTGTCTTCATATATATATATATATATATATATATATATATATATATAAGAAAGAGTTTGTAGTGGTTCCAACGAGAGAAAAGTATGTATATTAAAAAGAAAAGAGAGGTGCCGTAAACGTTTTTGATTGTAATGTGGATTTATTTAGAAAAAAATATTATGCTTTGTTTTACATAATGTTACACTACACGTGTTTCTGGTCTCGTGACCGTCTTCAGGTAAAAGCGGAGATTTCCACATATTATTAAAAATAATTAATTTTTTCTTTTGTTTTTCAATGTTAAATATTCTCGATATGAGACATTTTCTGTGTTTGTAATCCGAATTTCTTTCTTGAATTGGCAATGAAGAGTTCTGCGCGAAGGGTCATAAAACAATTAAGGTTGGTCCAAGCGAAATGATGAATTACTTATCAGCATTTTATCTTTTAATGTTTTACTGACCCCTGTGTGTTCTTGGATCTGTTTCTATATATCTATATATAAATATTAATTTTTACATACGGAAAATAAAACTTGCTCACTACAAAGATTCATCCTTGTTTTGATGCGGCTGTCTCTTGTTTGGTGAGAACGAAGAAAAAAAAACTTTTTTTTTCATTCTCACCAGTTGAATATATGTATGTATTATCATGGAGATATATACGTATGTATATGTTTATGTATTTATGTGTATATATTTCGGTGTGTATGTATGTATCTATATTTATGTATGTGTGTGTGTATATATATATATATATATATATATGTGTGTATATGTGTGTGTGTGTGTATATATATATATGTATATGAGGTGGACATCGAAGTTACCTATGGGTATTGACTATGATGTCCGATTTTATATTTACATACACTATTTTAATATATTAAATAATATTATTTTTAATCATTTTTATCTTTGTATATTTACTCGCTTAAGTTATATTTCAATAGGTGTTTGGCATTCGTGTAATGACACTTTCAGTCTTAAATATTTATCGGTTGTGGTATCCGATTGTCTGGGTCAATGTCTGTGGATGTGTGTGCATGTACTTATAGGTGTCTATGTGTATGGAAAGTGCATTCACTTTTAATTGTGTATGTAGGTACGTGTGTGTTGGTTTCCCTTCCCCCCACTTCCCTTTTTTCTTTTTTTTTTTTTCATGACAGACCGTGAAGATGTTCTCTGTCTCGTCTCTTTTTGTGTGTGTATATATATATATACAAATATGTCTGGGTGCTTATATATTAGAATCTGATTGCGTTTGTTTTACGCGTGAGTTTAGGACCCCATTCACACACTATTAGGATTAAAATGTATACATTGTAAAAGGACCGGATATTAAATTAGCTAATGTAACTTCAATGAAGAAATAAATTGAATAACATATATATTTCTTCTTTTCTCCTCAGTAATTTTATAGTTGTAAACTTAATAGCGATTAAATTTTGATTTTGAAATTAGCAGTTTTTAATTTTAATATTAAATTTTATCGTATAATTTAGTAATTATTGGTTGGAATAAATTCATTTTTAATACTACCCATACTTTAAACGTCTGAATAGATATTATAACATGACTTCGTTGTCAAGCTTTTTGAATTTTCCTATACTTGTATTTTGATTGGTCCATCTAGCCTTTGTAACAACGTTTTCCCCTTGCGAAGGATTGTTAATTAATTTGAAACTTTTAAAACCATTTATTTTACATTCAACGTCATCACTTGATAAGATACCGAGGGTGTTGAAACAAAATGGCTATTTTTGTAGTGATTTTATAACATATTTATGTTATAAATTTTTTTTAAATAAATAATTATATCTGCTCTACTTTGTATTGAGCACTCTTTTAAGAATAGTAATTGTTGGTTATTGGAATTCATTCCATATACACCAATCATTTACTTGTATATAGGTACCTCCACGAAATCGCTAAAAAAGAGAGCATAGTCTGATGAAAAAGACGCCAAACTTTATGAAAAAAATATTTTATCGTCTAAATGCTTATGTTTTTATGAAGAGAAAAGTCCAAAGTTTTTTTTTAATTATTTTTTAAAAATTTTGCTTCTTTTTAGAAAATTCTAAATTTTGATTAAAAAAAACCTTGTTTCTCTTTGTACCAACATGGGCTAGTAAATAACATTGATAATATTTAGCACGTTTTTTTTATATTACACACATTAATTTGGAAAATCTTGTAAAAATAAAAATAATTGTCAGATGTTAATGAAACTTTCTGAAACTATTCACAGATGATCGAAATTATTATAAATATGTTTTTTTTTTAATTCAAGTCATGGCAGAAATATTTTTTTATATATTTATTAACACCCCCATAAGTAATCTTATGAAAAACTCTAGAAATTCGAGCGCGCAGGCCTTAGTGATTACAATAGTTAAAAGCACAATGCTTTGAAGAATGTAAATCATGTTTTTTTTTTGTTTTTTGTTTTTTTTTATTAGAGCCAACGTACCTGAAAATCACCTCTGAATTGTAACATACAAAACTCAATAAAACAAATATATTATTTAATTTCAAATGCTTTTATTTGTTTTTAGTTGTTTTTATGAATATGGACAATATTTTCTGAAAGCAAAAAATTTTTTCAATGAAAATTGTATTTTTAATACAATTATTTGTTATTTCTTTAATTATAATAGATTTTTACATTAAGTTTTTAAAAATATTATAACATTAGTTAAAAGCAACATCAACCTTTCAAAGTGTCCAGATGAGATCGTCATTGTCTAGCGCTTTGAAAATTGTATCGTCTGGACCAATCAGAAGAGCCATGGTAATTAAAAAATGTAATTTTTGTGCTTATAATCGGGCAGTAATTATAAAGTATGGAAGACCAACCAGAATACAATTTAGTTGCATTATTTGAGTTCAGCATTGTTCTCCGCTGTTAAGGCCTTTAATTTTGCGAAACACGTATGGAGAAGTTAATTTGATTTTTCAATTTCAACAGAGAAGTTTACCTATAAGTATCAGTATCATCTTATGAAATTTAACTACTGCTAAACTTTAATTTATATGATCTTATTTTTATATTAATCTCAGTTATGACATTTTTCCATAAATGAAATATCAAAATTAATAATAAAATGAATGAAAATACAAATAACACAGTAAAATGTAATAAATGTACATAAAATTATAGTATTTTATGTACACTTCTGATAAAATTTCATAAGAAAGGTACCTTTAAATTAATTAGATAACTTTTTTCTATGAAATTTAATCTCACTCTTCTTAACAGTGTTATTTTTTAATTTCTTTATATTTTCCATAAAGCATCGTAAACGTAAAGATGAAAGCTAAGTAGAAAAAAAAAAAATTAAAAAATTAGAGCGCTGAAAGTTTTCCTTAAAAGTAACGAGGTAAATAATTTGTTCGCTTAAATCTAAATAATTTCACTTCCGTCCATCCGTAGAAAGTATTATCCTCCCGTAAGTTATCTAAACGTCATGAATCTGCCTTTCGTCACCTGTCAAGCGACACGAAAGGTTATGACCTGCATTGTTTCATTTTGAAATTACATTTTTTCGGCGCAGAAGCTAAGTTAAGCTTAGTTCAAAATATTTTAAATAAACATTATAATTTCTGATTTTATTAAAATCAGTTTTGAAAAAATGATAATTGATTTTTAAAAGAATATCAAAGTCAGATTTTCATCTTTTTTATTAAATGATTGAAAATGATTGAAAATGATTGATTATCTGTCCTTTTTTTTTGACAAAAAGAAACAAGATTTTTAACGAAAATTTCGGACGTGCTAGGAACGATTAAAAAATGTAAAAAAAATACCCCAAAAATACTTTGATCTTTCCTCTTTAATAATAATATGAATATTAGACGATAAAAACTTGTTTTCGTCAAGTTCATCGTCTTTTTCATCGTGCTATTTATCACAAACATGTTATAAAATCGCTACAAAAATAGCCATTTTGTTTCAAAAACTCCCGGTGTCTTATCAAGTGATGATGATGAATACAAAACAAATGGTTTTAAAAGTTTCAAATTAGTTAACGATCCTTCACAAGGGGAAAACGTTGTTCCAAAAGCTAGAATGACCTATCAAAATACAAGTATAGGAAAATTCAAAAAGCCTGCCAACGAAGTCATGTTATAATAGCTATTCAGATCGTTAAAATGCGGGTAAAATTTAAAAAAAAGAATTTATTCTAACCAATAATTATTAAATTATATGATAGAATTTAATATTAAAATTAAAAACTGCCAATTTTAAAATCCAAATTTAATCATTATTAATTTTAAAATTATAAAATTACCGAGGAGAAAAAAGGAAATACATATGTTATTCAATTTATTTCTTCGTTGAAATTACGTTAGAATAGACATTATTCCATCCGGTCCTCTGACAAAATATATGTATACATTTTAATCCTAATAGTGTGTGAATGGGGTCGTAAACTCACGCGTAAAACAACACAAACACAATTAGATTATAATACATAAGCATCCAGACACATTTAAATATATATATATATATATATATACCGTTGGTAATTGGAATTCATTCGATAGACACCAATTATATACTTATGTGTGTGTGTGTGTGTGTGTATTTGACGCTTGTATATTAATGTAATATATGTAATATATTTATTACTTTATCTATTTTGTATTTAAAAAAGTACACCACCTATTTTCCGGTATATTTCCTTCCAGAACTATGTCCGATTTAAACTTATTTGGCCTAACAGAGAATATATTATAATAATATAAGGAAAACACATTTGGCATAATAATCCGGTACAGTTCATAGCTCTAAAAATAGCTATTATAGTGTTTGGAGCTTATAAAATAATTTCTCAAGAATTTGTCGTGCTTAAAATTTTTCGAATGGATACAGTAAACCTCTTTGATTTCCTAGGTAAATTCAACTTGCATAAACCGCTTGCAACCAGAGAGGAAAGGTGTTTATTGCGTACACAAAAATAAAATCTCACATTTTCCACTGACATGAAGTTGAAAAATTATATTGATACCAAGTGCGAAGCCGGCTACGCGAAAAGTTGGTTCATGGTGCCATGCTAGACAATTTTTTCTCGATAGAATCTATCTTACCTGTTTATATGTCTACCATTCGTAGCGAATAAGCAATGAGAAAGTCTTAATGAAAATAAGAAGAACAATTACGGAAACAAAAATAACATTTTAAATATCTCGGAAGTCTTTTAACAGGGTATATGGCTAAAGTAACACTGAAATCCGAACACGCTTCGGACAAGCAAAAGAGACATACCAAAAGGCTCGCCAAGTGTTGAGAAACAAAAAAAAAAGATTCGTCAGAAAAAAGGAAAGTGTGCTAGATTGCTATATGATAAGAGTTAACTTATCTGGCAGTGAATGCTGAGTATAACAGCTAGATAAAAGAAAAAAAAAAGGTTCTAGAGAACATACAGAGAATTCCTTGGAATTTGAGAAGTGTGAGGAATGAAGAATCTATTCGAATAGAACTTATGATTAAAAGGGTGAAAGGATGAAGCCCAATTGCTATATCTTGCGAATAAATTCACGCATTCTCGGTAGCAACGATAAAAGCTCATTAGCATATTTACTATGGAAATATTCATAGAGACTATATAGGGAAATCACGCCAGGTGCTAAGTAACGAGGGCGTCTTATACAGTTAAAGAATTCCGTAGTGGTGTGGCGCGGTTCTTTTTTGTAATCAACCCATGTAATTGGTTTTCATCAAACTGAACAGGCCGGCCAGCATGTTTATTCTTCGATATCATTCATAGAACATCAGAAAAAAAAAATGACTAATTTATGTAAAAAGCTAATATTAGGTTGGTGCAAAAATAATGACGTAATAATGTCCTTTTTAGACGTATTTTTTAACATCAAAAAACGACATTATTACGTCATTATTTTTGCACCGACCTAATAGAAATGTTTAGGATTACTTAAGCCTGCATGGAAGTTGATGATGTTGGAATGTAGCAGTTGGCGTTTGAAGGCTCATAGAAGTTGCGTTTCAGAAACTAAGCAAAGAAAACAGTTCTTAATTGCTATGTAATATTTCTAATACGTCAGTGACTGTTAACACTTTCCTCATAGACGATAAAGAGACTTGAAGTTACAAAATGCGGGTTCTACGGAAGAATCCTAATAACACGGACAGAACATGGACAATTAGGAAGTTTGAAGGATATTAGAAACCAGAAGGAGACAAGCAAATTTGCAAGTGCAGCGGAATCGATAAAAATATGCCATTCAGAAGCTAAGCAAGTATTAATATATGAAAATATCTCCAGAAGTAAAGAAAAAAAATAGCGAGCTGTTGTGTAATATCTAATATGGTAGGGAATGGTGTAAAATCTCCTCACAGAAGAAAGACAGAACTCAACAGAGATCGGGTTCTACAGACAATTACTGAAAATACCATGGATGGAAGAGGGAATTTTCAGGGATAATAGAAGTCACAAGGAGATTGATGCAGACAATAAGAAAGACAGCGGCAATCCGAAGAAACATTATCTATCATCATAATATTCACTTCTTTCTACTTTCACTTACATTAATATTCTACATCACATTGAGGAAAATTCTACCTTGAGTGGCTCACGAGGCTAGTACCACTATACTCTAGTGAAGGAAAATAGTGTAATATACATTCATATATAAGTATTCATCTTAGCGAGAAGCTATTTTCTCAATTGCCCTGAATAGTAGTAAAAAAAAAAAAACTGATGTGGCAGAGGTTGCCGGAAAATCGATGGTTGATATATATCAATTTATGATGTAATGTATGTTATAATGAATACTAAATGTTATGTATTGTATTTCAGAATGCATTCTTTCATGAAGATTGTCATAGCCGTCGTATTGATGGTCATCGTGTATATTTACGTGTGCAGTTATTTCGGCCAAATTACTGAGGGTGAAACATTTAGAACAAATGAACTGTTACGACCGCATAAAAAAGCGTACACCGTAGACAGCCCCACTTGCAAGATACCAAACCTGGAACCGTTTGACGTTTCCGTGTCAAAGTATTTCCATGTGCCACCACCAAAAATATGTTCTGGAAAGCGAAAACTTACTTACCAAAGAGGTAATATGCTAATGTTCAACTTAACGGAAGCAAAGAACTTCTGCGAAGGTAATTTTACCAATTGTGAATACAGAACCGTGATCCGTAATGGTGAAAATCGCATTAAGTATTCATCGGCGATTAATTTTACGAGGAACACTGTCATGAAAGGCGAATTTATCCGGGTGAAGTGCTTCTGCAGAGATAAGAAAAATGTCTACACGAATTTTCATACCTTCGTGCATCCAGTAAATATGCGTGTGACTCTAAACAAAATCAAAGACAACTCAAAGAAAAACATTTCAAAACAACAAATAAAAGAGCCCAAAATGTCTAACAAGACCCGGCTTAACGTCATGCTGCTCGGTCTAGATTCAATTTCTCGTCTCAACTCCTACCGACAGTTATCGGACACGCGTAACTTTCTCTTGGGCAAACTTGGAGCTATAGAATTAAAAGGTTACAATAAAGTAGGCGACAACACATTCATGAATATAATACCTATTTTATATGGCAAATATGTCAAAGAGACACGCTGGACTCCAGGCGTAAGAAAACCGTTTGATGATTTTGACTTAATGTGGTCAAAATATCACCGCCAAGGTTACAGAACACTTTATGCTGAGGACCATCCACGAATTTCTGCTTTTAATGCATTAAAATCAGGTTTTTCTAAACCCCCAACCGACCATTATTTTCGTCCAATGTCACTTGCAATGGAAAGGGAAAAGGTCTGGTGGTCTGATCACCATTGCATGAACGATCGTCTGGAGATACAAGTTATCACACAATATATTTTTGATTTTGTCAACATTTATAAATCTGAATCTCATTTTGCATTTTCTTTCTTCTCACGGATTTCCCATGACAATGTTAACTTAGCTGGAACGGTCGATTATGCTCTTGAAGATTTCTTCCATAAATTACACGATAAACAATTGCTCAATGATACTCTCTTGTTTTTTTTCTCCGATCATGGAATACGTTTTGGAGAATTCCGGAAAACATTTCAAGGTAAATTGGAGGAAAGACTTCCAATGATGTACATTGTGCATCCGAAATGGTTTCCAGAAAGATTTCCAAGGCTTTGGCAGAACTTAAGAACTAACAGCCAGCGACTGACCACGCCGTTTGATATTCACGAGACGATGTTGTCTGCTTTGAACTTGAAGGAATTTGAGAGAAACCTCTCGAAAATTGATTTAAATCGTCGCGGTATTAGCCTTTTTGCCCAGGTACCGGAAAACCGCACTTGCCAATCAGCAACAATCTTACCCCATTGGTGTACCTGCCAAGAAAGAAAAGCAATTCCCGTTAACGATAATACCGTGGTGAAAGTTGCAGGTTTGATTGTTCGGCATATTAACCATCTTCTAAACGCAGATAAAGGCAAGTGTTCGCTTCTAAAGCTGGGCAAAATACAAGAGGCATTTGTGATCCGTCCGAATGAAAAACTTTTGAAGTATGTTAGCTGTAAGGACCAGTATCTGGACACGAGAGGTGTGAATTACGGCAAGGCTACACAATTAGTAAGCCATGATTACCAGCTGACACTCAGGACCACACCTGGTCTAGCAGTTTTCGAAACAACAGTCAAATATAACTTAAAACGTAACACAATTGAACTTTTAGGAGATATAAGTAGAACTAATCAGTATGGAAGTCAGTCAAGGTGTACATTAAAATTAGAAATGAAAAAGTATTGTTATTGCAAATGAGATACACACACACGATATATATATATATATATATATATATATATATATATATATATATATATATATTGCTTTGAAAACGTTAAGCTGAATATCATTTGGTATCATTAAAAACGGATGATAAAAAATAATAAATATTAAATTTCTTAATCGGAAATTCTTAAAAGACTAAAATAAAATAAATATAATTATCAAATGATTGAAGAGGGGAGAGAAAGGGAAAAAAGTGGAGAGAAGCACTAGAGACTAATGATAGCAAGCTCCACCAAGCAATCACGCTCTTTGCAGAGAGACGGTTTGCGAGACTTGATATATATATATATATATATATATATATATATATATATATATATATATATAAGCCCTCCTACGCACAATAAATTACTCAAGAACAACATAACCAAAACATACAAAAAGGGACCCAAAACAACAGAACACGATATTAATAAGGAAGCTAAAACAATCGCCCAAAAATTAGACCTAGATGACCGAATAAGTTGTATTAGCAAGGCACAAGCCTTTTTCACACTAAAAGACTATAAAGAAAATTTCAAAACACATCCTGCATGTAGACTCATAAACCCAGCCAAATGCGATCTAGAAATATCATATGGTTCAACCCGCCGTACAGCAAAAACGTAAAAACAAACGTAGGAAAAATATGCTTCAAACTCTTACACAAACACTTCCAGGAATCTAGCACCCGACACAAAATATTCAACAAAAACACAGTAAAAATCAGCTACAGCTGCACCGAGAACATGGCACAAATAATAAAAAAGCACAACAGGAAAATTATCAACAGACCACACGAACAAATTAAACCCACGTGCAACTGCAGAATAAAGAACGAATGTCCCTTAAACAAGCAAAATAATTTAACCCAAATAAATAAATAAACGACTTCCGGTGAAATAACCGCCATAATAGACTACCCATAATGCACCACTGACCCGTATATATATAAATAGCCGAGAAAAATAACAGCACACGTGGCCTGACGATAGCATATAGCATGAAACAGACTGTCGCCTCTAAGTGTTGCATTCTATGTTCACTTATATATATATATATGTGTGTGTGTACGTGCGTGTGTGTGCGTGTGCGTATGCGTGTGTTCTTTGACGTCGCACATGCATTTAAACATACGGCTCTGTTGATAACATTTCTCTCACACGTGGTCATGTACGATGTCATAGGACAGCATTATGAATTTACGATCTGTGTCTGCGTTTCATTGACTGTTATCATCACATAGCCAAACAAAACTGTATATCATATTCGATGGTGAACATCTCTGTTGTAAATTCCAAATAACCACTCTGAGATGACTCATGTGAGCGGAAATCTTATACTGATGAAGAAAAATATTCAAATGTTGGACAGTATTGTTTTTATTTTCTCCTCAAGCTAAAGCCAATATTGAAAGCTTGGAAAGGCTCATGATAAAATATAATAGACTTTCGTTGTCTGTTTTATTTAACAACATATTTCTGAATAACGATCTGCTACCACTATGTTTATTATATGAAAAGCTTTAGAACTACCTAGCATTTCTTTAATAAACCACTTATGGTAACACTCCTTTTTTTTTTTAAATTAAAAGATACAATTTCAGTATTTGATTATATGTTGACAAAAATTAGGACGTAACTATAAAATATTATGCAACAGCATCATATTTTGGTTTAGTCAACACTAGATTTTCCCAATCATTCATTAAGTACTGTATGCTTACTCTTTGGGGATTCTCTTCGAAAATCTGTTCAATTCATCCCATAATAATTCAGTGTAAGAGAAGTCTGAAGATTGTGACGGACAATTCATAATTTCCAAAACTGCGTTCATTTTTTTTTCTGAATAATTGAGATTATTTTAGCATCAATTAGAAGTGTGTTTTGTATTCGTTCACTTGATAAAACGTGAAATTTTTGTCCAATTAATCAGTTAATGTAGTATATCTGTGACAAATTGAACGACATTGTTTTCACTCTCAAGGCCTGAGTCAACCCATGGTATGCTTTTCATAGTACGGTAAAACTTTCCGGCCACGATCCAGTAACTTCTGCGCATATTCATTGACGTGTCCTGTCTGTCATTGCCATGGGACTAATGCCCTTACAATTATCAAGGGCTGGAAACTTCCGCTGGATCACCGCGTTTATTTTGTTCAGCTGGTCACAGTAGACATCCGAATTGATGGTCCTCTCTTGTAAAAGACTACACACTCCCAATCACGTTAAATTAAAAGCATAAACTTCTTCGTGTTAAGCCCTGCTTTGGTGGTTGTTTGTGAAGGTTCACCTCGCTTAACCGTGATCTTTTGCCTTATACATTGTTCTAGACGATTTATTTTTCGTCCCACTGCAGCCATCCCCTCAAAAAGGAATGATCTTTTTCAGGTAATTACGACGAATTGCAGATCAAAATCCGTTCGATGATGCTAACCGCATTTAATTGATTTTGGACCCAAACATCGAGCATTCTGACTTAACCAAGTTGATGCGGATGGTACACAAAATATAAAAGTTTCATCGCAAGGTAACGTCAAATTCTAAAGCATCTAACTAGTATGCATGCTCATGTAACAGACTGAAATTTACTGACATATAAGAAGGCTTGAAGATCAGTGTCAACAAAAATCGAACTATTAGTCTAATGCATTTTTTCTATGCTAGGCCTATAAAAGATTTCCTTCTGGCCTAAAAGGCGCTGATTCCATTATCCTATAAGTAAATTCAATCCAGCAATATATATATATATATATATATATATATATATATATATATATATATATATATATATATAGTGAAGGTTTGTGCAGAACCATCAATACTTTTTGAAGGCCCGAATACAGAGACCTGATGCACTACATGCCACAAGGTCCGCAAATGACCCTCCACACTTTCACCACTATAATCAAATCTCATGTACTGGTGTAGGGGCGTCGATTCTTAAAACTGATCTGCTTGACCGTTATACGTCGAATTCGACGGGAGAGTCGAGTACATATATATATATATATATATATATATATATATATATATATATATATATATATATATATATATATATATATATATATATATATATATATATATATATATATATATATATATGACATTTTTATATTTATACGTTCTTTTTATAGATAAAAATATTTAAGTAAATGCTCTGTTTTGTAATAAACTGTATTAATAACATTTACTGGCCTGAATGTTCGAGAAATTTTCATAGAAAATATTCGCCCTCCGATACGAATCGAACCTGTATCCTATATATCCTGTCGGAGGACGAATATTTTCTATGAAAATTTCTCGGACATTCAGGCCGGTAAATGTTATTTAATACTGTTTATTATAAACAGAGCATTTACTCAAATATTTGTATCTATAAAAAGAATGTATGAACATAAAAATGACTTAAAGTAATTATCGGACATTGTCCATTTCATAATGTCGAGACAAACCGTGATAGACATGACCTGAAAATTGCCTTTAAGCATTAAGTACTCCCAAAGAAACGCGATACCTAGTTTAAAATATATTTTTAAATATCTTTTATAGCTTTTATTTTAGTTTTTATTTCAAGCTAATAGATTAAGTTTAATTTTTCCATTAATCAAAATACTTTGTTGTATTTCAAAACTAATGGAAATTGCCTGAGATATTTTTTTATTAAATCGTTGATTTTATCGCTATTTTTAGTCACCCAACTACACAATATTATTCTTTTTATTAAGATGTATTTCAAAAATAAAAATTAAAATGCTTTTATGAAGCTTTATTTGACGGGATTTAGCTGATTTACTGTTAATTAAACTGATTTGGAACAAATATTATATACTTTTAGTTAAAAATATCGCAGAAATTAATTTCTTTAACAGAGTGGTAGGTTTTTGTTTAAGATTTGTACAGGTTGCCAGAATGACAGACAGCTGAAGTTTATCTAATTTTTCTTACGGGGGAAAAATCTGTAAAAATTACTTCAGAAATATAACGTGAGCGCTTTTTGCATAATTTTTAACTACCCAGTAATCTTAAAAATTTACGAAAATATTCTAATTTAATGCTTTATTGAATTTTCGATATTTTGGTTTTAAATTTAGATTAGTTATATCGTTCTCATGCTTTGATAATGTTGTGTGTGGGCGTATGGATTTACAAAATTCGTCGCGTTTATAAACAAAAAAAAAAAAAAAATCAAAATTATTTCGAAAATACTGAAGGTTATTTAATTGTAGTAAGTTTTTCCATTTATAGAGTTTTTAATTCATAACTATATCACTTCACTAGTACAATTTAATACAAAATTGTAAAAGATTTTAAAATTAATATTTACTCAAATTAAAATAAAGAAAATAAAAACAATTCCTGTAAAAATTCTTTATTCATCGAAAAAATCTTTTTCTTAACATTCTTATGCCCATAATATATCTCAGACATAAAAGTAATTAAAAGGTTTGTTACTTTAATCATGGCGAGTTTTAGAGCATATTTATTTTACGATTCAGGGCAGATTTTCTATTATTGGAAGTCTGGTTTTACAAAAGAAAAAAAAATTGTGATTAAAATTCTTCAAGGAGACCTAACTTAAGCATTAAGCTATAACAAATAAATTACTCAGAATTTCATAAATTAAAAAAAGAATTAAAAGAAAAAAATATTTAGCCAGATTTTCTAAAAAGAAAAGGAAACATTTTAAAAGAATTTTTTTCATTTATTTTTTTAAGATCATTTCACCCTAAGCAAGCCGGAAGTGCCACTAGCAGTCAAGGTGTTACAGAGGATTGAGAACAAGAACAAACAGGCATGTTTGAGGAAAGGATATTGAGATGGACGAGGAATAAGCTCAGGGTGTCAGATGTCGATTGACACTACATTTGAATATTCGAAGATTATAGATATCGGGGAACAGAGTTCCACAGATGGGAACTGCGAGAGAAGAAGCTGTTTGAGTAGAAGTGACGGTTACATTTAAGCGTTTTGACAGTGAAAGTTTGGGACAGAGATGCCGGCCTGGTATCTCGCTTAAATTCATGCAGTCTGGGAACCAGCGAAAGTAGCCCCTCGGAACAGTTGCTGTGAAAATACTTGTAGAAGAGACAAAGAGAAGACGTCTGTGCGATAGCGATTGTAGACTAGATGCCAGATCAGGACCTATCATATTTCATATTCTTCTCTGGATCTTGTCGAGGACCACGAGACATGCAGCGGGACTCGAGACATACGTTTGTAAATAAGTCCTTAAATTCTCATTAAAATTCGACAGTTATTTGATTTCAATTTGTTATTTAATAATAATTTCCAGTACTTATCTTTTGTCCCCCGGTGACAGGAGAAAGAACAAAAGAACGAAGCAAAATTTTAAAAGATCTAAAAAGGAACCCCCCTCCCCCCCAAAAATAATATTAATTGTCTCTCAATAATAACTTTGAAAATAAAACTGTTTTTATTAAGTTTGAGGCATTTTCTCATCCTCATCATATATTCCCATATTCTAGCAAAACTTTATATATATATATATATATATATATATATATATATATATATATATATATATATATATATATAAATAATAAAAATAATTATATATATATATATATATATATATATATATATATATATATATATATATATATAATTATTTTTATTATTTTCAAATAGAGTGTATCTGTAAAGGTAAAACTTAATAAAAAGACGAAAAACTATTCTTAGCCGACTCGTTTCAACAGGAACTTTAAGGCAATGTCGGATTTATTTTGTTGCACATGTTCATATAAAAAAGGAACTATGTCATTGGGTAATCAAGTTTTAAATGTGAAAACGGTCGTGAATATTCAGCAGGTGGTTGAAAGCGACAGCTACATAGATGTATCCACAATTAGTGAGCGTTGAGTAAACCTTTAGTGCATATCTCAACATTTAACACGCAATCTCAATAGATTAACTGAGGGGTAAATCTGAAAAGGAAATACAATGCTTCCTATCGAAAATATTCATGATTTAGCAGAATGTATTGTGGACAGAAGAATCCGAATTTGAACTTTTATTAATAAAAGAAACCTGAGGAATGGCTGAAGCATAAAAACAACTTAAAAAGAATGTCCAATTTATTAACTAGTATTACTAAAAACTGTAAAATAATAAAAAAACAGAGTATCTACTTATAAACGTGTTTCCATTAAATATATTGTTTAGTGTAATAAAAAGTAATATCAGATAATAAATAAAATGATTTTTTAAGCTGACATTTTATTACTTCAGTATTTATTATAGTGGGCATGTCGTATCTGAAATAGACGACCCATATTTATTTATTAAACGGTATATATTACGTCTATCAGATTGGGTATATAAAGAAAAATCTTAAGAATCGAACCTGCGCAGACTGATAGACGCAATATATATATATATATATATATATATATATATATATATATATATATATATATATATATAATAATTTATATATATATATATAATAATTTATATATATATACATATATATATATATATATATATATATATATATATATATATATATATATATATATATATATATACCCAAGTACATGTTTGGTGTATACGGAATACATTCCAATAACCAGCAATTACTGTTCTTAAAAGAGTGCTCAATACAGAGTAGAGCAGATATAATTATTTATTTAAAAATTATAAATTTTTAAATAAATAATTATATATATATATATATATATATATATATATATATATTCAGTCATCAACAAAAAATATTTATAAACCTAAACTTCCATATTTAATAATCTAATCCTTAAGATACCACCAAACCAGGTAAAACTAGACTACTCACTACTAAAGAAAACTACTAAACTACTAAAAACTACTAACTACTAACTACAAAAAAACTACTAAAACTATAACGAAAACAAAATTACTTTACGTTTTAAGCCTTGATTAAAAACATATTCTCTCTCTCTCTCTCTCACTCACACACACACACGCAGACACACACATATATTCATTCTAAAGAATTAATCTATTTATTGTTAATCAAACATTTTTATCATTTCAAAGATTATTATAGTGGACACTTTGTAATTGAAATAGACTCTCCATTTGTATTTGACGTGTAAGTAATGAAAATATGATTATCGACAGGGATCGAACTTCCATTCCTTATAGATGGGGAAACTAAAATTTATTCAGGTGCTTCAGTCTTAACTCAAATGAAGATTGCATTGTGCATGAAAGTCTGTGTTGTGCTACCGGTGAGAGATAATATATATATACATTTATTAATATATACTTGATAGCTTTTTTATTCCATGACATAATGCATCTTGTCACGTATCCAAAAATTTATTCAGTCGGAACCCCTATGTAGTAACCGAGTAACTTTTACATTTTTGGCGATTATCAAAAATTACACGATAAATAGCCCCATTTGGGACTCATAGAATATAATATTTCCAGTCCATTATTCATTACACCGGCTGCACATCAAAGGTGACATCATTTGGTATTCCCAAGCAGTCACCTATCGAGGCACACAAACAAACTGTAATCTTTATTCTCCTTTTGATATGTGATGTTATTGCTACTTTTTCGTGTATGCAAAGTAGACATTTTTTGTACAGTGATTGAATTATTCAAGCAATAAATATTAAAAGTAGAAGACAACAAACCCCTCACAAATTTCTTCGGTAACAGTCTGTGCCATGCCTGAACGAAATCTTCAGTCGATGAAGAATGCATACAAGCATGAAGCAGACTGTTACCACTTGGTGTTGATCATCATGATGTTCTTATTTACATACGACCAATTTTTATTTCTGCGCCATTTTACCCAGAAATATAGCAAACCCATTGTAGCTGCGATCGTTCTAATGGTGAATTTAAAAAAAAACACGTGTGTCCATCTTCAACATACAAGTAAATACTTTCTGACAACATCAATATATCACAGCACGAATATAATAAAAAAAAACTTCAAATACTCGATGCCCTCCATATCAAAAGCAACCAACCAACACAGAACAAAATTTATTATGAATGTAGCAGCCACGTGTTGAATTGCATTTAATACTAATCTGTCAATTTTGATCAAATTGTTATGGGAACTTACCTATAATGATAATGGACTCTTCCTGACACTATAAATACTGCACCTTTCAAGAGGTATAATAAATGAATGGTGTAACGAGCCGAGACAATATTAATTCACTCTAAACCAGACGGACAGTCATGACTAACAACTTCAACTTCTTGTACTATATTTCTGTTGTAATATATCTTTGTTATTCGTGTTGTTCTTCCTTGGTTCTAACCTTGGACCATAACTCTGGTGCGAGGATATTGGACCATAACACACACACACACACACACGCACGCGCGCACACACACATTCATATATATATATATGAAGAAAAATATACGGAAAAAACAAACAAAAATCCTTATATGCAATTATGCTGTTTTAATGTTAATATGTCAACGTTGGACGTTTCGGTCTAATAAACCATCTTCAGGATGTCCCGAAGATGGTTTATTAGACCAAAACGTTCGACGTTGACATTATATTAACATTAAAACAGCATAATTGCATATAAGGATTTTTGTTTGTTTTTTCCGTATATTTTTCTTCATACTGTCGGATCTATATCCATATATTTGCTTACACACACACACACACACACACACACACACACACACACATATATATATATATATATATATATATATACACATATAAGGCCCAAACACTAATATTCCAAGGTTATAATGTATTACATTGGAATTGTAATCACGAACCAATTCATCAGACCTACAAATTCAAAAAGAAAACAGAAATTATATCTCCGGGTATAAAAAACAAAATTTCAGTGCGAGCGTAAGTCACAGAAACAGTGGGTGACATATCGGAAGAACTAAACAGTTTTATTTTCAAAGCACTGACAGTGTTGGGAATTTCGTCTATTATAAACTTCGGGTGGTTCGAGTGGACGGCGATTTCGGGTGGTTAGTGTGGACATTGATGTAGATGGGGGTCTGATATTCTTTTTGGAACCGTTTAAATGATTCACTCAAAAGACTGATGGTAATAAGTCGAAAGTTAACTATTTTTAACTTAGATGATATATCTATCTTGAATCCCAGAAACCTGAAAGTTTTAATAATCTTTTTATGTAATTACCATTACAATGATCTCATCATTGTTCCTAATAGTAATGATAATCTTTGTAGCCAAGAAAAATCTTTATACTTAAATATAATAACCCGAAGTAATTACTGAACCATCGCAATGAACTTATATTCAAATGCAGACGTAAACATCAATTCAAAATCTCAAACAACTTCTCTCTTGGAGAAGATTATTCTTGAAAATTATAACTCTGATATAAGAATGTATAAGAATGTATTAATGCATGTAGGCACTTTATTATGATATGAATTAATGTTTATATTTGTATGCTTGTATCTATGTGTATATGTGCACACACACACACACGCACACACACACACACACACACACACATATATATATATATATATATATTGTTGTGGGGTTATTTCGCAGTGAAGGCTTGTATTTGTACTAAATCGGTCCTAAATAGTTCGACGTACAAAACGTTAGGAACTTGATATAATAGGTATTACGCAGAGTAATCTTGAGGTGGTCGCTGATTACTTTCGTATTCGACTACTGTCGTCCGACATCGACTGACCCTCGTTTCTCTTACTACTCCTACTTCTATTAGGGGGGAGAGTCTATTAACTATAGAATAGGTGTGTTTCTCCATAACACCCCCCTCTTAAACTTTACACCGTAGGAGTAAAGCAGTTTTCTTTATTTATTTTTTACAGGAAATATGAAGAAAAAAAAATTCATTTTTTTAGCAACATCGTAGCGTATCTCCTATGTTTTGGATCCACTTTTAAATGATCAGTTGCCTTTCTTTTTCTCCTGGATCGGCGTACCTCAGATAAAATCGTTGCAGGGGTTGTTAGATCAAACGTATCGAAAATCACCTCCATTGGCGTTTCTTCCGTGGGACCGCTGTCAACCACGTCTGAAGAGCATCGTCTGATCTGGTTAATGTGCCGTCTGCACGTGAATCTTTCGCCTTTCACCAAGTACATCATATTGCCAACCCACTTTTCTATTTTTTGGTGCCTCCATAGTGTTACCAGAAACAACCTTCCGCTTTGAGCTTCTTAAGGATGGGGTGAGAGTTTCTGTAGGTTCTTCTTGTGGTTCTATTTGTTCAGCCTCGAGCTTGTGGCACCATTTAACGAGGCAAAAAGGGAAAAGAAAGAAAAGAAGAAAAGGAGAGGCTAAGAACCGAATCGTGAGTGATAAGCAAGAACACACACACAGCTAAGAGACAATGGATAAAAGGATATTTTGATAAGTAACAAATGGCGAAAGAGTGTCATTACAATGACAGGGAAATTCTGAGTAAAAAGAAAGGGAGAGAAGGAAAGAATCAGATATGTTTTGGCATCGGCTGTGTTATCTAAGGATATGAAAACAAACTATTGGTACAGGAAGACATCTTATTATCAACTACAGACCGGCTAGCCAAAGAAAAAAAAAATTCAAATGAAAATGTTATTTCGTTAAGTGACGAAAAACAGACAACTAAAAGGACTTAGACAGATATGAAAAATTAAAAACCACCCACGAGCGTCCGACGGAACACCCTTGGCCTGCGATAATAAAATTTTGTTATCAGGACTTTGTACCGAAGGAAAATGAATGTGTTTTTTTCTTTCTTCGAGGCGACAGACTGACTGGAACTTTGGAGATGTTTCTTTTTGAGACCGTGTTAAGAAGACCACACATTCTGATAATTAGCGATAAAATACTTGACGTAAACCACGTGTAGAACAAGAGTTATGACCGCCATTGTCATATTGTCCCGTTCGCGGCTGGAGAAATGATAAACCATTAAGGGGAAGAAAAGGGAAAGAGAAGAGATATTTTTTTTTTTTAAGCAAGATATTTTTTTTTCTTCCTGAAACAAAGCCGCAGATTCGTCCACGCCCGACTAAGACATCATTGGTCGAGTGGTGATCACGTGATGCACGAGGGAGGCTGTTGCCGTCCATCTGGAGGAAGAGTAAGAGAGGTTGCCACGAAGATGTGGGGAGGGCAGTTCACGCCCCTCTGAAGTATGATGAGAAGGTGGGAGTGAGGAAAGGTTCCCAAAAATGGAAAAAGGTGGAAATTCCTAACCAGAGAGGTGGATATGCATTTAGAATTATCGAGGAACCCCCCGGCGCCGACAAACTCACCCCGGTTTTGGTCGGCGCCCATATAAACGAACGCCACATTTGGAGCAGCGACACCCGAACGGAGCAGCGAGGAGCGAACGGCTGGCGCCGCGGCGAGGACGTCACAGTTGGTGCCGTAATAGACTAGGATAGAACGACACGGTTGGCGCTGCGACCAGGGGACGACATCACAAGCTTCCCTTTTGTTGATCTTGTGCTTCTTAACGTTTTCTGTGGTGACTTCAGTTGACTTAAATCATTTAATAATACTGCATGTCCTTGGATGCGGGTAACTCGCTCCCCAGTTTTTCTCGGTGTCGGCTTCATCTTTACATTCTGGGGATTTTTTTTCACGTATACCGTCGGTGTTGCCCATTCACTATACACAACTTTTTTTAAGTACACCGGTTTTCTCTAATCTGTCCAATTCTTTATCTATCCGTTCAATTGAGGCAAACGGCACATTCCTTTTCTTTTTGAATATCGCCAGAGCGTTTTCTTTTAGTTGGAATTTTGCCTCCATCTTGGTACATGTTCCAAACCCTGGAGAAAAAAAACAGTATGAAATGTTTCCTCAAGTTTCTTTATTCATTTTTGGGCTTCGGTGTTTAAACTTTCTACCTTGTAACAGAAGGAATTTATCGGTAGATCCCATAATTGGAATTCTGTTATCCAATCCGTACCAAGTAAGTTCGTGGTATTTTCTATGACAAATAGTTTAGCTTTTCGCGTTATTTATTTAACGTGACGTTTGTAACAAATTCCCCAATAAATTGTATTTTTTCTCCCGTCACTGACCCCGCGATTTTCTTTGTCTTCATTAAAGTTGGTTTCCCCAACTTCTTCCACGTATGAAAATTTATGATAGATAGATCTGAGCCAGTGACAAGTTGCATTTTTATATTTTTATTATTTATTTCGACGGTAAGAAATTTTCTGGTTATTCCATCTTTTACCTCGTTGAACTTTAATTTTCTTATTTTATTGTCTTTATTTTTTGACCTGCAATGCGTGCTTATATGCCCCACACTTTTACAGTTAAACATCTTTTATTCCTAAAATCGCAATATCTCTACCAGTGTAGTTCACCGCAAGCAAAACATGGCTTCGGGAGTTTTTGTTTCTTTTTCTCTGGTATTTCACTTTTTGCTTGATAATCCGCAATTTTAGAATTCTTTTTGTTAGACTGACTTCCTTCTTTGTAGCGTATTTTCCTTACATGCGAAACGACAGACTGTTCTATATTTTTCGAATCTTTCTTTACGCTAATATATTTTGTGCAGTCTTCTGCCAATTTCTGTACCGTAATACTTAGATCGCTTTCCAATTTTGCCAGTACTAATTTTGTCAACTCTGCGTCTCTTTCCGATACCATCCCCTGAACAAACACCAAGCACTTAAAATTGTCTGCGCTTAACTCTGCCAGCTTGAAACAGAGATGTCTTTTTACTAAATAATTCACTTCATATATTTAGCGCCTCGCTAAATGTCAACTCACTAGTTTTTTTCGGTAAAATGTAGTTTACCAATTTGTTATTCTCAGCAGTTCCTAATTTTCTTAAAAGAAGCCTAACCTTCTTTCCTTCAGACCACGAATGGTAGTCCTGGTTATACACGTCTGTATATTTTTTATAGTACTCCTCAAAAGTTATCTCTTCATCTGGACTGTACGTGAATATTTCAATTGAATTCCATATTGTATTCTCTGGGAAAGAATCATTTTGTAGATTTTTCTCTTTCCACTTCTCTGTTATTTCCAGAATTTTGTTTTGAAACTCCCCATGCATCTGTTCCATTTTTTGTTGGAATTGCATTTGTCTATTAAAAGTTTCCGCCTGTAGTTGCATCTGGAATGTTTTCTGTTGCTCTAATATTGTCATCTGTTGTTCCGACTGGAACTTAAAGAATTCCCGGAATATATTTTTGCATTCCTCCATCTTCGCAAAATTTTTAAACAATGCCTTAATACTGTAGAGATGGGGGAGGGTCCTACGAAATTGCAATTCGTGACCTATTTGAGCAAACTATTATCGGGAAAAAAACATTTCTTTTCTCAGTTGAGAATACGACAGATTTTTTCGTCACTAAGTTGACGTCTTGGCTTGCTAAAAACTTTGCTCAGTTTTTCATTTTTTTTTTTTTTTAAGTGTGAATCCGAGACTTTTGTCGACGAAGTTATTGTGGCGAGCGAATTTTCTCTTCCTCCGTATGAGTGCGAATTTCGTCGCCAAATTTATTGTGGCAAGCGAATTTTTTTCCTCCTCCGTATGATTGCGAATCCCTCGTCGCCAAAGTTGTTGTGGAGTTATTTCGCAGTGGAAGCTTGTATTTGTACTAAATCTGTCCCAAATAGTTCGACGTAGAAAACGTTAGGAACTTGATATAATAGGTATTACGCAGAGTAATCTTGTTGTGGTCGCTGACTAATTTCGTATTCGACTAATGTGTGTGGTCATCCACATACAGGTCTGTTTCATAGCTCATCAATGTAGCCAGCTGCTTCAAGACGGGATCGAAACCCTACTGTTCTGGCATCAGAGATCTTACCCCTAAGCTATCGGCGCAAAAAATGGAAATTTCTAACGTATTGTATACGAATGTAAACAAACGCTGTTAGCCAACAATGTTCAATTTATTAATGAACAGAGATGCTTTAACAGAGAAGAAATTCGGTGGAGTATAAGATTAGAATAATAGAAAAAGCAGTTGAATTTTCTGCGAGGCAGAAAAAAGAGAAAAAAGGAAGAAAAAAGAGTGGGAACATTTGATAATCACAAGGCATATTGAAGCAAGAGGAACATGGTAAAACAGCAAATTACCTTTTTAAATATTTCTAATTCTTACCATTCATCGTAAACTTAATAAATATAAAAAAGACATGAATTTTATTTTATTTATAGTGACCACCTATATAGCAATGTAAAAATATCAAGACATAATATGAAAGCTTCTTGACCATATTGAAAAATAGATTTTGGAAAAAGATATAATAGAAACTAACCTGAGTATATCAACCGGTTTCATTATATCCAGAGAAGACTGAACAAATCATTTTAGTTTTAATCATAGCAAGGGGAATTCAGTTAGAGTTTAATAGAATGAGGTCATACAATTATTCTATATCACATGTAAACCTGATTTTCCAAAGATAACAAAAGATAAAAAAAGGCCATATATAAACAGACTTGAACATCTTTTTATTCATGAACATTGGAATTAAATTGTTGTTTGTAAAAATGCTGTTTTACTTGAATCTCGTCAATACAACAATATACGCAGACTGACCGACATCAGATCGAATTATTAAATAAATTAAATCATCGATATATATTATGGATATTTAAACCACTTGCCTCACATGGTATAAAACTCTAATTCTGAGATCTTCATATTGCAAAAGTAAGAGCAGGTTTGCCAAAATATCAAGAGCGCCTAGAAATACCGCGACGTAAATGAAAAAGTTAAAAAAAATTATTGGCATCAATTAACGAGTAATCTTTAGTAGTTGACTAATTGCGTGCAGTATCATATAACTTAAGGTTATAAGGAGTTTTTCTTACTAAATTCTTTTATTAACAATATTTGTATTTCGAATAATTATCATATGTGTATTTCATCGCTTAATTTTCACATTTTTATTGCAATAATGCACATAGTCGCCTTTTAAACCGATACCTAATTATATAATAGGATACATATAAAATTCTTATCATTTTATGTTCAGAGACTTGTCAGGACTTAGGTAATCATGGCTCTCCACGATTTCATTCTCCTTGTTCTAAGAAACGTTTGAGCATTTGCCATTCTGTTTTGTCACGTTTTGTCATCTATTCCTTCAAATTCATTAAAAAAAGTTACTCTGTTATTATCTTTGTTCAACTTGCCTTCAGTATGTCATTGGAGTTTTAAATACACCAATCATTATTTTTTAATGATATCTCCGATAAATTTCAACAGTATATCGCTCATTTTTATATATATATTTTCTCCTATTTTCGATATTATTTAAAACTTCCTCATTTCTCACGTGTTTTGTTCATACTATTCCCAGAATATCTTTAAAACTATATCTCTGTTCTTTCGGGTCTCCTTTTTGTCTGTAAAGAAGTTGTCCCAGGATTTACATTAAATCGGGTTATACATAGCAGTTGCTGGAATTTTTCTTTAGGCATTGCTATGATGTTTTAGCTTTCTATTCATCCGTGATTAAAAAAAAATGAATGTCGGAATCCACTAAATCGAATAAAAAAAATATAGTGAAAACAAACCACCACAATACAAAATGACCTTGCATCTAAAGAAATATTTGCTAAAAGTGTTTGTAGTTGCTCGTGTGGTCTAGGGTTATGGTTATAACAGATATCTATTCTAAGAAGTTATGGAATCCTCCATATTTGCCTGTCACCCCCTGAGGGAAAATGCACTTTTCTCCCAAACCATCTGTAACCAATCATCACTTCACTTTTCTAAACTTGATTTCAATTGGCTAAAAGGACCCAAAAAATGTAGCAAGTTGCGACAAATCTGTTTTCCCGCTCACCTATCTGGAGCCGGTTTGAAACCCAAAAAATCAAGTAGCCAGTAACCAAGCTGCGAGTGATGCGAAAAAACTCCACGCGCACCAACACACTAACTCAACATCCAACATGCGCCCCGACATACTGACTCAACAACCACCACTCTCTCTCAGCAACTCAACACAACCCACACAGCTATTGCCGCGTGAAGATACTTAAATTACAATTGACTAAAAAAGTGACATTACCACTATGACATATTAATTATACATTTAATCAACCTAAGCCTACCAGTCAGTAACTAAGTTGCGAGAGATGCCAACAAACTCCACGCGCGCCAGCACATTGACTCAAAAACCTCCACTCTCTCTCTCTCTCTCTCAGCAGCTAAACACAACTCAGAAAGTCTTGCCGCGCGAATTGACCCAACTTACAATTTACTAAAAAAAGTGACATTATTACTACCGAAGTAGTAATTATATTTAGTCAACTTACATCATATCAGTCAAAGGTACATAACTCCTGAAGACTTTAAGCAATATTTACAATTGTCGCACACATACACACTAATATTTGAACTCACACAAGTGATATTTCACCTTGCAGAAAGCAAAACTGTTTTAATTTCATAGACAAACGTTAACTACAAGCTTTCACACGCCAAATCACTGCATGGTCACACCTTACAATTTTTTTCTCACTTATCACATTGAAGAAGCAATCTATAAAATTGTATATCAAACGTATATAAATGCATGTTATTTGGTGAAATCTATAACTACGTTGTTTCTCATTGATTTCTTCTAATTGAATTGCCTTCAAATGTTTGTTTATTTTATTTGTTGTGGATGAATGTTTAACGAATACGCACAATTTTTAAGCCTTCACACAATCTCACCTTATGATACATCCAATTAGCTCAAATTCTGCAACAAAGTAATTAAACACATCTTTGTAGTAAAAGATGAGTGAATTGATTTATCACAAATGTGTTATATCATAATAATGCATAGATCCAATACAGCAAGGAATATTTGTGAAAAGATTGAAAACCTATACTGTTAGAATATGGTAATAGGGTGGGGTGACTCAAAATCCTCATTCATCAGATCTTGTTCAGGACAAAGAATTGGTAATTAGTTAATGATAATGATCATATTAACCATTTCCTTATGAGGAAGAATTCAGCTTTCATTGACCGACAAGCCAGTGCTACCATCAGTTGAAATTTATAAAACGTTTTTTCTTAAAAGAGTTTCTCTGGAAATAAGGTGCCTCAAGTTACTCTTTCAAATACTGGTGAGGGCTCTCGCCCAATCATTAGCATTATTTTCTCTTTGAGTTACTTGCACTATACAATTTAGTAGTTGCTTTTGTAGAAAATCCTCAATTGATTTCTTTTTCATTTGGTACTGATGGATTCAATCTAGGAATGATTGCTATTAGGTTGGTGCAAAAATAATGACGTAATAATGTCGTTTTTTAACGTTAAAAAATACGTCAAAAAACAACATTATAACGTTATTATTTTTGCACCAACCTAATAAAATCATCCACCCTCTCAAACTGTATAGCCGGATTTCTTCTTGGGTTATAAAATTTAGTAGTATTTCTGTCCTTCTTTGTCCTCAATCATTTGACTATTTCCCTTTTGTGCGTCAACACTATGCTTTTGTGAACTTTTGTCTCATTACTGTTGCATTGCCTACTTTTTCTTGCATAGATATTTTTTCTGAATTTCTTTGTATCGTCTTGGCTGAGGATGAAGTGACGTCGTTAGTGATTGGTCAGCAGTGGCTTTTATTTAATGAGTCCATTTATTGCGTGCTTGGGGTATTTTTTTTTTTTTTTTTTGCTTCAGGGTCGCCTGCCAGAATAGTACTGTTTTGGTAGGGTCTCTTGGGCGAACAAGTATGATGTTGGAAGACCCGAAATTTGTCATGACCCCAAGTCATAACATCACTGACGAGGCGATCCTGAGCACTCGTTGGCTTGTTTTCATGATTTAGTATTATTTTACCCTATTGTTGTTTATTCGAAATTTTGTCACTTCCATTTGTTGGGCCTTTCTGCCAAATATACTTCACCAAGGCCAATTACTTCAGGAGAACAATTCTTTGCTCTTGACAGTTTAGCGCGAGTCTATGAGGCTCGAAGAAGGATAGTTTCCACTTAGACTAATAAGTTTCATTCGCGTGAAGCCATTTTAAATCCTTAATCCGGGTAAACGGTTGTATATAGCAGGTTAGTCACTTCTGAATGAGCTTGTCGCCATACATCGTATCTACATGAAAGTTTCCGTCTGACACTATCATTCAATTAATAAAATAACTCGAGCTTTTAGGCTAATGTTTCGGTTTTGAAGCAACATGTTGTTTCTCTGAAACCTCACCTCCTCACACAGCCGATTCTATTTTCAAGCAAATAATGATCAAATAGAACAGTTCCTACAAGTCTTTGTTAGTTTAAAACATAGAAATTGCAGTGTACGATATTTTTAATTCATTACTGAAAATAACCAGATTTTTCAATTAATTGAAGCACCTTGTGGCTTCATTATACTATATGGGACTGTGACTTTCCAGCTTCGCTACTCACGTCCATAAGAAACATTATAAAATAAAAATGATTAATGATATCTGGAGTTTACCGTGGATAGCTGAAACTGTGTTTGTAATCGCGGGAATGGCGTCATCTTATTTTCTATATTGAATTTAATATAGTTTACAAAGTGAAGGATCATATTCTCACAGGATTATATTATTGACTTGGTCACAGGTGTTCCACGCCTGGAACTTTCAATCTGCCATACATCACGCACGTATACAAACAAACACAAATCTGTATATAAAAACATATGTCACATTTTGTCAAGCAGGGACATTGAGAAAGAAATAGGCAGAGGGACGTAAAGAGGCAACAAGAAAGAGGTTGAAGGTGGGTGTCATCTTAGATAAAGGTAGATCTTTGCAGCACATACATACAGCTAGTTTTAATATTAATTGTGTAAACATATACTTTTTTTTTTTTATTTATAACAAATTTTAATTGTCGTTTGTAATAAGTTCCATGTATTGTGTAAATAATTTTACCCGGACTCAATTAAGTCTTGTTTGTATTTCAAACGTTTAAATTTGTTCGAAAAGATAAGTTATTACCGCTGAAGAAAAGAGGATAATTAAGTGACGTGACACGGCGTGAGAAAAAAGAACGAAACCAAATCTTTGAGATTCAAAACTTTTATGAGTGTAAGGAGGTTTACAATAATATTATTGCAAAAAAATAGTATTTTGCGGACATATCTTGTCACAGAATAGAAAAGTCATTTAAACAGTTCTTTGAGGTCTTGTGATTTTCTAGTTGTTGTGTCGGTGGATAAAGACATCTCGGCGTCCGGACTTTCTGAGGGTTGAGAAGGTATTTCTTCACGCTACAATGCCGGGTTCTACAGATCTGTTGGTGAAGTTTTTTTTTTCCGAGAGCAGTTTGTTTTTTCGTTGAAAGCCAACGTGGGAAAGAGGAAGTAAGGTTCAAACATGGCGCGCAGATCGGAAGGAGCAAATTTAGGAAGGGGATTCCTGACTGGTCCCTTTTCAGCCAGTCACGGGGATCGTTGTAACAATGCCACGGGGTCCGTTCAAAGGCGATGGGCGGTGTTACTCCGAAAGTCTCGTAATAATTTCAGTAGTCAGCTAAATATTGTTTGTGGGACAGGCGTTACAGGAGCCCATATGTATTTATAAGAAAAAATGGCTACACCTCGAATATATATATATATATATATATATATATATATATATATATATATATATATATATATATATATATATATAAACGCCCACACCACGTATCGAAAGTGTTGATTCCCACAAGTTCAAATTATCTTTTGAAATAAAAGCTGTATTCTTTTTAATCTTATATTGACCTATTTGTTTACAAGTAACACATGTTTATATCATTAAAAAAATTCGCTTGAAGATGGAACAGAGCTTACTTTAATTCAAATAATTATATTGAGGTTTTCGGCTCTTGTTTTGAAACATGAGAACTCTTATGTAGCGTGTTGGAATCATATTTTTAAATAAATAATTATATATATATATATATATATATATGTGTGTGTGTACTAGTGTACCTATGTCGTCAATATTGACAGTAAAAAGGAATGTATTATAAGTAATATGTATTATATTGTAACTAATTTTCGTTTAATCCAAGTACAATTTTATATTTTAAAATAGTTCGTTGTTAACTATAATAATTGAACAGTGTACAATGTATAAACATCTTGCCTAGCTTTTGCACGCGCGCTTTTGTGATAGACCTTGTGCATTCTTGAGAGTGAAATTTGCGAAGAAATTAGAACTTCATCATGAGTGATAGTCGATCACGCAATCCAAGACAACTCGAAGAAAAGCCACATTATGTGAAGTTTAATTCAAGATGAAATAAAATATGAACCATGACCAAGTATTATCTGACATATATTTATCGCCTCTCTCTCTCTCTCTCTCATTCTATAACTCTTTCTCTCTCTTTCGTTAATTCTTTTTTTTCTTTTCTTTGCAGTTGTGTCGCTGTTTCTTTTCGTGACTACTTTCAGATCTTTGTTCTTAACTTTGGATATTCCAGTGTATCCTTTCATTCGTTCCTCTATGTTTTTGTATGCTGTGTTCCTTACTTTTTAACATTAAGTGTAAATATATTCTTTGTCTATATTGTATTATTAAAAGGAAATAGTATAGATATATACGTTGTATGGTCTGTAGGATTCGTGTGTCTGTGTGTGTGTGCGCGCGCGCGTTCGCACGTACGTGCGTGTGTATGGTTCGTCTGGTGTGTCTTTTTAGCAGAGTATGTGTTTATATATTTGTTCTCCGTACATATCTATGATATATTCTTTCATGTATAACTAAATATTTGCATTTGCAACGGTGATTGTATGTGTGTGTGTGTGTGTGTGTGCGTGTGTATGTGTATGTGTGTGTGTGCGTGTGTGTGTGTGTGTGTGTGTGTGTGTGTGTGTGTGTGCATTCGTGGTTCGACTAGTGGGTTTTCCCACTATGTGCATTTGGTTTGAATTTATATGTGTAGGGTTATGGTGTGTTTACAGTTGATTTAAATTTGTCTATGAAGTTTTTTTTTCTTGTATTTAGCATAATTTTAAAGTTACCTTTGTTGCATATGTGGATGTGTTGTAACACAAAATGTGTCCTGTTGTCTGGTAATTTAATGTTGCTTTTGTGTAGGGAAAATTTGTGGTTTAGTCTTTGAGTGCTATCTATATAAGATTTGTTGCATTTCATGTTTTTGGTTATAGCTCAAGTTTTACTTTATTGTGAATGTTGTCATGGAGTTTTCAAATGTGTAGGAGATTCCATCTAAAATTATATCACAAAACCCAGATATTTCTTATTGTATTTTGTGGCCTCATGTATTGTGTTGATTAAGTTTGGATGCCGTTAATATGCGTTTTAGGCTTTTAATTATCTTGGTTTCTTTTAGGATATCTTTTCTTTTTATCATTTTTGTTAAGTAGATCTAGGTATTTTGTTATTTCAGTAAATAGTTCTGGATTGTTCATATATGTTGGGACGATTGCTAGAATTTGTTCCTTGTTGCGTTTCTTTGTGTTTCGTCTTTGGTCTAAATGTATTTTTCTTCTGGTTCAACAGGTGATGAATTTTAAACAGCTGAATCCCAAGCACGCAGCACTAAATATAGTACCCGAAAAAACCTTCCCCATAACACCTGGAAGAATTAATTAAAGCTTTCAAAACACAAGAATACCCAACAACCCTAATAAACAAGAATTTCGAACAAACAAGATTTTATGGAAAATCCTACTACAAGAATGATTAACCCTACCCGACCCAACATCGGTAAGATGAGCAAAAGAATCCTGGAAAGAATTACTTGGCAAATTAAAAAACACCTTAGATTAAAATTATGAATTAATACCAACGATGTTATCATTTGGTTTACAAATATTAATAATAAACCTGATTGCACCCTATTACAGTTCGATATCGTGGATTACTACCCATCAATATCGAAGGATCTGTTCACGACGACCCAATGTATATGATATATATGGTCTACGAAGAATGAATTTAAAACCAGATGGAGGCAACATAAGTGCTCCTTCAACAATATAAATAAAAGAAATCAGCCATCTCTATCTAAATATTTTTGGCATTTGAAGGAAATGAATAAAACACTAAAAGTAAAATGGAAAATTATAAACAAAACTAGAACTTGTAAAACTTGCCCTTTATGCGTACATGAGAAACTACACATTATTAAGTTTCTAAATAATAAAAATCTATTAAACAATAGACATGATTTAACGGTTTTTGCCGACATCATCAAATTTTCTCATTGAATAATTAGCATAAAAACAAACTAACAATAACATAGCCTAAATAAATATTTTAAATGCCCTACAAAAAAAATGATAACCCTTTATGAAGTCGTCAAAGAAACAAATGTTAGCGACTTATGACAGTTTTTTTATATACACAAAACCCTTTCAGAAAAAAATAAAAAATAAAGATAAAAAAATAAATAAATCTCCATAGACACTTAACTAGACTAGACGATGTCATCTTCCGCTTTAAATTTAGACACCCCAACCTTACCCTGACTTGACATCTTTGAATGTAACTGAGATATTGATACAAATTATTAACCCTTACGCCCCTTTTCTTTAAACAATTGCTCTAGCCGTTAGCATAGTAATTTTAATTTCAATAATGAATATGCTTATAAAACGCGTAAATTTCAGGATCGACATATTTTCATTTTCATAACTTCATTACTTTTGTTAAATAAACTCGGGTTATTTAACTATTTTAAGAAGACATACATCGTAACTATTTCCTTTCACCTTTTAGGTCTTTCTACAATATCTCAGGTGATAAGAGGCGTATTAACACAATACTTTAATTTCCAGAAATTTTCAGAGACTGCAATGTGTTTTTGTATTTTATATTGTCGAAAATCATTTATATAACTGTGCTAATATTGAAATAACCAGATATTTTTTATTAAAATTTATATTATGTAGCGGTCAGTATATATTCAGGACCTGAAGATTGCGTTCCGAATGAATCTCCGAGTCGTGTTCTCGGTGAGGGATAATATATATATTTATTAATGCATATTTAATAGCTCTGTTGTATTACATCGAGCACTTGTTTATTAACACCAACACTATATATATATATATAATGCATCCACTATTCCCTAGCGCGTAGGTTTTGCACTATAGTGGCGGACAAACACCTCCGAAAGACCACCTATAAGAACTACATAAAAATGTAAATTAACGAGGCTACCACACAACACTAATAAACAAAGGTTTTGAACAAGCAGAAAACACACCTTTAGACTCACTATTTAGCTTCGAAAAAAATCTAGCCTATGATTCAACATACAAGACAAATACAGAATTATTTACAGAAATTACAAGAAAACTTGGTCTACTTAACAAGAATAATAAAATGAAAAATATACTAAAAAAACCAAAATAATTAAAAGCAAACACCAATCAAAAAACCTAAATAATCAAAAAAACATTTTCAGTATGTAAACTTGGTAATTTCTAGTTAGCAAGCATTGCGCATGTGCAGACAAAATAAAAATGTCAGTTTCAGCTTTTAACCCTGTACTACGTAGCCACTGATGGGTTTCGGGATTTTTCTGCATCAACCCGTTTAGTACGGGAAAATAATTGACTATGAAGTGGTTTATCTTGCTATCGTTTCTGTATCTGGTCGGTATTTAGAGGAATCACAATGTTCTCCAGTTCTCTTAAAAACAGAAACTACAGAGGAGGATTTCCAAGAATTAGAAAGCAGAGAGCAGTGGGGCAATAGTTGTAGAATGTGGAGAGAGCTTGATCTAGCTCTGGAGCACATTTCTTTAGGACGACGGTTGGGATTCTGTCACCTCTGATTCCCTTATGGGAGTCTAATTTAGAAATGATCTCCGAGACCAGTGACGGGGTTATGAACATATCACTCAGTAGAGCCTCTGTTCTAGGGGGTGGAATCTGGTTTGGGTACTCCAAATGAGTCGAGTGTTGAGTTGAAATATAATTTCTGAGCAAAGAATTCAACATTATCAGCACTATATGTCAGGATTTCGAATTGATTGAATGATATAGTTTGTTTCTTCTATCAACAAACAGCAATAATATAGGTTGTTTCATTCTATCAGCAAACAGATAATGAGATGTCTGTTACAACCGGAAGAAGTGATTTCTCCCGGCTATAACGGCCGAGCATCCAGATGAGAACCAAAGAAATGAAAGTTACATAACTGTTTTAAAAGTGCTACTATCATACAAGGGGTTTCAGAGGATTGTGAACAAGAGTAAAAAGGCGTGTTTAAGGAAAGGATACAGAAAAAGACAGGGAACAAGCTCAGGATGTCAGATGTCGATTGACATTACACTTGAATATTTGAAGATTATAGACATCGGGGAAGCAAGTAAAGAGAAGGGAGTTCCACAGACAGGAAGTGCAAGAGAAGAAGCTGTTTGAGTAGAAGAGGCGATTACATTTAAACTTTTAACGGTGAATGGGTGGGACCGAGATGCCAGCTTGGTAGCTCGCTTAAATTCATGCTGACAGGGAATCAGCGAAAGTCGGAAGAGTTGCCGTGAAAATACTTGTAGAAGAGACAGAGGGAAGCAACGGCATGTCTGTTGGATAGCGATTGTAGACTAGATGCCAGATCAGGACCTATCATATTGAATATTCGTCTCTGGATCTTGTCGAGGACCTCGAGACTGGCAGCGGGACTCGAGACGTACATTTGTAAATAAGTTCGTAAATTTTCATTGAAATTCGACAGTTATTTGATTTCAGTTTGTTATTTGATAATAATTTCCAGTACTTATCTTTTTCCCCCGGTAACAAGAGAAAGAACAAAAAAAAAACAAAAAAAAACGAAGCAATATTTAAAAAGTTCTAAAAAGGAAAAAAAAAAATTGTCTCTCAATAACTTTGACAATAAAACTGCTTTTATTAAATTTGATGCATTTTGTTATTCTCATCATATATTTACACATCTTAGCAAAACTTTATATATATATATAATATATATATAAGAAACGACATTATTACGCAATTATTTTGGCACCAATCTAATATATAGATATTATTTTCAAATAGAGAGTATCTGTAAAGGAAAAACTTAATAAAAAGACGAAAAACTATTCTTAGCCGACTCGCTTCAACAGGAATTTTAAGGCAATGTCGGATTTATTTTGTTGCACGTGTTTATATAAAAAAGGAACTATGTCATTGGGTAATCAAGTTTTAAATGTGAAAACGGTCGTGAATATTCAGCAGGTGGTTGAAAGCGACAGCTACATAGATGTATCCACAATTAGTGAACGTTGAGTTAACCTTTAGTGCATATCTCAACATTTAACACGCAATCTCAATAGATTAACTGAGGGGTAAATCTGAAAAGGAAATACAATGCTTCCTATCGAAAATATTCATGATTTAGCAGAATGTATTGTGGACAGAAGAATCCGAATTTGAACTTTTATTAATAAAAGAAACCTGAGGAATGGCTGAAGCATAAAAACAACTTAAAAAGAATGTCCAATTTATTAACTAGTATTACTAAAAACTGTAAAATAATAAAAAAACAGAGTATCTACTTAAAAACGTGTTTCCATTAAATATATTGTTTAGTGTAATAAAAAGTAATATCAGATTATAAATAAAATGATTTTTAAGCTGTCTATAGTGGGTACTTCGTATTTGAAAATGACAACCCATATTTGTTTATTAAACGGTATATATTACGTCTATCAGACTGTATATATTAAGAGAAATCTTAAAAATCGAACCTGCGTAGGCTGATAGACGCAATATATATATATATATATATATATATATATATATATATATATATATATATATATATATATATATATATATATAATAAAAAGGCTTAAACACTAATATTCCATGGTCATAATTTATTCCATTGGAATCGTAAATACAATCCAATTCATCAGACCTACAAATTCCCATTTGTAGGTCTGATGAATTGGATCGTATTTTGTAGGTCTGATGAATTGGATCGTATTTACGATTCCAATGGAATAAATTATGACCATGGAATATTAGTGTTTAAGCCTTTTTATTATATCCTTACTCTGTCCTGGACATTGAGTTCTACCTGGATTTTATCCTCTCGGAAATTTTTTATTCTAAAATATACATGTGTATATATGCACCTGTGGATTTTGCATATATATGTATATTTACCACTAATATTATCTATATATATATATATATATATATATATATATATATATATATATATATATATATATATATATACTCGACTCTCCCGTCGAATTCGACGTATGAGGGTCAAGCAGATCAGATCCCAGGAAACCTACAGCCCGACAACAACACATGAGATTTGATTATAGTGGTGAAGATTTCTTGCAGGACCATCCGCACTTTTTGAAGGGCCGAATACAAAGACCTGGTGCATTACGTCCCACAAGGTTCCCAAACCTTCTGTTGTCCTTCTCCGAGAGCAGTTGCCATCCAAGGCTATAGAACCCGGTCTGTCCTGTTATTTACCCATAGATTTAGAAGAAGAGGATTCATACTTTCCCAAGGGTATTAGCACGTAAGTGAAATTGATTCGACTTGAAGTCGAACTCGGCTCTCCAATTCCTCAATCTGAGCCGCTATTGATTACACCACTGTTGTAGTATTTTAAACAAAAAAGAATGCTGAATTATTTTATATGCGTATAAAATATCGTTTTTTGAAATACAAATCTCAATACAGGATATAATAATATATCGAGTTATAGCTGATATAGACTTGGAGACGTATGTAATGTTTGTGTTATTCATGGAAACACTAGTCGAACTCAACATCTCTTTTTCATGCATATGTCTCATTTTCTCTTCAGTCACTTTTCCTTCTTTTTTTTCTTTTTATTCTCTGTTGTTGTTTTTTTATTTTAATTTTACTTTTTACTATTTTTTTAAAAGCTTTTCATGTAACTTTCTGCCTGATTTTGAATTATGTCATTTCGTGTCCTCCAAATACTTTGACTAACCTTTCAAACCACCCAATGGACATTCATGTATTGATTTGTATGCGTTACTACAACAAGTAAAATACTGGAAATCAATCTAAGAAGGGACAGTTTATATACATATCTGTTATACCGTATTTTATCATAGAATTATACAACATGTAATGTTTTTGCCTGACTTTGTATCATGATACTTTGTGTCTTCCACATGCATCGATTGACTTTTCAAGCACCTGATGAACTTTCATGACCTTTGTCAAATTTAAAAGCCTTGATAAACCAATGATATCGTCGCCTTTGTATATAAACATGTTCAGAATAATAAATCCTATATTGCCTTGATAAATTACCTCAGTGGAAGAAATATTTCGCGTAAGAATAGTTTTACTTCTTGTTGCTGCTTATTTATTTTGTATTCTCTAGAGATATATTCTATCTGAGAATATTTACACACACACACACACACATTTAAACAAGACAAAAAATGATATTGAAACAGGACAATTATCTAAAACAATCTTCAAAATCATGTCAAAATAATCCCGAGTCAAAAGACGGAAACCAAAATTGGAAATGATGACGTTGGCGCTTCAGTCTCTTGACCTTTCTCCTATTTAATTAGTATGGAATGAATTGGAAAACCTAGATTGAAAAAATAACTAAAAAGTAAGCTTTTTAGTGTTTGAAGAAAGCTTGGGAAGAATGCCAAGATTTTGTAAAGTGTAATTAAGGCGGATAGTATTTTATTGACGAAAACAAATTTTAACGCTCTTGCAGTATAATCTTTTATTCTTCATTGTTTATTTGAAGTTAACATCCAAATAAATTATGAAATGGACAAAGTCCGACAATTATTTTAAGACATTTTTATCTATAAAAAGAATGTATAAACATAAATAAATATACAGAAGTTACTGAAATTTTATCATTTAGTCTAAAAAAAAATATATATATATCATTATCCGATGTCTTTTTAAAGAAACTCTGGTGGCTCCAAATGTTTTCCCTGTAGAATTATATATATATATATATATATATATATATATATATATATATATATATATATAATTGAACATATTGGATCTACTTATTTTTATATTGATCCTATCCAGTTGCCCATCCAGTTTCTTGATGTTAAAATGAAATTCATCAAGCAATGTGCCGTAGTTTTAGTAGCCCAAGATCTTCTAATAGTTTCTGATTTGAAGGAATTAATATTTACTTTAAGGTTTAAATATCGCAGAAATTCTTTTTTTAAACATTAACGAGTTGTGTTTTTAACTCGGCAATAGGTGTATTGACAGCAATATATATATATATATATATATATATATATATATATATATATATATATATATATATATATATATATATATATATATATATATTGGCAGCATATCTTCATGCAAACATATTATGTGTACTTATATTTTTAGTGATCTTCTTCATTTGAGTTTTACAATTACTTTCGATCTTTCCCAAGATCATCTTCAGGAGTAAATTACAACTGTTGTAACTGCTAAAACAGAGACACAAAAATTATTGTAAATGATAAAAATCTGCAATCCATTATGATGGTAATTTTTAAAAACACACTGGAACGCGCTCTGTAATTCGCCAACTAACACTAAACAAAATTTATTACTGGTAACATATTAAAATTCTTATAACATTTAGTGCCATTTAACATTTCTACCAATTTCCGGTCATATCCTTTATATTGAAACGATTGTTTTACCAAAAATTCTATAACATTGTATACCGAATGACATAGTCCCTGTTTTATATAAACACGTGCAACAAAACATGTGCAACAAATTTAAAATAATTACAACGCGCGTTCTATATTATTCAATAAAACATGTTTGAATGAAGATATGCTGCCAAAATATACATAGTCCTTATTGTCAGCTGGTAAACATAGCTTCCTATTTGAGTAGCCTTGCCGTAATTCACACCCCACGTGTCCAAATCCTCGTCTCTACAGCTAACATACTTCAACAGTTTCTCATTTGGCATGATCACAAATGCGTTTTGTATTTTGTCCAGCTTTAGAGGCGAACACTTACCTTTATCCGTGTTTAGAAGATGGTTAATATGCCGAACAATCAAACCTTCAACTTTTACCACGGTATTATCGTTAACGGGAATTGTTTTCTTTCTTGGCAGGTACACCAATGGGGTAAGATTGTTGCTGATTGGCAAGTGCGGTTTTCCGGTACCTGGGCAAAAATGCTGATACCGCGACGATTTAAATCAATGTATGAGAGGTTTCTCTCAAATTCCTTCAAGTTCAAAGCAGACATCATCGTCTCGTGAATATCAAAAGGCGTGGTCAGTCGCTGGTTGTTAGTTGTTAAGTTCTCCCAAAGTCTTGGAAATCTTTCTGGAAACCATTTCGGTTACACAGTGTATATCATCGGAAGACTTTCCTCCCATTAACCCTGAAAAGTTTTCTGAAATTCTCTGAAACGCATTTCATGGTCGAAAAAAAATAAACAAACAAAAAAACAAGAGAGTATCATTGAGCAATTGTTCATCATGTAACCGACCGTTCCAACTAAGTTATTAGGTTGGTGCAAAAATAATGACGTAATAATGTCGTTTTTTGACGTTAAAAACACGTCAAAGAACGACATTATTAAGTCATTATTTTTGCACCAACCTAATAACATCGTCATGGTAAATCCGTGACAAGAATGTAAATACAAAATGAAATTCCGATTTGGAAATGTTGACAAAATCAAAAATATATTGTGTGGTAACTTCTATTTCCAGCCGTTAGTTCATTCAATGGTGATCAGATCAGCAGGCATTCTCCTTTTCCATTGCTAATGACATAATACAAAAATAATGATTCGTTTAATACATTAAAAACAGAAATTCAGGGATGCTCCTCGGCATCTGTAACATTGGCGGTGATATTTTGACAACATTAGGTCATAATCACCAAACAGTTTTCTTACGCCTGGAGACCATATTGTACATGATGACGGTCGTCTTTGAGCATAGAATCCAGAGGTTAGCAGTGAATATTTCGAAGACAATAGGGAAGCGTTGTTCAGGTTAGCAGTGGATATCCCGGTAAAGTAGCAGAGCGTAGTTCAGTAGTTCTTCCTTCTGTTCTTTCGCCTGACAAGTTGGCACTGGACATTCGGAGAGAGTAGACAAAATGGCCGCCTTTATACACGACGGATTGAATGCTCTACGTCTTCTGATTGGTTAACCTTCTATCGGTGGACTATAAAGTGAGTCAAGTATTTGGGCTAGCTCACTAGTACATATGTATACACAAAAAACTGCAACAGTCCATGGTGTCTCTTTGACAAATTTGCCATATAACAAAGATATTATATTCACGAATGTGTTGTCGCCTACTTTATTGTAACCTTTTAATTCTATAGCTCCAAGTTTGCTCAAGAGAAAGTTGGGCGTGTCCGACAACTGTCTGTAGGAATTGAGACGAGACATTGAATCTAGACCGATCAGCATGACGTTAAGCCGGGTCTTGTTAGACATTTTGGGCTCTTTTATTTGTTGTTTGGAAATGTTTTTCTTTGAGTTGTCTTTGATTTTTTTTTAGAGTCACACGCATATTTACTGGAGGCACGAAGGCATGAAAATTACTGTAGACATTTTTCTTATCTTAACAGAAGCATTTCACCAGGATAAATTCGCCTTCCATGACTGTGTTCCTCGTAAAATTAATCGCCAATGTATACTTTATGTTACTGTCAGCCTTACGAATCACGGTTCTGTATTCACAATTGGTAAAATTACCTTGGCATAATTCTTTGCGTCTATTGAGTTTAAAATTATCAAATTACGTCTTTGGTAAGAAAGTTTTCCTCTTCCAGAACATATTTTGGGTGGTGGTATATGGAAATATTTTGACACAGAAATGTCAAATGGTTCCAGGTTTGGTATTTTGCAGGCGGGTCTGTCTACGATGTATGCTTTTTTACGCGGTCATAACAGTTCATCTGTTCTAAATGTTTCACCCTCAGTAATTTGGCCGAAATAACTGCACACATCAATATACGCGATGACCACCAATACCACGGCCATGACAATATTCATGAAAGCATTTATTCTGAAATAAAATACGTAACAATTAGTATAAGATACCTTGCATAAATAATACATAAAAGCTAGGATATTCCGACAACCGCTGTCTAAAATCTCTTCTATTTTGTGGTGGGGGGACTAATTTCTCCTTGTTATTCGCTTCCTCTCTCCGTTGTACTTCCAGCAGTCGTTTGATGTATGAGAAATATTACATAGAAATTCAGACATCAGCTGTGAGTTTCTGATATCATCCATTTCATTGTAGGTTCAAAGTATCCTTAAACTTTTTATTAGGTTTTTACATATTAATAAGTTTTTTCTGATGTTCTGTGAATGATCTTGTTGTATGACCAACTTTTGGATGGTCTGTTCAGTTTAATGAGAACAAGTTGCGTGCGTTGATTTAAAAAAAGACCACCGCCAGAGCACTGTTATTTGCGTAGAGAAATCAGCATCTCCATTAGATTTTCTATTGGTATACTGGTCCGTTCTCTTAGGTATGAGTCCTTGGCTTATCAGTCCCTTACTACCGAGAGTACCTCCTCCCTGGGTACCTTGGTGAACAAACTCACTACGTCTAGGATTAGATGGGAGCATCTTTAATTACTTCCACGAAGTGGACGTATTTCAGGACATACGGTGCTGGCTTCCCTATTAATGGGTCGATTATCTCTACTAGGAAGCGATTCAGAGGATGGCACTCAATGCCTTGGCAGGTATCAATCTGCTTAACCGGAATATCGTCTTTGGGAAGTTTTAGGAGACCGTATATGAGAGGTAGCTTGGTGTAACGCTGTGACAACTTCCTATATGTCTTAGGTGCGAAGAGGTCCTTGTTCATGATTAGGATCTGTGATAGATTGCGTTTTGTTTTCATTGTAGGATTTTTCTTTACTTTGCTCTAACATTCGCAATGAGGTCCTCCAGTTTTTCTGTATAAGAGAACAGATCATTATACGAATAGGTAACCTGATAGATATGCTGACTTTCTGTACGCAAGCAATACTCTTTGGAATTGGTTCCAACATATATCGACAGGATGATGTCTTAGCCATGAACTCGCCATTATCATCATCTATGGCAAATATATCTATAGAATACATTGAGGAAATGGCGTTAGAAATTACATCACTAAAGTCAACCCAAAGGATGAGATACGTAGATGACTCCTTCATACTCTGGCCACACCCGGAAGAAGTCCAGCTGCTACTAGACCCTGCGAACTCAATAAGGTCATCGATATAGTTAACAATGGAGATAGAAAACAACAACAAATGGGCCTTCTTGGATGTACTAATATCTCAAACAGAGCATAGGTTCAAGACATTCGTATACGGCAAGCCTACATTCACCGGACAATATCTCAACTCCCATCATCCATAATGTGTAAAGAAAAAGATCGTCCGCTGAATACAACATCGAACAAATGTCATAAGTGGCGACCCAGAGACATATGAACAAGAAATGGCCAGTATAAACAGTACCCGACAACGTAACGACTACCCCAGGTACATGATAGTAGCTCCTACAAACTGGGATGGATAAATACTAGAGGATAACAACACCCAGAAAACAGTCTGCCTACCCTATGTGAATAAATTATCAGAGAAAATACAAAAGATCTGTGCTTTATATAAGATCAGAACAATCTTCAAATGTGGTTCAAAACTTTGCAGACACCTCTTCCGAGTAAGACCGCCCACACCATAGGGGAGAACATGACTAAGAACTGCGTGTACACCATCCCATGTAGCTGTGGTAAGACATATAAAGGAGAAACAGGCCTCCCTCTCAACGTAAGCCTGCAAGAACATCGTAAAGCGGTAACACGAGAGGAAATAAAGACAATCAAGTGTAGCTGACTACATATGGAGAAAAAAGGGTGATGACGGCCCCCGGTGGGATGAGGTTGAAATAATAGACAGAGAACATCACTGGAAAACACGAAAACTTAAGGAATCAGCACATATGCTACGCCACAAAAATCTCCTGAGCCGACCAAGCATAGAAAGGAATAAAATATAGGAACCAGTAATGAGGAGTGCTAGATAAAATCAATGAATAATAACAAAAATTGCAATATAAGCTCTGGTGAAAAATATGCAATAATAATTACAAAAAAATTGCAATATGAGCACGGTTGCAGAGACATTAGGTTTATAATTCCCAGAAGTCCATACACATATGTGCTTAAGGCGCAGTGGATTAAGACGTTGGTTAGATCTAGTAACTAGACCCAAAGAGTTGTGTGTTCAATACCAGGCTAGGGCAGTGGCTAACCAAAAATTTTGGTGCGAGGAGTTAAAGGGAAATAGCCGAGACATTGGGAAGAAGCATGGTACGTTGAACTAGAACAATCTACCCCAGTGGACAAAATGAAGGGTTCGCTCCGAAATTCCACTCAGCTGAAGAAGGCCTGAGCATACAACAGCAGAAATGTTGTGAATATGACCCTGAAGGTAACAGTCCGAATGATGTAAATAATGTAAATGAATGAAATAAAGTGAAAAATAAATAAATTTATGAAACATTAGTTTTAAAATTAATTAAATCGTCTTTATCAAAATTATTTTCATTAAAAAGAATAAACTGAAAAAAAGATAAAAAATTAAACTAAAAATTTACACAATTGAAGTATGACCTACACTAATATAATAAAATAAAATAAAATAAAATATTTAGCAAAATAAAAATTGAAGTAAGTGAAATTTACTTTAAATTTTGAAGTTTTAAGGCTGAAGTGATGATGCTGAAAACCTGTTGAAAGGTAAGTGGTAATGAATAAAGTATTACAAACAAGCGAATTTTTCTGAAAAGGGAGAAAAAAAACCCTATTATATTGCGTGACCTTATAAAAATAATGTCATGTTTAGTCTACCACAGATAAAAAAAGAGAACGATTAAAGTAAAAAAAGAAAGAAAAATGATTATAAAAATATAATAGTAAAAGGAAGCTTATTATGCTTTGCAAATTTTGATGCGTAAATTTCATTTCCACTTAATTAAAATATCATATAAAAGAAAGATAGTAATACAGAATTTTAAACGATTTTTAAATTATTAGCAATTATTATAATTAAATTGTAAGAAATGAAAAAAATCTTTTAAAAATTCATTATTCATCGAAACTTTTTTCTTAAGACAATTGTGTCCTTAAAAAAACTTATTTCAAAAACATTTTTTCTAATTAAATAATGTCATAGCGTGATTACATTTATTTAGTTTACCATTCGGAACGGATTATCAGAAAAAATAGTAAAAGTTTGAAAAAGAAAATTCAATGATTTACATTCTCCAAGGAGGCCTACTTTTAGAAAATTTTCTGGAAAAAAATTGATTTTTTAAAAGAAATTTCATGAAAGTAAGTAAGAGCGGGTAAAGCTTGTAACAAAAAAAACAAAAAAAAAAACAAAAAAAAAATCACCAAGCTTTTCTAAAACAAAAACAATCTGAAATAATTTCGTTCATTTGTGAATAAGTACTGAAAGTTTCATTAAAATCCGACAATCATTTGATTTTTGCCTGAATTTCCAGTTTAAATGTGATTTTCAGTGGAAAACAAAGCGCAATAAATACTCACTGTAAACAATACGTATCGCACAGGCTTAAAAAATAATAAAGATTTTTAACTAAAATTTCGAATGTTTCAGAAAGGTTTAAATTTTTTTTCAAAATAATTAAAAATACTTTGGTCTTTCGTCTGAAAAATATCATAGATATTTGACGATTTGTCTTTGTTTATCTTGTTTGGCTTTTTTCAACATGTTACGCTGTTTGTCAGCAACCAAGTGGAGGTACCGTCTTTAAAATAATAGAACAATAAACTGAGCGTCGACTCAAATATAGGTAACCACAAAAATCAACATTTAAAATAACAATAATGATAATATATATATATATATATATATATATATATATATATATATATATATATATATATATATATATATATATATATATATTTCAATAAAGGTGCAATTAATTTACAAATTCATGAATTATTCATACATAAAACAAATACAAAGGTTAATGATTAAATGGCGAGAAATCCATCTTCGCGAACAATTCAATAATATACAAAAATGTGTGTTATTGTTTTGCGACTGCACGTTCCAAAACAATAACACACATTTCTCATAGCATTTTTCGGATTACAACCTTGTTTTCGTTTGTCCACTTATTACTGAGAGTATAAACAAGAACACAATCTATTTCATACCTGAGGATGTCTGTAGGAACAGACGAAAGCTTGTAAAATAAAAAGATCTAATGCAACGGAAATTTATAAAACAGGATATTTTCATTCATAAACAGATTCGGGGTTTTTGTATATTATTGAATTGTTCGCGAAGATGGATTTCTCGCCATTTAATCATTAACCTTTGTATTTGTTTTATGTATGAATAATTCATGAATATATATATATATATATATATATATATATATATATATATATATATATATATATATATATATATATATGGCCTGAAGATTGCGTCTAGCATGAAACAGACTGTCGCCTGTAAGTGTTGACTTCTATGTTCACTTTTATATTTACACCTGCTCTATCTCTGATATTGAGCACTTTATCCCATAAATATAGCACACGTTAAGACTATATATATATATATATATATATATATATATATATATATATATATATGTATGTATGTAAGAAAATATGTGGATATAGATCCGACGGTATGAAGAAAAATATGGAAAAAAAATCAGAATATGCAAGTATGCTGTTTTAATATCGTATTGCGAAACGGAACACTGATCTTAAGAATTTCAGTTATTCTATTTTGAATAGTCTTATGTCTATCGTCTTTTTATGTTGACTTGAATATCGTCTAATTTTAATTATGTTTTAATAACTATGTCCTGAAGAATGTCTACTAGACCGAAACGTCTGACGTCGACATTGAAACAACATTAAAACAGCATACATGAGTTTTTAATTTTCCTTCCATATACAACTAAAACAACTTTACGAGATATTACTTACCAAATATCAGGCAAAATGGCGAACATAAACTAGAGTTATAACAGAAAATAACGTGTATCCAATCCTTATGCGTGTCACTGTATATATATATATATATATATATATATATATATATATATATATATATATATATATATATATATATATATACTGTTCTTGGGCGTGGTGATTATATCTCTTTCCAATGTCTTGTCTTTTCTCGCCCTGAGTAAGATTTTTCTTTTTTGCCATCCTACCTTATCTCTGTTTTGGACAATCGTTATTTGTGTTATGTAATCTTTTCCTCTGTCACCTCTGACCATCAATATATCTTGTGAGTGTCACCTTTTCAAGCTATGTTTCCTAATTGTATAATCAAACATTTTCTGCTTTATTTTCTCGTGTTAAGTAGATTTACAAATTTTACTCTCAAAATCTTTATCATATTATTAAGAAGTGGAAACACCCAAGTTTTCTTTTTATTATTTTATAAATTTTTTAAGCCTTTCTATCACGTCTCATTAAAAATCCATTGTTTTTTTGTCACCGGTAACATAATACATTGATCTTTAAATACTTGCAAAAATCAAATAATTGTCGCATTTTAATGAAAATTTCACGACTTATTCAGAAATTAATTAAATTATTTTTGATATTATTATTTTTACAAAATCTTGATGAAATTCTTTTTCAATTCTCAAACTTTCATTAAATTTGGAGAAATTATATTCTGATTGCAAAGAAATTTATATTACTTAAAAGCAGGACACTTTGGAGAATGTAAATCATTTTCTCTTTCAAACATTTACTGTTTTCCAGTTTAAAATCTGCTACAAATAGAAAAATTAAAACGCAATAAATCTATGACATTATTTAATGAGATAAGCATTTAATTTCTTTTATAAATAACATATATTAAAAACATTTGAGTCCTAAAATTTAATGGATTTTATAAATAAAATATATTAATATCATTATAGTCCTAAAAATGTTTTTCGATGAATAATGAATTTTTACATGAATTCTTTTCATTTTATATTATAATAATATATGAAGTTTATTAAATCTTTTAAAAATTCATTAAATCTTTCATCGCATTGTGTAACATTTTTATTAAGTGAAGACGTTACTTAATAATCGAAAATTGAAAAAGTTTAACACAAATCATTATGCACAAAGTTTTTTTTAAAATAATTTAATTTTTTTGTGTATAAAAGCTCCTATTTTTGTAAGGATGGATGTTCATAGACGGCCTTATCCTTAAAAGGCCACGTGTTTTAGGGTTGTCCAACTTAAGTTCAGCTGTCAATACATTAACATAACAGAAAACAAGACATCGTCGTTAAGAAATGACTGTATATAACATTTTATGCCATAATTAAATTATATTTGTTTCAAATAAAATTAATTTAAATTTAAATTTTCTAATTTTGCCCAAATTTTGTTTCTTACTTGAAGACAAATGCAGCATTTTCTGACTTGTACACCTCATGAAATATAACGCCTTACAAGGCGGGTCACAATATTAAAATATCAATGTAATTTTTCATGAAGGTCACTGCCATTTTCACGAAGAAAGACCTATGATTAAATAATAAAATCTTATTTGTTTTAATTCATTCATTTGTCTACACGAACATGTTTTTTAAAAGAAAAATATATCGGTTTTCTCACGAGAGAAACCATAAATTTGAAAGTTTCCTGTTTTTAAGTCCCAACTGAAATTCGAAAATAGCTAAAATGCTGAAATGTTTTTTCGTCGAAAGCTTAAAAAATGGTTTCTTTTTTCGAAAATCTTTGCAGAATATTTCCTTTACATATTTTGTCAAATTTTATATTGATTTGTAGATTTCAAGTCATATTCTTTTTAAATTAAAATTGTATTTAATAATCATATATACAAAATCTCAGTACAATTCAATGAGATACAGTATTTTAAAAAAGAATTCAGAATTATTTAATGTGTTTTTTTTTAAAATATCGACATTTATAAATACAGAAGTACATATAGGATATTATAAGATTTTTCTTTCTTCTTTTGTATCTCCCCTGTCAACGTTTTACTTTCTTCTCGGAGACGTCCCAATGAGATTTGACAGTCAATTACAAAACACTTCTGATCCTTACACCAATCAGTCCCAAATCGACAAAAGATTCGAGTCAAAATTTGAAATTATCGTAATCATAATCTAATTTAAACATTTGTTAAAAAGACAAAAAACACAAAAACTCTTTAAATCACACCTGTTCACAAGATTTTTTTTATATGTAATTTTTAATCAACCATCAAGATTTCTTTTTCACAAAACATTTACATCAGACTCTTGTTTACGGATTTTGAAATATAAACTTTATTCATGACATTCGGTGGGTTAGGGGATCAAGGATTTAGATTCGTAATGTAGGCCGAAAAATTCTATATCTTTTTAGTTATGTTGAGATGAATTTGTGAAATTGGACATGGCGTTTTCTGAGTCACACATACGAAGCTTTAAGCTAAATATATATTAATCTAAAACAATCGTTCTTCATATTCTGCAATGTCAACTCTCACTCAGCAGTAAATGTTTCAAAGACACTACTATAATGAAATAGTCCTGGAATATTAATTCAATAAAAGACTTATAATCCATCATTAAAAATATAGACACAAAGTATATAAAAAAGAATTAAATTAAATGGAAATTCTTGCAAAAATCAAATAATTGTCGTATTTTGATGAAACTTTCACAACTTATTCATAAATGAATTACATCATTTTTTGAAAAATATTTTTAGAGAATCCTGATAAAACTAATTTTCTAACTTCTGTTACCAAATATTAAATAGCTTAAAATGCTGGGGTGTTTTTTTCGTCGAAGGGTTGCAAAATAATTTCTTTTTTCGAAAAACTTTGCAGTATATTTCCTTTAGATATTTTTTAAAATTTTACATTAATTTGTAGATGTCAAGTCATATTCGTTTTAGATTAAAACTGTATTTAGTAATTATAAACAGAAAATCTCAGGACAATTTAATGATCCACAGTATTTTAAAGAGAATTCAGAATTATTTAATGTGTTTTTTTTTTAAATATCGACATTTCTAAAAACATAAATAAATATTTCTTCTTCTGTATCTTCCCTGTCATCATTTTCTCTTTGTTTCTAGAAACATCCTACTGACATTTGATTCTCAATGACTACCACACTTCTGATCCTTAAACTTATTCGGCTACTTAAATAGTCACAAATCGACACCAGATTCGAGTCAAATTTTGAAATTTTCATAATCATAATCTAATTTGCACATTTGTTAAAAACACAAAAATGAAACTCTTTAAACGACGCCTGTTCACAAGATTTTATACATGTGATTTTTAATAAACTGCCAGGCTTTATTTTCCCAAAACTTTTGCATCAGACTCTTGTTTATAAATTTTGAAATATAAATTTATTTATGCCATTCGGTGGTTTAGGTGGTCAATGATGTAGATTTGTAATGCAGGCCGAAAACTTCAAGCTCCTTTCACTGAATGTGAAGATGAATTCGTGCAATAATTATAAGGTCTTGGACAAGAAGCTTTAATCTAAGGAACATATATTCATCTACAAGAATCTTACTTCATAATCTGCAATATTGATTCTCGCTCAGCTACCATAATAGAATAGTCCCTGAACATTAATCCAATACGAGACTGATAATCTATCACTAAAAAAACATAGAAAAAACGTATATAAAAAAGTAAACAAACAACTAAAATCCAAGCAAAAAATGATGACTGCTGTAATTTGTATTAAATTACAAGTTGTAAAAATGTTATCAAGTTATTCGTATGACTGTTGGCGGCTACCGTATGAAAATGTTGATGTATTACCCTATAATTTATATGTTAATATTATTATATAGCTATGCACCAAAATAAATATTCATTCATCCATATAGGATATGGTTATGATTCTTTTCGGCGTTTTATCTTTTGAATTAATTTATAAACGGTTTGGTTGTATTTTAATTATTTTTTATATATACAGATCGTTAGCTGAAACTTGAAATATTGAATATATAAATATATGTATATCTTGAATATATTAACTCGATCGGTTGTTTAGTACCAGTCACATGGTACAAAAATTTCGACTTGAACAATAAATCCTGGTATGTTCTGTGTAGGTTCCTTTTAGGGAAAAGGAAATAACTTGTGTAATAAAACTGAACGTAACATCACCCAATGCAATTAACACTTATAAAGACGCTAACATAGATAAGTACAAATTGTATATTGTAACGTAAATTCTATAAGTCATTTTAAGGCGTGTGTGACAGAAATGATCATTAATATCCGGTATTATTCTGAATAACTCAAAACTTACTTAGATGATGGAGAAAGATCTGATATATATATATATATATATATATATATATACACACACACACACACACACACACACATATATATATATATATATATATATATATATATATATATATATATATATATATATATATATATAACACAGGCTGACAAAGGGGGTGCGACAGTGATCTGGGGAATCGAAGAATACATTACAGAGGCCAACAAACAGCTAGCCGACTTAGAAACCTATAAAAGCATACCTACAGAAGAAAGGGATCGTCTGTTGCTTACAACACCGAGCAAAAGTCATAAGTGGCGACCCAGAGACGTTACATAAGGAATTGGTCTGCGGTCCATATAACATCATGAAAACCTTCAAAAGCGTGACAACACTTCGCAGATATCTCTCTCGAGAAAGACCCCCCCATAGAGGAGAACATGACTAAAGACTGTGTGTACGCTATCCCGTGCAGCTGCGGAAAGGAATATAAAGGAGATACAGGCCGCCCCCTCAAGGTAAGGCTTCAAGAACACCAGAAAGCTGTAACGCGAAGAGAAGTAGAAAAATCAGGCATGGCTGACCACATATGGAGAGAGAAGGGAGATCACCGTCCTCTGTGGGATCATGTTGAGATCATAGACAGGGAACACCATTGGAAAATTCGTAAACTTAAGGAATCAGCACATATGCTAGGCCACAAAAATCTCCTGAGCCGACCAAGGATAGAAATAAATACAATATGGGAACCAGTAATAAGGAGTGCCAGAGAAAAGCAATGATAACAAAGTTGCAATATGAGGTCTGGTAAAAACATGCAATGATAACAGCAAAATTGCAATATGAGTACTGGTAAAAAATGGTTGCTGAAAGCATTAGGTTTATAATACCCAGAAATTCATACCCAGATGTCCTCAAGGACACATGGCACAGTGGATAAAGGCGTTGGTTAGATCCAGTGACAGAACCAAAGAGTGTGAGTTCAATACCCGGTTTTCATATTAAGGCAGTGGAGAACTTTCAGAGGGAAAATTAGCAGGAGATAACTGATAACTGACATCCATCAAACATGGCACGTGGAACTAGAAAAGTCTACCCAAGTGATCGAAATAAAGGGTTCAGTTCGAAATTCCAACGACTTGAAGAAGGCCGGAGCGTACAGCCGAAACGTTGTGACAAATATGGCGACAAAGATGAGGACAATAGTCCGACTAATGTAAATACTGTACATAATACCTCATCTCAGAAATATAGACAGACTCTGCTATATATATATATATATATATATATATATATATATATATATATATATATATATATATATGCACACACACACACATACAGAGAGAAAGAGATACAGAGAGACCAGGCATTTACGTAAAGATGTATAAAATTAAAGATATGTCAGTTTAATATATTTTATTTTCCACTTCACGAATTGTGGAGAAATTGTCTAAAGCTCACATTTTACTGTTTTGACAATATCGCAGGAAAAAATGTGGCTCATTACATTCTGACATTTCATATATATATATATATATATATATATATATATATATATATATATATAAAGAACAGTAAGATATATAGATATTTTTATTTTTACAAAATAGTGCTCAATGTAAATTTACAGAGCATTAATATTATAAATTATTTGATTTAAAATATGTTTTTTTTGCTACACAGTTCTAACCATGTTTCGAAAATGGAAGCTAAAAGCTTCGAATTTAATTTTGTAATTAAATTAAAGGTATTATTTCCATTTCATTCTGAAGCGAATTTTGGAGTAATTTGTTTATTACCGGGTTTTAAAGGCACAGCAAAAATCATAATCCATGTTTCCAAGGATACAGAGAAATCCATTCATCAAGACAAGGGGTGTTTGCGTGTTCATTATTGCTGTATTTTGTTGTATCAGTTATTAGTTACGTTTTGGTAGGGATAAGGATGTATTTTTCAATGAATTCTGACATCCGTTAAATGCATGTCATCTGGATTTAAAAAAAAGAAAAAAAATATTGTTAACGGCAAAAATTCTTACGTTATTTTTTTCTATTTGTTTACTTAAAGATTTTTGGGGGGTTTAGGTTAGAATACGTTTTATTTAACTACGATTTTAAAAGATGTTTAGGCTAGAATTCGTTTTATTTAACTAAATTAGTTAAAATGTTTTCACTGTTAATTTTAATAGCCTATATTTCTTTTTAAAAGAAGTAAATGTATTAGAATTACTTACAGTATGTAAAATTATTTTTCCATATCAAGTATAAGTATGTATATTACAATATTTAAAAAAATTATATTTAAATATTATTTAAGTAAAATTTATGAGTTGGGCACCTCGAGGTGGAGCAATGGTTAGTAAGCTTGTCTCGCTAGAACAATTACGACTGTGTAGTGAGTTCGATCCCCACTGGGTGTCCCATACTTTCAGCACTGTGCCACATCTGAGCTACGCTTGTAAAATCAAAGAGTTGACAAGAATGTCGTTTTTGCGACAAAGAACATGAGATGAACGCATATAAATAGCCGGTTTTTGGAATAGCCAGCCATGCAGTATATATATATATATATATATATATATATATATATATATATATATATATATATCAAACAGTAGAAGTGTAGATAGATTCTCTGATGAGAAATACTGAAATTTATGAAGTAAATACCTGAGTATTCCATCAAAAATGAAACATTCAGCCTGGTTCACGCATGGTAGTTAACTGAATTCTCAGTCAGTATATATATATATATATATATATATATATATATATATATATATACATATATATATAAAGTCATCCACAGAGAGACTGCTCTTCAGTGTGGCTAGACATCTAGTTAGGATAGAAAACCGACTGAATTTGTGTCACTTGGAGATTCTACAACTAAGCCGTCGGCGCACGGCAGGGACGAAGGTTAATTTTATATATAAGCTAAATGAATTTTACACAATAGAATAGTAAACCATATATGGTGCATCGCAGTACATCTACCAATTACGACTGTAAGAAAGGTATTATCAAATTCGAAGTTTAACCATATGATGAGATAAAAGGTAAACTATATATACAGTTCAATTCATAAGGAGTATTTGTCAATAAATTTAATAATTTCTATTTTTCTCATGTAAGCATAAGAAACAAGGTTCATTTAAAGATGTACACCTTCTAGCTTTTTTACTGCTTTCAATTTTACCGTTGAAGATATATTAGCTTCCTTTAATTTACAAAATTATTTAGAAAGAGATTAAATATTTTTATAAGTACTACTGGTGAAGGATAAGATATTAAAATTCTGGGTAACCCCAATATAAAATTTATCAACATTCCGATTTTACACACACACACACACACACACACACACACACACACACACACACACACACACACACACACACACACACACACACATACACACACACACACACACACACATATATATATATATATATATATATACACTTGTATATTTATTAATGTAATATATGTAATGTGCTTATTATTTTATCTGTGTTGTAACATAAACGAACACCATCTATTTTTTCGGTATATTTGCTTCCAGAACAGTGTCCGATTTGAAATTTTTGGGTCTAGCAGAGATCATGTTATGATAATATAAGGAAGAAACATTTGCGATAATAGTCCGGTACAGTTAAAAACCCTTAAAATAACAATTACAGTTTTCAGAGCTCATAAAATATTTGAGCAGAATTTACAGAAAAATAGAGTCTCACTTTCCTCACTGCCATAAAGGGGAACGATTACATTGAAACCATATGCTAAGTTGGCTGATCGAAAAGTTGGTTCACTGTGACATGCTGGTCAATTCTTCTCGACAGAATCTATCTTACAAATTTCTATGCCTACCATTCATAGCGAGTAAGCAATGAAGCATTCTTAAATAAAATGGCAATAAAATAACTCATTCTGAAACAAGAAGAACATTTTAAATATATAGGAAGTCTTTTAACAGGGGATATGGAAAAAGTGACACCGAAATACGAACATGCGTAAAATCTTAGCAAAATGTTGAGAAACTGTAATAGTATGTAATTCAATGTCATTTATTTTAAACATATTTATATTTTATAATTCATTATTATAATATAATATAGACCTCATAATCTGTTATGGTTTTTAATGCATTTGCTTTAAAGAATGAATGTTATTTATATAAGGCATTTCTGCTATATTCAATTATATCATGTGTCCTTACATATAACTACAGAATTAACTCTTCCTAACACTATGTACACTATGCCTCTCAAGAGAGAGAGAGAGAGAGAGGGTCGAATCAAGCCGAGCTTCTATCTATCTATCTATCTATCTATCTATCTATATATATATATATATATATATATATATATATATATATATATATGGTATAAATAAAATGACAATTGGAAAAAAGATCTTAGATTTTGCCGACGCGTTTCGTCTTCCGACTTTTTCAAGGCAAAAATGAAATCGAAATGTTCTTGTTGTTATAGTTACATTAAAAAATCCAAATTTAAAAAGATAGACGCTTCTGTCTAACCCTTTTTTCTGGTTAATGTAAATTACATTTATACTAAGAGATTTTTTTTTTCCATGTCAACAATATAGTTAAATTCCCAGATCAATTCTGTGGACAAGACAGATTGGTATAAATAAAATGACAATGTCATTTTATTTATACCAATCTGTCTCGTCCACAGAATTGATCTGGGAATTTAACTATATATATATATATATATATATATATATATATATATATATATAAAGACCTGAGATAAGAGAAGAGGAAGACAAAATTAAATGGAAGATCTGTACTAATACAAGTGGATACGGGGATGTGATATGTCGTTAATAACCAGGCATTTGTCGGAGGAAATTGGAAGACGGAAATTAAGGGGCGAGGACAAATTGGCAACTGAAACAATTTGGAGAGTCAGTCATTAAAATCCTTGGATGCTTTCAGGCGTTGTTCAAGACTGACGCTTGATTCGAGCTAATGCCAATCACAGTTGTGGACTCCATAAAAGATCATGGTATCCTGGGATCTTACGAGTTAAGGATAGACACATCAAAGTTAGTTAATTGCATGGAAGAACCTAAGCTTGAACATCTAAAGAATTACCAGGAAAATGTTCGGCTCAAAGACATTAGCCAGTCGGTATATTTTCAGTCTCTTAAAGTTCAGTTTCACCTTCGTCCCGTGGTTACTGCGAAACTTAAGAAAATGATTGAACAAGGTATATTGGAGAAGTTCAGCCAGAGTAATTGGGCTTCTGCAATTATGACCATACTCAAAACAAATGTAGATTTAACAATTTTTATTGACAACAAATTTGGTGTGTATCAACACATATGTTCGGACTCCTTCCCCTTGTCAAATATTGAAAAAGCTTGTTACCAGGTAGCAGGAATAAATGTTTTTACCATGTGGCATCTGAGTATAATCAGATTAAATTTGACAACGATTTTCAAGAACGATAAATACACATAAATACATCTAATGTGGGCTCCTCTTCCGTTTGGAACAGCTTCAAATTCAGAACATGGATATTAAAATGAGTTTTTAATTTTTACAGCAGCTAGAGTTAATTCAGAGGTTTAATATCCCTAAGACAAACATGGAAACATTAAGTACTACACGGAGTTGACGAAAATGTCGTTTTTGCGACAACGAACATCCAGTCATATATTCCAAAAAGCGATTGAGAATGTTCTGGAAAGAGTAAAAAAAACATCATTGCTTATCATGATGCCAAAGGTATTGGCGCTCGTGCTGAGGGGGAACTGAAGAATAAAACAGAACCGGTTCTGAGCAGATTGAGTAATTCTGGTATGACAATCGAGATAAATGTAAGTTTAATTGCCAGAAAATTTCATAGGGTATCATATATCTAAAGTTGGGACCTCGCCAGATGACAGACTTAATAGCGAAATATCAGGAATAAGTACGCCAAAAATAAGAAATAGAATTATTTTTTGTGGGGTGGCTAACTTTTATAATAGATATATACCTCGATAGAGCGACATAGTTAAAGAATTGATAAATCGGCTGGTACTCCGGTATTTGGGCAGATTACATTCTAAAATTTCGGGCGTTCTTTACAATTCAACCAGAAATTCCTACGCGGCCCAGTTAGAGGTGCCTTGCTTAGAATGCCGTGTGACCCCGTCGTGAGTCAAAAATCGATACAAACCTGCATGTTGACCATGCCCTCAGCAGTTCATTTTTAACTTCTTTAAACTTTGTTCTTTCTTCCAGGCCGCATCCCAGATCCGATTTTTTCAATTTACGTGATTGCGTCATGCCGGAGCCCAATTTTTTTTATTTGGGACTCAAACTTTGTAAAAAAACCGATTAACTCACAGGTGATACAGATTTTGGGGGTTTAAGTTGAATGTCTCGCCTGCACTACGCGGCCCCGTACATCTAAGCTTTTCACCTCCTTTTGGACTCTGTGCACTTCTGAGCTCCTTTTATTCGAACTTAAAATCGGATCAATGTATGGTTTCCAAAGTACCGGGTTAAGAAAACAAGGGCAACAACAACCCCGCCCAAGTTGTATGACCAGTCTCAATATTTCAGGAAACTGGTTTGGTTTTTCAAGTTACGAGTCCTTTTTTAAAGCTGATAGTTTTGTGTTCATTTTGTTTAGTTCTTTTTCTGTAACAGAATTAATGTTTAGTATAGAGCTTAGAAAAAATTCGCAGTGTGAGATAGGAAAGAAGTAAGGCATGTAGCAACATCAGCACGGCAAAGGGCACTCCTTTAAAGACAAGGAAGGGCAAAAAATTTTTAAGTCAAATGATAGCGATTGCTGTATGAGTCATACGATTTTTGAATCAAGCACGGGCAACGCCGGGCCATGCTGCTAGTACCGCGATAGAGCGGCATGGTTAAACCTCTTACTTAATTGAGAAAGAAGGATAATGAATTTCAGTGAAATGAAACATCAGAAGGTGGCCTTCAAAAAGCTAAAGGAAGCACTTAGAAATAAGCCAGTAGTTAAGGTATTCGACACGACAAAAGAATTCACACTAACTTCTAATGCTAGTGAACGTGCTGTAGCAACGATTAGACATTCTATTATGTATTTATCCAGAAAACTGACCGAATAGGAGACGAATTATTCTAACATTAATAAAGAAGAGCTGTCACTTGTCTGGAGTGCTGAAAGGTTTCGCAAATTGTTATTGGTTAAGAAATATTTTACTAAAGTCGGACCACAAACAATTAGAATTCATTTTCAACCCGAGAAAAGAATTACCTAAGGTCACATCGTCCGGAAATTTAAGGTGTACGATTCAAGCTTGTGGCATTCGATTTCGACATTATGTATATAAAGGAAGACCATAATTTATTGGAGCAGTTGCTCTATGGAGAAAAGGCCTTTTAAGGAAGCAAAGGGCAGATTGACAACTGAAGGCGGAGTCATATGTAGGGGAAAGAAAAAAGATGTTTTTAATGCAGTATATGACGACATAAATGGTCATGTATTAAACACACAACTGAGGTTAAACTATTAGGTTTGTGCCACAATAATGCCGTAATAAAGTCGTTTTTGACGTATTTTTTAACATCAAAAAACGACATTATTACGTCATTATTTTTGCACCAACCTAATACAAGCCTTGTATCCAAGCTATTTACGACATGTGGAGGATTATGCCAGAAAATGCCCTAAGTGTGCAAAGTTTCTTTAAACAAACCAAGATTCATTCATGGCCAAAAGAGACGGAGCCATAGATGGATACATTAATGATGTAGGTCTATTCCTAATACATATTTTCTTTTTATTTGTCGTGTCATTTCAGGATTAAGGCGATCATCACTTGCCCCTAATCCCTTGTAACTCACAATAAGTTTTGTCCATTTGCTACTTCCCCCAGGCCATATTCTGTCATCCACTTGCTTAAGCCCGTTAGGTACGCCATGCGTTGATTTCCCTTGTTTTTTTTTCCCTCTCTATTCGACCTGTGAGTATCAGGTTCTCCAGGTGCTTCTTCCTCATTATATACCCCAGGAATTTCAGCTGCCTCTTCCTGATGTTATGTATAAGCTTCCTCTCTGATGTTAGTGTCCTTGACCTGCAAATCTCATTTCGGGCTCACCGATTACTGATGACAATGCATAATTTTTGTAGTTTATGTTTAGTGCCGTTTGAAATCTCGTTAATTATTGTCATTTTAGTCAAGGTTATAGTGAATAGCAAAACGTGCGAAACGATACTTTTTACTGCATAATTTCTAATTTATTGTTAATAATATTTAACTGCAAAATATACGAAAGAAGAAAGGAACCAGAAATCGAAACCTAAACAAGAAACAGGGGATAAACCTCTACTCCTGTTCAAAAGACTGGAATGGAGTGTGTTGAACCGGATGATAGGTGAACCTATTTACTCTTACGATCTATAATCTAAGTGTCAATCTATATCCCCTGTTAAGATTATGTATATATAAAGACTAAATGTCGAGAGAGTTGAGCAAAAATGAACAAAATATAAATAAATGAATAAATAAATAAAACTGAAATATCAAACTCGTTTCCACGCAATAAAACCCCTGAGAGCCAAGGGAGTTACTGAGTCTCAGAGAATATGAGCCAAAAATACTATTAAGGAGAGAGAACAATAAAAGAACAGAAATTAAAAAAGACAGAAGTCAACGATTGACATTGAATTTAAATTTTGGAAGTTATAATTTGACTGGGAAATAAGAAAAGAGTTCAACAAGCGAGAAGTGTGAGAATTGGAACTTTTAGCATTGGACTATATTTATTCGAATATTTCATATCCGCCATGCATCACACGCGTACACTCACTCACTCACACACCACATATATATATATATATATATATATATATATATATATATATATATATATATATATATATATGTATAAATATATATATTTCTGTATGTGTGTGTATATATATATATATATATATATATGTATATATATATATATATATATATATATATATACTATTTGCATTATTCGGACTATTGTCCTCATTTTTAACGTCATATTTATTACAGCGTTCGGCCGTTGTATGCTCCTGCCTTCTTCAGGTGGTTGGAATGTCGAACTGAACCCTTTATTTTGATCACTGGTGTAGACCGTTCTAGTTGCATGTGCTAAGTCTAATGGATGTCAGTTATCAGTTATCTCCTGTTAATTTCCCTCTCCAAGTTCTCCACTGCCTTAACCGGGTATTGAACTCACACACTCTGGATCCTATTACTGGATCTAAACAACGCCTTTTACTTTTCCCATCCTCTGTTAAAACACTTAACAAATATTGAAAATGTTCTTTTTTCAACATGAGGCTTTTTTTTGCCATTTTCTTTAAGACCTTCATCATTGCTTATTCGTTAGGAATGGTGGACATATAAATTTTTAAGATAGATTCTGTCGAGAAAAATTGACCAGCACGTCACAGTGAACCAACTTTTCGAGCAGTCAACTTAGCAATTGGTTTCAATATAATCACTCCACTTCATGTCAGTGTAGAGAGTGAGACTATATTTTCTGTATTCCCTAAACACGTTTCCTCTCCGCATGCTAACAGTATATTCCCAATTAATGTTACAGTTTACGCTAACATCTTTCCCATGTAAGTCAAACTCACCTGGGAATTCAAATTGGATTTGGTGCTGTATCATTTAGAATCCTTTTCCGTACCGCAAATTCAACTGAAATACTCAAACTAAGGAAAGAAGTGGCACAAGGCCGAGTTTTACGCGGGTTTTCCGAGACCGTAGGCTCGGCCAAGAAATGCCCGTAGAAACTGTAAAAACAGAATCGGGTTGGTCAACCTCACTGAACGAGGCTCTACACTTCGGCGGGTTCCTCTCTGCTTAGAGGCAGAGAGTTCGACCATCAAGCCGAGAAGCTCGGCTTAATTCGGTATCTAGCCACCCTACCCGACGAGGGTTGCATATGGCACAAGGCCAAGTTTAATGTGGGTTTCCCGAGCCCGTAGGCTCGTCCAAAAATGCCCGTGCAACCCGCATAAACGGGATCAGGCTGGTCAACCCCCCCTAACGAGACTCTGCCATTCGGCGGAGCCTCGTGCGGGTTCCTCTCTGCTCAGAGGCAGAGAGTTCGACCGTCAAGCCGAGAAGCTCGGCTTGATTCGACCCTCTCTCTTGAGAGACGTAGTATACATAGTGTTAGGAAGAGTTCATTCTGTAGTTATATGTAAGGACACATGATATAATTGAATATAGCAGAAATGCCTTATATAAATAACATTCATTCTTTAAAGCCAATGCATTAAAAACTGTAACATATTATGAGGTCTATATTATATTATAATAATGAATTATAAAATAGGGTTTTCAACTGTACCGGACTATTATCGCAAATGTTTATTCCTTATATTATTATAACATGATCTCTGCTAGACCCAACAATTTCAAATCGGACACTGTTCTGGAAGCAAATATACCGAAAAAATAGATGGTGTTCGTTTATGTTACAACACAGATAAAATAATAAACACATTACATATATTACATTAGTAAATATACAAGTATATATATGTAAAATCCAAATGTTGATAAATTTTATATTGGGGGTACTCAGAATTTTTTATGAATAAATAGTACCAACATATCTTTCCCTTCACCAAAAGTACTTATAAAAATATTTAATCTCTTTCTAAATATTTTTGTAAATTAAAAGAAGCTAATATATCTTCAACGGTAAAATTGAAAGCAGTAAAAAAGCTAGAAGGTGTACATCTTTAAATTAACCTTGTTTCTTATGCTTACATGAGAAAAATCGAAATTATTAAATTTATTGACAAAGACTCCTTCTGAAACCAAATAAATTGAACTAACTGTATACATAGTTTACGTTTTATCTCACCATAAAGGTTAAACTTTGAATTTGATAATACTTTTCTTACAGTAGTAATTGGTAGATGTACAGCGATGCACCATATATGGTTTACTATTCTATTGTGCAAAATTCATTTAGCTTTACTATAGCCCAGCATTGATGTCTCGTTAGTATTATTAACATTTTATAGGGAGATATAGATGTCTAATTAGTATTATTAACATCTTATATTGGTTAGTTTCTATTATTAACATCTCATAGGAATGGTCTTACTCTGTATCTTACGAAATAGTGTAATCATTTGTATCAGATGCAAACGAGATTGTCTTGAATTGTATGTAGAGTACTTTATATCATATCCCATATAAAGTTTCTTTTCAGTTGGTTTAGATTTTAGTGTAGGTCTCATATTTGATTGATTAATCACAGTAAACACACAAGCCTTTTAATTATGTTTTCTCGTTTTCTTTTTCTCTTTCCAAAAAACAAAAAAAGGAAGTATTGTGGTTTTGAAATTCTCGTTCTCTCACAAGTAATTTACCATCACCCTAGAAGACACATTTACACATTTGTAGTATTGAAACACGATTGCAATTGTGTAGCGACTTTTAACATGTTTTTTTTTGTAATCTTCTTTAATAAATAAAATTATATATATATATATATATATATATATATATATATATATATATATATGTGTGTGTATGTGTGTGTGTGTGTGTGTATTTCGAATATAGCAACAATAAATCATATAGTTAGCATTCATTATTTATAGAAAATACATTAAAAAGGTATCATTTAATTATTGAACTCATCATCACAGCTTACTCCCTGGTGTAATTTATCTACATACATTCTATGAATATTTCCTTATTAATTCAATACAGCAACAATACTACATTACATTATAAAAACATAAGAAAAGCATAAAATACATTTCTCAAAAGCAAACTGTTTATATTTCTGAGATGAGGTATTATGCACGCTATTTACATTTTTCGAACTATCATCCTCATCTTTGTTGCCATATTTATCACAACGTTTCGGCCGTTGTACGCTGTGGCCTTCTTCAGTTGGTTGGAATGTCGAACTAAGCCTTTTATTGCGAAACCATTTACACAGTCTTGTTATTTGCGTTAAGTTCTGTTTTCCTATCTCCTTCTCTCTCATTCACACACACACACACACGCACACTCTCTCTGTCTCACTTGCACTCAATATATCCTGTGAGAGTCACATTTTAAAGTTATCTTTCCTATTTTTGCACTCTAGCATTTTCAGGTGTATATTCCTTGTGTTAAATATAAGTGCGCTTCTTATTTAAGACTTCGATGTTGATCACAGGTTTCCTCCATAGTATTCCCATCAGCCTTCTGTAGAACTACAATATTGTTCAGTTTCCTTCATCTCTGGAGATTTTTTACTATTCACTGTCATATATGAGAACCAATAATAAAATAATATTTCAGTCCTCTTTGTTTAAGATCCGTTTTCTAATGCCGTGTGCTTACCGGGCTACAGATTTCGATTTTTGTTACAGGAAGGGCAACATTTTCCGACCAGTGCATCGCATGAAATATAAAGTATTATAAATCGAATCAGATTAAAACATTAGACATGAGCATTACAAATAGAAGAAAGCGATGATTTATTTGGGGGTAAAAAATTTTGTCATATAATTGAAATCATGTAATCTGAATTGTTTCTAATTTATTCATTTGAATATACAAATATATATTTTTTAAAAGAAAATATATCGTTTTTCTCCAGAAGGAAAATATTATTTTGAAGGTATCTTGTTTGTAAAATAAAAGTTGTTTGCACGTAGAATCGTTCAACGTGAATATAGGCAATGGTTTGAAATATTGTAGAAAATGTTCACTCTTTGTATATACATAATCTTAACCGGGGCTATAGATGTACAGTTAATCTTAGATTTATAGATGGTAGGAATAAATAGGTTCACCTATCACCCGGATCAACACGCCGCTTTCCACACTACTACAAAATTCAACAACAGCATTAGAAATAGGAGAAAACCTTGATTCCTTTTGTTCTATAATTAAAAAAACCTTTTTTTTTTCTAATTTATTCATTTGACTATACCAAAAAAATTTAAAAGAAAATGTATCGTTTTTCTCTAGAGGGAAAATATTATTTTGAAAGTTTCTTGTTAGGAAAACAAAAGTTGAATACATTTAGGATCTTCCCTAGTAAACGTAGGCAACGTTTTGAAATGCTGAAGAAAACATTCAATGAAATCGTGCAAAATGTTTTCCTTTCTAGAAAATCTTTACAAATGTTTTTTTTTTTTTTTTTTTTGCATCTTTTGTTCACCTCTCATATTTACTATTTCGCATGACTCATAACTTACCTTCGATGATGGGTTTAAATAAAAGGTAATATTTTCCGTCCAAGAAGGCGTAGATAACATAAATTAGATATATGGATAATATTCGTCCTTGTCATAAAATAATCAAAAATAAAATATTTTAAATCTATCAAATGGAACACTGGACTGTGCTATTAAAAATACAGGATACTATGAACAGAGCCTTTACTAATATTTTCCGTTGAATAGCGACACAAAATTATGACGGGAAAGGCTGAAAGCAAGGATCGTTACATATAACAAGTAAAATGCAGCAAATCAGTCTAAGAATAGACAGTTTATATACTTATCTGTTCATGCGTTTATATACAGTGTTTTGTCATAGGTTTATGCCTGATGGAGATATATTTGTCGACAGGATTATCTTACAAATGAATGAATATGTTAATGTTATGTGTTTTCTGACATCAAGCATAACTGTTTATATTTATTTGCATCTACACAATCTGCTTCTTTTTATTTAATCATTAAATTTGTAATTTGTATTACCTTGCAAAATCAATTGAAAGCAGTTAGATCCATCATTTTTGTTAAAAAATCAAAAGAAAATATCTAAAGCCTTCTCTTCTGATGAAAACCCAAAAGAAAATCGATAAATCCTTCTCTTCTGTTGAAAACTCAAAAGAAAGTCTAAATCCATTACTTCTGTTAAAAAATCAAAAGGAAACATCGAAATCTTTCAATTCTGATGAAAACCCAAATGAAAATCGATAAATCCTTCTCTTCTGTTGAAAACTCAAAAGAAAGTCTAAATCCATTACTTCTTTTAAAAAATCAAAAGGAAACATCGAAATCTTTCAATTCTGATGAAAACCCAAAAGAAAATCGATAAATCCTTCTCTTCTGTTGAAAACTCAAAAGAAAGTCTAAATCCATTACTTCTTTTAAAAAATCAAAAGGAAACATCGAAATCTTTCAATTCTGATGAAAACTCAAAAGAAAATGGCTAAATCATTCTCTTCTGTTGAAAACTCAAATGAAAATGG
>OZ010591.1:97485361-97572861 GCA_963932145.1 Acanthosepion lycidas
CGGAAATTAGACATAAATTAGTATAGATCATAAAATAAATTAGTATAAATAAACTTGCAAAAATTGAAGCGTTTATTGAAGTAAAAGATCATAAGTAGTAATTCATGACCAAATCAACATGTTTATTACTAAGGCCGACAAAAGGAATATTGGCAAAATAAGAAAACAAAATACTAGAAAAAATTTGGTCAAAGCCGATGAAGCATGTTAAACATTAACAAATGGTAAATCACGAAAGTAACAATTACTTGGTTTAATAACAATGAGGAAATGTGTGCCATTTCCGCAATTAGGCATAAAAGACTTCGAACCATCTATTATCAGAATATAATAAAGAATACTCTAAACTTAGCAAAACTCTGCCGAAAATCTATATTATAATACAATCAAAATATGGACAAAAAGAAGACAAGGCAATAACAACTACAACAACAACAGCAATAATAATAATAATAATAATAATAATCACTTACATTTTAGTGATCGGTATTATGAAGTAATGAGAAATTGTGGTGTGGATTATGGGGGATGATGTACCCTATAAAATTTGATTATTATTCTTCTTACAGTCGTCGGCAAGTCGAACATTTACATTTCATTAATCGATGACACCGTGTTCGAATTTTAATATGTAAGCAATGAGAACTTTTATACATTGAATTTTAAATTACATTTTTCTTTGATTCAAAATTTTATTTAAATTCTCTTTGACTTTATTTAAATTTATTTTTTACCTTTTCTTTATCTTCTAAATGTTGTTAATAATTTCACACCAAGCAAGGCGGAATACCATTAATTCGCAGGTTACAGAGAGTGAAAGTGAGAGAAAAAAATTGTGTATAGAGGGTACTGAGGAAAGGACAAGAAGATGGCGATTGACGTTGCATTAAAATTTTTGAATATTATTGTTTTCAGGTAAGTAAATAAAGGGAAGGGAGTTCCACTGATGTGAAGTGCAAGAAAAGAAACCATTGGAGTAGAATTTGCGGTTACAATTAACTATTTCAATATTAAAAGGTGGGACCACGCTTAAATCCATGTAGTCTGGGCACCAAAGGAAAAAAAGAAGCTCGTCATAGTAGTTGCCATGGAAATATTTCTAATAAATACACAGGGAATCCATATTACACCTGTGAGAAAGTGACTTAAGTCGAGATGCTGAGTCAGGATTGATTGCATTGCAGATCATTTTTCGAATTTTTTAAGAACCTCAACGAGAATAGGCAGTTCACTAGACCAGATATGGCAACAGTATTCGGAAGAATGGTAGATTTGTAAATGTGCAAAATGAATTTTAATGAGAAAAACTTTCTGACGTGACACAATGAATAAAAAACTATTTTACCCCAAACATGGATGCCAGTTCCCGCAGTGACATCGTGCCAAATAAATGACAAATCAATATAGAAATAAATCAGAGACAAGAAATTATAAGACAGAATACAATAACCAATCATACAACCTATAAAGAGGTGAGAGTAGAAATAATAAAAAAAAAAAAAAAAAAAAAAAAAAAAACATAACAGAGATGAGCATACGAAAAATATCTCTCTGGAAATGTGTTATGGTCCGGTTCCTTGTACCACGGTGATAGTCCAAGCTAGAACCAATAAAGAAGAACTCGAACACAGGTATGGAATAACAAAGATATATTACAAACAGGAATATATACAGAGAAGTAGAAAGTGTTAGTGTTATGTTCCGGTTCCTTGTACCAACGATGATAGTCCAAGGTAGAACCAATAAAGAAGAACTCGAACACGGGTATGGAATAACACAGATATATTACAAACTGGAATATATACAGAGAAGTAGAAAGTGTTAGTATGAACAATCAGGTTTAGTAGTAATTGTCTGAACGCGATTCTGTTTCAGACTGCCTCTGACTCGACTAACTGACTGACTCGCTCGCTCTGAGTGACTGACAGACTCCTGACGGACTTCAATCCAGACTTCAGACTAAACACCATGCTTCCTCTTGTGGTGCAGTATTTATTACGTATGGAATAGTCCATTATGTTATTATGGATAAGGTCCCATAACAAAATGAAACTGAAGACATACACAACCCTTATCCAGATTTGTTTTGTCACTGAAGATGAGTCAAAGGACATTAGGGCAAAATTCTTTGAAAACAACAGAGGTGTAATAAGCGAAGCGAAAAACACATAATTTACGTACTCAGCGGTGTAACTCTCACACTGATTTCAGAGACTAGTCCCCAAAAATTCATATGAAAAATCCAATAAACATATTGTGAAAATATACAACGCTGCTCTGCAAACGCTGTTAACGGGAAAAACACTGGGTAACTTTACAGAAGTAAATAATGTCATATACGCAACATTTTTAGCATGTACTGAAAGTTTGATGTCAAGTCAACGAAAAAACAGCCTAAAAGGAGCTTAGAAGGCAAAATTGAAACAAGAAATAAAGGAAATCAGATTTGAGTTATTGATACTACAAAAATGCAGAAAGACAAAGTGAGGGTATAAAATTAAATTACTAAATTAAATTTTACTAATCAAGGAAATACTAAAAGAGAAACTGCACTTAAAAGCAGAGAGAACAAAACGAAAAGCGTTGCAGATTCTATCGCCAAAGTAAGATATTCAAAGCGGACCTTAAAAATCTTAGAGGGAATTTGGAAAAGCAGTAATAGATGCCAAACGCCACCACCCATTGAAAAAGTGCAGAAGTTTGGGAGAATATTTGGAGCCGCCCTCAGGAATATAACCTCAATACAGAATGGAAGAACTAATGATGGATAAATCTCTACAAGAAAGGGAAAATATATTCAATCCTAATATAATCTTTCCAAAAGTAATTCCCCAGAAAATGACAAGGTACCAAATTTTTGGCTCTATCAGCTCTTATCAATATATAAAACGCATTACTCAAAGTTTATAAGTGCTTAATAGTAATCCCAGAATGGACCACTGAATGTATTACATTTCTCCTGCCAAAAACGGGTGAAATAGATCATCCGAAAAAGTATAGGTCATTAACATATCTGTCCACCACATATAAATTGACCTCTTCTTTCCTGCCGAAATGTACTTACTGTGAAGTAAACAACATTCCACTCCGGGAACAGAAAGGTTCATATTGTTGCAAAGATGAACTATTGATAGACAAAATGATTCTGGAAAATCGCAGTAAGATGGAGAGATTAATGTAAAGCTTTTGATAATGTTCTACAAGACTGGATCGTTAAGACATCGAAAGCATGCAAGGTATTCTTAGTGATAGTAAATTTCTTTAAACACAGCTTGGGAATGTGGTAAACCATATTATACCTAAATTAAATCAAAGGCGCTGCTACATCCAAAAGACTGGATATCCGATGAGGAAACTTTCAAGTAAACTCCCTGGTAGCCCTTCTGTTTTGTCTGCCCTTAATCATCCTTACGCATGAAGTAAACAATAATAGCTACGGATAAACTGTAAAGAAATCATTCAGTCACCTACTTTATATGGACGATCTCAAACTCTTTGCCAAAGACGACAATGAGTTGAAGGGTATGTTCAATAGAGCAAAATGTTTCAGTGTTAAAATAAATATGGATTTCGGAATGGATAAATGTGCAAAACAACATTCAAGAAAGGGATAATTAGAGAAACACACTCAATAGATCTAGATTTTGTCACAAAGATTAGGGAACTGGAAGAAGAAGACTATAGGTACCCAGAAAGGATAAAATAAATAAGAATACAACAGGCGTGTGTTTCTGATATTGAGTAAGGAGTTGAAAAAAACCATGGAACTTTAAAATACGCACATACAAATCAATCCAATCAAATTGCTCTGCTATCTTGATAGAAACGGCAAAGACAAAATGTGCCTATTCTTCTTTTCAAATTATATATATATATATATATATATATATATATGTATCCTTGTGCAGGTATGCAGAAAATAGAAAAGAACACGTTGGGTGCATAATCCGGGGTTCCTTATAATATATATATATGTATATATATATATATATATATATATATAGCTGTACATTCAGGCATCAATCCTTCGTTTATGCATGTTTCTTTAAAAACGACAGACCAGGTACTACGGTTAAGCTTTTTATTTATGGAAGCTTTAATAATAAAAAAGAAAAAGCCAACTCTTAACAGTATTAACTACGAACAAGGCCAAAATGTACTTACCGTATTCGGAAATTAAAACATCTCTACAAGACACTAAAGCATACACATAATGCACACACTCAATTAAGCTGAAAAATCGAATCATCCTTGATAATGGCTAAAGGTACAGCCGAAAGCGCTCGAAAATATAAAACATTTGGACAGTTTTTACACACTGTTTATCCAGAAAAGAAAGCTCTTGTTCGAACAGAAGAAAAATTAAATAAAAAGCATAACCGTAGTACCTCGTTTTTAATAAAACATGCATATATATATATATATATATATATATATATATATATATATATATAATATAAAATTTAAGTAAACGTTCTGTTTATAATAAACAATATTAACAACATTTACAGGCCTGAATTTCCGAGCCCAACTGTAGTTTATACTGCATCTATGCTGAGCAATCCTTATTTATAGTTTCTGGGAGAGAGCGTGTTATTTGCAAGATTAACAGTCTGAACAACGCCAGAACGCTCAAACCCTAGGTCATGATGATTAGCACAGCCAGCGACGGTTCCCAAGGGTTCGGTCTATTCAATTTCACTCACAAGCCTTGGGTCAACCCGTGGTATGGTTTTCAGGCACATTACTCCTTCAGATCGATAACATCAGGAAGTCGCCTTCCTGAAAATTCGGCCATGGTTAGATTCGAACCTGTCAGAATGGGAACGTTCTTACCACTCGGTTACATGCCTCTTGCCCTCTCTCCCTCTCTCTCTCTCTCTCTCTCTATATATATATATATATATATATATATATATATATATATATATATATTTGCAGAGTTTATCTTTATGCTGCAAAACATGAGTAAAATAGATTATAGTAAAAACACGTTTCGTCCGCTGAAGTCTTTAGCAAGGGAATGTAGGATATATTTGGTTGCATGTATTTATATACAAAGCAAGCAAGGATATTGGATTATCAAGGGCTTTTAAATTTGAAAACGTTCCGGAATCTTAATCAGATAGTGGAAATGCCATTCAATGCATGTGGACGACACAAACTGCTATAAATAATTCAAAGATTTTTGTTTAAGAATATAATTTTGATTGATATTAGATTGTTATGGTATAAGATGGACGTATGTGATGTACATCTTCAAATGCGTGAGTTGATGGATTTAGAAATTTTCTTTTGAGTTTTCATCAGAATTGAAAGATTTCGATGTTTCCTTTTGATTTTTTAACAGAAGTAATGGATTTAGACTTTCTTTTAAGTTTTCAACAGAAGAGAAGGATTTATCGATTTTCTTTTGGGTTTTCATCAGAATTGAAAGATTTCGATGTTTCCTTTTGATTTTTTAAAAGAAGTAATGGATTTAGACTTTCTTTTGAGTTTTCAACAGAAGAGAAAGATTTATCGATTTTCTTTTGGGTTTTCATCAGAATTAAAAGATTTCGATGTTTCCTTTTGATTTTTTAAAAGAAGTAATGGATTTAGACTTTCTTTTGAGTTTTCAACAGAAGAGAAGGATTTATCGATTTTCTTTTGGGTTTTCATCAGAATTAAAAGATTTCGATGTTTCCTTTTGATTTTTTAAAGGAAGTAATGGATTTAGACTTTCTTTTGAGTTTTCAACAGAAGAGAAGGATTTATCGATTTTCATTTGGGTTTTCATCAGAATTGAAAGATTTCGATGTTTCCTTTTGATTTTTTAACAGAAGTAATGGATTTAGACTTTCTTTTAAGTTTTCAACAGAAGAGAAGTATTTATCGATTTTCTTTTGGGTTTTCATCAGAATTAAAAGATTTCGATGTTTCCTTTTGATTTTTTAAAGGAAGTAATGGATTTAGACTTTCTTTTGAGTTTTCAACAGAAGAGAAGGATTTATCGATTTTCATTTGGGTTTTCATCAGAATTGAAAGATTTCGATGTTTCCTTTTGATTTTTTAACAGAAGTAATGGATTTAGACTTTCTTTTAAGTTTTCAACAGAAGAGAAGTATTTATCGATTTTCTTTTGGGTTTTCATCAGAAGAGAAGGCTTTAGATATTTTCTTTTGATTTTTTAACAAAAATGATGGATCTAACTGCTTTCAATTGATTTTGCAAGGTAATACAAATTACAAATTTAATGATTAAATAAAAAGAAGCAGATTGTGTAGATATAAATAAATATAAACAGTTATGCTTGATGTCAGAAAACACATAACATTAACATATTCATTCATTTGTAAGATAATCCTGTCGACAAATATATCTCCATCAGGCATAAACCTATGACAAAACACTGTATATAAACGCATGAACAGATAAGTATATAAACTGTCTATTCTTAGACTGATTTGCTGCATTTTACTTGTTATATGTAACGATCCTTGCTTTCAGCCTTTCCCGTCATAATTTTGTGTCGCTATTCAACGGAAAATATTAGTAAAGGCTCTGTTCATAGTATCCTGTATTTTTAATAGCACAGTCCAGTGTTCCATTTGACAGATTTGAAATATTTTTGCTTATTCTACGACAATGACGAATATTATCCAGATACCTAATTCATGTTGTGTATGCCTTCTTGGACGGAAAATATTACCTCGTCTTATCACCCATCATCGAAGGTAAGTTATGAGTCATCCGAAATAGTAACGGATACCAATCATCATTTCTGTCGCAATAGTCTTAAAATTACTTATTATAGAATTTACATCACTGATCGGAAATGGACCAGCTACATTAAATCAAGAGCTTCATCTACCGCAAAGGAATTTTGGTTCTCTGTGTCGGGCGAGAAGTTTTTTCTCATGTGAGTCCATTCTTCAAATCCACAAATCTTTCATTCGTCATTCCAATGAATACTGTTGCAAGTATATGACCTGGTACCACCGCTGTTTATTTCGAGGTTCTCGGCAACATTCAGTGACGGATTGCAATTTAACTGGTCCTGTTCTGGCATCTCGACTCCAGTCATCTTGTCACAGAAATTATGTGGCTTCTCTCTGTCTTTTCTATGAATATTTTCATAGAAATTAATCTGAGGGGCTAGTTTTACTGGTATCCCAACTGCATGAAGTTAAGCGTGTTACTAGAAACATGACCAATCACACGCTGTAGGGCCACGGGGCAGAGAAAAAAAAACAGCATATATATAAATGTAATTTGTGAAATATCATGTATATTATATTTATGATTTTATGTAATATTATGTAATTCAATGTAATTTATTTTAAATATATTTTTATATTTTATAATTCATTTTTATAATGTAATATAGACATTATGAGTTTTTAATGGATTGGCTTTAAACAATGAATTTTATTTATATAAGGCAACTCTGCTATATCCAATTAATATGCAAATCTTCATAAAGAATATGTAATGAATTTACGCCTGTGGCTAAGCAATGAGGATGTGTTAAAAACTTTGAAGTCTTTGTTTATTAATTTTTAATCTATAAATAATGTATATATATATATATATATATATATATATATATATATATATATATATATATATATATATATATATACTCTGTGTTGCATTATAAAAAAAGCACTACATATTTTTCGGTATATTTGCTTCCAGAACAGTGTCCGATTAAAAGGTCTTGAGTCAAACAGAGAACGTATTATGATAATATTAGGTTGGTGCAAAAATAATTTCGTTTTCTCACATAGTAACATATGTTAGAAAACGAAATTATTTTTGCACCAACCTAATATAAGGAATACTCATTTGGGAATAATAATCTGTAATAATACGATCATAATACAGTGCAGTACCCCCAATATAAAATTTATCAACATTTGGATTTTACATATATATACTTGTATATTTATTAATGTAATATATGTAATGTGTTTATTATTTTATCTGTGTTGTAACATAAACGAACACCATCTATTTTTTCCGTATATTTGCTTCCAGAACAGTGTCCGATTTGAAATTGTTGGGTCTAGCAGAGATCATGTTATAATGATATAAGGAATAAACATTTGCGATAATAGTCCGGTACAGTTGAAAACCCTATTTTATAATTCATTATTATAATATAATATAGACCTCATAATATGTTACAGTTTTTAATGCATTGGCTTTAAAGAATGAATGTTATTTATATAAGGCATTTCTACTATATTCAATTATATCATGGGTCCTTACATATAACTACAGAATGAACTCTTCCTAACACTATGTATACTACGTCTCTCAAGAGAGAGGGTCGAATCAAGCCGAGCTTCTCGGCTTCACGGTCGAACTCTCTGCCTCTGAGCAGAGAGGAACCCGCACGAGGCTCCGCCGAATGGCAGAGTCTCGTTCGGGGAGGTTGACCAGCCCGATCCCGTTTATGCGGGTTGCACGGGCATTTTTGGACGAGCCTACGGGCTCGGGAAACCCACATTAAACTTGGCCTTGTGCCATATGCAACCCTCGTCGGGTAGGGTGGCTAGATACCGAATTAAGCCGAGCTTCTCGGCTTGATGGTCGAACTCTCTGCCTCTAAGCAGAGAGGAACCCGCCGAAGTGTAGAGCCTCGTTCGAGGAGTTTGACCGACCCGATTCTGTTTTTACAGTTTCTACGTGCATTTCTTGGCCGAGCCTACGGTCTCGGAAAACCCGCGTAAAACTCGGCCTTGTGCCACTTCTTTCCTTCGTTTGAGTATTTCAGTTGAATTTGCGGTACGGAAAAGGATTCTAAATGATACAGCACAAAATCCAATTTGAATTCCCAGGTGAGTTCGACTTACATGGGAAAGATGTTAGCGTAAACTGTAACATTAATTGGGAATATACTGTTAGCATGTGGAGAGGAAACGTGTTTAGGGAATACAGAAAATATAGACTCACTCTCTACACTGACATGAAGTGGAGTGATTATATTGAAACCAATTGCTAAGTTGACTGCTCGAAAAGTTGGTTCACTGTGACGTGCTGGTGAATTTTTCTCGACAGAATCTATCTTAAAAATTTATATGTCCACCATTCCTAACGAATAAGCAATGATGAAGGTCTTAAACAAAATGGCAAAAAAAAGCCTCATGTTGAAAAAAGAACATTTTCAATATTTGTTAAGTGTTTTAACAGAGGATGGGAAAAGTGACACCGAAATCCGAAGACGCTTCGGACTGCGAATGAGACATACCAAAAGCTTAGCATAATATTGAGAAACAGTAAAGTTTCGTCAGAAAAAAATAGAAAAGTGTGTGATATTTCGATGTGATATAAATCATCTCATATGGCAGTGAATTTTGCACAATCTCCCCGCGGATCATTAAGAAACTGTATGAAACAGAAAATTGGTTCCACAGAACAAAGAGAGACTTTCTTGGAAGTTGTGAAGTGCGATGAATAAATATTCAGTTGGGGCTTAGGATTAGATCGAGCTTGTTCATCATTCAAATGGTGAAGCCCAGTTACCATATCGTACAGATTAATTATCGCGGTCTCGGTAACAAAGATAAAAGCTCATTAGAACAATTATGTAAATATTCATAGTGAGTATAGATGGGAATTCACGCCAGAGAGTAATCAATGAGGAGGTCTTAAGTCTATAAGAATTGCGTATTGGCGTGGTGCGGTTTTTCTTTTTAGATCAATGAATACAACTGTTTCGCATCAAACTAGAATACAGTTATACTTCAAGATCTTTCACAGAACATAAGAAAAAAGACTAATATATGTAAGAACCTAACAGAAGGTTTAAGGATAATTTAAGTCTACAAGAAAATTGATGATGTCAGAACGTAACAGTTGATGTCTGAAGGCGTGAAGATGTAACATAAGTTGCGTTTCAGAAACTAAGCAAAGAAAACAGTTGATAAATTGCTATGTAATATGCTTTATACGTCATGGACTGTTAACACTTTCCTCATAGACGACAAAGCAACCTGAAGCTACAGAATGCTGGTTCTATGGACGAATGCTGATAACACCACGAACACAACATGACTAATTCGGAAGTTTGAAGAATATTAGAAACCAAAAGGATACAGTTAAATTTTGGAAGAGCAAACGAAGCGAAAAAAAAAAAGAGTCATTCTGAAGCTAAGCAAGTCTTAAGATAGGAAAATATCTCCATATGTAAAGAAAAACATGTCCAGCCCTTATGCAATATCTAATGTGCTATATGTCAGGGAATGGTCTTCAATCACCTTACAGATAAAAAAATAGATGACTGAACAGAGATCGGGTTCTGAAGAAGATGGCTGATAGCACCATGGATAGAATATGTGAATATATAGGAATTTCCAAGGATCATAGAACGTACAATGAGAGTGATGCAAACAATCACAAAGACGCAGTGGTAACCTAACGGAATACTGGAATAGGAAAATGAAGCAATATGCTCGCGGAATCGAATCCACTACAAATTTTCCTCTTATTCCATTTGTAAAGAGGAACTTCCACTTAGCATTTTCCTGCTTCTTTTGGATAAGTCCTTCATGTGGATGCTTTCTTGCACAATGCAACATATACATATTTAATTCAAGATTCAATTTTTATCAATTATTTGTAAATTGTCTTTTATTTATATTGCGTATTCCATTCTGTAAATTTCTACCTTGAGTGGCTCATGAAGCTTGAAATGATATAATCTAATAAAGGAAATAGTGCAGTTTTAGATAGTGAGTATTCTGTTTATATGCTTCTTATACAGCAGTTTTTGTTCTCAGTAGACCTGAATAAAGTAAAAGAAACAGGAGAACTATTTTGACAGCGATTGCCGGAAAATCCATGGTTGATATATATATATATATATATATATATATATATATATATATATCAATTATTTATATAACGTATGTTATAATGTATACTAAATGTTATGTATTTTATTTCAGAATACATCGTTTCATGAAGATTGTCATAGCCGTGGCATTGATGGTCATCGTGTATCTTTACGTGCGCAGAAATTGGAACCAAATTACTGAGGATGAAACATTTATTACGGATGAACTGTTACGGCCGCGTGAAAAAGCGTACCTCGTAGACAGCCCCACTTGCAAGATACCAGACATGGACCCATTTGACGAAACCGTATCAAAGTATTTCCATGTGCCACCACCAAAAATATGTTCTGTAAGACGAAAGCTTACTTACCAAAGCGGCAATATGCTAATTTTAAACACAACGGACGCAATGCACTTCTGCAAAGGTAATTTTACTAATTGTGAATACAGTACCGTGTTTCGTAATGGTGACAATAACATTAAGTATTCATTAGCGATTAATTTTACGACGAACATAGTTGTGAAAGACGAATTTATCCGGGTGAAATGTTTCTGTAGAGATAAGAAAAAAGTCTACACGAATTTTCATGCCTTCGTGCATCCAGTAAATATGCGTGTGACTCTAAACAAAATCAGAGACAATTCAAAAACAGACATTTCAGAACCAGAAAAATATGCTGAAATGTCTGACAAAACCCGGCTTAACATCATGGTGATCGGAGTAGATGCAATTTCTAGGCTTAACTCCTACAGACAATTATCAGGCACACGTAACTTTCTCGTGGAAAAACTTGGAGCTATAGAATTAAAAGGTTACAATAAAATAGCTGACAACACATTCGTGAATATGATGCCTATTTTATATGGCAAATATATCAAAGAGACACCCTGGTCTCCAGGCGTAAGAGAACCGTTTGATGATTATGACCTAATGTGGTCAAAATATCACCGCCAAGGTTACAGAACACTTTATGCTGAGGACTACCCACAATTCTCTTCCTTTAATGGAATAAAAGCAGGGTTCGCTAAACCTCCAACCGATCATTATTTTCGTCCTATGTCACTTGCAATGGAAAGGGAAAATGTCTGGTGGTCTGGTCACCATTGTATGAAGGATCGTCTGGAGATACAAGTTATCACACAATATATTTTTGATTTTGTCAACATTTATAAATCTGAATCTCATTTTGCATTTTCTTTTTTGTCACGGATTTCCCATGACGATGTTAACTTAGTTGGAACGGTCGATTACGCTCTCAAAGATTTCTTTCATAAATTACACGATGAACAATTGCTCAATGATACTCTCTTGTTTTTTTTCTCCGATCATGGAATGCGTTTTGGAGACCTTCGGAAAACATTTCAGGGTAAATTGGAGGAAAGACTTCCAATGATGTACATTGTGCATCCGAAATGGTTTCCAGAAAGATTTCCGAGACTTTGGGAGAACATAAAAACTAACAGCCAGCGACTGACAACGCCATTTGATTTCCACGAGACGATGTTGTCCGCTTTGAACTTGGAGGAATTTGAGAGAAATCTCTGGAAAATTGATTTGAACCATCGCGGCATCAGCCTTTTTGCCCAGGTACCGGAAAACCGCACTTGTCAATCAGCAACAATCTTACCCCATTGGTGTACCTGCCAAGAAAGAAAAACAATTCCCGTTAACGATAATACCGTGGTGAAAGTTGCAAGTTTGATTGTTCGGCATATTAACCATCTTCTAAACGCGGAAAAAGACAAGTGCTCGCTTCTAAAGCTGGACGAAATACAGGAGGCATTTGTGATCACGGCAAATGAGAAGCTTTTGAAGTATGTTAGTTGTAAACACCATTATGTGGACACGAGAGGTGTGAATTACGGCAAGGCTACGCAGAGATTAAGCTATGATTACCAGCTGACACTCAGGACGACACCTGGTCTTGCAACCTTTGAATCCACAGTCAAATATATGATACAAAGTAACAGCATTGAATTTTTAGGTGATATAAGTAGAACTAATCTGTACGGAAATCAGTCAAAGTGTACGTCAAATTCAAATGTTAAAAAATATTGTTATTGCAAATAAGACACACAGAAAAAACAAACAAACAATATATATATATATATATATATATATATATATATATATATATATATATATATATATATATATACTTAATCTTATTGTTGGGTAATCCGTATGAATAATTTCAAGGAGGATATAATTTATTCGTAAGAAAAGTGTCGATCTGAGGAATTAGAATCCTAATGAAATAAAATATTATCATGTAACATTAAAGTTGCCCTGTTTCTTAATAATATATATATATATATATATATATATATATATATATATATATATACACTATTTGAATCCACCCAGGATTCCTTTAAAAAAACAAAAAGCGATAGATTTCTCAGTATTTTTTCATTGTATTTGGTTGTATGTTGACAAAATAAGCTCTTAAATATAAGTCACTACCATGCCTCAGCATCTAATTTTTTCGTCAATACACCCATCGCAATGTTAATTACTGCTAACAAATTTTGGGGATTCTTTCCAACTGTTTTTGAAAAATAAAATGGCAAAATTTCTCAAGCATTCTTCAATCATTGAAACAGCTCACTCTCACACTTTGGGTATACTCTTCGATCATTCCTATCTAATTCATTCCATACTATTTCAATGGGAGAGAGGCTAAGTTGTATGTTTCTTATATATATATATATATATATATATATATATATATATATATATATATATATATATATATAATTATTTATTTGAAAATTATAACTTAAATATGTTATAAAATCACTACAAAAATAGCGATTTTGTTTCAACACTTCTGGTATCTTATCATGTGATGATGTTGAATGTAGAATAAAGGGTTTTAAAAGGTTCAAATCAATCAAACACACCTCGCTAGGAGAAACGCTGTTACATAAGCTGGAATAACCAATCAAAATACAAGTATACGAGAACTCAAAAAACTTGACAACAAACGTTGGTTATAATAATTATTTAATACTTTAATGTTAGGATTAGAGTAAAATAGAATTCATTCTAACTAATAAATATTAAATTATACTATAAAATTAAAAATTCAAAATTACCAATTTTAAATTTTAAATTTAATCTATATTGAGTTTAAAATTCAACGTGAGAGGAGCGAAGAGATTGAGGCGGCTATATCATAATTTCCCAAAACATGTATCTGAGATTATTTTGACACAATTTAGAAGAGAGCTTACTGAATCAAATCTCCATTACTTTCACCACCAAAAAACCACAACACCATAATCGGCCGTTCCCCATCCTTTCAAATTCTGATTTGTCTCTCTACAATATTTTTTGCTTCTTTTTCAATGTTCACTTCTTAAGCTTTTTCATGTGCGTCACAGTATTTTCTGCTTATTCCACATCCATAACATGTGTTTATTGATCATTATGCACGGGCTTTATTTTCCCTTGTCCTAAGTTCATTTTTCAAAGTTGAGAGAGACACTGGCTGCGGCCAAGAGAAATTAAGTTTTGCTGTCAACTCTGGAGCTTTCATTCTATGCCTTTTGCTTTCATTAATCCAGTGTTTATCTTCAGCAGGCGTTGCAATTTTTACTGCTCTCGTTCTTTTTTCTGTCAACATTTTCTACATTTGCAACGAATATTGTAACTCATGTCTAGAATACTTCAAATTCTTGGCACTTTGTCTTTGAGAGTAGCCTTCTTTTAAGAACATTGCAATTTCTATCCTCACTTCAATGCTTAGTCACTTTGATATTGCCATTTTCTGCAAATCAGTTCAAACTTAAAAAAACAAATAAAAACATTTGGAAAATACTGTTGTAATTGCACAATGTTTTTTCTTCAAACAGATACCGATACATGTTTTGTTTGCAGCATTAATTAGAGTTTAGTTAACATTTACAACTAGTATATATGTAATCATGTAATACATCTAATCTCAAAAGGTTTACTCTGATGGGTAAAATTTGAAAAGAAAATACAGGGGTTCTCATCTAAACTATTCAAAATCTAGCAAAATGTATTGGGAGCAGACGAAGCCAGATTTCATTTTTTCGTAGAAAGAGGAACCTGGGGAAACAATGAAGAATAAAAGCAATGAAAAAGAGAATGATCATTAAGATGGATAATTTTGCTTCTGATCATGTCAATAATAATTTGGATGTGAAAAATTATTTTGGCATTGTCAAAATTGGATGAATTCTTTTGGAAAGTAGATAGGTATGTAGTATTATATGTTTGTCTTTATCTCAGTTTTGTCTTATGTTAGAGGACAAAACGTGTCGTCTAAGATAAATTTTTCTTTTGTCTTTATATACATTGTTAATTTTCTGATATATTGTAGTTATATCTGAAATTTTACAAACAAGCCATTTCCCGAGACACACTCACACACACAGACATATATATATATATATATATATATATATATATATATATATATATATATATATATATATATATATATATATATATATTGTGTATTTACGCAGCAATCCTTCTTTTATACAGGTTTCATTAAAGACGACTGACAATGTACAGTAACTATTTTTTTATTATTAAAAAGCTCCTTAAGGAACTGTGTTCCGGATCAAGCCAAACTCGTAAATACTTACATCGGTCACAATACTACATGCCTATCCAGACAACTTACATTACATCTACCCGTCCATATTCCATTCGGAATCATTGAAACACGCACACAAACTACCAGACTCCATCCGAAAAAAAATATGAGTAGAAAATACAAACATACTAACCTCATCCACATGTAAAAAAAAAAAAAAAGATTAAAAATAATGGAAGCCATGATAATAAAAAAAGAAAAAGCCAATACTCAATAACATTACATTAACCATGAATACAGCCACAATGAGCTGACCGTCTTTGTACGAAGTAATCGCAGTAGCTTGTCAGTCGTCTTTAACAATATATATATATATATATATATATATATATATATATATATATTACTTAAAAGTACTGATATTATATGGAAAACAATGTATATTTTTTATACATATGGAATTATTCTGAACATGATTTTTGATTTAACAGAATACTACTTTAATTAAAAAAGAACGCAAGTTGCCTTTTCTTGATATTTTATAATCACAATGTGGGATACTTAATAACAAAAGTGATAATATAGAAATAGAATGAAAGAAAAGAAATAGCTAAATACATATTAAGTAAAAACAGAAATTTATATTTCAGAGTCACCACTTAATGCGCATGCGTAATCACATCAACGTAAACACGAATGTCATCTGATCATGTTCTAAAGAACGAAATGCGTCACAAGAAAATAATTTCTACTTTGACGTTGATTTTCTTTATATATATATATATATATATATATATATATATATATATATATATATATATGTGTGTGTGTGTGTGTGTGTGTGTGTTTGTGTGTATGTGTGTGTGTATGTATTGTAATACTGTGTAAATTTTATATTTATTTACGAAATATTTTTTCTGCTTGTGAAATTATATTGTGAGGAAATTTTATTCGTTTCATAATGGAAGAGGAATTCATACAAATTTTATATGATTAGTATTTAACACGGGTATATTTTCTCCCAATGCCAAAGAGACGTTTGAGACACCGATCGGGTTCGAATCTTATCAAGACCGATTCATCAGAATGATGCCTTCCTGTTATTATCGGCCCTGGGATCGAGTCCCAGTGTGCAACACGCTTGGAAATTTCTTGAGATATATATGTATGAGTGATCAAAACAACTCTGCTGTAATGTTGTGCGCATGGAGGAGGCGAAAGAACTTCTTATCATAACGATCATATTTTTTTCTTGGTTTTCTTTTTGTTACATGGGGAATAATATCTTTTTTCTTCAGAAAAAAGTGGTCCCTTTTGACATAATGCTTAGAATTTGCTGGCAATAAGCTTTTGCGGTGATGGTCCTTCCATGTTCCCCTTACCTCGTAATAGATGATACTATTAATATTCTATCAGACAAAACATTGACCAACGTGTATGTAATCTTGGTTTTACACTATGGGATGAGCACTGTCTTTTTGTTTATTTTTTAAATAAAATTCTCATTTTTCATCACTTGTAATAATGTCATGCAAAAGTAAATGTGTGACTCTGCTGGCTAAAGAATAGATAAAGGAAAAAGGAATGTTGCGTTCGATTGTAATAATATTTCTTTTAAGATAATGTTTTTTTATTTACTAAATTTTACTAATTACCCATATATGGGGGGTAGTTGTGAATTCATACATTTCCCAAGTTTAATTGCCTGTAAGTAAATATAACGACACCGACGGTACTGGAACTTGGCTCTTCGATTTCCATTTACGAGGCGTTATCCAGTACGCCACCCGTATATCTAAGCTTACAGCAGCTGGTACTTTCAAACGGTCACCTATCTAGATACTGACCAGATTCGAAATTGCTTTACTTTGGTGTTCGTAGTGATGTGGTTGAACCTCATGTCGCATTAAACACAGTACAGTATCATACACAATATACTTGCCTAACCACACACACACACACACATACACATACACACATACATCTAATAATTATACTAAACCAACAGAAAAAAAGGACTTTTCTTAACATTATGTCACACACAATCTTATCGGAACCTCACACATTCGTAAGTACGAAGAAAGGATATATCTACATAAACATCTTAATTTTCACCTTTCGTATTATTTACATTTTTATTCTCCACAACTGTTTATATATTTATTTTGACTTGTTTCAGAAAACTCTAATACGGTCAGTATCCTTACTTACGTTGTTTAAACGCAGACTATTTTCTTTTTGTTGTTCTAAGAGCGTTTCGGCCATTATAGCTTGCTGAGTGCTGTTGATTGAAGAAATGGCCGTGTTGAAAACTTATGTTACAACACACAGCGATTTATTCAATCACTGATATAATTATCATTTCATTCCAACGTCATCTACTATCATGTGAGTAGATCCATGATCCAAGGATTTCATACATTTATTACCAAAAACCGCTTTTCGCAAAATTTTTGCATCATCTGTAGTGTTGAAATTCCGTCCATTCAGTGGATTTTAGAGAGACCGAAACTGGTGGGAATCTGAAAATGCAAGAAAGGACGAATATGGAGGGTACAGTAAAAAAAGATCCAGTGACTTCTGTCGCGTCTTCATTGACGTGTCCTGTCTGTCATTGCAATGGGGCTAAAGCCCTTACGATTATCAAGGGCTGGACGCTTCCAGTGGATCACCGCGTTTAATTTGTTCAGCTGGTCGCAGTAGTCATCGGAATTGATGATCTTCTCTTGTAAAAGACAACACTCTTCCAATCACACTAAATTAAAAGCATAAACTACTTCACGTGAAGTCCTACTTTGGTGGTTGTTTGTGAAGGTTCACCTAGCTTTTTACTTGATCTATTGCCCTTTACATTGTTCTAGACAATTTATTTTTCGTCCCCCTGCAGCCATTCCCTCAAGAAAAAGGATTTTTTCAGGTTTCGTGATGCTAGCCTCATTTAATTTATGTTAGACCCAAACATCGAACATTCTGACAGTCAGGGATGGTACACAAATCACCTTCCAATCAAATTTAATTCCAATTAAAAGCATAACTTTCTTCGCGTGACGTCCTGCTTTGTGATGGTTCACAACTCTTTCGTACGATCGTTTGCGTCTGACATTGTAATAGACGATGTATTTTCCGTCCCCCAGCTGCCATTCCTAAAAAAAAATGATTCCTTTTTTTTTTTACTGGTCTCTGCAATTCATTCGGTGATGCTAGCCTCATTTAATTGATGTTGGAGCCAAACATCGAACATTCTCACTTAATCAACTTGATGCGGATGATACAAAATATAAACAGATACTTCGCAAACACACACACACACACACACACACACACACACACACACACACACACACACATATATATATATATATATATATATATATATATATATATATATATATATATATATATATATATATATCGATAGATAATATTAGTGGTAAATATACATATATATGCAAAATCCACAGGTGCATATATACACGTGTATATTTTAGAATAAAAAATTTTCCGAGAGGATAAAATCCAGGTAGAACTCAATGTCCAGGACAGAGTAAGGATATAATAAAAAGGCTTAAACACTAATATTCCATGGTCATAATTTATTCCATTGGAATCGTAAATACGATCCAATTCATCAGACCTACAAATTCAAAAAGAAAACAGAAAAAAACCTACTCCGGAAATAAAAATAGAATTTAGAGAGAGTGTAATTATGAGAGTGTGGGACGAATGTTGGTTTATAAGAGAGGGGTTTAACAGAGAGAGTTTTATTTAAAATTAGGTGTGAGTGGAAGGGGGGAAAATGACTGTTGTCGGATGTCTAAAACATTATAAGGATACACATCGAGGTGACATACACACACCATGGCCGATCAAATCTTAAAGAAGGAGGGAGAGGTAAGGAAAGAAGTGGTGGGGAAGAAAGATGGGGCGGGTGAAATTAAAATTGCTAGGGACGCTGTGTAATTGAGAAAATTTGACAAAAATAATATCGACTGCAGGTTACAAATCAAATATTATAAACAATAAATATGACGATTATCTAATCTGGCGAGGACCTATATTTTTATGTTCAAAACGCATGCAAAATCACACATACACAATAAGTTATACACGTATATACATACACATCGCCTTACCTACATACACACATACATATATCCATGTACACATACACATATATCCACATATTCACACATACATACACACATACATATATATATACACACACACATATACATATATCTGATTCAATATCTCAGATACTAAGCGCTTTCTAATAATTACCGCGCATATGATAAAGAAATAATTACACCTACATATATACACACATACACATACACACACACCTCCATATATACATATATATATATATATATATATATATATATATATATACATACATATATATATATATATATATATACACATACACACACATATATATATATACATATATATATATATATACACACACACACACATACATACATACATATACATGTACACACACATACATCCATATATATACATATATACATAGACACACACACACACATGTATATACACACACACATACATATACACAAACATCTACTCGCATACATACATGTATATACTACACACACACACATACATACATATATACATATATATACACATACACACATACATATACATGTACACACACATACACATATAAATACATACACACATACACATACATATACATACATATACATACGCACACATATATACACGTATATCCACCTATACCCTATACACACATTTTCCACATACATATACATAAATACACATGCACCCACATACACATATATACATACAGACACATACAAAAAACAGATATATATACGCACACACACACACACACACACACACACACACATATATATATATATATATATATATATATATACATATATACATACAAAAATGTACACACATATACCTACATATACACACATACATCCATAGGCATCCACTCCTTACCCATTTACACACACTTGTACATATGAACATACGCATACATGCGCATAAACATATATACCTAAAACCTTACATTTCTATACAATTAAACAAAAAAACAATGTATCCCTATATCTATCCGTTTAGCTATACATACATACACATATACATGCACATCTATACCCACATACACACATATATATACACATACATACATACACATACATATATATGGGTACATATATACCAAAACATACGCACACCTACATACATACATATACATACATATATATACATATATATATACATATACACACATCCCTGCATATATATCCTTCTATATATACCTACACCCACATACGTATACATGAATATATACACATACACACACATATCCATGCATATACATACATATATATACAAATACACACACCCCTAAATATATACCTACATATACCCGTAGCCAAGTACATACATACATACATACATACATACACATACATACACACACACACACATATATATATATATATATATATATATATATATATATATATATATATATATATATATATATATATATACCCACATACATACAAATACATACATATAAATTAGAATTTAAGAACTAAGTAAGTAAAATTTCAACAATTTGGGCGTAAAAAAAAAAAAAAAAAAAAAAACATAGCGCATCACAAAAACATACACAATGATCTATATAGAGATAAACAAAATAAACATAATAGTCATTCCGTTAAAATGTCATACCTAATTTTAAATAAAACTCTCTCTGTTAAACCCCTCTCTTATAAACCAACATTCGTCCCACACTCTCATAATTACACTCTCTCTAAATTCTATTTTTATTTCCGGAGTAGGTTTTTTTCTGTTTTCTTTTTGAATTTGTAGGTCTGATGAATTGGATCGTATTTACGATTCCAATGGAATAAATTATGACCATGGAATATTAGTGTCTAAGCCTTTTTATTATATATATATATATATATATATATATATATATATATATATATATATATGTGTGTGTGTGTGTGTGTGTGTGTATGTGTGTGTAGTGTATGTATAGCTGGCCACTCGGATTCGAGGATACGCGTCTATTTGGGACTCATATATATATATATATATATATATATATATATATATATATATATACTACGACCTACTAGTATATTCCTTGAGGAATAATTATGATCTTATAATCTCCAGACCAGATAAAGGGGCTGGTGTTGTTATTTAGATCGGGCAGATTATGTGGCTAAGATATCTTCGATCATAGAAGATACTTCAACATTTACAAAGCTAGGATCTACTGATACATGTGACGGAACTGCTTCAGGTGAAGTAAAATTTTTAAAATTACTCCTGAAGTGGGTAAAAACTAGGGTGCTTCCACAAGAAATTTGCAATGAAATTCGACCGTCTGGTTCGATTCGTCCCCGGTTGTATGGGCTTCTAAAAATCCACAAGGATGGGGCACCTTTAAGACCAATTTTATCAATGGTTAGTTCAGCCCAACACAAGGTATCCAAATGACTCTTATTGCTTTTGAAACCAGTGTTGCAGCGTTTGAGTGGATTTTGCATAAAGGATTCATTTTCCCTTGTCGACCGTATTCAAAATCAGTTTTCTTCTGGCAATTTCATGTGTTCTTTTGACGTCTGTTCTATATATACTTGTGACCCTCTTGTGGAAACTATTAATATTTGTTGTGATTTACTTTATCGTAGTTCTTTGTCTCCACCAAGTATTCCTGAGTCTGTATTTGTGGAGTTGATGAAATTTGCTACGTCGTCTGTCGAATTCAGTTTTGATAATACCATGTTTCGACAGATTGACTGGGTTGCTATAGGTTCCCTTTTGTGTCCGGCACTCCCTAATATTTTTGTCGGCTTTCACGAAGACAGAATACGTAGGAATACACTTCGTCCTCAACTGTATTGTAGGTATGTTGATGATACTTTTTGTTTATTCAACAACAAAGTTGAGGCTGATCAGTTCCTCTCTTTTCTAAATGGTATCCATCCAGCACTGAGGTTTACTGTCGAGAAGGAATCTAATTTTCAATTGGCCTTCTTGGATGTATTAGTACATCGAACACCTATAATTTTTCTTACCTCGGTTTGTAGGAAACCAACTTTTGCGGGGTTATATACGCGTTGGGATTCCTTTTGTACTACAAAACGTAAGATAAACATTATTAGAACCCTACTTCATAGGGCATTAATAATCTGTTCAGAGTCCTTCTTGGGTGATGAAATCAATTTTGTTAAGGAAACCCTATGTGGTTTAGGGTATCCCCCACCTGATACTGTTCATTCGGTTATCCGCAACAAGACTGAGAAGTTCAGAAGCGTCAAACCCTGTACTGTTAAAAATTGCCCTGTTTATCTTAGATTGCCCTGGATTGAATCCAAGTGTGAAAGTATGGTTAGACAGATTTCATCTAATCTTCGTCGTTGTTTTTTCTCGGCTGAGGTTCGCATAGTTTTTCAAACCCGGCCTATGTTTCGTTCTGGGTGTAAAGATGTTCTCCCTCCCCATCAAATTAATTCTATTATTTACAAATACGTTTGTAGTTGCGGAGATGACTACATAGGGAGAACGACTCAATGACTAGACATGAGAATTAAACAACATGTTCCCACTAAGATCAGGAATCACGACTTGTTGAAAGGACGTGTCCCGCCATATGTGAGCACCTCTTAAATAACAGAGGGTGTTCGGCTAACTTTAGTTGTGACTGGTTACACACTTTATTTTACCTCAAGGTGCTGGAGACTTTTTATATCGGGTCCCGCAAGCCTTCCCTGTGTAAACAGCGTGAATGTTTGTTGGGCCTCACTTTTATTTGTCTCTAGCTCCTTATGCTCATTTTTTTCCTCCACGTTTCCTTTTCATTGCACATTTTATAGTGTGTTTAATTAAAGTTAAATCTCCCATGGAAGCCTGAAGAGCGGGCGCGAAACTGGCTGCTTCGTTTTTAATATGTATAGTAATATTAAGCTTCACACTTTTTTTCTGTCACAAGCGCGTTTTGTTTAATAGATACGCAAAGAATCCGCATTTCTTATTGCCGGGCGTCAATAGCCTAGGGTTTAGAATTAAATCGGTCGAGTTTCGGTCCCAGCTTAAAGCGATCGAATGAGCTATGAAACAGCCAAACAGTTGATGACGATATATATATATATATATATATATATATATATATATATATATATATATATATATATATATATATATATATATATATATATATGTGTGTGTGTGTGTGTGTGTGTTTAATTAAAACGACAAATTTGGACTGTTTCTACACACTCTGTGCCCGAAAAAGAAAGCTCTTGTTCGAAACAAGAAAAATGAAATAAAAAGCTTAACCCTTGTGCCTTGTTTGTTGTTTTTATTAATACATGCATAAATTAAGGAGTTCTGCCTAAATATACAATTATATATATATATATATATATATATATATATATATATATAAGTATAAATGTAGACAGTGAGGTAAGCACTGTGTAGCGACATTCATGCTTGAACATTAACTTCAGGTCACGTCAATATCGAAGTCTGGCAATACTCGTGCCTCCTTCTGCAGGCTTGTGAAGAATTTCTCCTTTAAGCTGCGGTTTAATAACTTCATTAGTATTATGGGATAATTTCAGATTGATATTCTTATTGACAACCAGTATTATTTTCTGAGCCAGTAGCTTTCTTATGGTCGAGGTTTTTGGTAAGTCTAGTATCAGTAATAAAACCCCAATGTGGCAAAAACATCAGTTCACTGGACGAAATGAATGAAGAACTTAATAATCAAAAAATACTTATTTGACTTACTACTAAAGAAACACTCATTCAGACACAACAACTAATGCGAAAAATAATAGCTGAAATGCGAAAGGCCTCCCGCATCTACCAGAGAACTGACATCTCTAGACATCTAAAGCGGGGTGAGGTTCAGCGGTTTAAGATGATGGCTAAAGAACAAGATCAGTTGGGAAGAGGTAAATTTCCGGTCTTCATAATATTCCTTATTTTGCATCGTCCATATCATGACTCGCATAACGCCTACTAAACAAAAGAACACATAGTGCTCAATATTAGTCAAAAGCGATATGACATTTCTACAAACAGAACTGGCCTCGAGGGCAAAGAACCATGATATTATCCACAAACTTGCCAAAGGAGCTACGATACTACAATGAAAGAAGGCGTAATCAAGTGTCTCCACCGCCTCGCCGTAGTGAACACAATTTGGAGAACATTCGAACCCAATGAACAAAGTTACATACTGACCCAGACGGAACAACGTATCACCAGCCAGGTGAGTAATGCCTCAACATCTGTGACACATTTCAACTCGGACGCACAAGGCTATATACAGTGAGATTCCTGCCTCATCAGATCGAGCTTGACCATCAAAATATTGTTGTTACAGGACAACGCCTGAACGACGGAGAAGCCATCCGTCGCCCGTAAGTGATACTTTAGAGTAAGAGGTTAACGTGATTAACGGCCGGCCTCCTCCTCGCACGAGCACCCACTTCTCGAGAATGGGAAATTCTTACGAGCGTCTTCCTTCCAGAATTCGCCATCTTCATCCGATTGCAAACACATCAGGTCTAGGAAAGAACTGATGCGTATTCCAACGGATCTTAACGCAAGGCATACCCAGCTCACCTTCAGAAGCGTGGGAGTAAAAGATCTCTTTACAAACTATGGTAGACTTGCCCCCATCAAAAAAAAAAAAAAAAGATAGAGAATAAAAGCCTTATGAAACCCAATAGATTGGCAGACGGATGTCGATGTACGGAGAGTCGGTAAAGGAGAATTGGGTTCATGTGCGAGCCACATATTTCAGTCCTCCCCTTCCAAGACCACAGACGAACTATTACCTCGGTCCTGTCCCGTAACTCTGACCAATTCATTTTCAAGAGGAGATCGGGCCGAAACAGACGCCGAGAGTCTTGACCGGCCCGTCCGTCCATAGGAAATGTTTTGGAGTAGAAACTCTCTTCCACGGATCCAACCGCAAGCCAAGAGACTTATTGCGGTTGATCTTGGCCCTGTCACCGTCTCGTATCCTCGGATTTCCTTGCTGAACTATTCAATTTCGGCTTTGTTCGATACAAGAATCGAAACATCGTTAGCATAAGCGGAGTACCTGGCCAGCTCGGGAAATTCCACGGATGTCAGGATTCGTCTTCACCTTACGACGGAGGGGCTCCAGTGCAAGGATGTACAGAAAAGATGAAATCGGGCAACCTTGACGAATGGAGTGAGATAAACGTAAGATTCTGATCTTATTCCATTCACCAGCCTCTTCACCCTTCCAGCAGATTGAGCTTAAGTTTAATGCAATGCCCGTCAATTTTAAGCCCCCTACTACCAACCAGTTGGTGGGTGAGTGGAAGGATTTACTCTCCAGTATGATTTCAAGACTCCCTCTTTCGGTCATACTATCAGGAGGCACTCAGTGTCTCACCATTTAATTTTCTTAAACCTGCAGAACAGCAATAACCTGCTTAAATAGTATAACAAAAGAACTTTTCTTCATCGTCCTCTTTAACATTAATTCTAAATTTATACATTAAATTTTGTCTCTCGATCACTTCGTCCCAGTTTGGATCTTGTAAATTCTTCAAATAAATTTGAATATGATTGCCAAGGCTGCAGGGAGGGAATGCAGTGGTCCTCAGTCAGAGTCAGGGGTCCAGCAGCCATAAATAAGGGCTTAGATTGATGACCTTACAGTGACATCGAGCTCTGTAACCGGTGGCAGGTAGCTCTTGAGGGGCCTTGAAAGGAACATGAACTAAACCAGCAAAATCAAGGTCACCGACAAATATAGATTTACTGTTGCGGGAACAAATATTCCAACGCTTTCAGAGAAACCAATCAAGAACTTAAGTAAGACATTCGATAGCAGTCTGAAAGGCTCCTCCACCCCGTCGGATTATTGACGACCTAGTTACAACTTTATTAAAAATTGATAAATCAAGAAAGACAAGTCGATTTAAAGTGTGGGTATTTCAATACACATTATTACCCCGGTTACTAAAGCCGTTTCAGCTATATGTAGTACCGCTCACTACGGTGGAAACTTTGGAGAGAAATATAACATGCTTTAGAATATGACTTGGCTTACCTAAAAGTTCAAGTAGTGCTGCGCTGTTTCGTAAAACAAATACGCTAAAGCTACCACTTAGCAACTTCAAATGGGATTACCTAGTGAGCGGGGGTAGGAATATCTTCTAATTCAGAGAATCTAAAGAACTGAAATGAGAGGAGCAGGAGTAGAGACCCGGGCAGGTAAAAATGTAGTATTATTAAGGAATTAGCTCTGGCAGAAGAGAGGTTAAGATAAAAAGTCTTAATAGGAATTACGACAAAAGGAAAGATAGGATTGGACTATTTTCTCAGTAAACGATATGATAATGCCTCAGGTAAAGAAAGGCGCCAGTTATTACAAAATGAAATACGAGCAGGTGTCGAGAAAAAACGTTACTGTAGAATGGTCGGGCATTACCAATAAGGGATATGGGCAAAATGGGAAAGAATTAAACAGTCTAAGATAAATTGGTCAGATTGCTGGTGCTCTGACTTTAGTAGGATAGAGTTTCTAATGTAATCAGTCTACGAGTTTCTTAGAAGTCCAGCAAATCTAAATATATGGGGAATAAACGAAACGCCCAGCTGTGTTCAATGTGGAAAGAGAGGGTTGTTACAACACATATTAAGCAGCTACCCCCAAAGCTTTACGGTATAGTCGGTATTGTTAGCACCAGGATCATGTCCTTAGAGCCATAGCGAATGCAGTGACGACTGCTATCAGGTCGTGCAAATTTAAGGTAGGGTGTAGAGAGTTATTAATACATTAAGGCCGAAGGAAATAAAACAAGCAGAAAAAAATACCCCAGATATGCTTTGAACAGCACCCGAGTGGCTGCAGATCATGGTCCTGTAAAAAGAAATTACCAAGTCACATAGTGCAGACAACACTTCGCCCAGACCTACTAATATATACCAACAGCACAAAGAAATTAATAATTTGGGAATTAACGGTTGCATAGGAGGAGAATATCTCGCTTTTTAATGAAAGAAAGCGCGAGAAATACCTGTTTATGCGCCCAACGATCGTTTTTTCGTCAGTTAGAGCTTTTTCCTGTAGGTACTTCGCGCTAATTTTACTGGGGGGGCGGACTGGAATGGCATCCTCAACCCCAACATAGATAGGGAGAGGTGGGTTGCGGGAGGTCATCGGGCGATCATAGGCTGGTCGATCTTATCGATGAGTTTGGTGTTGCCGATAGATGAACGGAAATGTGAACGTAGGCACGCAAGTGATCGTCTACCAAAGTAGACAGCTACTTGGATTGAATGTGAGTGAGAAGGGCCAATATACACTTACTAGACTGTCTCGCGTTCCACTGGTTAGGCTATTCGGATTTGTGCCCGTATAGCGTTAGATGCTGGGCCTAGAATGGCTGAAAGTTCAAACCGTCTTTACTGGACAGGCAGGACTTCCAGAAACAGCTAATTAGACTACTGAAGCGGGAACTAGTGGGCCGGGTATTGCGAATAGGTGGTGGGAGAAGCTTAAGGATAGAATTAGGTCCTTCACCAGCGAATATAGCCATCGGCTCGCATTAGATAAGGCTAATAATCGGAAGACAAAGAAAGTCTATCCCGGGTGGAGACTCCCTAGAGATAGGTTTAGCTAGGTAGGCTCTACAAGTGTCAGGTAGTTAAGCATAGGTTAAAAAAGATGTCTAACGAAGCCGTGAACATAGGCGCAGTCTTGCGCAAAGAAGAAATTTGTCGAGGTTCCGATCGGTACATTTGTGAGGTCGATACCCAGAGGGGTTGCTCTGAGGTCGACTGCTGATATGTGCGCGGTGTTTCGGCGGCATTTCAAGAGCCAGTTTACCAAGTAGCCTGGTCACTTTGATGAAGTATTTCGCAGCTGTTTGGCTGACTTTCCTCAGCTTTCTCCGACTGCAGCTGTGAGAGTGAGATCACAGAGGGCTGAATCTATTTGACTTTGAAGAGGCTCGGCAGTGGTAAGTTTCCGAGACTAGATGGACTACTCTATAAATTGCACTTGAGGCTGTCGCACATCTTTGTGCCGATTTTGACTACTATGTTCAATTATTGGTTCCGCCAGGAGTCCATCCCCAATCGGATCACCAGAAGTGTGATCACGCTCTTGAAGAAGGGCAAGGATGGTGGGAGGAAATTAGGTGATTAAAGGCCCATAATTCTGCTAAGTCTAGATTTTGGCGAAGACCTTGACGGGGCGTTTGTAGTGAGCTGGCGAGATTCATTTGGGACCTGAGCAGACTTGTACTGTGAAGGGCTGAACAGTTCAGAGCAACCAGGATCTGATCCGCAAGATCCTAGAGAATGTAAAAGAAGACCAACAAGTCGTACTGATCAATTTGGATCAGTCCAAGGCATTTGATAGGGTCGACCATCGTTACCTGTCTGCTGTCCTGCAGGCCGCCGGGTTCAAACCCGACTTATCCAATGGATTAGCCCTCAATTTTCTTGTCGTGTGGCAGCGACGTTGGGTTGGTACAGAACTCGCTTGAACGGTACGAAAAGGTTACGTTGGCCAAGATTAACCGCAACAATTCTTCCGACTTCTCGTCAGGTGCCTGGAATGGAGTCGGTCTTCCGGGTCCCTTTGGTTGGACAGACGGTCCTGTCCGCATTCGTGGAGTGTGGTTTGGACCCGACCTCCATTTGGAGAAAAATTGGTCAGAAATACAAGCAAAGGTCGGAGCGTCGGTCGGGACTTTGATTCGAAGGAGGTTGTCCTTGAAGGGTAGGGCTGAAATGTGTGCCACTTATGTCTTTCCTCTCAACCTTTACCGCTTGGCTGTACTTCCTCTTTACAAGGATCGTAGAAAGACGATCGAGTGCTTGTTGTACACCGTCTTGTGGGGTTTGTGCAGAGTCCGTGTCATGGGGGTGGGGCTAGGATTGCCATACTTGGTGAGTCATCGACACGCATCGTGGTTGGTTTACCTACGCCGGGTTTTGACTGAGGATTCGATTTTGACGGAGAGTGTTAGGGACGCCTTCTCGAGCCTAAACATCACGCCTCCCATTTCCTGGGCTAAGTGCTGTCGTAGAGTGTCGTTTCCACTGACCTTTCACGTACTCGAAGGGTCTTATATCGTGAATTATTGGAGAGGATCGCGAAGGATCTTCTCAGCGAGCGGTCCGACTTGTCTGACTGGCACGAATGTTAACCAGCATGCTAGCATGCAAAAAAAATCGATAGCTGCATTCGTCACAAGTGGGAAAAATTTAAATCTGCATGGCACTTTACTCCAATTGGCACATTCGCTTGGTTAATCTCAACGTTGATTATGATTCCGCAGAACTGGGTTGGGCGTGAAAAAGTATTTGTTGTTAACATTCTTTTTCATTCGGTTCTTCCAGTTACGAGTCCTTTTTTTTTTAAAGCTGATCGTTTTGTGTTTATTTTGTTTAGTTTTTTTTTCGTAACAGATTTAATGTTTAGCATAGAGCTTAGAAAAAAATTCGCAGTGTGAGATAGGCAAGAAGTAAGTAGCCACATCAGCACGGCAAAGGGCACTCCTTTAAAGGCAAGAAAGGGCAAAAATATTTTAAGTTAAGTGATAGCGATTGCTGTATGAGTCGTACGATTTTTGAATCAAGCACGGGCAACGCCGGGTCATGCTGCTAGTAATAAATAAAATAAACTATAAATTAAACAAAAGAAAAAAGAGTAAAACAAAAACTGTTTTCTAGTAAAACTTACGACCTACAAGAAAAAAGAAACAAATGGCAGCTGAAGCCGAAAAGAAAAACGAGTAAAAGATAAGAAAATCAAAGATTGATTTAAACAAAAAAAATAAAAGTAAAATTAGTGAAATTAGCATGACGAAAAGTATTTAAAAAATCCGAAATATTCTCCACAGGTCAAAAAGACTTGCAAGCTCAATCAAAAACTTTCTTCACTTGTCAGAAATGATAAGGAAAGATAACTACCATTATTTATTACTGTACAAGTACAATACTTGTGGCACAAGGCTAAAAAAGTTGGGGAAATGCGTTGAGGCTGGTCAACACTATGCTATACCTAGACAATGAGATTCACAAATTATCCATACATTTCAGTTTACTCACTCACTATAACAATTAATCCGTCACCATTCACTCCTACATACACCAAATACTTCACACACACATACACACACACGGCATAAACATTTCTTTATGCACTATTGTATATAAAATTATATATAAAAATATAGCGATGGTATGAAATGAGTTAGAAGGGATGAACTTGAAAACAAATTAAAATATAACACACAAGCTAAAATAATAGATTTTAGTAGGACCCTCGAAAATAAAAATGACAGTTGTATTCTGTCTTCAGACAAAATCAAGTGACTCTCTCACTAACCGAGAGTGAAGGATAAAATAAATACGGACATAGGAAAATCAAAAACTCAGTCGACATGAAAAAGGAAGGCAAAAAACAAAATGGAGAAGTTGTGAATCTCGATTTAGACAAAAGAGGAAACCGGGAATAAAACTTACATTGACCAGATACACAAGAAGAGTCCATCTTAACCAGGGGAAGGTTTCGCAGGAACCTACCCCGTTTTGAACTAGCGGGACTTAAAAAAAAAAAAAATCAAGTTTAGCCCCGTTTTCACTCATCAAGCTCACCACTGCCAGCGAGCTTTCACTGAAATCTGTTGATAGAAAACACTTTCTATCAGTTCTGTTCTTCGTCCTGAGGTGATTCTCAAAGAATTTGGCCAGATTCTGATGAGAATCGTATTCATATACAAGATTTCCGCAATTTGTGTTGTTCAAATCACCATTCTAGCCACGGCTGACATGTTTAGAAATAATATCCGTTTCACCCCCGAATAACGGTGTGACACACACTCACACACGTATGCGAGATCAATGAGCACGAGCGTTTTGATAGGGATAAGAGCCATCAACACGCCGACATAGTCACAGAAAGAGCGCACCCAACGATAATGGTAGGAGGTGTGTGAATTCGTTTGCTCTAAGCCAGGTTCACAACGATGACAGGTAAATCCGTCAAGCCCTGAGTTGCTGATGTAATTCGCCACTGCGGCCCTAGACCAAAACGAGCCCAACTCAACCACCGGCAAGACGAAAGGATCACAGATTGGACCCTTCGCGACCTCCTCTATTAACTCCAGATACAAGACTACCCTAAGCTGTGAAAGGTCACTGGACATTCAAGTCTGTTCGAAATTCTTCGAGGAAACTCGACTAATACCGGGGCTCGCGGTGTTGTTTAACTCTAGAAACTGGAGTGATTTTAAGGTTAGCGAAGGCGTACCTAAATGTCCCCTCCATGATGGAGTACTCTGCATCGCGTGACCCAGGAATGCCAACATCGAGGCGTGTTGGTGACTCGCCAAATGTGACATTCCCAGCCCCCAACCTCCGACACGGACGTTGGACAGATACATCTCTGTCGACATGATTCTTGCTACCAGCCCAAAATAAGGAGGAGAGTAAGCAATCGATCGCCTTCTTATGCTCCGTATAGTGCAGATGTACAGATAACCGGTAATGCATGAGAGGAAATATGTAAGTGGCACACGCCTCACCTCTATTCAGCAAGGACAACCGACTTCGGAGCTAAGTCCGATCCGCGGCTCTGATATTATCCTGTAATTCTATTCAGTTTTCCTGCAGATGGAGTCCGAGCATGACCCACAACCTGAGAATGCAGACGGGCCCGTCAGACCAACCAAAGAGCCCCTTAAGATCAATCCCTTTCCAGGCACCTAATTGAAAACAGGAAGACTTATTGCGCTTAATCTTAGCCCTGTTAGTTTTTCGTACCGTTCAAACCCCTTTCTGTACCACTTCAATGTCACAGCGACACGACACGAAAGCGGATACGCCATCTGCGTAAGCGGAAACCCTGGCTCAAGCCCCACCAGGGACAGCGATTACAGCCCTGTCACTTAGCTGGTGAAGTAGAGGCTCCAACGCAAAAGTGTAAAGTTGGGGCGACAGCGGACAGCCCTGACGAACCAAGTGAGACAGAGCAAAAGCGTGTGACCACTTTCCGTTCACCTTCACCACAGCACAGGAGGAGCGATACAGGAGGCTGATCCACCTGTAGAAGTTGGGTTTGAATCTGGTGGCCTGCAGGACAGCACCCATAAACCTATGATGGAACATATCAAATGCCTTTAAACTGATCAGCGCGGCTTGTTCATAGTCTTTTACCCTCATCTCTAGAATCATGCGGATCAGATATAGGTTGCTCTGAATTGTTTGAACCTTTGCCGCACAATTCTGCTCTGCTTCCAACAGAATGAAAACACTTCCTCAGGATATTGGCCAAAATATTTAACACTGTGTTTGGCAGAATTATGGGCCTGTATGCGAACGTAAACAAAGACAGTTTTGGAATAGATTTTTATTAACCCGACAGATTTTTAACACTTTATACGTTATTTTAGAGGATACCCATATTTGAGTAGACGATCTGTTTATTCATTAATCAGTATATTTTTTTTAATATTATGTCCTGCTCAGTCTGGACATTATCAAGTATTATATTTATTTTTAATTTTAGCTGAATTTATGTTTTATATATGCATGCAAAATCATATATATATATATATATATATATATATATATATATATATATATATATATATAATCCTAGTGAGCCAGAGACGACTAAACAAATTTTCACCTAAGGGATCTTCCGGTGTTGGCCGATTTGTTTCAAACAACTCGTATGTTTTTATTTTTTTTTAAATTTTCCCAAGATGGGTACCAGTTTGTTTAAACATATTTTTATTTGCATATTGTACTATCCAGGTATTTCTACCAGTAGAGTATAGGTATTAAAATAAAATAATACCAACTCATTATATATATGTATTAAAGACATTTTTTTTATGTTTAACGTTCTTTTTATAGATACAAGTATTTAAGTAAAAACTCTGTTTATAATAAACAGTATTAAATAACATTTACCGGCCTGAATGTCCGAGCCTAACCGATTCGGCCACCAAGGATCGTTCGGTAGACAAGGTCGAATTTACTGCTTATAAAGTTCGAAATATAAATTACGTTAGCGTAAATGACGGTTCCGTATAGGATGCAGGTTCGAATCCTGTCCAAGGACGAATATTTTCTATGAAAATTTCTCGGACATTCAGGCCGGTAAATGTTATTTAATACTGTTTATTATAAACAGAGCATTTACTTAAATACTTGTATCTATAAAAAGAACGTTAAACATAAAAAATGTCTTTAATAAATAAATTGTCGGACTTTGTCCATTTCGTAATATATATATATATATATATATATATATATATATATATATACACACACACACACACACATACATAACAAAAACTTTAGTACATTAGCTGCACTAATGAGTCGGTTCATAATTTCGGCTTAAAAAAGCTACTTTAATTAATAGAGAAAGCATATTGAAATTTTAATGGTTAAAAAAGAACCACTCTGTACCTTCGCTCAGAAGCGAATAAATTTAAGCAGCTATGTTTGATTTCCACAAGCAGATATCATTTAAATATAGATTTATCTTCAAGATAATCCCATATACAAATATACCTACATGCCAGACAAACCTATGGCAACATACTATATAAAAGCATGAAGAGATAAGCATATAAACTTTCCATTGCAAGATTGATTTACAATATTGTACTTGTAACGTGAACTGATCAATGCTTTCAACCTATCTCGCAATAGAATTATGTGTCTTTTCTACAGAAAGTAAGACAAGTATCTCTCTTCGTAACATACTTTATTTTTACGCGGACTGTCCAGTGTCTTATTTGGCTGTTTTATAATTTATTTTTTTCTTTGATGCCACTTACGAAGATTTGTCCAGTTAACTAATGTAAGTTGCATATGCCTTCTTGGACGAACAATATTACTTCTCGGATATATATATATCAGATCTTTCTCCATCATCTAAGGTAAGTTTTGAGTTATTCAGAATAACACCGGATATTAATGATCATCTGTCACACACGCCTTAAAATGACTTATTTACGTTACAATATACAATTTGTACTTATCTATGTTAGCGTCTTTATAAGTGTTAATTGCATTGGGTGATGTTACGTTCAGTTTTATTACACAAGTTATTTTCTTTTCCCTAAAAGGAACCTACACAGAACATACCAGGATTTATTGTTCAAGTCGAAATTTTTGTACCATGTGACTGGTACTAAACAACCGATCGTGCTAATATATTCAAGATATACATATATTTATATATTCAATATTTCTTACAAGTTTCAGCTAACGATCTGTATATATAAAAAATAATTAAAATACAACCAAACCGTTTATAAATTAATTCAAAAGATAAAACGCCGAAAAGAATCATAACCATATCCTATATGGATGAATGAATATTTATTTTGGTGCATAGCTATATAATAATATTAACATATAAATTATATGGTAATACATCAACATTTTCATACGGTAGCCGCCAACAGTCATACGAATAACTTGATAACATTTTTACAACTTGTAATTTAATACAAATTACAGCAGTCATCATTTTTTGCTTGGATTTTAGTTTGTTTACTTTTTTATATACGTTTTTTCTATGTTTTTTTTTTAGTGATAGATTATCAGTCTCGTATTGGATTAATGTTCAGGGACTATTCTATTATGGTAGCATCTTTGAAACATTTACTGCTGAGCGAGAATCAATATTGCAGATTATGAAGTAAGATTCTTGTAGATGAATATATGTTCCTTAGATTAAAGCTTCTTGTCCAAGACCTTATAATTATTGCACGGATTCATCTTCACATTCAGTGAAAGGAGCTTGAAGTTTTCGGCCTGCATTACAAATCTACATCATTGACCACCTAAACCACCGAATGGCATAAATAAATTTATATTTCAAAATTTATAAACAAGAGTCTGATGCAAAAGTTTTGTGAAAATAAAGCCTGTCAGTTTATTAAAAATCACATGTATAAAATCTTGTGAACAGGCGTCGTTTAAAGAGTTTCATTTTTGTGTTAACAAATGTGCAAATTAGATTATGAAAATCTCAGAATTTTACTCGAATCTTGTGTCGAATTTTGACTATTTAAGTAGCCGAATAAGTTTAAAGACTAAAAGTGTTTTGGCATTGAGAATCAAATGTCAATAGGACGTTTCCGAAAACAAAGAGAAAATGATGACAGGGAAGATACAGAAGAATAAATATTTATTTATGTTTTTAGAAATGTCGATATTTAAAAAAAAAAAAAAAAAAAAAAAAAAAAAAAAAAACTAAAACTTTAAATAATTCTGAATTCTTTTTAAAATATTGTGGATCATTAAATTGTTCGTAAATTTTATGTTTATAATTACTAAATACAGTTTTAATCTAAAACGAATATGACTTTACATCTAGAAATTAATGTAAAATTTTTAAAAAATATCTAAAGGAAAATATTGTGCAAATATTTTCGAAAAAAAGAAACCATTTTGTAAACTTTCAACGACAAAACACTTCAGCATTTTAGGCTATTTTCGAATTTCAGTTGGGACTTAGAAACTGGAAACTTTCAAATTAATGTTTTCTCCCGTGAGAAAACCGATATATTTTTCTTTTAAAAATATGTTTTTCTAGTCAAATGAATAAATTAGAAACAAATAAGATTTTATTATTTAATCATAGGTCTTCGTGAAAATGGCAGAGTTACCGTCATGAAAAATTACATTGATTTTTTATATTGTGATTCTCAAATCTATCTAGTAGGTTAAAATCGGATTTGTAATGTGAATTTTCTATACAGAAGTTTTATATCTACTTAACTGACCGGAGGAGAAAGTGCAAAAAAAAAAAAAAAAAAAAAAAAAAAAAAAAATATAGAATGTAAGGCGGTCAGTTGAAGAACGGTAGGTAAGAAAAAAAAAAGAAAAAAGAAAAGTATGTAATAAAATTGAAAAAAAAAACAGCAAGGAAATAGAAACCTGTAAACACGAGACAGTAAAAAAGAAAAAGAAAAAAAGAGAGAGAGAGAGAGAGACACACAGAGACAGAAAAAAAGAAAAAGAAAAAGAGAGAAAGTCATGTTTTTATGTATAAATTTTACTTAGAATAACACTAACATGGCCCAACACTAGATGAGAAGGAAAAGAATGACAGAAAGATTGTGTTATGTTGATCTACAAAATAAATATTACTTGCCTCACATTCCAAATCTTTTTTTTATTTAACTGTAGCCGAAGACTGAACTCAAGCGAAGAATGAAAGAGATACATTATAGTACACAACCACACATACACGCAAACTAATATCTATATATCTATCTATCTAGCTAGCGAGCTATCTAGCTTGTAGGTTAAAATCGGATTTGTAATGCGAATTTTCTATACAGAAGATTTATATCTCCATAACATAAAAACACTGACCAGAGGAGAAAGTGCAGACAATATAGAATATAACGGGGTCAGTAGAAGAACAGTAAATACACTTGTTAATAAACTACGTTTTGTAATTAAATGTAAATGTTTCGCAAATATATTTTGATTAAACTAACAGTATTTTATATATTTTTTTAACCCTTTTGTATCTGGTCTTAAGATTTTGACCAGGGGTGTATGTAATATATTTATTACATTATCTATGTTGTATTATAATATTATAAACGTACACCACCTATTTTCCGGTATATTTCCTTCCAGAACTGTGTCTGATTTAAACATCCTGGACCTAACAGATAATATATTATAATAATATAAGGGAAACACATTTGGGATAATAATCCGGTACAGTTCATAGCACTAAAAATAGCAATTATAGTTTTTGTAGCTTATAAAATAATTTGTCAAGAATTTGTCGTGCTTAAAATTTTTCGAAAGGATACAGTAAACCTCTTTGATTTCCTAGGTAAATTCGACTTGCATAAACCGCTTGCAACCAGAGAGGAATGTTGTTTATTGCGTACACAAAAATAAAGTCTCACATTTTCCACTGACATGAAGTAGAAGGATTACATTGAAACCAACAGCGAAGCCGCGTGCGCGAAAAATTGGTTCATGGTGCCATGCTAGACAATTTTTTATCGATAGAATCTATCTTACATATTTATATCTGTTGTGTCGTGGCACAATAGTAAAAATAAGAAAAGCAAGTCGAGGTTGATTTAAGGAACAAGTGTATTTAACATCACAGATACAAAGGTAGGAAACGGGTACTACTCAGCTAGGCAGTTGTAGTACTGTCGCTGTTTACCCCGGGTAGGTATTACTGGCACTATATATAGTGAGAACCGGTGTAATTTCCTTGTGTTAGGAGGCCGCTGTAATACCCCCCCCCCACCTGAAAATATCCCGTCTGGGGATTAATAAAGTTTTTGTTTTGGTTTCACCCTAATCCACTCCGTTGATTTCCGTTTTCTTTTTGACTTCCTATTCTCAGGAGCTGTCTCTGGTATGGGCACCTGAAAAGTATCAAACACTGTGTCCATGATGTCCTCCTCGGGCGATCTGGTCACCTCACTGTTCGAGTATCTTTTCCGGATTTGGTTAGTGTGACGTTTGTGCACGAAATTTGGTCCCTTAATCATATAGACCATGTTGCCTATTTGTTTCTCAATAGTGCCGGACTCCCAAAAGGTCTTATTATTTCTATAAATCTTGTAGAAAACTCTTTCGCCAACTTTATACCGTTTTTTGTTATCGGTTTTTTGAGGTTTGGCCTATCCTGGTTTGGTAACAACTTGTGGAAAATTGATCTAACCTTGCGTCCGAACATGACCTCAGCAGGTGTCTTCGACGTTTCGATGTTTGCATTCGGAGTGACCCTGTAAACTTGTAAGAACTGTTGGATTGACTTATCCGTCGGTGATCCACTAGCTTTTCTCGGGGCTCTCTTGAACGTATCTACGAATCTCTCCGCTTGCCCATTACTTCTTGGGTGGTATGGTTATATGCTCGATTAGATAATCCTCGCAGAGATTTTTAAATTCGGTAGACGTGAATTGCGTTCCATTTTCTGTGACAATGCAGTCTACAACTCCAAACCTAGCGAATAGTTCATACAGGAAGTTAATAGTTGCCTCGGATGTGGGGTTCTTGCATTTCAGTACTTCCGGCCACTTAGACTGTCTATAACAATGAGATAGTAGAAACCATCTAACGGTCCAGCAAAATCCAAGTGAATTCTCGACTAAGGTCGATCCGGTTTTGCCCACGATCCGAATTGAGTCGGAGGAGCTTTCATAGCTAATGCGCATCCTCTATACTCCCTGACTTTTTCTTCTATATCCTTATCCATGTTTGGCCAGAAAACGAAAGAGCGCATAAGGCTTTTCATTCTTGATATTCCTGGATATCCTACATGGAATTACTTGAGCATTCTTTTCTGTAATGTCGTAGGAATTACGACCCTGTCGCTATATAACAGGACGTTATCACAAATTGAATAAATTTCCTCATCCAGTTGGTTACTGTTGATTTTTTCTTTCGTGCTTATAATAAATTCGTCCACCTCTGCCTTACTCTTAATCTCATCAAGCATAACTGGAAGTTCTCTTATCGTGTCACATTAAGTATTTTTTACTTCAACTTCCGCTTGAATGGCTGCTATTACCATATCCTCCAATGGTTCTGTGTGCTTAGGTATTAACCTTGATAAGCCGTCTGCATGACCAAGTTTTTTTAGATGGTACATACTCCATTTGAAAATTATAATTCAGAAGAATGGTACCCCATCTTTGGAGTCTATTCGGCGTATGTTGTGGTAGCCCCTTTTTCGATCCAAAAATCGTTAGTAAAGGTTTGTGATCTGTTTGTAACAGAAATTGTCTACCGTGCAAGAAACGATGAAATTTCTTTACTGCGAATATAATGCTTAGCGCCTCTTTCTCGATTTGCGAGTAGTTCTTTTCGGCTGGTAAAAGTGAACGGGATGCATGGGCTATGGGTTTTATTTTTCCATCATCCATTTTGTGTAGTATGCATGCTCCTATGCCATAGGCACTGGCATCTCTTGCAACTATAATATCACGCTTGGGATTATAATGTGCCAGAAACAAGTCAGACGTTAATATATCTTTAATTTCCTGAAATGCTTCTTCGCACTCTTGCGTCCAGGCCCATTTTTGGTCCTTCCTTAATTCATTTAAGGGTGATCTTAGTTTATGCATATTTGGCACGAATACATTATAATAATTCGCCAAACCTAAGAAACTTTGTAGAGACGCAATATTTTCTGGAGCAGGCATGTCCCTTATTGCACCCGATCTATCTGGATCCAGCCTTCTTCCAGGTTCATCGATGATTTGCCCCAAGTATTTTATTTTTTCCATGAAAAAGGTATATTTTTCCTGTTTCAGTTTAAATCCATAATCCTGGATCCTTTTGAATACTTGGTTTATATGAGCTTTATGTTCTTTGCTAGCGCTGTTCATTAACACATCGTCCAGGTACGCTACTGCGAAGTCCAACTCACTTATGTCCATAGTTTGCTGAAAAATGGCAGGGGCGAATTTGACCCCAAAGGGAAGTCTGTTAAACTTATACAATCCCTTATGGGTATTGATGCATAGCAGCTTTGAACACTCCTGATCGACTGGGATTTGTAAATACGCGTCACTGAGGTCGATTTTAGAAAAATATTTCCCTCCACTCAGTTTCGCGAATATTTCTTCAGGGCTCGGAAGGGGATAATGGTGATCCTTTAATGCATTGTTTAAACCTGTTGAGAAATCGGCACAAACCCTAATCTCCTTGCTCTTCTTTTTGATGTAAACTGTTGGCGTAGCCCACTCACTGTGATCAATTTTTTCGAGGACACCCATGTTTTCGAGTCTTTCTAATTCACCGTCTATTTGTTCTATAGCGGCGTATGGAACCTTTCTTTTCTTTTTGAACACTGGCTGTTCATTTTCTTTGACTTCAAATTTTGCTACCGCTTTTGTACACCTTCCAAGACCGCCTGTAAATACGTTTGGAAAATTCTCTTTTAACTCCCTCTTAAGTTTTTCTGCCTCCACATTCGAATCCTCAACTTTTCGACAAAAAGAGCTTAAAGGCAGATCCCATAGTCTAAATTTTCCGAACAGATCAGTTCCAAAGAAGTTATTTGATTTTCGCTTTTTCGGTCTTACTCTGAAAAGAAATATTCGTCAATAATTCTCCTTCGAAGGTGATTTTTTTCACCACTGACGCTTCTCGTCGTTTTATGTGATTTAATCATAGTGGGTCTCCCAAGCTTCTTCCATGTCTGTACATTAATGATGGAAATATCAGACCCACTATCAAGCTGTAGTCTTACTTTCTTTTTAAACATTTTGACCTGTACAAATTTCCGGATATTTCGTTCCTCAGGTTCAATTTTCGTTAGTTTAATGGATGTCTTCTTTCTACCAGATTTTTTCCTACAATGTGATGCCTTATGCCCCTTCTGGTAGCAGTTGTCACATTGTTTGGATTTGTAGGGACACTCATTGTACCAATGTTTATCTCCACACCTCCAACACGGTCCAGGTGGATCTTTTCCCTGTTTTTTTCCTCTGGTTATTTTTTGAAGTTAAATTTTTCTTCTGATGGACCTTTTTAATGTGCGACACTCCGCTTTCCTCTATGTCACGACTGTCCTGTTTCAACGCAACAAACCGTTCACAGTTTTCCGCTAAGCTTTGTAGTTTTAAATTCGGCTCGTTTTCGAGTTTATTTAAAACACGACGCCTGATCTCAGCGTCTTTACCTAAAACCAGCCCTTGCACAAATATTAAACATTTAAAATTATCTGATGATAATTCCTCCAGTTTAAATTCGTCGCAATGCTTGTTTACAATACTTGCATAAGTAGTGTAATCATCTTCCTCTCTTCTAGTGACATTCATACACTTATATCTCCTGTGAAAAAGAAGTTTTTCTAGAAAACAATTCTGTTAGTAGAGTAACTGTCTCTTGGAAGTTCAACTCACTGGTCTTTTTTGGAAGGATAAAATTCACGAACTTTGTATGCTCGGCAGTTTCCAATTTTTCTTAGCAGAAACCTAACTTTTTTAGCGTCTGTCCATGTCCCGCAATCCGATACAAAAATATCCTCATATCTTCTATAGAAATGAGCAAACGTGACATCGTCTTCTGGATTATAATTGAAACTTTCAATAGCGTTCAACACAGCCGTCTGGGAGAATGCGTTATGTTTCTCGCTTGCATTCGTTAACTGTGTTGCCTCCAGAAGTTTCCTCTGATCCTCCTGTGTTTTCATAAATATTTCTTCGACGCGTTTCTGTTCCAACAACTCTTTTTTAAATTTCTCCTCACTTTCAAGTTGTCGTTGAAGTTGTTGCTTTTGCAACGCGAGACTTTGTTCCGTTTGAAATTTGAACAATTGAAGAAGAGACTCTTGATTCTGCGTCCATGGTACGAATTCAATTTACGCACCATACAGTTTACACTTGTATTAAACAAATCAGTTTTCCCAAGGCTTGCTTACTAAAATTAGTTTGCTCAACTAATACACAAACAAGAAATATATATTTCTCGTAAAAAAAAAAAAAAAAAAAAAAAAAAAATCCGTCGCTTTAAAGAGTGTCCACTAATGGGAAAGTCACAAAATTGTTTTTTCAACCTCTGTGGTTTTGCACAAATATGACTCGAATATTTAACAGTCTTTGTTAAGCACAAATGACTTACGCGAATATATATATTTCAATCGACAAATCATTTAACTTTGAAGAGGAGAAAGAAAAAAAAAAACTCTGGTTTCTTGTAAAGAAACAAAAAAAAAAAAAACAGTGAACATTTTTTTTACGTCGCCAAATTACTATTGTAGTAATTAATTTGCTATTAATCCTTGCGTATCCAAATATCTGTTTGAAATGACGAAGGTGTTTTGCCGTAAGAATCTTGCGAATCCTTGTATTACAATCAGTTTAGGTGATTGTCCGCAGTGATATTGTTTCGATTCCGACGTCGCCAATCTGTTGTGTCGTGGCACAAAAGTAAAAATAAGAAAATCAAGTCGAGGTTGGTTTAAGGAACAAGTGTATTTAACATCACAGATACAAAGGGAGGAAACAGGTACTACTCAGCTAGGCAGTTGTAGTACTGTCGCTGCTCGGTATTTATCAATCCACCCACGAGGACCGAATGTGGCACAAGGCCGGTTTAATGTGGGTCTCTCCAAGCCCGTAGGCTCAGCCAAAAATATGACCTTTGAACCCGCCTTGACGGGTTCAGGCCCTGTCTACCTCCCCGAAGGAAACATTGCTCTTCGGCAAAGCTTCCTCCGAGTTCCTCTCCGTAATGCAGAGAGTTCGACAGACTCCGACCCGGAAGCTCACAAAGGCAGCCTACTAGACTTTGATCCTCGCGACCGGGCCGAGCAGTACTGTCGCTGCTTGCCCCGGGTAGGTATTACTGGCACTATATATAGTGAGAACCGGTGTAATTCCCTTGTGTTAGGAAGCCGGTGTAACAATGTCTACCATTCGTAGTGAGTAAGCAATGAGGAAGTCACAATGAAAAGGACAACAAGAATACATACAGAAACAAAAATAATATTTTAAACATTTGGGAAATCTTTTAACAGGGAATATGGGAAAAATGACACCGAAATCCAAACACTCTTCCGACTAGCAAAAGAGGTATACCAAAAGCTTAGAAAAAGAAAAGAGTGTAAGAATACGATGTGATATCTGTTAACTCATATGTCAATGAATGTTGGAGACACTCTCCTCCTAGTTGATTAAAAAGCTGGATGAAACAGAAATATAGTTCTTCATAATATACAGGAAATTCCTAGGAAGTTGGATAGTACAATGAAGAAACTGTTCAATTAGAACTTATGGTTACACCGAACTAGTTCAACAACCAAATGGTGAAGCCCATTTGCCATATAGTATTAATAAATTCTCGGGGTTTCGGTAGAAAAGCTCATTATCACAATTCCTATGGAAATATTCATAGAGAATATATAGGAAATTTATGACAGGGAGTAAGCAATGAGGACGCCTTAAAGACTTAAAGAATTCCACAGAGGAATGGCGCGGGTGTTTTTTAATCAATGCATCCAATTGGTTCTCATCAAACTGAACAGGCCGGCCAGAGCACGGTTATTCTTCGAGATCTTTTACAGAACATCAGAAAAATAAACTAAGTAATATATGTAAGAATATGTTAATGGAAATAGCACAGTATTCATTCTTATATAAGTAATCTTCTTATGCAGAAGTTTTGTCATCGATTGGCCTGAAAAGTAGTCCAAAAATAGAGCTGTTTAGAAAGCGGTTGCCGGAAAATCGTTGGTTTTTATGTATCATTTATGTGAGGTAAGTCATAATGAATACTAATTGTTACGTGTTTTATTTCAGAATGAATGGTTTCATGAAGATTGTCATAGCCGTGGTATTGATGGATATCGTGGATATTTACGAGTGAAGCCCATTTACCATATCGCACTAATAAATTCTTGGTGTCTTGGTAACAAGGAAAAAAACTCATTAGCACAATTACTATGGAAATATTCATAGTGACTATATAGGAAATTTACGCCAGGGTGTAAAAAATGAGGACGTTTTAAAGTGTTAAAGAATTCCGTTGTGGACTGTTTTTTTAATCAACGCATCCAATTGGTTCTCACCAAACTGATCAGGCCGACCAGAATACGCTTATTCTTCGAGATCATTCACAAAACACCAGAAAAATAAACTAATCTAGGTAAGAACCCTATTCGATTTGTAATGAGTATGTTTATTTAGATTTTTCCTGCTGCTTTCAGAACAGACCCCCACCTCCTGGATGATTCTTTGAGCACTGCATCATTGGTATTTTTATGTCAAGCTTCTCTTTTTACCTACCCTAATAATCTTCATTTAATTCTATATTCTCTTACATTCATTTACGCATATCTAGCCTTGTACTGATGTAATCTTGACAAAAAAAAAAAAGAAAAAAAAAAAGCGGTATTCTTTCTTATAAACGTATTTTTTTTTTGATTTTTTTTTTGATTGCCCTGAATAGTAACCCTCAAAAAGAATAGTTGTTTAGAAAACGGTTGCCGGAAAATTGTTGGTTTTAATGTATAATTTATGTTAGATAAGTTATAATGAATACTAATTGTTATGCATTTTGTTTCAGAATGCATCGTTTCAGGAAGATTGTCCTAATGGTAGCACTGATGGTCATCGCATATATTTACGTGTGCAGTTATTTCAGCCAAATTACTGAGAGTGAAACATTTAGCACAGATGAACTTTTACGACCGCATAAAAAAGCGTACACCATCGACAGTCCCACCTGCAAAATACCAAACCTGGAACCGTTTGACGTTTCCGTGTCAAAGTATTTCCATGTGCCACCACCAAAAATATGTTCTGGAAAGCGAAAACTTACTTACCAAAGAGCTAATATGCTAATGTTCAACTTAACGGAAGCAAAGAACTTCTGCGAAGGTAATTTTACCAATTGTGAATACAGAACCGTGATTCGTAATGGTGACAATAACATTAAGTATTCATTAGCGATTAATTTTACGACGAACATATTTGTGAAAGACGAATTTATCCGGGTGAAATGCTTCTGTAGAGATAAGAAAAATGTCTACACGAATTTACATGCATTCGTGCATCCATTAAGTACGCGCGTGGCCCTAAACAAAATCATAGATAATTCAAAGAAAAACATTTCAAAACAACAAGAAAAAGAACTCAAATTATTTGATAAAACGTGGCTTAACGTCATGCTGATCGGTCTAGATTCAATGTCTCGTCTCAACTCCTACAGACAGTTATCGGACACGCGTAACTTTCTCTTGGGCAAACTTGGAGCTATAGAATTAAAAGGTTACAATAAAGTAGGCGACAACACATTCGTGAATATAATACCTTTGTTATATGGCAAATATGTCAACGAGACACCTTGGACACCAGGCGTAAGAAAACCGTTTGATGATTATGACCTAATGTGGTCAAAATATCACCGCCAAGGTTACAGGACCCTTTATGCTGAAGACTGCCCAGGACTTTCTGCTTTTAATGGAATCAAATCAGGGTTTTCTAAACCTCCAACCGATCATTATTTTCGTCCTATGGCAATTGCAATGGAAATGGAAAATGTTTGGTCGTCTGGTCACCATTGTATGAAGGATCGTCTGGAGATACAAGTTATCACACAATATATTTTTGATTTTGTTAACATTTCTAAATCGGAATCTCATTTTGCATTTTCTTTCTTGTCACGGATTTCCCATGACGATGTTAACTTAGCTGGAACGGTCGATTACGCTCTCAAAGATTTCTTTCATAAATTACACGATGAACAATTGCTCAATGATACTCTCTTGTTTTTTTTCTCCGATCATGGAATACGTTTTGGAGAATTCCGGAAAACATTTCAGGGTAAATTGGAGGAAAGACTTCCAATGATGTACATTGTGCTCCCGAAATGGTTTCCGGAAAGATTTCCAAGGCTTTGGCAGAACTTTAGAACTAACAGCCAACGACTGACCACGCCGTTTGATATTCACGAGACGATGTTGTCCGCTTTGAACTTGAAGGAATTTGAGAGAAACCTCTCGAAAATTGATTTAAATCGTCGTGGCATCAGCCTTTTTGCCCAGGTACCGGAAAACCGCACTTGCCAATCAGCAACAATCTTACCCCATTGGTGTACCTGCCAAGAAAGAAAAACAATTCCCGTTAACGATAATACCGTGGTAAAAGTTGCAGGTTTGATTGTTCGGCATATTAACCATCTATTAAACGCTGAAAAAGACAAGTGTTCGCCTCTCAAGCTGGACAAAATACAAGAGGCATTTGTGATCACGCCAAATGAGAAACTGTTGAAGTATATTAGCTGTAAAGACCAGGATTTGGACACGAGAGGGGTGAATTACGGCAATGCTACACAAATAGAAAGCTATGATTACCAGCTGACACTCAGGACCACACCTAGTCTAGCAATCTTTGAAACGACAGTCAAATATAAGGTACAAAATAACACCATTGAACTTTTAGGTGATATAAGTAGAACTAATATGTACGGTAGTCAGTCAAGGTGTACGTCAAACCTAAATCTTAAAAAGTATTGTTACTGTAAATGACGCACGCACTCACACGACCAGCCACAATACATACATATATATACACACACACACACACACACACACACACACACACACACACATATATATATATATATATATGTATATGCATATAAATAATATATATATATATATATGTATATGCATATAAATAATATATATATATATATATATGTGTATGCATATAAATAATATATATATATATATGTGTGTGTGTGTGTATAAATAATATATATATATACGTATGTATTTATATAAATACTATATATATATATATATATATATACATACATACATACATTCATATATATGTATATGCATATAAATAATATATATATATATATATACACTTTTAAAGTTTCTTATGATACAAAATTTAACGATAGTTGGGAATGAGCAAAATTTATTTGGCAGTTTTAAAAAAGCTAAAAACGAACAACGGTTTCGTCCCCAGGACTTACCAAGTTTATTTTCTGGGATGTAAAAAAATATATAAGCGTGTAAATTTAATTAATATAACAAATGGAAGGGAAAAAAATGAATTTCAAGAAATCTAGAGTCCAATAACATTCACACCCATTAAGCATTCCCTCTGTTTATAAAGGGAAGGTCCACGGGATCTGATATACAAGGACTCTAGAACCTTGAGGTGATATGACGGGTGGAACGTAGATAAAATCGAGAAACGGTCCGCATTAAAATCAAACAGACAATTCCTGCTGTTTATTACATGCTCTACAATAGAATATATATTTGTGCATATAAATATATCTGTGTGTGTGTGTGTGCATTTAAATAATATATGTAATAGTATAACGTAATAAATTTTGTTGTGTGTTGATTGGTTGATTGCATAACTCGTTCCTACGTGTTTTTAAAAATCCCAATCACAACGGAATGCAGATATTATCACAGTTACAATAAATCTTTGAATTTTAGCCTTGAAGACGATCTTGTAGAAGATCGAAAGTAATTAGTAAACTAAACTGGAAAGGTTCGGTATAAAATAAAAGTAGGCACAATATGTCCATATTATTCAATGAAACATTTTTGAATGAAGATTAACACAAACAAACAGATTAAACAACTGGAAAAGGATCAGGATAAAATTATGTGTATGTGTGAAAAGTGTGTGCATATAAATGTATATATATATGTGTGTGTGTGTTTAATTAAAACGACAAATTTGGATTGTTTCTACACACTCTGTGTCCGAAAAAGAAAGCTCTTGTTCGAAACAAGATAAATGAAATAAAAAGCTTAACCATACTGCCTTGCTTGTCTTTTTTATTGAGACATGCATAAATCAAGGATTGCTGCCTAAATATACAATTATATATATATATATATATATATATATATATATGAAAATTTCTCCGAATTAATCAGTAGAGAGACAATATTTATGAATAAAAATGATAATAGGAAATAAGAGCATTTTTAAAATCAAAATTATGGTTGAATTTATTTCTATGTATGACTAGTGCATTAGCTAAGTTGTTTTTTGTGAAAAGAAACAAGTAGAAGTTTGAAAAAAAGCATTTTGATGAGATCTCAACTGGCGTCGAGATCTCATCAGTTTACAGTTAGTACAGATGGCGAGGACTTTAGGGAAAGCATGGTTATGGGTCTATTATGGCGTGGTGGAGTTTTGGCGGAGGGAAATGCTACACTCATAAAAAAAGAAAATAACTCACTCAGAAGGAAAATTCTGGAGAGTGCCGCCATAGTAAACTACCCAAATATTAATCTACGCCCAGGTTCTTTCCCTATTTCACCTTTCTTAACAAAATTAATGCTCTTACAAACAAATATACACAACAGATTCATAAAATCAAAAGAAAATGGTTGAATACATCAACACAGTTATAATGACAATATTCTCCACACGTGACAATTACTTACGTTATTTTTCAGTTAAAAATATGAAAATAGCGTTTCTCTACATTCCAGTTGGTAGGTACATTCTGTTTTTGTTTTTATTAGTTACTTTGTTCATTTAAATTCATTTTCGTATTTTGCTTTGATAAATTCCACATTGGACGAAACACGTCAGCAATTACCAGTTTTCCTATTGTCATTTTTATTCACACACACATATATATATATATATATATATATATCTATATATATATATATATATATTATTTATATATTATATGCTCAGTGCTTATTAGAAAGCACTCAATATCAGAGATAGAGCTAACACACACACATATATATATATATATATATATATATATATATATATATATATATACACATACATTTGGAGCCACCCAGATTTTCTTTAAAATATATCCAATAATGATATATCCTTTGAAAGTAAATGTTACAATTTCATTAACTTCTGTGTCTTCATTCATATGTTATATTTATAAAAAATATCTAATAGTATGTAATGCAAAGTAATTAATTTTATAGATATATTCATATTTTAGGTGCTTTTAATATGTAATATAGTTACCTACGTGTAAACAAATTTGTTTTAGAAACAAGAAACTATTATACAACAGGAAAGGATTAGTATAAAATTCAGTAGATGCAATATGTATATACTATTAATTACATATATATATATATATATATATATATATATATATATATATATATATATATATATATAACACAAATTTTGAACCACACAGATTTTCTTTAAAATGTATCGACAAAATGATATATCCTTTGAAAGTAAATGATAAAATTTCATTAACTTCTGTGTCTTCATTTATATGTTAAAATCAAAGAAGTAATTAAGAGTAAAAGAGCGTCATAATTTGTTTTCGTCAATAAAACCACTATCAGCCTCGATTAGTGTTTACGAAATCTTGTCATTTTTTCCAACATTTTTATAAAAAGTGAATGCAGATTTTCACAAGCTTACTTCAAAGACTAAAAAAAGCTCACTCTCATTCTTTAGTTATTCTTTTCAATCTCGGCTATCCAATTAAACCCATACTAATTCAATGGGAGAAAGGTCAAGAGACCGATGCGCCAATGCCATCATTTCCAATTTTGGTTTCCGTCTTTTGACTCTGGATTATTTTGACATGATTTTGAAGATTGTTTTAGCTAATTGTTCTGTTTAAATAACAATTTTTGTCTTGTTTAAATGTGAATTTTTGTCCAATTATCCAGATTTGCATGTCTTTTCAAATTTGAATATTTGTTCTTTTTTCCTGATTCACTTAACCTGACTAATATCTCCAGCCCACTCTCCGCCAAAACTCCACCACGCCATAATAGATCCATCACCATGCTTTCCCTAAGGTCCTCGCCATCTGTACTAACTGTAAACTGATGAGATCTCGACGCCAGTGGAGATCTCATCAAATTTACATTTGAGCTGGCTAGATGAAGCCGTAAATTCTATTCTATCAGTTTATTCCCTCGCAGTACATGCTTGTAGAACTTCCTTCCGGCTGCTCGCTGTCCAGCCAAATTTAATTGATTCCTTTGTCGACTAGTTTATTGTAATTGTTGGTTTCCATTTTATGGTAGGATTTGGCAGGATTTCCCCTTCTTCGTGATCTCCCGCCTTTCGGTGTAGAGATGGCAGTGATCCAGGAGACTTTGTTAATGGAGTTTTTGGATACCCTGGTGTACCAGTGAGCCAGCCAAAATGAGCTGACTCATTTTATAGTTCACCAATAGAAGTAAAGGAAATATTCTGTAAAGATTTTCGAAAAAAGAAACCATTTTGTAAAATTTCGAGAAAAAAAATAAAAACATTTCAACATTTTAATCTAATGCCGATTTTCAATGCGGTTTTACAAAAAAGAAACTTTCGAAATAATATTTTCTCTCTTGAGAAAAACGATATATTTTTCTTTTAAAAATATGTTTGTATAGTCAAATGACGAAATTAGAAACACATAAGATTTTATTTATTCCTCTCAAGACTATAGATTCCATAATATATTTCATGCCTAAAAACAATTTAAAATTTTTTTATAATAAAATAATGTCTTATTTTTATTGTATTTTTAGTCTATGTTTCTTGTTTTCTTTAAAAGTCTCTATATTCTTACTTTTAAATATTTTTCTAAAAAGGAAAACTTTTTAAATATTTCGTTGAATGTTTTCTTTGCCTACGTTCACTAGGGACAATCCTACATGTAAACAATGTTTGTTTTACTAACAAGAAACTTTCCAAATAATAGAGAAAAACGATATATTTTTTTTAAAAATATGTTTGTATAGTCAAATGAATAAATTAGAAGAAAATTAGATGTTATTTTTTAATTATAGGACGAAACCTTTGATTATAAAAGAGGCATCAACGATTTGCCCCATATCTAAGGCAGATTCTTAAGTGTGTGGTCTTCCGTAGATAATATAATCCGAAACATTCTAGCTCCTGATGTCAAGATAAATGCATGTCATTTTTCTATGATTTCGGATTGCTATAAATCACAGCTAAGAAACTTTAATTTAAACAAAATATATACTCATCTACAACAATCCATCTTCGTATTAAGCAATGTCGACTCTCCTTCAGCATGAAAGGTTTCAAAGACACTACCATAATCGAACGATCCCCGATTATTAATCCAATAGGAGTCTTAAAATCTATCATTAAAACATCGATAAAATGTATATAAAAGGAATATCCAAATAACGAATCAATGACGATTGCTGAAATCTGTGTTAAATTCCAAATATTAAACAAATTAGCAAGGTCTATGTATGGCTGCTGACAGGCTACCATATGAAAATACCGACGTATTGCCTATATCATGTTAATATTATTATATCAATATATAACAAAATAGACATTTATTCATCCATATATAATATCGTTAGGATTCGTTTCTGTGTCTTTTCTTATGAATTCATATAAAAGATACGTTTGCATTTGGCTTGTATAAAACCTGGCTAAGCTAAAAGTTGCTTTCAGTATTTTCCATACGAAATGTTGGATATATAAATATATGTATATTTTTAAAATATTATCGTGATTTCTTGGAAAATTTCGATTTGAATATTAAAGCCAGGTAAGTTATTTATATATTTTTGGGGGGAAAAGAAAGAAAAAAAAACTTGTGTAATAAAACTGAATGTAACTGAACAGCTATAAAGACAGTAACATAGACAGTTACAAATTTTATATTGCAACGTACACTCTATAAGATGAAATTTTAAGCTCAGTGCAAGAGAAACGATGATTAATAACAGTTGTTATTTTAGGTTCCTCATCTTAGAGGACAATCCAAGGAATTTATCAACCCTACAAGAATGGATACACAACCTAAATTAGGTATCTGGATAACTCTTCGTCAAGGGTATAAAATAGACAAAAATAAAGTATAAACAATTTATGATGAACACTGGATTGTCATATTAAAAAATACAGGACATTATGAAGAGACCCTTTTAAACTTACCTCTGAAAAGCGACACTGTACACTATAACGAGAAAGGTTGAAAGCGTCGATCAATGCACGTTACTACAAAAACAAACCTACTATAAATAATATAGAAATGTACCCTATTTACATTATTCGGACTATTGTACACAACTTTGTCGTCATATTTATTACAACTTTTCGGCCGTTGTACGCCGTTTTTTCAGCCGTTGTGGAATGTCGAACTGACCAATTTATTTTGCTCACTGGGGTAGACTGTTCTAGTTACACGTGCCATGTTTAATGGATGTCAGCTATCAGTTATCTCCTGTTAATTCCCCTCTCTAAGTTCTCCACTGCCTTAACCGGGTATGGAACTCACACTCTTTCGGTCCTGATCTAACCAACGCCTTTATCCACTGTGCCATGTGTCCTGAAGAAGGTTGGCGCGTATAACGGCCGAAATGTTGTAATAAATATGGCGACAAAGATGAGGACAATAGTCCGAATAATGTAAATAGTGTACATAATACCTCATCTCAGACATATAGACAGATACAGAAAGGCCGAAACGTTGTAATAAATATGGTGACAAAGATGAGGACAATAGTTCGAATAATGTAAATAGTGTACATAAACGTCATTTCAGAAATATAGACAGACTAGCAGTAGTGCCCGGCGTTGCCCGGGGATGTAACAGTAAGAGGTGTGGACGGCTGTTCCTTTGAAAGATGTGCTTTGTAAGTTGACAGGAACTAAGTTTCTACAAAACGTTGAAACGCAATTCACACAAAGTTTAAGCAGACATCGTGCAGGCCCAAGTATTCGTATGTATCGAAGGAAGTAACGGAAAGCCGTTGTAGCATCAGTCATTCGACATTACTAGGACATCTGTGAGTAAAAGCTGGCAGCAGTTACTGCTTTAACCAATTGGACTGTTAAGCATTACTGGAAGCACTTGTGGTAAGTAGTCAAGAAACCACGATTCAGTTGCAACAGACATAGGGATTGAAAGGAAAACGTGCCGTGAGGAAGCCATAGACATAAAGTATGTGCCGTGTGCAATCACAAACAAACCGTTTCTCTAACTAAAAGACGCGTCTTATGCCCAAAAGACGACGCTGCCACGACCACAAAGCAGAACCGTAAAAACGAGAGAAGAACGAACAGTGACAGGGTGTCATAGTAAGAAAATTTCTGTAATATAACTTCCTTTATTCTGATCTGTCACTATCTACATCGCGGCTGAGAACCCTTAAAACCGCAACGGGGGTAGCCGTAAGGCCGAGCATCGTAATTGCAATGGAGAAGTGCCATCTCTTCAGTCGCAGTCAACATCACGCTTAGAGCTCATGGAACATTATCAATTCAACATGACAAAATAATTATATTTTCTGAATATGTCCTGAAGATGTTTTATTAGACCGAAACGTCCGACGTTGTCATTATATTAACATTAAAACAGCATAATTGCATATAAGGATATTTATTTGTTTTTTCCGTATATTTTTCTTCATATATATATATATATATATATATATATATATATATATCAGAGATAACGATATATATTTTATATATCAAGAACAATATTGGGGAAAATGTATGACAATAGTGAAAAGTTTTCTTGTGACGCGTTTCGGAATAAATATGTTATGTTAGTGCGACTACATATGCGCCCAGTTAAACATCCCAGTTGAAAAATGCCTAAATTTTCTATAAAAGTACCTAACGCAATTAAATTTAAAGCTCTCCCTAACAACAGCTAGAATAATAAATATCTGTTGTCTCATCACCAATCAATTCTTTTTCAAATTTAATAATGATTTTTCCAAACAAAAATTTCGATTACCGTTGGGATCATCTCCTAATGGGGTGATGGACTGTATCTTCTTAGACTTTCTCGAATCTGTTCCTTTCCAATATATTTTACTTCAAACAATCAACATACTTCCCTTATATTGATAATGCTCTACTTATATATCCTCGTGATACTGATTTACGTGACCTAGTAGATCAACTAAACAAATTCGAACGTATAACAGAATTTACATACGAAATCGAAGAATATAATTATCATCTATTTCCAATAAAAGTATACACTATAATAACATTTGAAGTAATTGTCGGATTAAAAATAAATCCATTAATTCTTAAGAAATATTTTGTTTACTTTTCAGAGACACGCAACTGAGCAGATATAGGCTTTCGAAAAAATATTTGAATGAGGGCGTGTACTTTCCTTAAAATGGAAAAAAATACAACGTAGCTGAAATGTTACGTCTAGCAGAAGGATAAAACACACCTGCTTAAAAGGGTGTTTCTCCTACAATGGAGGATGGCAGGACCACTCCATACTGGGGAGCACATATTCTTTTACGATTTCTAGAAAATACAGGCCGATAGACGTAATTCATCCTGTTTGAAATAATAAAAATAAAGTGTCGATTTCAAATAAGAGTATACATTATAAAAACGTTTGAAGCAATAAAAATATCAGATTATAAATAAATACCTTAATTCTTCATATATATATATATATATATATATATATATATATATATATATATATATATATATATACACCTAGTGAGCCAGACAAACTTATCTAGGTTTCACCTAAACGGATCGTCAGGGAAAGTATGGCTACTCGTATCGGGTTTTTTTCTTTGGGCTTCAGACCTGCATCTGTGCGATTTTTTCGACAGTAGTTCATGTTTGTAGCTCTTTCTTTTTTTAAAACCTTTTTTCCCTCGAGATTGATTTGATTATTTGCAAATCAAAAATTCGAGGGTTTTTCGAAACGAGTCTAGTTATCTATCTATCTATCTATATATATATATATGTATGCATGTTTCATTAAAAACGACACACAAGGTACTGCGATTCAGCTTTTTTTTTTTTTGTGTTCGAACAAGTACTTTCTTTTTTGGGACACAGTGTGTAGAAACTGTCTAAAACAGGCACTAATTAACAATGGCTTTCCTAACCACCTTATAGACCACAAAATTAGACTATTTCTCACCAAAGTAAATAACAACAATAGTGAACAGTCAAAAATTACATAAATATTTTCTACAAAAATCAAATGCCCTTTAACTACAAACAAGATGAATTTTCACTTAGATATATTATAAAGAAATACACTATTCCAATTGCCCCGAATAAAAAAAAAATCAAATTAATTATCTAGTAAAAAAATTGAAGACATTTAAACTTATCCTCAAAAAATAACAACACCTGCAAAGTCAAAATTACAACTAATAAACATTATCTGAGTTCAAATGCCCCTTAAAAAACTGTGTTCCTGACCAAACCGAATTCATAATTATATCGGTTACATGTCTACATTTCTGTCCAGAGACATTACTTTACACCTATGTGATCATATCTCTATTAGAACACATTTAAACACACACACAAACCTACCGGACTCCATATGAAACATCATAGTAGAAAACAAACATAATTACCTCATTCACCTATAAAAAAGATTAAAAATAAAGGAAGTCTTCATAGAAAAGAAAAAACCAACACTTAAGAACATTAACTACGAACACGGCCACAATGTGCTAACTGAGTTCGGAAAATAAAATATTTTATAACACTAAAAAATATACACACATCGAACAGACTCAATTAAACTGGAAAAAAAAAATCATCCTTGATAATGGCTAAAAGTATTGCCGAAAGCTCTCGGAATTATAGAATATTTGAACAGTTTCTACACACTCTGTGCCAAAAAAGAAAGAACTATTCGAAGACAAGAAAAATGAAATAAAAAGCTTAATAGTAGTACCTTGTTTGTCGTTTTTGATGAAACATGCATAAGTGAAGGATTACTGCCGAAATACACAATATATATATATATATATATATATATATATATATATATATATATATATCAAGAAAGAACAGTAAGATATATAATCCGGTGTTCTTATAGATATTTTTATTTTTACAAAATAGTGCTCAATGTAAATTTACATTGAGCACTATTTTATAAATTTATTTATTTAAAATACGTTTTTTTTGCTACACAGTTTTAACCATGGTTAGAACTGTGTAGCGAAAAAAGACATATTTTAAATAAATCAATTTATAATATATATATATATATATATATATATATATATTCTTATTGAGCCAGATACCAGTTTATTTTAATATATTTTATTTGTACTATCCATTTATTTTATATATATATATATATATATATATATATATATATATATATAGAATAAGCTTATTATATATATATATATATATATATATATATATATATATATATATATATATATATATATATATATATATATATATATATATATATAAAATAAGCGGACAGTACAAATAAAAATATATAGTAGGTCTGCACTACGGTTGTATTGAGCTCTTTTTAGTTACTTGTCTACTCGCGTCGGCTTTTTTTCTTTGGGCTTTGAACCTGTATCTATGCGATTTCTTCGACAGATTTTCATGTTCCTGGCTCTTTCTTTTTTTAAAACCTTTTTTTTCCTTCGAGATTGATTTGATTATTGGCAAATCAAAAATTCGAAGGTTTTTAGAAACGAGTATAGTTACCTATATATATATATATATATATATATATATATATATATATATATATATATAGATAGATATATCGGGTGGTTCATCAATTCCTGTTAAAGACCTCAGTTTTAGAGCCCAACTGTGATGTATAATCCAACGTTGCTGAGTGAACCTTAGTTACACTTTCCCACGATTAGACCTGGATTAGAAACTCACAATTATCGATTTTTCTGGGAGGTGAAGTTATCGATCTGGCAAAGCAATATCAGTGATTGACAGCTTTAGAAAGTGCTTGGAAACTATGGAACGTATCGATTCAAGTCTTGTGAGGGAAATCGCGTATACGAAATTGTTCAGAATCTATCGACTGCTTACAACACCTGCTATTTCCAAGCGGTCACCAATCTAGGTACTGACCAGGCTCGATGTTGCTTAACTTCGGTGATTAGATGGGAACCGGTGTTTCAACATGATGGCGTTTGTTGTTGGAGTTTTGGTTATAGGCTTTCAGAATATGCGTATGTTGCTCTGTGTTCTTTTGGTGTGCTTATCGAGAAAATTCTTGACCGATAAAGTCGCCCATATTTGTTTTCCCCGAACTCAGTTACTATGAGTTTTATGACAATACAACACATCACGAAACATCAACGTCGCAATTATCGGCGGTTTTTATTATTTTAAGATTACTTTCCCGTGTTTTATTGAACAACAAGAGACGCCTGCTTTCTTTTCTTCTTCACAAAAAACTGTTTAGTCTTTCTTAATAAGTTTTCAAATATTACGTCTATGCAAGAGAAATATTTATTTTACAAAATAATATATATAAGCCTTATGATATCAGTAACCGCTTAAGCACGTATACACATTACTGTTCAGGCTGAAACAGACACAGGCGTGACTAGTAATAATATATCTCTAGAAATGTATTTCTTTTCGCGACTATGCAATCCCACATAGATGTATTCCCACCTCATCTGTATTTGTCACTGTGTTTCGACCGATTCGTTCTTCGGCTTTCATAATAGTCTTGAATTCTGAGAGAAGTCATTGTTCTAAAAGTTTTTAGCCTAGCGTTATCAGCATTTAGGTTTTTATCAGTATGTCTCGGTGCTGGCAATCTTCAGCCTTCCTAATAAGTCTAATTGCTCCGATGAGTCATTATCAGTCACCTCGTAAGCACCTATACAAGCAGTAGTGTACAATGAAGTAGACACTAGCTAGTTTGTTGTATGTTTCCACTACAGCGATTTGTCTTTTTTTGCGACCCCAATAGGCATCCAAATTTTAAAAAAAAAACACTGTTTTCAATCAGCCACGTGGAGTTCATTTTGAATATTTAATTAACGAAATTTAATTTGCATAATCTTGTGATTTGGTTGTTTTATATTTAGGCTATCCGGGAATAATATTATTTCGTTCGTAAGAAAATATTCATTAAATTTAGTCTGCATTCGTATTTCTGAATAGATCGCTTAACAGAAAAAGTTATATTTTTGTGTCGATAGGTTTATATATATATATATATATATATATATATATATATATATATATATATATATATATATATATAAATATATATATATATAAATATATATATATATAAATATATATATATATAAATATATATATATATAAATATATATATATATAAATATATATATATATATATATAAATATATATATATATATATATATATATATATAAATATATATATATATAAATATATATATATATATAAATATATATATATATAAATATATATATATATAAATATATATATATATAAATATATATATATATAAATATATATATATATATATATATATATATATATATATATATGTATGTATATATGTATGTATGTTTGTATGTATGTATGTATATGAAAAATTTCTCAGGGTTAACCAGTAGAAAAAGGCAATATTTATAAATGTAAAAAAAAAAAATAGGAAAACCGTAATATCAGCCGACGCGTTTCCTCACATGTGAAATTTTAAAGCCAAAAACGAAATAAATCTATTAAAACAAAGTAACTATTAAGACAAAAGAATTTTCCTATCACACACACACACACACACACACATAAGGCACTAAAAACAAGAAATTTTATATTGTAGGCCATGATAGATTTAAAACTCATTAATCTATCTTAAGGTGTTGGAAAAGCTTTACATCAGGTCTAGACAACCTACTCTTTGCAAAAAAAGAGATTGTTTGCTTGGACTTGCTGTGCTGCGTTTCTAGCATCTTTGTTGGTATAATTTTTATAATAATTTTTTCTCCCTGTCCAATCATTCATGTCATCCATAACAGACTTTTTCTTTTTATTTTCCTCATAATTTTAGTTCCCCGTTAACAGTTCTGATGAGAGGGGATGAAACCGGTCGACTGGTGTGTGTTTTTGTTTGAAATCTATCATGGTCCATAATATAAAATTTCTTGTTTTTAATGCCTTAATACTCTTCTGTACTGTTTCAAACATATATATATATATATATATATATATATATATATATATATATATAATCTTCAATTTTCCTTTAGTAGTTTTCTTTACTGTGACTTTACACAGAATGTGTTCGTCATCTCCGTTTTTCCACATATCGTCACTTCATGCGTGACTTTGTGGTGCGTGTCGTTTTGTTTTTAATGATATAATTTCCTCTATAGTAGAGAACGCTGGACAGTTTCTTCACAGACGAAAAGGAAAGTAGAGGCAACAGAGATGCCATTCTGGTCTGCTTTGAATATAATGTATTTCTTTTCGTCACTACACAATCCCCAACAGATGTATTCCCCATCCCTAGATGCATTTGTCACTATTTTTCGGCTAATTTTCAGTTTTTGAAATTTTCTGATATTTTGAGAGAAGTCATTTTCATTATTCCACCATTTTTTTTTAGCTTAGTATTCCCAACATTTTGGTTGTTATCAATATGTCCTGGTCGAAACAATCTTAGACTTGCTACTAGGCTTAATTTAATAAATGAATTGTTATCATTACTCTATGAGTTATTTCAGCCGAGGATAATGAAAACTGCAGTGGTGGGAACCACCATGGCTTCTTTCATCATATTTCGGGCGTTACAGTCTTTGGCCAACCGAGTATTTTTTGACATTCAATGGTGTGTCATTGTTATCATTCCACAAAATGTTCAAACTATTCCCATATATTCTTATACTTCATTTCTTTATTTAGTTAGCATTATGTTAAATTACCTCCCCATCGTCAGACTTCGATGCATCTTACGAAATAATGTAACAACCTCTATCTGACCACAAGGAAATTGTCTAGGATTTATATGCAGACAATTTCGTGTCATGACCTATATTAAAAAAAAATCTGGTGAATTTGAATTTAGCGTAGGTCACATTCGTGTGTTTAATCAAGGCAAAATCCACTATCATATTTTTACGTATATTCTGTTTTTTTAAATTAAATTAATCTTTCACTCGCCAGTAGATTAACATCGCCCGAGGCAACACATTTGTAATGTTGAAGCATAATTGCCATCATGTAGCGATTTTTAAGATGTTTTAATATCCTAAAATAAATAATATTTAGCTCTACTCTCTATTGAATCCTGTTTTAAATCAAATGTTATATATAGTGGAATTATATTTCATTTTTTCTCATTAAACCATATATATATATATATATATATATATATATATATATATATATATATATATATATATACTAATAGTAATGATCCTTTGAAAAAACAAAACTCAGATAGCACAACTTGTACATATATCAAAACAAATCGGTACCCGAGGAAAAAATTGGAAATAAAATCACTCGAACAGGGCGAAATAAATCGTCCAGTGCCTTAAATCTTTAATCCAAAGAAAAAAAAACGAAGCGAGTAGTAAGACTAAAACGTAGATTGTTCAATACGCTAAGTAGGGTAGGAATAACTAAAATAAATCCTAAAGAGTCGGGAAAACCTACCTAGGTTTCACCTAAACGGATCATCAGAGTAAGCTAGCTTACCCTGAAGATCCGTTTAGGTAGGTTTTCCTGGCTCTCTGGGGTTTATCTTATATATATATATATATATATATATATATATATATAATTAAGTAACGAAAATCTTGGTAATCCATATGAATAATCCCAAGCAGAATGAAACCCTGGGAGCTCAATGTTAAGTCAGAGCGAATAATTTAATTTACAGAAGAACAGACCACTTTAAAGCTCGATTAGTTATAATTTATTTCACCAGAGAATTTTATTTTTCTCTGGTGAAATAAATTATAACTAATCGAGCCTTAAAGTGGTGTGTTTTCTTAAAATTAATATATATATATATATATATATATATATATATATATATATGTATATATATATATATATATATATGTATATATATATATATATATATATATATATATATATATATGTATATATATATATATATATATATATATATATATATATATATATATATATATATATATATATATATATATATATATATATATATATATATATATATATGTATATATATATATATATATATATATGTATATATATATATATATATATATGTATATATATATATATATATATATATATATATATATATGTATATATATATATATATATATATGTATATATATATATATATGTATATATATATATATATATATGTATATATATATGTATATATATATGTATATATATATATATATATGTATATATATATATATATATATGTATATATATATGTATATATATATATATATATGTATATATATATGTATATATATATGTATATATATATATATATATGTATATATATATATGTATATGTATATATATATATATATATATATATATATATATATGTATATATATATATATATATATATATATATATATGTATATATATATATATATATATATATATATATATATATAAGTTCAAGCAAAAGTAGGGAGACATTGAAAAGAATAAGAACATTAAAAATTCAAACAAAAACATTGCATTTGAAAGTGACTGAATTCACCCACTTGAAGTACGGCATGTTCATATAAGACGGTGAACCAAAAAGTAAAGGAATTCTGAGTTATGGAAGTTAACAGCATAGAGATGGGATTAAAAAATTCTCTTTCTCGGTTCGATTCTTTTTTTAAATTGGTATATTTTTCGCAGAATTGTACTTAGTTTGGGGAATAGAGCGCTCGTAGAGATTACGCTGTGAACATTGAATTGAACAATTAATGTCTGCTGATAATGAAAGCTAACGAAATAAATATCACCATTGTCTTTTAAGTGTTTGTTTTTATTATAATAATTAATCATTGACTATCTATCTATCTATCTATCTATCTATCTATCTATCTATCTATCTATCCCCTCACGAGTGCTCAGGATCGACTCGTCAGTGATGCTTGGGGCCATGACAAGTTTCTGGTCTTCCAAAATTCATACTTTTTCGCCTAAGAGACCTTAGCGAAACTACTTATTCAACGCTGCCAAATCGAGGTCATTAGTGGTGAAAAAAGGGAAAACATCAGAGAGGGATCGCTTTAAATTGTCTGGCGAGTATATCCCGACTATAAAGCAAAACCCAATCAAGAACTTGGGTAAGCGTTTTGATAATATCCTGAAGGACTCTGTCGCGATACAGGAAACAAAGGATATCCTAGAAGCATGGTTAGATAAAGTAGACAAGTCTGGCTTATCCGGACGATACAAGGCTTGGATTTATCAGCATGTTATTCTCCCCAAAATATTATGGCCTTTGTCCATCTATGAGTTCTCTACCACATTATGATGCAAGCTGTGCCAAATCCTCTTTGCTCATGTTGCGGTCGATAACCATCTGCTTCTCTTACTTCAGGCCTTCTCATCCTCCAACATTTACTCCACATGAAGACTAAGGCCTGAAGTACTTCAGGCCTTCTCATCTTTCAACAATTAGTCCGCATGAAGACTCAAATGAACCAAAAAAATAAACCTAAACTAGCCCCTCAAAAATCACCTAAACCCCTCAACATTTCGTTCAGCAACATCCGTGGCATTAGAACAAATTTCTGCAGTATGGAATCTTTCCTCACTGCAAACAGCCCGGATATAATGGCTCTGTGCGAGACAAACCTTGTCCCGTCTATTCCCTCCTCTGATCTCTCGATCCCCGGCTACCTTCCTATCCCCAGGAAAGACTCTCTAACCCACATGCACGGCCTTGGTGGCTATGTCAAGGATCATCTCCCCCTGGCCAGAGAGTTGTGTCTCGAATCGCCAGACCATTCGTACATGTGTCTTCGACTATCTCTCCTCAATGCCGTAAGCTAACTCTTCTTCCTCTATCGCTCTCCATCCTCTCAAGACTGCGGGATACTCGATAGCATATCTGACAGCATAGACAAGGCCCTCTCTCTCCACCCGTTTGCTCACATATTCGTGTTTGGTGACTTTAACGCCCATCATACCAAGTGGCTCGAGAATGTTACTACTGACTGGGTTGGCATTCAAACACTTAACTTCTCAATTTCTCAATCCCTCACGCAGATTGTCAACTTCCCCACGCGTTTTGCCCTCAACCTGGCAGATAAGGCCTCCCTTCTCGATCTGTGTTTAACCTCCATCCCCGAATCCTGTAGCGCCACACAGCTCTGACCTCTTGGTAACTCCGATCATGCCGTGGTAGCTGTTAACATTTCCTTCAACTCTACACCCCGCAAAGAACCTCCCATTACTAGAACCTCGTTCTACTACCAACGATCGGATTGGGATTCTTTCCCTGATTTCCTCCGCGATGTCCTCTGGGATGTTGTCTTTACACTACCTGTCCATGAATGTGTTTCTGAGGTCTCATCTTGGGTTAAAGCTGGAATCGACGCTTTCATCCCCTCAAGGAAATTTAAGGTCAAGTCGCACTCCTCCCCTTGGTTCTCCGCTGCTTGCTCAGCCGTCATTGCCCATTGACGGGATATGGAACAAGGACGGTATAAATCGGTGAGCCCAAGCGATGCATATGGTTCAAGGCCAAACATTTCTCGGTCCAACGATAGAGAGCCCATTCTTCCATGATATCATTTCCTGTATATTCAGCTATAGACAAAGAGCAATGAAATGGATTCATATCTATGCAAAGGTATTTCTTCGAAAGATAATACAACAATCTCGGATAGAGGTTGAATTAAGTAGGCCAATATTTCTTTGTTTATAACTACTAGGCTACCAACAAATAAGTAAGTGAAAAATATGATGTCTAAATAATTTAAATGTGATACAATAAAATTCTATTTCGACGCAGATCTATTGATGCTGTAAGCGAAAACAAATAAGGTTTTGGCTTTTTGATTTTTATTACTTAATATTTCAAACAAAATTTGTTTTGGGGCCAAAAGTATTTAATAAATTATGTATTCCATATATAATAAACCACTTAAAGAAAATCAATGCAGTTATTCCAGTCGTGAATTTGGATTTAACCTTGAAATTTCAACAGAACTCTCAGGAGGAAATTAAATTCATAAGAACGTTGTCACATTTTAAATCTAAAAAAAAAAGAAGAAAAAAGCCACGTTTTTAGAGAGATAGTTTCTTGAAAGAACAGAAATTATTTTGTTTCTTTGGAATTTCATTATTTTATTTGCTTCCGAGGAATCAGCAGCTTTAATATGAAGTTAGTGTCTTTTTGTTAAGTTTTTATTTAAGTTCTTCAGATGCAAAACATTGGATAGGATTTTGCATACACAAAATAGACATCTCTCAGCTAGAGTCGGAAGCTTCAGAGATGCATCGCTAGGTGGGATTAACCATTGATCAGATTGTTTAATCTCATACTTCATAAAAGACAGAAATTAATCAACAGTAATAATATAACAACAGTCAACTAATCGGTTTATTTCGTAACTACGCGAGTTTAATAAACATTATTTAATAGTGTTGGAAAAGAGAAGATTAACTTGTTGTTGGTGTACGACTTTGGATAGGATTTTGCATCTTATCTCGGATCACTACAGCGTCTTCCTTGATGAATTTTATCATACATATTAGAGGAAGTAAAACGATGATTATAAAAATAAATAGATACAATATGTCTATATTATTCAATTCAATTCGTTGTGCAAATTTTTCTTTAATAAGATTTAACGAATTTTCGGGCCGGTAGAGTAAAATTAATATAATGTACAAACTTCTATTTAAAAATGGATATCCGCTAAAAAATAATGTTTAAAATTACAATAAATCTGTCGGATGAAGAAAGTAGAATCCATTATTTCTTTAGGAAATTGCTTTGTTTACGTTCGAATAAAAAACTGACTATATATGAATTTTCAAGAATCTACCAAGAGAAGTAACAGGGATTTCAATTTAATTCTATAATTAAATCTAAAGTTTAACTTCTGTTTGTGAAACATGGTATGTCCTGTCTAGCGATGGGACCATATTTTTAAATTAGTAAATTTATGTTTATGCTCTGTGTATATATATATATATATATATATATATATATATATATATATATATATATATATATACAACCCCCCCATATATATATATATATATATATATATATATATATATATATATATATATATATATATACACATGTAAGATGAGAAAGAATAGAGTACAATTACAACGTTTGTAGCATTCAATTTGAAGGGGGTCAGTAAAAAATAGAGCAATATTCTTTACTTTATGATATTACATCAAAAACATGTAAAAGAAAAGAAAAAAAACTCTACACAAATGCAATCATGTTTCGATGCGTTAGTAAAAAACAAATAACGCCTGATACGATGTGTTGAACTAAATGACAAAGAACATAACTGGAATATACGAAAACTTATGGAATCAGCACATATGCTAAGCCACACTCATCTCCAAATATCGTGCTTAGATATGAAGACAATATGGGAACCAATAATACAGAATGCTAGAGAAAAACAACAATAACAGAAAATTGTAATATTAGCTCTGGTAAAAAAAAGTGTGTTTAATAATTCATTAGGTCTACAGATCCCAACAATTAATCCACTGATATCACCAAGGAGAGTGGATTAAATCGTTGGTTGTAGTAATCCAGTGACTTGACCCAAAGAGTTCTGAGTTCAATACCTAACAACAGCAGAGGTGGACAAAAATTGAAGAGTTTAGTTACTAAAGGAAAGTAACTGAAAACTGAGAATAGCCAGAAAAGGCATGGCACATGGAACTAGAGCAATCTACAGCAGTGGACTAAATACAGGATTCGTTTCGAAATTCCAACATATATCACATGAAGACGGTTGGAGAGTATAATGGCTGAAGCTTCGTAAATATGACAATAAAGATGCAGACAGCAGTTCAAACAATATAAATAGTGGAAATTATTAAACTCTGCTTATTTTATTTGAGATTTTATTTATTTGCATACATAAGCGCCCACAGATCACGAATGTATGTGTAGATAGATAGATAGATAGATAGATAGATAGATAGATAGATAGATAGATAGATAGATAGATAGATAAATTTGATTCATTTTCGGTGTATCTGGCGGACGCACAGGCGCAAAACTCGAGCTTTATATATTAGATTAATCATTTCTGGCATTGTCCAGCTGCTCTGTGTTGTCAAGTGCTCATTAAACCGGAAAGAGAAAATGTTGACTATGTTCCTTGACTCAGAACGCACGGATCGATTTCTTATTTGTCGATCACAAGCGCAGACTTCTTAAATTAGAGAACTGGGCGACAAATAAATAATGTCTGATCTGAGCGGATTCAACTGTGGGTGTAATTATAGACAGATTAAAAGCTACTTATTCACAAGAACCATACAAGTCGTTTCTCACTGACATCGACGTTTGCTGAAGGCATTTTTTCGCTATTTCAACAGGTTCTTGGATTTTTATCTCACATTATCTGTTAATATTATCTTTAGCTTTTCTCCTGTTCTGGAAATTCAGCGTGAATAAATGTTAAAGCTGAAACCTTATTTTCCAAAGGAGATTAATAATGAAAACATTTACGATAATAAGGAGAAAGCTTACTGTCACTTAATCTTTTTTAAGTCTCAGTTGTAATAATATAAGCACATCCCATCTCCAATCCCATTTGTATCGATCCATCAAAATAAGATAAATGTTTTTCAGCACTTATACAGAATGAATTAAATAAATCTTCATAAGGTTCTACTTAGAATTATTACAACAGGCTGTCCAGTAAAAGAGCGGAAAATGTATCATCACCATTGTAACTTTCAGGAATAATTGACCTTGAATAACCTTGAATAAATTTCTTGAATATTCATGACCTTGAATAATCATTCGTCTCTCGCGTAATTACTTAACTCTGATTGGTTCTTTTATGATTGATTAATTGATGGTCCATCTTGTGACTCATCATTTAATCGTTATTTGCAGAGAACTTTCGTCTTTCGTGCTGCCATTCTCGTATGGCTAAACAACTCACTTATTTTGAGCGTCAAGTTATCGTACTTTTCCAAGAAGAACATCCGATGTGAGAATCGACGAAATGTGCATAAATTCTTCCTGAATTTTTCACTCACATAAGTTGTCACTAGATTCAACGTTTGTCATACGTCTTTCTGAATTTACCGCTTTTTTTATTGTTTACCCTGTATATTACTCCAGTAGTGAAGTTCTGTACGTGATACAAGCTTGGGTGATCATGTATCTCTCAACGAGACAGGTTTTTCCAGCAGCAGGTTGCCAATACGTTCTACTGTAGACTGGTTGCTAAAAAAAAACCTAGTCTGTCCTGTTTTCTGTATATAAAAACTGCCGTAACATTTGTTTTTTGACGACTTCATAAAGAGTTATCTTTTTTTGAAGGTCATTTAAACTATTAGGTTGGTGCAAAAATAATGACGCAATAATGTCGTTTTTTTGACGTATTTTTTAACGTCAAGAAACGACATTATTACGTCATTATTTTTGCACCAACCTAATATTTATTAGGACTATGGATTTTAAAAATTATTTTATTGTTTGTTTGTTTTTATGCTAATTATTCAATGCAAAAATTTGATGATACAAAACCCTTTCAGAAAAAAAAAAAAAAATAAAAATAAATAAATCTCCATAGACACGTAAACCAGACTAGGCGAAATCATCTTCCGTTTTAAATTTAGACACCCCAACCGTACCCTGATTTGACATCTGTGAATGTAACTTTATATTGATACAAATTATTAACACCTTACACCCTAGTTTATTTAAACAATTGCTCTAGCCGTTACCATAGAAATTTTGATTTCAATAATGAATATGGTATTAAAACACGTAAATTTCAGAAATAAGTTATTCCAAAAAAAAAATTCGCTTGAAGATGGAACAGAGCTTACTTTAATTCAATTTAATTCAAATAATTATATTGAAGTTTTCGGGTCTTGTTTTGAAACATGAGAACTCTTATGTAGCGTGTTGGAATCATATTTTTAAATAAATAATTATATATATATATATATATATTATATATATATATATATATATATATATATATATATATATATATAAAGGCTAATGGTCAGAGTTGAATCAACCTAGGGAACAGTAGTATTAAACTGTGGTCAATACACGTGAGAAAAAAATACACGACCACAGTTTCGACCTGGCGTCCTCTTCCGGTGATACTTTTGATATGATCACTTTAACGCTTTATTGAAAAAAAAACCCAGAAAAACAGCAACAAAGAACGCTACATAATTATATTAAAAAAAAATAACAGGCGTATGATGATTGAAAGACAGGATATTGGGTACATTGGGAAGGGGAGTGGAAAAGGAGGTAACGGAAAGAATGGAAAGGCACAGGAATGCAAGTGTATTGTACATGCATACACTAAAATGGAAATCAAATATGTAACTTAATAGCTATAGAGGATTAGTGGGCAGCGTGTCTAAAGGGTAACAGTGGGGTTAAGTGAATATGAAGCCGGTTAAAAAATATAAAATAAAAAAAGAAAACACTGTCATCCTTTAGACAAGCTGAATACCCAATCTTCCATAACAATTAACTTAGATATTTGATTTCCCTTTCAGTGTATACATTTACAATACACATGCAATCCTGTCACTTTCCATCTAAAATGTCCTGTCTTTCAATCATCATACGACTGTTATTTTTTGAAAGATAATTATGTAGAAAGCGTTAAAGTGGCCATTTTAAAAGTACCGCCCGAAGAGACCGCCAGGTCGACACCGTGGCCGCGTATTTTAAGTCTTTTACAAAGACTTGAGAGAAATTAAAGAACTCTCAAGTTGGCAATAAAAAATGTCAGGCTATAGAAATACTGATAAACTCTATTATGCACAACCTGGTGTGGATACCAAAGTATATGTGCAAGTACGTTGTTCGGAAAATAATGTCGGATTTTATAATTTTATTCCTGAATTATTGTATTTTAACATTGTTTAAATCATTCAAAAGTAGGAACGCTGAATATCTATATATTTCTGTCATGGTGTTTCCAGCTATTTATGCCTTTACGTTAAACCTGCAAAGGTTTGGAGGCCATGCAGTTTTTGTATCATCTTTATCATGGAATTTCTTTTGGCTTCCAAAATACTCAAAATCGTTGTAAAAGTAGTAATCACTGGGCGGCGAGATCAGGGTAATATTGTGGATATTCCAGTCTCATATTTCAAGTCGGTGAGCTTCTGCAGCAGCATCATGGATACATGCGACCGCGGATTGTCATGAAGCAGAATTGGAACTCGTTGATTAACTATTAGGTTAGTGCAAAAATAATGACGTAATAATGTCGTTTTTTGACGTATTTTTAACGTCAAAAAACGACATTATTACGTCATTATTTTTGCACCAACCTAATATTACTAGTTGGATTTTGCTAACTGAATATACATTTCATCCTTTGGTAGTGTTTCTCTGGTTATTTTCCAGAAAGCGGCAATAACACCAATGCCGAACTACCAGACTGTTACCATAATATTCTATTGGCGTCTTCTGTCGATATTTCTGAGTTAACCGGTTGCGTAATTTACCACGTTTTTCTAAAGTATATCGCCAGAAAACCTCCTCATGCCTCGTTTATTATGCCCAATATTCTCAGCTCACTAAAGGGATATACTAATAGCATTGGCTATTTGAGCTATAGCCAATCGTATGTAATATATTAACATATGGTGAACACAACCAATGTTTTCCTTGGTCGTGGCAGTTGCCGTGCGTCCAAGCTTTGGGTCATCTTCAATATTCTACACGTTTCTCTTAAATCTAGCTGTCCACATTTTCCCAGTTGATAAAGCTGTTTACACCTAATGTAGCAACCATATTTGCATGTATGGTCTTGGCGGACAATCCTTTTTTTGGGGATATTTATAAATCTAATATTTCAGTAACCAATTTTCTACCAGCCACAGTCGAAAGAACAACAACTTGGAGAGTTGAGTTACCAAAGAGAATTAATTAAAACTGAGATATCCAAATGCATGTAACGTGGAATTAGAACAATCTATCCCCATGGACTACGTAAAGGGCTCCAACTAATATCAGCTGAAGAAGGCTGGAGTATACAATGGCAGAAACGTCATGAATATGGTAGTAAAGCTGAGGACAACAATGTAAATAGTATAAACATTTACCTACACACACACACACACACACGCACGCACACACACACACACACACACACACACACACATATATATATATATATATATATATATATATATCGTAAAGGTTAAAAATTCGTTAATAGTAGATACTAGTAATATAAAATATTAAAATTGATTCACAAAAAGAGCTTAATGTATTTATTATTACAGAGCAAATAATTAGTACACAATAAAATCCCAAATTACCTCATATAGAGAATAGGCATATTTCCACCGACGAAACATTTGTCTGTCTTGTTCAGCCACAGTATAAAATGCCGAAGTTGAATTAGACCGACCAATTTTAATCACACTACCAGGCCAAATTTTGTCCATTTTCAAGAGAAGTCATTACGAGTTGCGTTTGAATTCGTTTTTGAACAGTCAGATGAATGATACGATGTAATTATTAAAAAGAAGAGTTGAAATTAATGGATGCAAGATTTCACAGTTCTAGCATTAATTCTTTCATATTTAGCCTATGAATTTTTTCGCTCACCCTTGTGCAGTAAATCGGTTGAAACTGTTCGATAAAATGGCTTTTTGTATTAATAGAATTGTTAGTCATCAATAAATTTGTTTCCTGTTTAGGCTACCGTCAGCGTGGGAATCTGCAAGTGAAATTCTTTTTCTTCAATATCAACAATGTTTATCATAGGTGGGAAAGAAGGAACTCTGAGTGAAAAATTCAATACGGACGTCAAAATTGGTGAACCGGTTGCGTAATTAGCACAGCTTTCTTGGGGCCAATATACTAAAGTTGCAATGTCTATGTTTCTTACAAAAATCAAGTTAGACGTCTTTTCACTAGGAGAAAGGTTGTTTTTCTTTTCTCGTGTTACAGCACAACGCATAATGTCTGTATATGCTATGAGTCGGGACATTTACAGATGGAAGCAAAAAGGACACTGAAATTAACATCAGAAAGAGACAGCTGAAATTTGGCAGGAGAAACCTTCTTTACAAGTAATCTATCTCCCTATGCATAAATGTATTCTTTAATTCATAGCCGAGCGAAAAGGCTGTCAAAATCGATACATCTGCAGTCTTTCTTTTCTTTTTCTGTGTACCGGAATTTGCAAAATTGCTCCCAAGTGCGATCGTTAACTGATACAAATCATATTATTGTTTTTCTCCTATGAGGATTTTCGCACGTTGGCGAATATTTTAGACACAATTATCTATCCTATTTCAGAGACACATCTATTTTTTCTTTCTTTAATCGCCCAAATTAGCTTATTATTCTTTACTTCACCCGTACAATTATACATTAGCTATCTAAAGAGAGGTGTGTTGCCTGGGTGTTTTGAAAACATTGTAATGAGCGTTTAAAATACGATTAGAAAGATACATAAAAACAGCAAGATAATAAGCTACACACTGGGTAAATTAATTCTCGTGTTCGCTAGTAAGACTGGAGGTTTCAGTTATACTGATGCCTTGTCCCAGCATCGTGATTAGTATTGTAAAGTAATCGCTCAGAACATCGCTCACCTTCAAGCAAAACAAAATGTTAGCAAAATTAAGCAAAATTAATGTTGATCCCAAGCAAATGCTCATTGTCCTCGTAACATCTTAAAGTAGCAATCTATTTCTCACCAACGCTATGTGTTCGATAATTTGTAAAGCTAATGCTGATTTTCAACAAAGGCATAATTTCCGAAAACTAGTGCGTCATATTTTTCACAATCCTATTTCTTCCATATTTGGACATTGATTATTAGAAAATCTTTTGCAAAACCAAGATAATGAAACAAGATTCACGACATAAACGCAAATACTATTGGAGTGATTCTCTAGTAGATGCCTATCTAAATTTATTGCGTAAAAAATTGACAATCATCAAAATATGTCATTAAAAATTAAACAACAATAATTAAAATCCTAGCCGACTGACTAATTATTGACTTGAAGTTCAATGTCCCAGCGGATGTTTGCCAAAGGAAATAATAAGATTTATCCAAGACAACTAGTAATTATCAACCGACTGACATAGAGGAAAGGTAACCATATGTTTAACTGTTTCCATACGAATATCACGTGGCAGCTCAAGTAACGCTAAGATATTAAACGCTTCTTCTATATTCCGTCTCTCTTTAGGACATTGACGATCATTGCTCTCCACAATATCCTGTCCTTAGTAGCTCAGAATATTTTTTGTTTTTTTCTTATTTCCCCTAAACGTTGTTCCGCCATCGATTTACTCAAGCTCGTTATGTATGTTTGCATTGTTTGCGCTGTCCATCTTGCTTTCAATCTGTCCTGCGAGCAACAAATTTTCCAAAACCTCTTTCCTCATTATTGTTTGCCCTGGATATGATAAACTACACCCAGCAGCAAGGCTTCTGTTTGTGAGATTTGTTAATTGCTTTTGCTCCTAAGTTCACCCTACTGGCAGTGGTAGCACCTGTTTGGGTCTAAGCTAAATTCTAAACAAAAATCAACAGTACTTTTTTATTATAAAATGACCAACAATACATGACAATCCATTCGACAATGTATAATGCAAAAATAGATTTTTATAGTAAAATTACATTTTATGAAATACAAACTACATATGTAAATAAAAATAATGTTTTGCTTTCAGGGTAAGAGTATGTACAAAATATCTGAAAAGTTGAAAGCATAATATTACGTTCACAATATTTAAATTTTGGTGTTAAACAAACCTTAGAGATGTTGATATCTACTCAACAAAATTAACCAACAAACAGTACATATATCTTGAGATCCTTTATAAAATCCAAAGAATAATTATCAATATTATAGTCCTGGTGTGGCGGCTCGGCTTCAGTCACTTTCCCGTAAGGTTGCCTTACTGTGTCTTCTCTATAAATACTTTCATGTTAATTGTTCTGATGCGCGCTTCCCTATGGTTGTATAAGTCTCCTGCTTGACGTGGTTTGACATACTTTAAGACTGGTGGTATTTTAAGTTGTTTACGTTTGAACTTTAGCCTTCTTTTGAAAAAGCTTAAAATTAACTGGATTTTTGACCCCAAACTGTCCATTAAGTTAACTTGATTTAATTTCATTTTACGTGTTTATTAACTTTTTGTTCAAATTTCCGTTTTGGTTTTAATTATTGCCATTCTTTTGTAAGTTTTTACGACGGCTTTAGCCGCCATCTTTGTTAATTATATAATATAGCAGTATTCGAGGTCCATCCTTAATTCGAGAGAATACCTGGCTGCATTCTTCACGGAGTTCGGCCAAATTATAGGTGACACATCTGACAACATGTGCGGGGGATGAAACCTTCATATTATGATTGACCTGCGTCTCCGTCCCAAATTGTTTGGACTTTTGCAGCCGGAAAATGCCGGTCATTGTAATCGGCTGAAAACCTACTTATTGGAGGTGTGTGAGACTGGTAAGCTCCACTCCTCCTGTTCAGGGAAGAAGGCCGCAGATGACCAAAATCCTTATCTGTCCGATACTGTTGGTTCCACGTCGTCTGTAATGGGCCTACCTGTGACACGGACCGGTGAGAACAATCACCCGTTTGAGTTCTCTCCCACATTGCCCCAAAAGACCGACGCTTTCTGCAAGTGAGCATAAGGAGAAGGAAGAAAGGGAATGATGTCTCGTTGGTAGGCGGAGAGGAAATTACCGAACCTCAGTCGCATCATGACCCCAGGGACAATGGCTCCTACGGCCCCATTCCCTCTATCAGCTCTAAGGGCGATGCCTCAGTGTCATTTTCTAAATCAACATCGGAAGTCCAGAAGGATAACAAGACCAGCTGGGGAAAATTGAAGGTATCAGAAAATTAAAAGAAGAGTTGGACGCTAAGCAGGCTAAGAAACAAAACCCGCTAGGGGTGCCGGGCTCCTCATCCTCTGCCACGTTTTTCCCTACATCCCCCCAAAAAACAGTTCCTTATCCACCTCCGCCCATAACAAACTCTCCTATTACACAAAAAGGAACAATCCAAAATATTCCGTTGTCATAAACATGACCTTTTAAAAATACATATGTGCATACTCAGAGACAACACCCACTTCTACACCGCCTCCTACTTCTTCCCAATAATCACAAAGAAAGGGGGAAAAGAAACAGAAGTTCCGAAGTTCCGGCCGTGGCAGAGAGAAAAAAAAAAGCAAAAAATAAAGCCACCATATTTATCTGAGGAATATGTCTGCCACGTATCCCGGGAGCAAGCAGAGAGGGGGTTTGCACAAACAAAGAACCCAAAAGAGTTGAAATGTTTATTTAATTTCCGTCAGATCAACGGAAAAGGCGCCGAGATCCCCCAAATTTTAACATCTCGTTGGGAGATCGGGACCGGGTACTCGGCAGAGTTGGGGCATGAAAGAGAATGCAAACATATCTCAGAAACTGGCGCCCCCAGCGGCCTATAAGCACGACGACCAAATGCCAGAACTGAAAAATATGTACAGGGATGTTGCCAGCTTTTGTTCAACCATCTCTGTATAAGCTTTTAAAATTAACGTTTCCCGAGTAGATTATCGGCCTGTTTCTTGATGGCAGCATCAACAGTAAGATGGTCAACGGATTAATGTCCTCACCCTGGCCATATTCAATGGAGAGGAGCGACCCTAATCGGTTTGATAATGTCTCCTTGGTTGGCTAGTGTGAATGCCCGTGGCCTGAGTTCGTATTCTCGTATGGCGAGGCTCTCTCGTGACCTTCAGCCTCTCGGTGTGAATATATGTTGTGTGCATGAGACCCGGTTTTCTACTGGCGATTTTGTCTAGGGATTTTCCCCTCTATTTAGGATGTTTTGATCGACGTTCGAGCGGTGTCTCTTGGCTGATGAACAAGTCTATGCAGGCTGCGTGCTCTCTTTTCTTTGCAAACCCGGCGAGCAGTCTTTGCTTGCTGGATATTACCATAAAGGATAAGGCTCTTCGTCTCATTGAGGTTTCATTGTGCTCAATGAACATTCTGAGCGGCTTGTTTTTGACGACATCTCGTCGGGTAGTTTTAGCGGGTAATTGGAATGGTGTCCTTGACCCCGACATAGCTCGTATTTGGGGAAAGATCGGGTACTAACAACTGTGACGTGAAACCATTTCGTGACTTTATCGATAAGTTTGATTTTGTCAATAAGTACCGTAATGTGCACCCTCGGGATGTAGTGTGGACTTGGTAGAATAGGAAAGGCTCGTCTACAGAGATATGTTCTAGCTATTCAACCGAAACTTGGTTAAGAGAGTCCATGTAGGACTCTTAGTTTGTCCAAGTTTCCATTATATATTTTACCCAGATAATAGGCTCGTCCGGGTTCGTGTAAACTTAGATAAGCCTAAGGTTAAGATGATTGGTTTCTGGAAATTGAACTCATTATTATTTGATGAGCAAGATTTCCGGGACCACTGCTAATCATATTACAGCGTGAGTTGACAAGGGCTGTGGCTGAGATTATGTGGTAGGATAATTTGAAATGAAAAGAATTTGCTGCTGAATATAGTCGTCGATTAAATCGAAATAGATTAGCGGCGGAAACGGCATGTGATCAAAATTTGATCGGTTAATTAAATCCAGTGAAAGAGGGGACGTAGCCTTAACTAGGGCAGAATAAGCCTCTTTTCTTATCGAGAAGGATCAATCTCTGGTTGTTAGGACTAGGTTAAAAAGAATGTCCACCGAGGAAACGATATGGCCGCTGAATTGCGTGCAGATGAAGCTTGGAATGCATCTCATCGACATACCGTTTGCATCACATTGCCGGATAATCGGACGGTGGCTACAAACGCGGGCATATATGACGCTTTTCGTGACTACATTCAGGAACCTTATCACCAGGGAGTCCGGTCTGAGCAATAGTCTGTTCCTCGCCTATTTGGCCGACTTTCCCCGCCTCGAGTCGGAAATTTGGGAAGCAATAAAGCAGGTTGGCCTGGAAAAATCTCCGGGATTAGATGTTCTACCCTACAAAGTGTACTTTAGACTGTCGCCCAGTTTTGCTCCTTCCCTGGCGCTTATTTTCAATAACTGGTTGAAGCACGGGTCTATACCTCAATGCTTCACCAGGGGTGTAATAAAGGACAAGAATGGTGGTGAACACACGACTGAATTTTAACAAGGTACATATAAATTCGTTCTATACAAATATGATGGACTGCAAAAAAAAAAAAAATGATTAAAATATTGCTTATATGTGGCATTAGTAAAATTTTAATTATAAATAAATAAAACTGGAAATCATTATTAAAATATTCATTGAAAAATTGTTATGCAAATTAAATGTTCCAATTTATGTTGTAAACGCCATTTTGTTGTTGTAAAAGACCGCAAGAGGCTTATTGACGATTGTTTTGTTTACTTGATCTAACATGAGGACACACAGACAGAATTTAACAGATTTCATGTTTATAATATATTTTTCGATTCACTTCTGGTAAATGTGTTTTGGAGTTGCTTTTTTCAAGAAGATTATGAGTCCCAAATGGGGTTATTTATCGCGTAATTTTTGATAGTGGCCAAAAATGTAAAACTGATTCGGTTACAATATATGAGTTCAGATTGAATACATTTTTGGATGCGGGACAAGATGCATTATTTCATGGAATATAAAAGCTATTAAGTGTATACATATATATATATATATATATATATATATATATATATATATATATATATATATATATATATATCCCTAATCGGTTTGCACAACCCAGAGTTTTATACACAATGCAATCTTCAGGGGCTGCAGTCTTAACTCATCACCTGAATAAATTTTAGTTTCCCCATCAACAGGGAATGGAGGTTCAGTACCTGCCGGTAGTTATATTTTCATTATTTACACGTCAAATAAAAATGGAGATTCTATTTCAATTACAAATACCCACTACAATAACGTTTAAAATAATAAAAATGTCTGATAAACAATAAATATATTAATTCTTTAGAATATATATATATATATATATATATATATATATATATATACACACACACATGATTATATTTACTTCATGTTTGTAGCATGATTTTCGATTTAGTTCTGGTAAATGTGTTTTGGAATTGCTTTTTATTTTAAAAAGATTCTATGAGTCCCAAATTCAGATAATGGTCATTACAGCAAATATACTTAAAGATTTTACCGCTTGGTATAATCACAAATTTCTTCTTGTATTTTGTCCCACTTTAGAGGCGAACACTTTTCATTTTCAGCATTTAGAAGATGGTTAATATGCCGAACAATCAAACCTGCAACTTTCACCACGGTATTATCGTTAACGGGAATTGCTTTTCTTTCTTGGCAGTTACACCAATGGGGTAAGATTGTTGCTGATTGGCAAGTGCGGTTTTCTGGTATCTGGGCAAAAAGGCTGATTCCACGAAGGTTTAAATCAATTTTCGAGAGGTTTCTCTCAAATTCCTCCAAGTTCAAAGCGGACAACATCGTCTCGTGAATATCAAAAGGCGTGGTCAGTCGCTGGCTGTTAGTTGTTAAGTTCTCCCAAAGTCTTGGAAATCTTTCCGGAAACCATTTTGGGAGCACAATGTATATTATTGGAAGTCTTTCCTCCAATTTACCTTTTATCGATATAGAAAGTGTGGATAGGGTAATCGAATCACCACTGTGATTAAGAACCAATCTCTCTCTTTTTCCTGTATATATATATATATATATATATATATATATATATATATATATATATATATATATATGTGTGTGTGTGTGTGTGTGTGTGTGTGTTCTGAACAATAAAAAAGTTGAAACATTCCTCCGAAGAAAAAAATCCCTGCTTGTTAGTAGCAGTGAAGTACAGGTGTGAATGACTGTTTCTGAAGAAAGTGAATGTTGTATAGTCTGTGGTTAAGGCCGTCTGGGCAATGTCTGTTGAGTCGCAAAATCCATTTGTCTTCATATTCCACTCGTACATTTCTAAAATTATCTTTTGTGTTTATTTCTATTCTTTAAAAAAACGTGAATTTTACATGGCTGTTGAAAACATATTTTTCTAGGCGGACATCTTGCTCTACAGGCCATAATCTGTCGTGGAGAACCGACTTGATCCGATTCCGATAATTATTAATTCTGTAATGAAGGAGCCATTCAGATTTTCCCACATATTCTTTATGACATAGTATCCATTGTAATAAATAAATTATGTTATGACTTTATAACCTTTATTATGAAGTATAACTAAAAACTATAAAATTAAGAAAAACAGTGTATCTACTTAAAAACGTGTTTCCATTAAATATATAAATATATTGTTTAGTGTAACAAAAAGTAATATCAGATTATAAATAAAATGATTTTTTAAGCTGATATTAATTTAATATTTATTATAGTGGGCACGTCGTATCTGAAGTAGACAACCCACATTTATTTATTAAACGGCATGTCTTGTGTCTATCGGACTGTGCATCTTAAGATAAATCTTAGTAAATAAAATGTGTTCTCCGGAATTAAACCTACTCAGACTGATAGGCGATATACACGCTGTTTCATAAAAAGTGGGATGTCTATTTCAAATACGAAGTGCAGTATCACAATTTTTGAATTGATATATATATATATATATCAAATAAGGCCTGACGCGCCTTAACCCATTCGGTCACCAAGGATCGGTCGGTTAACAAAGTCGATTTTTTTGCTTTTAAGCTATAATCTTCTAAGATTCTCTCATGTACATCCATATCTTCTCAATGCGTATCAAGATGTAAACAAATGACGTCATAATAATAAACAGTATTAAACAACATTTACTGGCCTGAATGTCCGGGAAATTTTCACAGAAAATATTCGTCCTCCGACAGGATTCGAACCTGTATCCTATACATCATTTAGCTTGACGTGCCTTTCTATGAAAATTTCTTGGACATTCAGGCCGGTAAATGTTGTTTAATATTGTTTATTATAAACAGAGCATTTACTTAAATATTTGCATCGATAAAAAGAATGTATAAATATAAAAATGTCTTAAAATAATTGTCGGACTTTGTCTATTTCATAATGTGTTATATATATATATATATATATATATATATATATATATATGTGTGTGTGTGTGTGTGTGTGTGTGTGTGTGTGTTGTGGTAGGATCCACCTAATTTGCATAGTGGAGTACCGACCATATAAATATGGTTGATATCGGGAAGAGAGTGGAAGGAATGAAGAGATTCATCCAGAGACTCTGCCCGACTGCGACTCAGTCAACACACATTCCAGGAACGGTCTTCCCAGGAATATACAAAAGACTATATGTAAATATTGTGTACACTTTCTTGTTTCAATACATTTTGTTCTAAGTACATTTTGTGTTGCATTATTATTCCATGCATTAGTCAAGTTTCAACAATGGCGACGAGGTAGAAAGAACCATACGAAAAAAAAAAAAAAGATTAATAATTGATAGCTTTCAACAATTGGGACAAGTCATTGAAGAACCCAGGCTGAAGGAAAAAATTATTAATTAAAAGTCCAACATCTAACGGAACGGCGAAGGATTCTGATTTTCTGGATATTTAGAAATCGTTAAAGGACGACTAAGCATAAAGGAACGTTCACTCAGAGAAATTTGAAAGGTGTCGTAAACGAATAACGCTGATTTTAAATTGAATAAGTTATCTACGAGACACCCGTTAAAAAAAAAACTGGCCGACTACAAAAACGTGCATGGAATTAAAAGGCACACAAATACACCGTGTCGATTTTGAAAGGTAACGAACTTTAAAAAAATTATTTTTTGTTTGCTCAACAATATTTTATAGTGACGAATTTACTTCTGATCAGAGGTTTGTCATTGAAATACGCGAACAGAAGTAATAAAAAAAAATACCAAAGTTGATTATCACGGGCTTGAATGTAAAAGCAAGACATAAGATAAAAAAGTCGTACGTTGTTTCGATTTTTCTGGTCAGCTTATATTACATCCATAGATACACAAATTAAAGGTATATTCTTTGTTGCATGAACACCATCAGCTAAAGATGGATGAATTATCCAAAGTTATATCTGAATTATTCAAATCCCAGCAGTTGAGTCAGGCTGAATTATTCAAATCCCAGCAAAAATATCAAGAAAAGCAAGAGGAAACACTTTTAGAAATTCAAAAGTTAATACTGGAGAAATTAAACAGCGCTCAGGCAAATGAGGGAAATTCTTCATATTCTAATAACACCATATTTAATTCGCTGGAAACTTTCAACTATGTGCCAGACGAAGAAAAAACGTTTGAATTGTACTTTAAACGATATGAAGATATTTTCTACACAGACTGAAAACTGGTCGAATTCAAGAAAAGTCAGTCTATTACTAAGAAAGCTAGGTACAGCAGAACATAGCAAATTTGTAGATTTTATTCTACCGAGAAGAACGAATGAATTGGAATTCTCGGAAACAGTGAAATTGCTAAAAGAGCTGTTTGGAGCAAATATGTCGCTTTGGCATAAGCGATGGTTATGCATGAATGTCACTAAATCCGACGATCAGGATTATTTAACATATGCATCTATAGTGAATAGACATTGTGACAATTTCAGATTGGCAGAGATTACGGTGGAAGAATTTAAGTGTTTAATTTTTGCTCAAGGACTGGTATCAAGTAAGAGTGCCGAAATAAGACGTAGTTTTGTCTAAACTCGAATCTGAACAAAACTTTACCCTGAAAAAGTTAGCAGAGGAGTGTCAGCGGGCAGTAAGTTTAAAGAAAGAGTCTCAAAAAATCGAAGAAGCTGGCATTGCTTATATTAAAAAAATAAAAAAAACAGTCAAATTACCCATTAGAAAAATATTGGAGTAAAAATTCGGCGTATTTTAAAAATAGACAAGAAAAATTAAATAAAAAGAACGAGGAGAAAAAAAAGGTTCCACCATATAATTGCTGACGTTGCAACGAAAGACACTGGGAGGTAAATTGCCCATATAGAAATAAGAAATGTTTCGTGTGCCACAAGAAGGGACACAAAGGATCGTGTTGTAAAACGAAAAAATTCAATAGCCGAATTAGACAAACAAATTCGAATATCAAATGAGATAGAGATTTGAGGAAATATGTGACGACTGAAATATTTAAAAAGAATATCAAATTTCAACTCGATTCGGGTTCAGATTTAACAATAATGAACTATAAAACATGGAAAATTTTAAAAAGGCCTACAATAATGAAGTCAACGAAACGCGCTCAAACGGTAACTGGAAAGGAAATTAACTTCGAAGGCGAGGTTGTACTTCCCATGAAATTGAACGGGTTCGTTAAAAAAATAAAGGTTTTCATTCTGAAAAATGGAGAAAACTTGATGGGTACAGGTTTTATTGAAACATTCGAATTGTGGGATAAACTGTTAAATTAATTCTGCAGAAAAGTAGAAAGTAATACGCAAACAAGACAGGACATTAAAGATGAATTAAAGAAAAAGTTTCCGGAAACCTTCATACCTGGTCTTGGAAGATGTAACAAGTTTGAAGCTAAATTTGAATTAAAGTAAAATACTATGCCAATTTTTAAAAAGAAACGTAACGTGCCTTTCGCAAGTGTAGAGAAAATTAACGGAGCACTTGATAGGTTGGAAAAAATGGGAATTATTTCGAAAGTAGAATCTAATTCATGGGCTGCGCCGATTGTGTGCATAAAAAAGAAATCAAACCAAATCAGTGTCTGTGTTGATTTTTCGACAGGGTTGAATTCGGTAATCAAGGACTACCATTACCCGTTACCGAGTCCGGAGGAGATTTTTAACAAGCTAAATGGTGGAGTTATATTTTCAAAAATCGACTTATCAGATGCCTATCTCCAAATTCCCGTCGAAGAAGAATGTTCGAAGTTACTAGGGATAAACACGCATAGAGGGTTATTCAAGTACAACAGGTTTCCTTTCGGTATTAAAGTGGCACCAGCCATTTTCCAACAAGCTATGGACGTCATGTTGAATGATTTAGACTGTGCGTGCACCTACTTAGACGACATCATAGTAAGGAGCGAAACCGTCGACGAACATTGAGAGCATCTCAATCAAGTATTTAAAAAGATTCAGCACTTTGGATTTAAAGTCAAAGAGTCAAAGTGCGAATTTGGTTTGGAGGAAATTAAGTATTTAGGTCACATAATTAACAAAAATGGCAGATGTCCAGATCCGGAAAGGTCCATTGGGATTAGAGACATGCCGACGCCCACTAATGTCGCGATGCTACAGAGTTTTCTGGGGCTCGCAAATTATTATCAAGCATTCATTAAAGGAATGTACAATCTAAGAACTCCGTTGAATGAACTACTAAAAAAAGACAAGGCATGGGAATGGACGGTAGAATGTCAGAAAGCCTTTGATGAAATAAAGAAAATGCTTACACCAGACCTCTTTTTAACCCATTACAATCCAAAACTTGATATTGTAGTGGCAAGTGACGCCAGTTCATACGGGATAGGAGCGTGTATTCAACACATCAACACATAATGCCAGATGGTTCTAGAAAACCAATTGCTTCGAGAACTTTACTCCCAGGAAAAAGAAGTTACTCAAAGATAGAAAAAGAGGCGCTGAGTATCATTTTTGCCATAACAAAATTTCACAGATACATCCACGGCAGACATTTTATTCTTGAAACGGATCATAAACCTATGATCACTATTTTTGGTTCAAAGAAAGGGTTACCCGTTTATACGGCAAATCGTCTGTTGAGATGGGAAACCATTCTTCTCAATTATGATTTTCACATAAAGCACCTATCATCCAAAAATATAATTCATGCGGATAGCTTATCAAGACTCGTACCGAGTCAAGAAGAAAGATTCGAAGAATCAATTATTGCAAATATCAGAGCAGATTATGAGGTGAAAAGCATAGTAAACAACATTTTAAGAGAGCTACCGGTTACATCAAAGAAAATTAAAAAAGAAGCTGAAAGCGATGATTTCATTTTAGAAATAAAAAGCAAAATCGTAGCAAATGACCAAAAAGTGCAGGAGATTTGTTCAATTTGTGACGGATTTTTATTATATGGTGAGAGAGTAGTAGTACCAAAAAAGTTGCAGAAAAGAATACTACGGTACTTTCATATGGGTTACCCGGGGGTTAATAGAACAAAAAGCTTAATGCGAAGCTTTGTATATTGGAAAGGAATGGATGTGGATATCGCAAACATGGTTCATCGATGTAAAGGGTGTGCGTTAGCAGCTAAGGCACCACCTATAGTACACAAACCATGGCCCAAGACGGATCATCCGTGGACAAGATTACACATTGATTTCGCTGGTCCAGTAGAAGATTGTTACTACTTAATAGTGGTAGATAGTTTTACAAAATGGCCGGAAGTACTGCGCTGCAAAAAGCCTACGTCCAATACCACAACAACTTTCTTGCATGAACTATTTGCACGGTTCGGTGTGCCAGAGTGTATTGTGAGTGACAATGGTACACAATTCACTTCTGAAGAATTTAAGGAATTTTGTGAGTTATATCAAATTAACCACATAACGACGCCGCCGTATCATCCGAGGTCCAATGGACTCGCAGAAAGATTTGTCGATACTTTAAACCGCGCGCTGAAGAAAGCCTCAGGAGTTCCAACGGAAAAGGCGCTTCAGCAATTCTTACAGGTATACAGAATTACGCCAAACCAGAGAACACACTCAAACATGGCACCAGCTGAACTAATGTTCGCTAGGAAAGTTAAGTCAGTGTTTGACAAGCTTTTGCCAGGAAATAATAGAGTAAAGAATACTATGTATACAGCGAGAAAAAGATACACTTCCGGAGAGAAGGTGTTTTTCAAGTGCTACAAAAACAACGTTGAGTTCTGGGAGCGAGGCATAGTGGACAAGAGAATCGGTGACCTAATTTACATAACTAAAGGGCCGAAGAATACTCATAAAAGGCACCAGAACCAACTTAAAAAATGCTACGTTCTAGAGCATGAAGAGAGTATACTGGATGAGGAGGAAGATCCCATTGATGTAATGTATGATATGTTTCAAGTAGAACCTCCGCAGAATATTCCTGAACCGAGAATATCCGGTAGGAAACGAAAGTTCACGTACCCATTGGACGTGAATCCAAAACGGAAAAAATATTAAAATTATGCAAATGGTTCTACAAAGAAATAACCATAAACATCAACCCATATAGGAAGCCAGTTTGAAATCCAAAAGGGATACCAAGGCTTGGGAGGCGGGTATTGTGGTAGGATCCACCTAATTTGCATAGTGGAGTACCGACCATATACATATGGTTGGTAGCGGGAAGAGAGTGGAAGGAATGAAAAGATTCATCCAGAGACTCTGCCCGACTGCGACTCAGTCAACACACATTCCAGGAACGGTCTTCCCAGGAATATACAAAAGACTATATGTAAATATTGTGTACACTTTCTTGTTTCAATACATTTTGTTCTAAGTACATTTTGTGTTGCATTATTATTCCATGCATTAGTCAAGTTTCAACAATGGCGACGAGGTAGAAAGAACCATACGAAAAAAAAAAAATAATAATTGATAGCTTTCAACAATTGGGACAAGTCATTGAAGAACCCAGGCTGAAGGAAAAAATTATTAATTAAAAGTCCAACATCTAACGGAACGGCGAAGGATTCTGAATTTCTGGATATTTAGAAATCGTTAAAGGACGACTAAGCATAAAGGAACGTTCACTCAGAGAAATTTGAAAGGTGTCGTAAACGAATTTTGTGTTGCATTATTATTCCATGCATTAGTCAAGTTTCAACAATATATATTATCAGGATTAGAAAAGGAAAGATTAAAATTAAAAAAAGCGCTCAATATACATATAAAAAAGGTAAGAATTTAACATGTCGACCTTTTATGTATTAAATATTAGGAGATCTTGGTTTCAAGCTTTCGGTATCTTCAATAGATTTCGGTTAGTTAATTTCCTAACGCTTTATTTGTTAAAAATAAAACACTATGTCCCGAAAAGGGATATATTTGTTCGAAGTAGCAAAGTAGTTGTTGACTACTGCAACCGGGTAGGATAATCTAGAAGGTAACCGTAATGGACTGGTCCTCGTCGTAGTGGTAGGCAATATGCTTAGGCAATAGGCGAAGACTATAGGCGTAGTCCTGTACCTCTACATCAGTCTGTATTTATGCCTGACACCAGTCAATCATATTACTGTGAGGGAGAAGCCAGGTGTATGCATATTAATTACATCAAAAACAAAACTTATGAACGCTATATTTTAAAAAATAAATAAATAACCCTTCGCTGGTGAAGAGGAGGAGGGGAAAACCAAGTGTATTGGAAATGTATCGGTGTGGGCAGGGATTAAATGAAATATACATACTTTCTTTTTATCCCACTTCATATGAACTCAAAATGACCTTTTTAGTATGTATACTACGGGTCATAATTTCCGATCTTTGATTGAAAAGTTATTTTGGTCTGGAAATGTAATTGTAGCTAATTTTTATTTTAACAAAGATTGCATATGTTTCTATGACTGAAATTAAGATATTAATGAAATTTTGCTCAGTCTGATGTGGGAAGTTGAGTAGGGGATATCTTTTGCCATCTAACGTTGGGTTTGAGGCAAAGATTGAAGCGAACAGCTTTGCATTGTCTCTCGAGGAAGATATAACCTTTGGGGTCATTTATAATACTGGGCACAGACTGTTTCGTTCTGTTCATAATTTAGTTGGTCATCTTACAGAATTTACAAGATCATTTTTTTTTCTTTTCAACCATGGCCTGCACAACTTGCACATAGCTGCACTTTGCGTTTTCCAGAAATCTCTTACAGCGATTGCAAGCGGTTCTGAAAGCATTAAGGGCTAGACTATACCACTCCTTGTGATAAATATTGAAGCATTGATTCCGGTGAGCTATGGCTGCATCACATTCAGGGGTTATCGAGGGCTGACTAACTGTTTTTTTCAAGAATTTTCTTGTGAGTATAAGACCCTTCAAGAAAGGGCCCATTTAGTTAGAGACTTGGGCAGCAGATTTGGAGGCAGTGTCCCTGAATTTTTTTTAGAGAGAAGCTTCTGTCATATAGGACCGAAAGCTGGCCATTCTGCCTTACGGTAAATCATAGGAATGTTAAACGCTTTGATCTTTGCCTCAACACTAACTAGCGAATGGTCTGATATGCATATGGAAAGACTTTTGCTTCGCATTTATCAGGGATGGATGTTAGAAAAGATCTAGGAAGTTTGCCTGCTATCTCGTCATGTCCGGGATACAAGCATGATCTGAGTTAGTTCATATGCGATTGAGAAGTCTTTGCAACATCTGCCTTCCTCGTTGCTTTTGTTTGAGTGGACTAACCACAATTTGTAGTGGATATTGAAGTCACTACGGATATGAATGTAATCATGTAATCGTGTAATCGATTGAAGATTACTGACACATCATTCTGCGGGCGATAGAGAGCAAAAGCGAATGCGTTACTATGGATAAGTTGCACGCGGAAGGGCATATACGTGAGATCGGGGTCCTGGGTTTTTTATCCATGCACAAGGAAACCCGTCCTTGATTTTGGTTCAGTGTTCGAAACTGGCGATTTTAGTGTATGTGCATTTTTATAATCTGTGGGTAGCCAGATATTAGGAGCTCCTGTAGAGGGATTGAGGCACTGAAACCGAAGGGGTCAGGTTTGGACTGTAGAAATGGAGTTCCACTTCTGCAAAGTTCACACGTAAATCCCTTATATGGATCTAAGAGATGGTATGCTTGTGTTTTTTTTCTTCTTTTTTGAGATTTGATTCGTTAGTTTCATTCATTGTTAAGGTAATCGATTTCACATGTGTTTACAAAAAACAAAAAACAAAAAAATCATTTATTATTACGATCTGGTTGATCACATGCTAGATTTCACAACTCTAGCGTCACTCCTTCATAGTCAGCCTATGAACTTTTCAACGCGCGCTCTTTGCTTTTATACGTGAAATTAAAAGAAATTTCTCTATTTCAAGATATGTTAAATTTGGTACTTGAATTTGGTTTTTGAATGTGTGTTTATTGACTATATTCTAAAGAGTTACACTATTAATGGAGCGTATAATGCCAGCATAGAAAGGCAGTTACAAATGGCTATCAAGAACTAACATCCAGAAAAACTGACGAAAGGAGAGTAAAAAGTTAACATGTTGCGTGTTTTTGTGTATTTTAAGCGATAGTGCATGTTCATGTATGTAAACAAGACAGAAACATGCAAAAACTCGAGGTTCTGTTATGGACGTTTATTCCTTTTATGGTGATTGTAGTTCTTGGGTATGTTCGTTTGCTTTTTTTGTTCAGTTTTGATAACTGGTTAAAATGGTTGGTTTCAAGTCAGCTTTGCACAGAACTGGAACCACCAAAATAATGTTTGCACTTGCTTATTTACAGGGAGTTTTAACCATGGTTATAGAATGTTCGTTTACTTTTTCTTGGTCCAGAAGTTAGGGAGAGTTAGTATAAGCATCGTCTTAATAGTCGCGCTTCACGTCAGCCTTGCGCTGAGTTGGAACAACCAAAGAGAAATCTTGACCTGTTTCATAGGTTGAGTTTCTGGAATGTGACATGCATTGGAAAGTGGGAAGAGAGTTCAGTCGTCAGCGAACAGAGGAAACCAACGCC
>OZ010591.1:97577861-97635361 GCA_963932145.1 Acanthosepion lycidas
AAGAACAAAAATACCATATAAAAAAGTACAGAAAAATCACTTTATTCAACATAAATTATACATTTTGATGATATTGCAAAAATAATGATTTGTTTCTTTTATGCTAATTCATTACAGAAAAAATATAATAGTATAATAAAGGGTGTTTCATTAAGATGGATCAAAAATCAGCAGTAAATAAATCAGTGTTACTGGTGAAAATTTATTTATTTCTCTATTGGATCATGTTAAGTCATGGCAATTATGTTTGAAAAATGATATCGCCCAAATGTTCGCCATGGCATTGACGGCACACCTCCACTCGATGGTCAAAATTTTTGATGACGTCTCTGCATAGTTGCTCCTTGATCTCATCAATATGCCTTATTATCTAATCCTTCAGCTGTTGAATTGTTGTTGGCTTGTTGGCATAGACCTTACTTTTGAGATGAACCCAAAAGAAGAAATCTAAAGGCATCAAGTCACACGATCGTGGTGGCCAATTGACTTCACTGTTTCGAGAGATGATGCGATCTGGAAAATTCTTATTCAAATTCTGTTTGAATATTCATTTTTGTAATAGACTTCGATAACTTTAACACGTTGCTTGATTGTTAATCTTTCGATGGTTGAAGTTGCCAAAGACTTAAGTTGTTAAATCTGAAAGAAAAAAAAATCATTAGACTCTTAAAATTAATTGACATTTAAAATCGGTCCATGGTATTGGAACACCCTTTACAATTAGAAAGCAATTTCTGCATTTTCAAAAAATGTGTATCAACGAAGTCTGAATAAACGCGATTTTTCGAGAAATCATAATTTTGATAATCTTTATAAAATTTACTCTTGCGTGTGTTATATGTATCATTTGTTTCACAGAAAAGGAAGAAAATACTTATTTCGCTATGATACAATAATAGATCTTAACAGTATACATAATTTTAGTTATAAATCTAATTAACAGGATTATTTTGGAAATTAACCAGTCAAATATATATGTAAAAAGGGAGAAAACTGAAAATAAAAAAAAACGTATCTGGCATTCATGTGGAGCCACAGGAATTTTTAAATTACCAATCTTTTTCTTTCAAACATGTTCATGCACATGAAAATAAAAACTAATAGTAAATATTTCCTCTTCTCTTGGACAATCTTTTAAGTGTTTGAAAAATATTATCTGACAATATAGATGTTAAATTTCTTTCAGAAAATGACTTCATTCTTTCCCGTTTCATGATCTCCAATTTCTATCCCAAAGTTTGAATTATCCTAACATATTTCATACAATTTGTTCTCCGCGAACCCCTGCTCTGTGGGACAGACTCACAAATTTCCCCGATCACAACAATCTTAACCTGTTCAAGTCTAGAGATAAATGTTATCTTGCCCTCCTACTCATATACAGCAGAAATCAAGTTAATTACTACTACTACTACTACTACTACTACTACTACTACTACTACTACTACTACTACTACTAATAATAATAATAATAATGATAATAATGATAATAATAATAATTTCTAGGATTTATTTAATATTTGTTATTTTGTTACTGAATAGATAACCTTAGCAGTGCCGACTGAAATGTTCAAACACTGACCAAAATACAAATGTAAAAGCTAAAAGACACGCCAGAATGCATCAGTTGGTCGGCTAGCTGTTGTATTCTGTTTTTCATCGACATTCGTATGTTGCCTTGACAACCAGTTGTAGTATTCTAATACATTTGTAAATCTTTTAGTCTACCAACCGGTGTGTCTACTTATATTTATATCTTGGTCACCTTATGAACATTTCTACCGGGCTTCGTATTTGCAATGTTTAATTTTTTCTTATTTTAATTCATTCCTAATATGAATTTAACATTTAGGGCAGAAGAATGTATCAATTCGAGTTAGTAAGCAATTATTTGAAGAAATGATTCAAATGCAAGTGTTATATTTAAAATACGGTTACAGACATCATGGCGAGTTTGAAATTGTTTTAACAGTTCTTGTAACAGATGAGAATTTGAAACCATTTGGATGATTATAAATGCACGGAAATTACCAGAGAATCCAAATATCTGCCGTTTTATTTAATTAATAGTTTTTTAAATAATTTTTTCTAAATGCAATATCTCGTCAAAACGAAGGAGATCATGATTTTCCATTGATTTCTACTTCGTTATTGTCAGTAATTTAACCTGACATCTTAAAGAAAATACTGGAGTGGTTTCCGGCTGCCTTTTCCTCGGTTTTATTCTTCTCCCAGAAGCCTTCTTCCATATATTTTGCTATTTAACCCATAGATGGTGGGAGTTTAGTAGTACTGACTTAAAAAAACAAACAAACACATGGAATGGCAAATAATGTGTTTAAGCGTTTAGTTAAGAAATTCAAATGCCAAATTTTTAGTACAGTGTTAGCCGGATATAAGAGAGTTGTCGGGACCGGAGAAGAAGTCTCTTATATCCAGGTTTCTCTTATATCCAGGTTTGGTCTATTCTGTTTACATTAACACAGGCTGTAATTTAGGACCAGAAACAATCTCTCTTATATCCGGGTTCTCTTATATCAGGGTCTGTTATATCCGGGTTACACTGTAGTAGTAGAAGTAAAGATCTAATCGGTTATTATCTCGGGATAATAAAGAAATACAAAAACTGAACACACAATTATAGTTCACAAATTACGCAGAGCACTTTCTATGTAAAATGTGTGTGCGATCTCAGATTTTTCATTTTTTTTTTTTACAAAAATGATCAGTGGAAAATGTCATGAAACCATATAAAAACAGAATACTACAGCTGGTTGTTTATAGTGACACATCTAAGGACGGATGAAAAAAATAATATAGATATATCTGGAGTCATAATTCAATTCTTTTGTGAGCAGCATCAGGAGTAGCTTAATATTAGGTAGGTGCAAAAATAATGTCGTTTTCTCACAAATGTTACTATGTGAGAAAGCGACATTATTTTTGCACCAACCTAATAGTCCTATCTTAAAACTCTTCTACAGGCAGAGCAGACGAAGCTGGAACGTGGAATGAAAGTGTGAGATTTTTCTTTTTGCTTCCTGCATTGTCTTCTGACTTCCGGTTGTTGGTTTCATTTTTTTTTTTTTTTTTCTCAAGAAAGATGTGATTAATCATCAAAATATGCGTAAAGTAATTCACCGGCCATCTTTCTTATTCAACTATACAGAGGTATTATCCCGAGTTAATTCCCACACTATATTTCGACGATTAAACCTACCTCGATGTTCTGGAACTTACGTGAAATAAGGAGAAAAATATTAAATTTCCGAACACTTATTTTTCATTTGTCTGTACTAACCCTATTCTAATATTTCATCGCAGGCAATGAAAATCTTGAAGAAGTGGGTGATAATGAAATTGTCCATGTTGAAGTTTAACAATTCCACAGCCCACCGAAGCAATGACTATGTTTAGCAAATGTTTAAATTGTTTTGTTTTCAACCAGGAACTGCTGTTAGAAATACATCTTCTTCAGGTCCGGGAGTTAATGTCAAAAGAAGCGATGTGAGTTGGAAACAGACAAAACCAGACTCATTTTTAAACTAAAAAAATAAAATAGAAAATACCTCGAACAAAGTGTTTGAAAAATGTTATCAGACGATATAAATGTCAAATTTCTTTCAGAAAATGACATCATATTTTCCCGATTTATCATTTCCATTTTGTCCCTAAGTCTGAATTATCCTACCATATTACATACAGCTTGTTCTCCGCGAACCCCTGCTCTGTGGACCTGACTCACAAGACGATGATTCTCCGATCACTACAATCTTCACCTGTTAATATCTAGAGATAACTGTTATTTTCTCCTCCCATTCATATAAACTACACTTTAAGGTAAAGCTTCTATTTCGAGGTGCCCCTGAACACAGTAAACTTTACTGTAATGCACACACACACATATATATATATTCAAATAATTATATTGAAGTTTTCGGCTCTTGTTTTGAAACATGAGAACTTCTATGTAGCGTATTGGAATCATATTTTAAATATATAATTATATATATATATATATATATTTATTAAAGACTTTTTTATGTTTAACGTTCTTTTTATAGATACAAGTATTTAAGTAAATGCTCTGTTTATAATAAACAGTATTAAATAACATTTACTGGCCTGAATGTCCGAGAAATTTTCATAGAAAATATTTGTCCTTTCACAGGATTCGAACCTGCATCCTATACGGACCCGTCATTTACACTGACGTGCCTTAACCGACTCGGCCACAAAGGAGCGTTTGGCAAGCAAGGTCGAATTTACTGCTTATAAACTTCAATCTACCATGAATCTCGTACATTCATAACTGCTCATGGCGTATCAAATGTAAATAAATGACGTCATACATTAAGAAATGCACAAAGTCCGACAATTTATTTATTACAGACATTTTTATGTTTAACGTTCTTTTTATTTTTTTTTGTCGGACTTTGTCCATTTCTTAATGCATGACGTCAAATTTCTCGGACAAGCGATATCTAAGTCTAAATGCGTATTTCAAAATGAAATCTCTCTTTTGACATTTTAATTTTAATTCCACGCTAATAGATTAAATTTTACATTTCATATAAGCAAAATAATCTGGTGAATTTCAAACTGAATGTAAACTGATATAATTTTTTTCTCTCTTAGTCAGTAAAATCTGTAAAGTCGTCCATAGTAACAGATCTGTTAACACAACGTAATACTTTCTTAGAATTTCTTTTTCGAAAATAGAATATATTTTTAAGAAACGCTATTTGAGAAAAAATTAGTTGAATTAAAACAAAAACTACTTTTCAGTTTGTAATATAGAAGGAAATCAAAAGACCTCTTCACGACTGCCCTGGAGTTCGCTACGGTATATACAGACTTAACTGAAGAAGAAACAAACATTATTCTCAATGCAAAGAAATCTGTCCTCATCTTTAGGATAAGGGAGACGTTAAATACATAAATCTTTCCTATTTGCATCTTCTCCTATGATAATATACATTAAATATATATATATATATATATATATATATATATATATATATATATATATGAATAAATATAGTTTTAAGGTGTACTATATTTAAGGTGTACTATATTTATCGAATAAAGTGCTCAATATCATAGATAGAGAGTGTGTAAATATAAAAGTGAACATAGAAGTCAAAACTTAGAGGTACACATGGCCTGACGATTGCATCTAGCATGAAACAGACTGTCGCCTCTAAGTGTTGACTTCTATGTTCACATTTACATATATATATATATATATATATATAATAATAATATTTTTTGTTTAAAAATATGATTCCTTCGCTACATAAGAGTTCTCATGTTTCAAAAACGTGAGCCGAAATCATCCAAATAATTAATAAAATTAAGTTGGATTGAGGTGTTTAGTCACGTTTCATCTTCAAGCGAAATTTTAGGAATAAGCTATCTCTCGGTTTACGTGTATTTTTACAGAATTTGTTATTGTGGGAGTGGCTATACTATTTTCATTCTTTAAGTGGTCAGGGAGTTAATTCTTATCAGTAGATTCATCATCCTCTGAGAGGTTTTGCTAAGGTTGGGTAGGGTATCCATTTCAAGGCTAATGTTTACGGTCATCCCTTAGTTGGTTCCCAGTGAAGGATATTTTTATGGCGCGCCAACAGTCGTTCTGTGTCTGGAGAATTGTCTCTTATTCTTGTCTATCTGATTATCTATTTATTTATTTGTTTATTTAAGTGGGTGTTTAATATACAGATCGCTTTGCATTGAATTTCGGTTTTTTTTTTTTTTTTTTTTATGACGACAAAAAGGGGTTTTTCCTTTTTAAGGGTTTGGCTGAGCTTATTAGAATTTTACTTAGCTATGTTTTTTTTTTTTTTTTTTTTTTTATGCTAATTATCTAATGCGAAAGTCTGTTGATGTCGGCAAAAAACCGTTAACTCCTGCCTATGGTTTAATAATTTTTCATTATTTAGGAATTTAATGATGTGTAGTTTTTCCTGTAAGCATAAGAGGCATGGGTCATCCCAGGTTCTACAGGTTCTTGCTCTATTTACTATTTTCCATTTTACTTTTGGTGTTTTATTCGTTTCCTTTAGGTGCCAGAAATATTGGGATAGAGATGTCTGATTTCTATTTTGAATATTGTTGAAAGAGCTCTTGTGTTGTCTCCATCTAATTTTAAAATTATTCTTTGTTGATCCTATGTATATCCTATCAGTGTTAGGGCTCTCAATGGATGAGATAGTGCATTGGTATACCACGGATTTTGTGAGGCATTTATTTTCCAACGGGCAGTTTTTAGGGTTTCTACAATCGCATAATATTTCGTTTATATGTTTTATTACTGTTTTGGTATGCGTGTTTTTCTAGGATTTTCTCATCCATTATCTCATCCATATCTCATCCATTATTATTATAATATATTATATATATATGTATATATATATATATATATATATATATATATAAGTGATTTTTTTAAATATAAAACTCCCTTGTCGGCCCTCTTTTAGTTTCAATTTAACAACTCAATTTTAATTTCTACTTGTGATACGAACACAGTCTATACACTGGGGTTGAATAAGACTAATTTACTTCTCGTTGGCTGAAATACATCTATACCCCATATGAGGTTATTTTTAGATTTTGTTGTGTAATTTATATGCTCTGTTATAATAAATACATTGAGCTCTTTTGTGGTTCAGATTTAATATTTAATATTACTAGGATCCTCAACGGATTTATTGCCTGTAGTATATATATATATATATATATATATATATATATATATATATATATATATATATATATATATATATATATATATACATACATGTATATACACACACACACGTATATATATATATATATATATATATATATATATATATAGAGAGAGAGAGAGAGAGAGATAATATTAGTGGTCAATATACATACATACATACATACATACATACATATATATATACATGTATATATATATATATATATATATATATATATATATATATATATATATATATATATATATATATAAATTCCCAAGAGAATAGAAACCAGGTAGAACTCAGTGTCCAGCACAGACTAAGAATATAAGATAAAAGGCTCAAACACTAATATTCCATGGTTATAATTTATTACATTGGAATCGTAATCACGATCCATTTCATCAGACCAACAAATTCAAAGAGTAATCGGAAAATATAACTCCTGGTATAAAAAGCAAAATTTTACTCAGTGTGTATGTCTGGGAGTAACATGTAAGTATGTATATTTAAGATTTTATCACAGGTGACTGCATAATCCAGGAAATCCTGTATAGTAAAAGAGTTCACCTTAAGATTAAAATAAAATATAAAAGTTCTTTAATTTAAAGAAATAGAACGGGTTTAATAATTTTTGGGTCGTAATGTGCATTTGTGTTTCAGGTTATATTAATTTTTCTTAATCGATTGAAGGAGGAGGCACGGTAGAGTAATGGTTAGAGACTCGGATTGGGGAATCGGAGAGACGAGTTCGAACGTGCTAATAGCCATGGGAAAAGTATGAATCCTTTTCTTCACCCCCAGCTATGGATAAACACGCATGGCACATAACTGACTGACTGAATCAATTGAAAGTGAATGGGTGAATTGAAGTTGTCATTTTGATCCACGGGAGATAACTCTGATTGTGTATATGATTTTGTTTATTTCCCTTGTATTGACAGGCTATCAAATTTTTCATGAAAATTAAAACCGGTTCACTGTATATTTTCACGTAACTCCGACTATGCTATTATTCTTTATATATATATATATATATATATATATATATATATATATATATATATAAAACATATTTTATTTTATTTTAACCTTATGACCTACAAAATGAGATTCTAATATATATTTTTTTGTTTAATATGTAATAGGCTTAGTCATAATTTTTTTCTTTTGCTGATCGAATTGTATTGTTTTGAAGAATAATTTTAATAAACAAAAGCTGGAATTGTTTAAGAATAATCAAGACAGAAAATTTGCATCCAAATTTGGTGATGTTAAACAAATTCTCAACCAGCTAGGATGAATTTTAGTCCGGAAAAACATTTCTCTTTGATATTTTATTCTACCGCCAAATGAATTGTATTAGGCTTCATGTTTATAATGAAAAATAATATTTAAAAATATGATACCTCCATAAAAAAGCGATATCTAAGTCTAAATGCGTATTTCAAAATGAAATCTCTCTTTTGACATTTTAATTTTAATTCCACGCTAATAGATTAAATTTTACATTTCATATAAGCAAAATAATCTGGTGAATTTCAAACTGAATGTAAACTGATATAATTTTTTTCTCTCTTAGTCAGTAAAATCTGTAAAGTCGTCCATAGTAACAGATCTGTTAACACAACGTAATACTTTCTTAGAATTTCTTTTTCGAAAATAGAATATATTTTTAAGAAACGCTATTTGAGAAAAAATTAGTTGAATTAAAACAAAAACTACTTTTCAGTTTGTAATATAGAAGGAAACCATCTTCTTAATTAAGCCAGGTCAACACTGCACCGGCTACATAATCTATGGAATCCGGTGAATTCCACTATATATATATATATATATATATATATATATAGGATTGGTGTATACGGAATAAATTTCAATAACCAATAAATACTATTCTTAAAAGAGTGCTCAATACAGAGTAGAGCAAATATAATTATTTATTCGAAAATTATAACATAAATATGTGATAAAATAATAAAAATGAATATGTAATAAAATCACTTGATTTGATAACATATTTATGTTATAATTTTCGAATATATATATATATATATATATATATATATATATATATACTTTGAATATACGCTCTTTAGCGCTAGAGCGCGTCGTCAGTGATGTTCTGATTTAGATCGTTGGACAGTTTCAGGTCTTTCAAATCATACTGCCCTCACTAAGTCGACCCCATCAGAGTTGATCAGTCTCTGACGCGCCCTCTAAATTAACAGCCTGCAGACACTGACTTATGACTTCTTATATAAGGCAAACCATAACCGGAAGTCACGCATTTGACTGGAAGTTGACCAACAGCCAATCGCAATGATGTGAGTTCTATTTAAGTTATTTACGGCGGATTTTTTATTTTTTTTTATGTGGATACTCATCGGATACTCGGAAGGTAATTATATTGATTTCCGGGGTATGTTTTTTTTTTTTTTTTTTTACTTTTTTTGTTTTTTTATCCTCCCTCACGTTTCATCTCCCCAGCTAATAATTACTGTTAGTAAAAAAAAAAAAAAAAAAAAAATTGTAACCATAAAATTATTAGAAATTTACATTGTTTTTACGATTACAATAAATAAATTACGACCTATACAGCGTGTTAAAACGAAAATAAATATATAAATAAATATCGTTTAAAACAAGTTGAACGATTAAAACTTAGAAAATTTGATTAAATCTGTCGAGTAACGTGATAAAATTAACGTGTGAGATTAACAAATAAAATTAAAAATTTACGTTTTTTGATCGTTACGAAAAAAAAAAAAGACGCAATGAGGGGTGAATAATATTGCTAAGTAAGTCATTTAACAAGAATTAGTCACAATTAATTATAATTCACATATAGTCCAGTAGTTAGTGACAGGTAAAAGGAAAAAACAGCTAAAATGGAGGTCAAAAAAGTTCTATTAAGCAATAAAGAACGAAAATAGGGGAAAAACTATCGAAAAGTAGTCCCCTTTTGAAAATTACGATGTTGTGCCTTTATTCTAGATGTTAAAATATCGAAATCACAGTTAATATGAAATATACCCTTACCAACATTTAAGCAAAAAATAAGAAAAAATAAGAAAAAAAGTAAAAAAGTAATAAAAACTCGTAATGAATAAATATAAACTAGATTAGTTAGATAAATAAGTTAAAAATAAAATTGAGAATTCTATTAGGTTGGTGCAAAAATAATGACGTAATAATGTCGTTTTTTGACTTATTTTTAACGTCAAAAAACGACATTATTAGGTCATTATTTTTGCACCAACCTAATACAAAGAAAAAAATACAACTATATATGTGTGTGTGTGTGTGTGTGGTTAGAACGTTGGCTTTCTGACCATGAGACCTGGGTTCGAATCTCTCTATGGTCGTTTTGTCAGGATGGGGACTTCCTGATGTTATCGGACTGTTTCGAGGTCGATACCATCATTCGCCACCTTTGGAAAGTGCCTGGAAACCAGACCCACAGGTTGACCCAAACCTTGTGAATAAAATTGAGTAGACGGAACTCATGGAGGCTAGCACGAAGTCATAAGTCATCGTGACCGAGGGCTTGAGTGTGCTGGCCTTCTTCAGATTATTGATCACGCTAGATAACACGCTCTCTGTAACTAAAGTCTGCTCAACATAGTTGCAGTATTAACTACGAGTGGGCTCTGTGGGTGTTGAAAACGCAAATGCGCTTGAGCGAGCGTCTGCAATAGGGATTGGCTAGCTGCCTTAGTGGACAGGTATCCTCGAATATCAGTAACCAGCTATTATATATATATATATATATATATATATATATATATATATATATAGAGAGAGAGAGAGAGAGAGAGAGAGAAAGATATATATATCTTTCTCTCTGTCTCTCTCTCTCTCTCTATATATATATATATATATATATAGAGAGAGAGAGGGACAGGGAGAGAGAAAGATATATATATATATATCTTTCTCTCTCTCTCTATATATATATATATTAGCTTAGTACCATTAGCTAAGTAGCACTTCTGGAGAGGAACCTAACTTATCACACACAGACACACAGACACACACACACACACACACACATATATATATATATATATATATATATATATATATCTTTCTCTCTCCTTCTCTCTCTCTCTATATATATATATATATATATATGTGTGTGTGTGTGTGTGTGTGTATATATCTCTCTCTCTCTCTCTCTCTCTATATATATATATATATATATATATATATATATATATATATATATATATATATATATGTGTGTGTGTGTGTGTGTGTGTGTGTGATAAGTTAGGTTCCTCTCTAGAAGTGCTACTTAGCTAATGGTACTAAGCTCAACATTCTTCACTTCACCAGCAAAAATTTTAAATTACAGATGAACACACCAATTTCTTCTTTGAAAATTATCAACACTACAATATTTCTCTCTCTCTCGAAAAAAAATATAAGAAAGCAACACACTTATGAGGACATTGTGCTAATGTTGAAAATACTAGGAATAAACAACATGTATCAACAGGTTAATTTTCTCTCTTCCTTTAATAATGACACCAAATATATATATATATATATATATATATATATTAAAAAAAATTGTGACCTGGTAATATACATACTTATACTTGATGTGAAAATAATTTTGCATACTGTAAGTGATTCTCATACATTTACTTGTTTTAAAATGAAATATAGTATATTAAAAATTGAAAGGGAAAATATTTTTTGAAAATCGTAGTTAAATAAAACGTATTCGAATCTAAACCCCACCCCAAAATCTTTAAGTATACAAATAGAAAAAAATGCCGTAAGAATTTTTGCCGTTAACAATAAAATTTAAAAAAAAATCCAGACGACATGCATTTAACGGATGTCAGAATTCGTTGAAAAATGCATCCCTACCCCTAGCTAAACGAAAACCCTTCTTCAAACGTAACTGATACAACAAAATACAGTGATAATGAACACGCAACCACCCCTTGTTTGGATGAATGGATTTCTCTGTATCCTTGGAAACTCGAATTATGAATTTTTGCAGTGCCTTTAAACCCAGTAATTTTTAAAATAAGTTACTCCAAAATTCGCTTGAGGAAGAAATAGAAATAATGTCTTTAATTTAATTACAAAATAAAAATTCGAAGCTTTTAGCTTCCATTTTTGAAACATGGTTAGAACTGTGTAGCGAAAAAACATATTTTAAATCAGTTAATATATATATATATATATATATATATATGTGTGTGTGTGTGTGTGCGTGCGTGTGTGTGTGTGTGTGTGTCTTGTAAGAATTTTATCATGTAAATAACTTGGACTATTATTTTATCACACAATTTCTAGCGCTTCCTTCTATCCAATCCTCTTGAGCATATTTATAGCGATTCATTGCAATTCTACCTGTTTGTACAAGATTCTGTGAACAGTTATGTGGTAAGCATACCATATAATTTTCCATACCATTATCATTCTCAGTTCCATGACAAGGTGTTTTCGAAGGGTGGCTGAACAAATGATCACCTGACCATTTCTCTCCACACATCTGGGCTGGTAGCCGGAGAGTTGTTCATTCGTCCGTAGCATGCCTTTGGCATGTAGAACTGGCATCGTCTATCCTGCACTTGTTCAAACTACAGCCACTGTCCCCTAACCTTGATCAGTCCCCTTGGTCATAGACACATGGGCGTTGATTTAGTCGCGAGAACGGGAGATTAGTCGAATGGTCTCGCATGGAACAATCATTTAAACATTTGCTTCACACAAGATAAGAAAAAAGGAAATCTTTTGAATGCACGGAAGAAAGATCCTAAAAAAAAAAAAAAACTCTTAACATAAGCATCTTTGTCAGTAACTATTAATAAAACATGTATTGGGACGGAAATGCTTACACACATATGCTTGCACGAACACACACACACGTATACTCACACACGCGTACTCACACACGCATGACCACCCCACTCTCTCTCTCTCACACACACACACACACACACATATATATATATATATATATATATATATATATATATATATATATATATATATATATATATAAAGATAAGTTCACGCAGTACAAGGGCAGGGAAGTCACCGAAATGGCGAGTAAAATCTTAGATTTGAACAGGGCAATATTGTAGTAATCGGAGAAAAATTATTTTGGGAGTCGGTTCCATAGCGCAGTGGTTAGCAGGAAGCTGTTCGAGGAGAAATTCCCTCTCACCAATTGTATACGGAGGGAATATATGTCGTTTGCTACAATGTGAGTAGCATGGCGCGTCCTGGCCGTGAAGGTTAGAAATTGTGGCAACAAGGAAGTTGCGATAGACCAGTGTGTGACTTGCCAGATCCCGCGCGTTAGATAGGAGTTGGTGGCTGGAAAATAATTTATCCCCACGAAGTACTTTGAGGTGCCTTTGGGATCTATCGAGATTTGAAAGTCAGGATGTGGTAGCTGCCACCCAAATGGAACAACAGTATTGCATTTTAGGTCTGATCTGGCTCTTGGAAAGATAGAAGATAGCATAAGGAGTTAAAAATTTATTGAAATTTTAATTTTCATTATTATCATCAGCAGTTTCTATAATAGAATAAGGATCTAAATTGTCGTTAAACAAATTATCATTCACAACATTATATCTTCGTCCTGTTATCTTCGCCCTCCTCATTCTCTTGCCAAATGATGTCATCTTCAGAGCCATCTACAGTAATTTTGGAACATCCACTTGATTGTCTTGCTTTCAAACATTCAACTAAACTTTGTTCCATGTCTCGATATTGTGTTTTTATTCCTCTACCTAAAGCTTTGGCACTTGATTTACACTTTTTTGTTGATCTTTATTCTTTCTCCGTAAACGTATGTTAGCCTCATTCAACTTATATTCTCTAGCTGCAGCTCTGTTTTCTATTCTTTCTGCTAATTCTATTAATTTTTGTTTAAAATTTACGCTATAACTCTCGCACGTTTTGACAAGATTTTGGCGGTAAAATAAAATGCTATATTTATCGGGAAAACCGCTGGTAATTTTCAACATTATTTTAGTCGCTTAGTTTTGATTTTATTCTTAATGTCAAAGTCGACAAAATGTCTTCGTAATTATTTTTTGTGATAAAATTTATAGGTGCGTATTATGCATAGGGAGAGGTATATTTGTTTAATTTTTTAATCATTTGTTGGGGTGCGTATTATTTATAGGTGCGTATTATTTTCGAGAAATTACGGTGTATAAATTTTAGTTCGCATGCAAATTATGGCCCCGATTTTGGGCTGTTAACAAAAATATTTTTCATTGAAAGAGGAGGATGTTGTGTGTATTTCGAGCATTGAAGATTTGGATACCTCTTCCGGTAAAAAAAAAACAAACAAACTTGGGCCTAAAAATAAGTGATTCTGGTGAGACTTTTAGACGATGATAATCGCTTTCCGAGCATAAGCCTCGGGTTTAGATTTCGTCATGAATCTTTTGTCAGGAAGGGGTCTTCTTGGTGTTATCTATCTAGGCAGGCGATCCCATAATGATATTGAGCTCTGTTCCAGAAACTGTAATTAAAGCCCGTTCAGCATAGTGGACTCAGTGCGTACTGAATGAACAGAAACATGCCTGAGCTGGCTTCTGAAATAGGGATAGTCTAGCCGCACTAGTAGGCATAGTCGGAAACGAGCAACCAGGGACCACGGTCATCGAAGGCGAGCGTGCAGAATGAGTTAATAAGTGTGACAATAATCAATGAAAATGGCTCGAGATGGACTATTTATTTGGTTACCAGTCGAACGTTGTTAAACGTTGACTGGAAATTTGTTGAGACATCTGCTATTTTAATCGAATCGTGTCCGGTTGTTGTAGAAATATCTTAATAGAAAAATATTGATTCGCTAGAATACTGCATGAGGCACATGAAATATATATATATATATATATATATATATATATATATATATATATATATATATATATTTCATGTGCCTAAAATAAAAATAAAAAATAAAAATGATTAAAACACAAGCAAAATAATTTAACCCAAATAAAAAATTGAAAAAAATAAACGACTTCCGGTAAAATAACCGCCAAAAAGGATTACCCACAATGCACCACTGACCCGAATATATAAATAGCTGAGAAAAATTATAGCTCTCGCGGCCAGACGATTGCATCTAGCATGAAACAGACTGTCGCCTCTAAATGTTGACTTCTATGTTCACTTTTATATATATATATATATATATATATATATATATATATATATATATATATATATATATATATATATATTGGTGAGTAAAATAAAAAAAATAAAATCTGTGATGAGAGAATTATGAAGCTGTTTCAAAACGGTAAATATGCTAAAATTCCTGTTCCAGGTTTCGCATTTTCTCCCAAGAACTCATTAAGTAAATTACTCACTGTTTTCTCATACTTCTGCTTTCATTTTCTGCGAGTGTTAAATTCTCCAAGCCGTCTTTCTTCATGATGTATCTCAAAAAGTTCAGCTGCCTCTTTCCGGTTATTAGAAGCAGTAATTTGGAACACATTAGAAAAAATGGCTTAATCGTCAGTCAACTGGCAATATTCATTGGTTATGAAATTTGCAAATCTCTTCATGTAAGCTAGAGAAACGTTTCCATCAATAAGTTTCTTTCCACAACATGCACACTTTTGCAAATTAATTGAAACAACCGCTTTAGTTTCTTTTCTTTCAACATACAGTCAGTTTTAGACCCACTGGAGTGACACGGTGTAATCGATTTCTATTTTTTTCGTCAGATTAGATCATTTGCATAAACATGAATCTGTTTTTAGGGTGTATGATGAAATTTGTTTGGCCTTGAAAAGTATTGCGTTATCTGTAATTGCATCAGTATTTTTTTTTTATCACGCCCAGACATTGTTGTCTCGACTGTCGATTAGTTCTCCTACGATGGACATTACTCCAAGGAAGCTTACGAAAATTGTATCGCTCCACGAACACACTGGCAAGCCTTACCAGAAGCAAATCAAAGTACTATAAACTGGCCCGGAGACTCTCCTGATTTAAATCCAATCGAGAATCAGTGGTCAGTCTTCTCGGAATGAATTCATTGAAGGGACAGACGAAGTAATGACATGTGCACTGGCTCATGTTTCTTTGGAAAAATAGGAAAAAAGTAAATAATAACGAAATTATTCGTTTTGTAATAAGTAATTTGCACATGGGTGTACATACTCACCTGTCACATGACGGTTAGGGTATATCATCTCTCAGCTGCATCTCTGCCTTCGGTCAGAGTGTGGCTCATTTGTGGCTCCGTCGATGGACAGAGCCACAACTGAGGAAAATAAGACTCCGAGGTGCCCGGTCCTGGGGAACAGATATCCGAGGTTGCACCCTCTCATTGTACTAGGGAGAGGGAAACACTGATACCATATAGTGATTTTCCAAGCGTAGCTTAGATGTGGCACAAGGCCGAAAGTAGCAGGAACCCTACACTGATGCCATATATATGTTTAGTCCTCACTTTCAGTCATTTAGTTGTGTGCCATACGTGGCACACGGATGGCATAGTAGGTCACGTTCTTGCATCTGTGCCTGTACCATGAGTGGGCTTTTAAATTTCTAGGTCATCTTTCCTCATCGTGTGTCCCATCTTTCCTTATATGTGTGTCTCAGAAGTTTAAAATGTCTCTAACTGTAAAAAGTTTGTTTTCCTTAAGCTTCTTTGTTTTTCACATGTTCTATCTATAAAATGTTTTGCGATAGTCACTAGAACTACCTCTTTTTCTCTCCAAGTAATAATATTTGAAAAATAAAACTGAAAAGACAACAAACAATGACAATTTCTTTTAGACATATAACATTTCTCTGATGGAAATGTTTTATTTGTTTAATTTGTATATAAATCGTTGCATTTTCCAACATTTAGGCCTCGCTTTTAAAGGTGAATTTCGAGTTTTTGTCGTCGTTTTTTTTTTATTAATTTTTCTTATCAAAAAAAAAAATTCTTTATTTTCAAAAATTAATCTAGAAATTAAATATAATATTAAGATGATATTAAAATAAATCTTATATGCAATGATATATTTTATTAATACAATATTAAAATTATATGATAATTAAAATTTTAGAAAATATTCAAAATTATAAGATACATTTACAGATTTTCTTTAATTTAATTTTTATTGGAACGTATCAAATGAACTTTTTATTTTGTTCATTTCTTTCAATTTGGTTATTTTTTTCAAAATTTGGTTTTCGACTTTCGAGCAGATTTCAAAATTTCCAACATGTCCATGATATAATGTACCTTGTCATGTATTCAAAAATTTATTCAATCTGAACTCATATATTGTAACCGAGACATTTTTACATTTTTGGCCACTATCAAAAATTATACAATAAATAGCCTCATTTGGGACTCAGAATTTTTCTTAAAAAAAAAGGCAATTCCAAAACACAATTCCAAAACACAATTTCCAGAATTGTATCGAAAAATATATGATAAACATGGAATCATTTAATAATCATTGCATGAAAATTACTCTTTTATGGCATCCTTTATGTATTCGTGTTGGTTAAATTCTGTCTGTGTGTCCTCATGTTAGATCAAGTAAACAAAACAATCGTCAATAAGCCTCTTGCGGTCTTTTACAACAAAATGGCATTTCCAACATAAACTGGAGCATTTAATTTGCATAACAATATTTTAAAAAGTATGTTTTAATAAAGATTTCCACTTTTATTTATTTATAATTAAAATTTTAATAATGCCATATATAAGCAATATTTTAATCAATAGTTTTTCAGTTCATCGTATTTGCATAGAACGAATTTATATGTACCTTGTGTGTTCGTAATAATAGATATTGTCGTTTATTGCAAATTACGACAAATTAGTTTGATGGAACTAAAATAAAGTGAAATTATACAAATAAATCAAGATAATCTGCATAATTAAATTTTCTTAAAATTGTGGCGATTTATTTAAACATGTGAAAAAATAGGAAATTTGCTCAGTTAGATTTTACTCTTACTAAAATTATTCGGTTATTTTGTTGATGGTGAGTTTTATGTAGGTATTTACTTGTACACTGTTATAGAGTAGTTTCACAGTGGAGGCTTGTATTTCACTAAGTCGGTCCTAAAAAGGTTCGACGTACAAAACGTTAGGAACTTGATATAATAGTTAATGACGTAGCAATCTAGTTGTGGTGGTTGATACTTTAATGTCCGACATCGACTGACTCACCAACTCCCTGAGCTCACTGGCGACTGCTACTACTACTTATTATATATGGGAGAGTCTATTAACAATAGAATAGGTATGTTCCAGTATAACATACACCCACTTCGCAAAAGAATGTCACAAAAGGTCGAAGCTTAATGTGCGTTTTTCAACAATGCGGTAGAAAAAGTCCCCTCGGCACTGTTGAGAATTTTTCTGGCGCCAGAGAATGACCTCCATTGCCTCCTGTAAGAGAGGTACTGCCTGGAGGGGTGGTCATTCTGGCCTTGCGCTGGGAGAGTACTGGTGACTTCTATGTAGTTTCCCAGAAGACAATTCAAGTGTACTTAGCAAAAATACGGAAATGGGTACCTTGCTGAAGATGCCTTTTGTACAAACATTTTAGAAAAGTAAGAAAACTTCTATGACTGTTTAATTTTCTTTTATTGTAGAACAAGTATTTGAATAATAGCGTAAAAGTGAAAGAAAAACGTTATATACAATCTTGACCAAACATTAGTTTAAAAATTTCAGGGATATCTATCAAAGCTACAACTTAGATTTCTTTCTATCTTTCCTAGATTTGATATTAAATATTTTACTTTACCGAGAAAGGTAAAAAATTAAAAACAATAATTTAAAAAAAAAAAAACCTTCTCCAGGTTTTAAATCCGCGATATTTTGCGATTTTTTTTTCTTGCTGTGATGACATCTTGTTTATGACACAAGTTCCATCTTCGTACTGTGTGGCGACTGATTTCGGAGTCGTCGGACGATTCTATACAAAATAGGACAAATCAGTTTTGCCTATTTCATTACAGATCTAAATATGAACAATCTGGATTTGAGTTAAACGTTATGAGGACAACGTTGTTAATTTCAAATTTTGAACCTCATAATGTAGAAATTAAGCTCCAAGCTTTATTTCTTTTATAAAATTAAGATGTCGTAGTTCGCCAGACTAAATAACAGTATTTAGGACTAACGCACTTTATCTGTCAATGAACTTTACTTAACACCATTTGGAATTGTTCTGTTCAAGACGATAAAAGTAAAAGACACAAAACTTATTCTCGTTTTCTCACTCACTCTCTACGGCTAACTCCATAACAGTTTTATTGCTTTCTTTTACTGAGTTATCTATATATACGTAAATATAATTATCTCTTTCTCTTTTTTTTTTTTTAGAAATATTTCTCTTTATATGTTTATAAAATTCCTCTGCGTATTAATTTCATTCACTAGAAAAGTTTTTCAACAGTGTTTAGCGGTTATAGACCACTGATTGAAATCAACATGGGCCAATCCCACAAATGTTATGTCCGCGTAAGATTTTCTTTTTTCTTTTATGGCAAACAATATTGGTTGATTTTGTTCAGCTGCATATCAACACCTATGGGTTATTAAAGCCGAAATCTAAATATTTTGAACACAGTTTTATGACATGAACTAAATATATTTTGAACGCAATTTTATGGCTTCAACTATATAAATTTTGATTACAATTATGTGCCTTCAATTACCAATAAAATCTATTGTTGGTAATTTTCATATAGTTATTTTTAAGCGGTATCACATCATTGTAGCCAATAAAGCCACTAAGGCACAAGGAGTTACAGGGTGGGAAGAATTAGCAAGAGAAACAATAATAATGAGCAGAAAGAGAAGAGAGTAATCAGGAGGAAAGCAGATAACGATTGACATGCATTTAAATTTTTGCAGATTAAAGTTGGAAAGTATAGATCAGGAAGGGAATTCCACAATCAAGAAGTGCGAGAAAAGAAACTGTTAGCATAGAAAATTATGGTTACATCTATCTTAACTCTAAACTGATTAGATGTCGAGACCAGTCTAGTAATGTTATTACATTCAAAAACTCTGGGTATCATCGCGAATTGCTCATCCTAAAAATTACGATGAAAGTATTTATAGAAATGACACAGACAGGCAGCCTTACGGCGTCGGGAAAGTACCTGACGCCGAACTGCCAGATTAGGACCAATAATTCTTCTTTGGACTTTATCAAGGGTCTCAAGGTATATGTATTCTTTATTGGTTGATTTTGTTTTGTGTCATATCAACAGCTCTAGCGGTTAATTAATGCCGAAATTTAAATATTTTGAAAGTAATTTTATGCTTTCAAATATAGATATTTTGAAGATACCCTTATCCTGAAAGCATAAAATTATGTTTTTTTTTAGATATATAGTTTGCAGATCAGAAAATGTAATTTTACTCTAAAATTTAATTTTGAATTTTGTTATTGTCGCATTGACTGTCATTTTGTTAATTATTAAAATAAACTTTTAAGTGCCGTATCTAGGTGCGTCGTTAGTGTTGTTGCTCTCATGTCTCTAGAAGTTTCGGGTCTTCTTTGATGGACGACCCGACCGAATATGATCAGAACTCGGCCAGCACCCAGAAAAAATTGCTAATAGCTTTAGGACGTGCATTATATAAGTTCGCCCAGAAAACGGCAACCAATCAAGACTTCACTTGGTCTATTCAATGTTATAGACTGGGTATGCTTGGTTGTACTGATCTTCCTACATGCGGCCAAGACAGGGTGTTTTTTGGAATAAGAGAAGAAAACAAACCAATAACTATATATATATATATATATATATATATATATACATATATATATATATTAATAAAATAAAAACGATTTATTATATTGGCCCGTCTTACGACATTTCTTTCTCTTCCTACCCTTTTAACTTCTTTATTATATCTTATTTGTTTTGTCTTTCCTTTTTATAAGTTTCCTTTTTATTCTTATTTTTCTTAACTACACTTAACAATGATTAAAACTCTTAAAAAACAGTATGAATAATTTGGGATATTAATTGAAACTCTAAAATTCCGTTTAAAAACTAAGAGCAAAAAAAACTCGTTATAAAAATGTATTGTTGGTTATTTTATTATTAAAAAACGTACTGTTAATTTTTTTTTGGATGATTACTATAGCTTGGACTCTAGCTGGTGCTATCACTCCGAGCAGGGTGTTCTTGGGAACAAAAGCAATTAAGAATAGTTTCCACGCTCCTCACAATCTCTAATCTCCCAATCAGAAGCCTTACTGCTGGATGTAGTTTATTATACGCAGGATAAAAATAATGAGGAAAGAGGGCTTGGAAAATTTGATACTCGCAAGACAGGTTGAAATCAAGACGGACAGAGCAAGCAATGCAAAACATACCTAGCGAGCTTGTGTAAATCGATGGCGGAACAAGGTTTAGGTGAGATAAGAAAAAAAAATTATTCTGAGCTACTAAGGACAGGACACTGTGGAGAGCTATGATCGTCAATGTCCTAAAGTGACAGACATATAGAAGAAGCGTTTAATATCTTAGCGTTACTTGAGCTGCCACGTGATATTCGTATGGAAACAGTTAAACATATGGTTACCTTTCCTCTATGTCAGTCGGTTGATAATTACTGGTTGTCTTGGATAAATCTTATTATTTCCTTTGGCAAACATCCGCTGGGACATTGAACTTCAAGTCAATAATTAGTCAGTCGGCTAGGATTTTAATTATTGTTGTTTAATTTTTAATGACATATTTTGATGATTGTCAATTTTTTACGCAATGAATTTAGATAGGCATCTACTAGAGAATCACTCCAATAGTATTTGCGTTTATGTCGTGAATCTTGTTTCATTATCTTGGTTTTGCTAAAGATTTTCTAATTAGTCAAAATCTAAATATGGAAGAAATAGGGCTGTGAAAAATATGACGCACTAGTTTTCGGAAATTATGCCTTTCTTGAAAATCAGCATTAGCTTTACAAAATACCGAACACATAGCGTTGGAGAGAAATAGATTGCTACTTTAAGATGTTACGAGGACAATGAGCATTTGCTTGGGATCAACATTAATTTTGCTTAATTTTGCTAACATTTTGTTTTGCTTGAAGGTGAGCGATGTTCTGAGCGATTACTTTACAATACTAATCACAATGCCGGGACAAGGCATCAGTATAACTGAAACCTCCAGTCTTACTAGCGAACACGAGAGTAAATTTACCCAGTGTGTAGCTTATTATCTTGCTGTTTTTATGTATCTTTCTAATCGTATTTTAAACGCTCATTACAATGTTTTCAAAACACCCAGGCAACACACCTCTCTTTAGATAGCTAATGTATAATTGTACGGGTGAAGTAAAGAATAAATAAGCTATTTTGGGGGATTAAAGAATAAAAAAATAGTAGATGGTACCATTTGTTTTTGGATGTATGTCTCTGAAATAAGATAGATATCTGTGTCTAAAATATTCGCCAACGTGCGAAAATCCTCATAGGAGAAAAACAAATGATATAGATAAGTTAACGATCGGATTTGGGGGTTCATTTTCAAATCCCGGTACACAGAAAAAGAAAAGAAAGAGTTCAGATGTATCGATCTTGACAGCCTTTTCAATCGGACATGAATTAAAAAAATATACATTATGGATAAGGAGATAGATTACTTGTAATCTAAATATTTCAGATTGCATTTCCGGCTTTTCGCGAACACGCGGGACTGCAACTGATACGAGTTGTAAATTTATCTCTCACTTCCTCTATTTCCTCTATTGAGAATTCATTTTCTATGTGCCGAATCCGGTTGTGAGGATGATTATGGTTTACCACAGTTTCGTGTCCTTTGTACCTTTTTGCAGCTTTTCTATTTTCACTATAACTTCCTAATCCCAGTTCTGCTAAATATTTACACAGGTTCGTTTGGTAGGTTATTCGCTGCTTTTCTCTGTCCCTCTTGTTTTTAATATGTTCTGTCAGTGTCAAATTATCTAAGCCTTCTTTCCTCAATATGGTTATTAGATATTTCTGCTGTTTCTTTCTAATGTTAATTTCAGTGTACGTTTTGTTTCCATCTATAAATTTCCTGACAAATGGCCAATGCAGACAATATGCATTATTTTACTGTACGAGAGAAGAAAAGCAACCTTTCTCTTTGTGAAAAGACGTCTAACTTGATTTTTGTAAGAAGCATAGACAGTGCAACTTTGGTGTATTGTTCCCAAGAAAGCTATGCTAATTACGCAACCGGTTCACCCGTTTTAACCTTCATAGAAAATGTTTCAATCAGAACCCCTTCTTTCCCACCTATGATAAAAATTGTTCGATATTGAAGAAGAAGAATCTCACTCGCAGGTTCCCAAGCTGACGGTAGCCTAAACGGGAAACAAATTCATTGATGACTAACAATGCTATTGAAACAAAAAGCAATTTTATCGAACAGTTTCTGATCAATTACTGTACGAGGGTGAGCCGAAAATTTCACAGACTGTCTATGAAAGTGTGAACGCTAGAACTGTGAAATCTTGCATCCATTAATTTCAACTCTTCTTTTTAATAATTGCACAGGTAAATTCTAATCTGGCAGTTCAAAGACGCCTTCAAATATATCTATTAGCGACTTCTCTTGAAAATGGATAAACTTTGGCATCGTGGTGTTACCAAGTACCTGCAGATAAAGGGTTATGCGCCAAGGACATTCATGCTGATATCGTTGCCACATTAGTCGATAAAGCTAAACCTTTATGAACAGGGCAAAAGTTGGCAATGTGATTTAGGAGGGTAAGTAGACTCTTGAAGTTGACCCAAGTTTTGGACGTACGGCAACTGACACAACCGAGGAAATCATTGGTCGTGTTCACTACATGTTGATAGCATACAGACGATTGGCTAGAACTCAAATAGCCAATGCTATTAGCAATCCCGTGAGAGAGTTTAGAATATTCTGCATAATGAACATGGCATGACGAAAGTTTCTAGCAATATGTTTTAGAAATCCGTGGTAACTAGGCAAGCATTTGACAAAGGAATAGCTGCAGAAGTCACCAAACACCTTGTGACGCCATATAACCAAAAAAATCGTGACAATGAAAAAATATTCCTTTGGTATCTGGGTTGGATCGCTTTCTAAACTTGAAAGTTTAAAAGATTTTACGCGGCCTCGTCGAGAGTTAATTATTTTATATGTTACAACCACTTGCCGATAGACACAAGCCTTTCACTGAATCAACGTTCAAACGACTTTAGATCCGTCTTTTGAGACCTTTGCAACTTAGGCCCGTAATGATACGTTCATATGATCGAATCATCGTCAATCATTTTTTATTCTATTTTTAAGAAGGAAGTTTCAGAGATTTTCGTCGCAAAAATGACTACTTTGTGGAAATTAAACCTCAAACTCTACAATCTTAACTTCTACAAGTCAAGAGTCAATCATGGTCTATATCCTGATAATTGTCATGTTCCTTTTCTTACGTTCAATCTATTCACCTCATTTCGTTACTCTCTACCCTAAGTGCTCGCTTTATGAGAGATCATTGGAACGCAGCTTAATTGTAAGAATATATCCGTTATTAAGTATTTTTCCTAGGATTTAATTAACGGAATAGTTTCGTGTTCCCTTCAGGCACGAGTGACAAGCGCTTAGGTCATTATACGTAAAAGCTACGATCAAACATATCCCAATGAAACACGACGATATATTTTTATTTAAATCTGAGCATGATTTTACTTTTTTATGTGTCACGTCAAGGCTCTCCACAATTAACTATCCCTTATGGTATTAGGTTGGTGCAAAAATAATGTCGTTTTCTCATATATGTTATGTGAGAAAACGACATTATTTTTGCACCAACCTAATATTTACCATTTTTCTTTCTTTGCTAAATCTAATGCCCCCACGGTTCTGCCATCTATTCACCCAAGCTCGTCAGATAAATAAATCTCTGCCTCCCACTACCTTTCTTGCCCACTAGGCCTCGTTAGGGTTAAGTTATCCAAGCCCTTATTCCTTATTATGTGTCCAAGTATTAGGTTGGTGCAAAAATAATGACGTAATAATGTCGTTTTTTGACGTTAAAAAATACGTCAAAAAACGACATTATTACGTCATTATTTTTGCACCAACCTAATAATTTGCGCTTGCTTTTCCTGATTCTGAGTATAAGTGTTCTTCAGTATCTGTCTATATTTCTGAAATGAGGTATTATTTACATTATTTATATTATTCGGACTATTGTCCTCATTTTTGTCGCCATATTTATTACAACGTTTCGGTCTTTGTACGCTCCGGCCTTTTTCAGGTGGTTAGAATGTCGAACTGGACCCTTTATTTCGCTCACTGGGGTAGACTTTTCTAGTTCCACGTGCCATGTTTAATGGATGTCAGTTATCAGTTATCTCCTGTTAATTTTCCCTCTGAAAGTTCTCCGCCGCCTTAACCAGGTATTGAAATCACACTCTTTGGGTTCTGTCACTGGATCTAACTAACACCTTTGTTCACTGTGGCATGTGATAAATATGGCAACAAAGATGAGGATAATAGTCCGAATAATGTAAATAGTGTACATAATAACTCATCTCAGAAATATAGACAGATACGGAAAGGCCGAAAGGTTGTAATAAATATGGCGACAAAGATGAGGACAATAGTCCGAATAATGTAAATAATGTACATAATACCTCATCTCAGAAATATAGACAGATACTGAAAGCCGAAACGTTGTGATAAATATGGCAACAAAGATGAAGACAATAGTCCGAATAATATAAATAGTGTACATAATATCTCATCTCAGAAATGTAGACAGATACGGAAAGGCCGAAAGGTTGTAATAAATATGGCGACAAAGATGAGGACAATAGTCCGAATAATGTAAATAATGTACATAATACCTAATCTCAGAAATATAGACAGATACTGAAAGCCGAAACGTTGTAATAAATATGGCGACAAAGATGAGGACAATAATCCGAATAATGTAAATAATGTCCATAATACCTCATCTAAGAAATATAGAATGATACCAATCGCCATCTTCTATCTTCCTGAAGACTGTGTTTTTGTTGTCCTTTTTCCTCACCAAAGTCTTCTCATTCTCTTTCATTCTCGGTAGCTTTTGATGCCTTTCGTGCGGTAAAATGGTTAAAACAAATGTATGTTTATTAACAGGTACGTTTTCATGTACTTTCATGAACTTTCATGAATATCTATCCCATAAAATGTAAATGTTTTGGTGCCGGGTAGCAAGAAACCTACTCAAGCGTCATTAACAAAAAAAACTTGCCAGTCTTATATAATAACTATTGTCTCGCAAGGTGACAGTTTTACATTGATTATTTAAGAGCTGTAACTGTAATAAAGTTAGCTAAAAATTTATAACACTCACACATCTTTATACATCCGTGTCTTTCGTCGTATGTTATGTCTCATGCACATATGCATATGTGCGCGCGCATGCGCACACACACACACACACACACACACACACACACGGACACACACAGAGACATACACACACAAGCACATGCGTAGGGCGCTTCGAGAATCATACTGTTCAATTTAATATGATGGTATTTATTTCTATAAGAGGGTATATTATTAGTGTGTGTGTTTTTTATTTGTTTTTTTTTATTTGTTTGTTTTTTTTAAAGCAGTTTACCCCAAGCAAGGCGGGAGTGCCACTAGCACGCAAGGGATTACAGAGGGTAGAGGACAATAGTAAAGAGACGTGTTTGAGGAAAGGATAGAGAGAAGGACGGAGTACAAGATCAAGTTATGATATATCGATTGACATTACACGTGAATATTTGAAGGTTATAGTTATCAGGGAAGCAAATAAGGGGAAGGGAGTTACACAGACGGGAAGAGCGAGAGAAGAACCTGTTCGAGTAGAAGAGACGATTACATTTAACCTTTTCGTCAGTGAAAGGGTGGGACTAAGATCCCTGGCTAGTGGGTTGCTTAAATTCATGCATCTAGGAAACTGCGAAATTCGTTCGTTGGAACAGTTGCCATGAAGATACTCGTAGAAGAGACAAAGGGAATCCACGGCACGTCTGTGAGAAATCGACTGCAGGATAGATGACCTATCATATGGCATATTCGTCTCTGGTTTTTGTCGAGGAGCTCGAGACGTTCAGCGAAGGCACCAGACCGCATATAACAGCAATATTCATTATTTGTGTGTGTATTTGAGTGTGTGTGTGCGCGTGCATACGTTTGTGTGTGTGTGTGTGTGTGTGTAATTGTGTATCTCAATATGCAACAAGGATAAATATTAGTGGTTATTGCTTGGAAGATACCACTTACACTCGCATACTCGTACGCCATCGTAGACCACCATTATAAGATACTCAAACACACGCACTCGCGCTTACATACACACACACGTACACACACATATATAATATATGTATATGTATATATGTGTGTGTCTGTCCAGAATACTTATATTTACTTCAAATAGAACATTAAAATACAAAAGGCGCAAATATTCAAGTACCTCGGCCGACAAGCATACCCTCTCTATGTTAATGTATATACGTATGAATGCTGTTATTTATACGTGTGTGTGCCTTTATTTTTTAATATGTGTCTGTATGTGAATGCACGTATCTGTTTATGTATAGCTCTACATAGGTATTTATGAATTTTTGTGCCGTGTTTTTGAATTGAAAATAAGTGAGAGCCATGGGAGTTACCCGACATATCAATTCATGCGATGCTGTAAATCTATCACCTGTCGCTTGATCTCTTCGTCGCTCTTAATCATTTTTCTCGTGACAACAACAATATTTTTGTAATTTTGCATTGTCTATACAATCTGCTTGACGCCCTATCAGATTAGTGCGGCTTATATCTCCCAAAAGGGTGTATACATCCGTGCCTTCCTCGTGTCTGAGTGAAGCCTCGAAGTGAGCAAGTCCTGGAGTTGTTTCAATTGTCAGCTGATAATCAGTTTTTGTTGATTCGGCCGGCTTGCCAAAATACACTTGCCGATCGATAACGTCGTTAACACTGTCTTGAAAGTGAAGCAGTTCGTCATTTGCTCCAATTAGGGAAGCGTCCAGAATTTTGTTCAGTTTTAGGATAACACACTTTTCTCTTAATTTGTACAGTAATTGGTTCAACTTTTTAACAAGATCCTCGGCGGCGCGGATTATTTTCCCGTCATTGACGTCGATTTGGGTCAACTGATGACATGAACACCAATGAGTCAAAATCGTTGCATCCTCACAAGTCCTTTCATAAGGCACGCGTGTGAATAGACTGTACCTGGTTTGCTTTCTCTTCGGGAAACCATTTGCGATTTGCTTATCGACATTTTTAGCAGCCGTGTCGATATCAAGTGATGCCAGAAGAGTTTCATAAATATCAAAAGGTGTGGTCAGTCGGTGGGTGTTAACTTTCATATTGCCCCACACATTCGGATAGCGTCGAATCAACCAAGACGGCGGCACGATGAACATGAACGGAAGTCGTTCTTCGATCTTCCCAATGTAGGTTTTCCGGAAGTTCCCGAAGCGTATTCCATGATCGGAAAAGAAGAATAAGATGGTGTTTTTCAATAGGTTATCTTCGTGAAGCTTTTGGAAAAACTTTAAGTAGACTAAATCACCGCGACCCGCATTGTTGATGTCATCGTGCGTTAAACGACTTATAAATGTCAGACCGAAATACTGATCTTTTTCGTACACCTGGGCAAAATCGTAAGTGTATTGTAGAACCATTTCTGCTTCCATTCGATCGCGGATGCAGTGGGAATCAGCAGACCGAACTTCGGGATCAGCCTCAACGGCAAGAGCAAACGGTCGATAATAATGATCAGTCGGTTGCTTGTGAAAGCCGGATTTTGCATAGTTAAAGGCTGCCATGCCTGGAGCATCTTCTGCGAAAAGTGTGGCAAAGCCATATTCTTTATAACGATCCCACATGAATTCGTATTTATCAAACGGCTGTTTACTCAGTGTCTCATTCCAAGGAAGGTCTTCCACGTATTTCCCAACCAGAATTGGGACCAAATTTACAAATGTGTTATCAGCCACTTTGTTATAGCCAGTCATATCAAAGGCTCCCATATTTTCCAGCAAGTAAGAACGGGTTCGAGACATTTGCCGCATGAAATTTAGACGTGACATTGAATCAACGCCGACCATTAGAACATTAAGCTTAACTTTGACCTCTGGCACTGTCCTTTGTGGACGACCTGCCGTTGTCGGCACCGTTGTAAGCAAAGATGTTTTATTCAACGGCGTCGATTTCATCTGAGCCGAATTTTTGCTTAGCACTTGACGAATTTTGTCTACTTTCGTCAGTCGCTTTGGCTGGGTGATGTTCGCGTGCAACACGTAGGCGTGATAGTTCGTATAGATGACTACGTTACTTGTGTCGAAGCATACTACTTTTATGAACTGGTATTTCACAGCGACGTCGTTATTAAAGTCTACGCCCGCGTTTAGAATGTGGAACGTGTCGTCATTGATGCTGTCGCGCACAATGGGATAATACTTGCAGATTTTGAAGTGATTCCCATGGTAGTATTCAATCAACGTCCGGTTGAGACGCAGTACGTCGCCATTTTGATAGGTCAAAGAGTGCCTGCTAAGGCATGGCTCCCAAATGGTTACACGTAGGTACATTGCAATAGATTGATCGAACGGGTCGATGTTAGGTATTCGACATTGTTTTGTTTTGACCAGATATCCAGTGTAGTTCTCCTGTTTGATGAACATACGCGAGGCTGCATTAAAGACCGTTTTGGTGAGAGCCCAGCGATTAAAAACAAACAGACCGGAACAACTGAGGAAGATGCAAATCAACAGTAACCGACGTGTTAAACAACGTGACATCAATAATCGGCAAACATACCTAAAAATAGAAACAAAATAGTATTGTTATTCAGTTTTCCTCAGTAGTAAACAGAAAATGTAATAATACAGAATTGCATGGTCATCAGTAAAAGGATGGGCCCGAAATGCGATTTGCAGGTAAAATCAAGCAGGTGCGGAAGTTTAAATATATGGAAAGTGTTTTGACAGAGTGCAAAACCGTGATTCGTAGATGTATTGGGATGGCCAAAGGCGCATTCCAAAAGCTGGGGACAGTATTGTGAGACAAGAGGATTTCTTTGCTAACAAAGAAAAGAGTACACTATTTACATTGTTCGGACTATTGTCCTTAACTTATCGCCATATTTATTACAACGTTTCGGCCGTTGTACGCGCCGGCATTCTTTAGGTGGTTGGAATGTCGAACTGAACCCTTTATAAAAAAAAAAAAAGAAAAAAAAAAGAGTACTGAGCTGCTACGTGACATTTGTCCTCCTTTACGGTAGCGAATTTTGGACGGTCTCCTCAAAGAGGAAGAAGAGACACAAGGCTTCTACAGAAGGATGCTGAGGATTTCATGAGTGTGTTAGCAACGATGCGGTTTTGGAGAGGGTACTAAAAAGGAGAAAGCTTATAATTAACATCAGGAAGGGGCAGATGAAATTTCTCGGAGAGCTAACGAGAAAGGAGGGCCTAGAGAATCTGATACCCACAAGTCGAATAGAGGGAAAGAGAGACAAGGGAAAACAACGTATGACATACCTGGCTGGTTTAAGCAAGTAGATAGCAGAACATGGTGAGGGGGAAGTGGCAGAGGGATGAAACTTATTGAGAGCTACGCGAGGTAGGAGGAAGTGGAGAGTCACGATCGCCTACGTCCTGGTGGAACAAGAACATAAAAAGCTGCCCAGTAAAAAAGGAAGATTTTCTGAACATTTCGTCAATCACCACATCGGATGTTCTTCTTTGAAAAGTACGATAACTTGACGCTCAAAATAAGTGAGTTGTTTAGCCATACGAGAATGGCAGCACGAAAGACGAAAGTTCTCTGCAAATAACGATTAAATGAGGAGTCACAAGATGGACCATCAATTAATCAATCATAAAAGAAACAATCAGAGTTAAGTAATTACGCGAGAGACGAATGATTATTCAAGGTCATGAATATTCAAGAAATTTATTCAAGGTTATTCAAGGTCAATTATTCCTGAAAGTTAAAATGGTGATGACAAATTTTCCGCTCTTTTACTGGACAGCCTGTTATAATAATTCTAAGTAGAACCTTATGAAGATTTATTTAATTCATTCTGTATAAGTGCTGAAAAATGTTTTAATTTGATGGATGGATACAAGCGAGAGGGGAGATGGGATGTGTTTATTTTATGACAACTGTAAGCGTTCTCCTTAGTATCGTAAATGATTTTATTATTATTCACTTTTGGAAAGTAAGGTTTCAATTTTAATATTTATAAACATTGAATTTCCACTAGAGGAGAAATTTGCAAAAGCTAAAGATAATATTAACGGGTAATGTGAAACAGAACGCGATGAAACTGAAAAAAAAAAAAAAAAGAAAGAAATAGGAAAATTTTGTTAGAAATAAACAAACAAAAAAAAACACCGTGTTGGACTGTTATGTAATATCAATGCTCTTACGGAAGTGAATACGGGATATTTTTTTAGGTTGGTGCAAAATTAATGACATAATAATGTCGTTTTTTGACGTTAAAAAATACGTCAAAAAACGACATTATTACGTCATTATTTTTGCACCAACCTAATACTTCCAACTGAGCTGAAAACTCGCTGTAACAGACATGTGTTTCTACAGAAAGATGGTGAGAATACCAGGGAAGAATCTTGTAGCCAACGAGGGAGTCTGAAAGAAAATAAGAATGAAATACTAAACAAACTATTAACCCTGCATTAGTCACATGGGATTATTTGTTACCCTCAATTTTTTAAAGGATTCATAATTACTAGTTGCCGACTCGTTTCTTTTGCTCCCCCCACAACTCTTTTGATTCAGTGAGGGCGTGTTGTACTCGGCTTGGCGAATTTGTAATTTGTTTGTCGTTGGAGGCAGATGCCAGGAGACTATACATTTTTCCGGAAATACGTGGTAACTAAAACAGGCTTAAGAAGGTTTCGTTAGAAACTTTAGCAATATGAGTCAGCGGAGGTGGATGTTAAATTTAAAACAACTTGACACGGAATATATACTTTTGACCGATGGCTGACATCAAGGTCATACGTCAAAAAAAGTCTTTTAGTGTCACGCCAAAATACAACAATAATCTTTTAGTTTCACCCTAAAATACGTGTAAAATTTTAAAATTATGAATATTGAAAAGTACTTACAATCTATTCAATCTCATTATTAATGTTTTTTTTCTTATATTCAGTACTCCCTTGCGTCTTAGTGGCTTTATTTCCTTACTTGGTGTAAAATGAATAAAACAATATTCAATGTTATCAATAACCAATTAAATATAAAATATTTAAATTATTGACATTTTGTATTGTATTATTTAATATTGTATTATTTAATACGAAATTAAATATAAAATATCTGAAATAATTTAATAATGTTTTAAAATATTAATATTTAATTCAAATTGAAGGTGATAAAATTGAGGTGATAAAAACAAACTTTAACTGTTGAGATCAGGATAATTATAAAATATTTGTTTTATCTTACTGCATGCATGTAAAATTGTCGGTCAACATTTTGACCTTGTTCTTTTTCACATAACAAATTCTTAATCTGTATTAAGCTTTACATGATTAATGTAATACTTTATAGTCGAACAGTTGTATCAGCTTTTATTTTACTTGTGGCTAGGTAGATAATCTTCTGTCGCTTTAACTGACAACGGCCTTTCGAAGGCCAATCCATTTACACGTGGATTAAGAACACGTATAATTCGGCGATATCCTAAGACGATTACGTTTGCCTAATTAATCCGAACAATGTCTGGTTTGGAATCATGCTACTGTGACCAATAAAACAAATCTGAAGATCAATATTTCATGTCTCACCTCTGTGAGCATTGAGTCTGTGTGCACATAAGAATTAAATTTTATCCAGACGACAAGGAAGCCACGAGCAGGATTTCGTTCGTCCAAGTTCAGTGATGAACAGAGAAGGGGGTACCTCCGTTATTTATGTAGGATGTGCGTAAGTAGAATAAAGAAAGAGTTGTCAATGTATCTGTTTATCCATCATTTCCTGCGTAATTCTTGTTTCAAAGCTTGGCTGACAGAGTTGTCCATTTATCTTAGTGACATTTAGTGTTTAAGTTCTTGGAAAAATCAGAAATTTATTTGATCAATCCTTGCTATCTATCTATCTATCTATCTATCTATCTATTAGGTTGGTGCAAAAATAATGACGTAATAATGTCGTTTTTTGACGTATTTTTAACGTCAAAAAACGACATTATTACGTCATTATTTTTGCACCAACCTAATATCTATCTATCTACCTATCTATCTATTTATCTATCTATCTATCTGTCTATCTATCTGTCTGTCTATCTATCTATTAGGCTGGTGCAAAAATAATGGCGTTTTTTGACGTTAAAAATAGGTAAAAAAAACGCCATTATTTTTGCACCAGCCTAATATCTATAATCTTCCTATTTTATCAGTAGTTATTGCTGTCAATCTCTTACTGCACCTAATAAAATTGACACTCAAAAAGAATTTTCGATTCTTTGCGTAACTTTTATTACAGTATATTGTTATAATTGTCTGATTTTATTAGTTATTATTGTTCATCTCATATTGTGCCTATGGAAGACTGAATCTTCTATCCATCACATAACTTTCATTACAGTATCCTTAAATATAATATGCCAAACAAATATATATATATATATATATATATATATATATATATATATGTGTGTGTGTGTGTGTAATTTTTTTATGTGCAACAATTGAGAGGCATTGTGCAAAATTTGGACATGAGACGCACAGAAGACTTCATTCACGTCCACACGCAAAAAAGCTACCGTGCTAAATACAAAGAGACTGCTCCTTACAGACATACGTACTGACTCACCGCCCCAAATTAAGTAACATTTGTTCTTGAAAAGAAAAAGAATGAAACCTATAACAACACCAGCGGGGATACGCGGTGTTGGTCGGAAAAAAACTTCATCTTAAGTTTCATGGCTCTGTTGATATTCAGTAACATGCTGCTTCATTGTTTCGATAATGATTTTGATGCCATTGCAAAGACTCAGGTGTCTAGATTTCTCAAGAGTATGACTGAGAATCACCCTTTTTCTACATAAGATTGTGACGCATCTTGCCAAATGTTTGGAGAAAATTATGTACAAATCTTTTTTTTGTTTTTTCTAAACAGAAAAAAAAAGACATAGGATCGGCACTTCACTATTTATTAAAGTAAATATATTGTCTTTGTATTTTAACAAATTAACAGCAGAATTTTTTAAAATCAGAAACCATTATTTTATTTAAAATAATTTATTTGGATTCTATTGTTTTTTAAAATAGGAATGTTACATTTAAATTGTTTTTGTCAGTAGAGTAAAAAAAAAAGTAAATACAGATAGTGATTTCATGGAAAATATTGTTAATTCAATATATATATATATATATATATATATATATATATAAAATTACACACACACACACACATATATATATATATATATATATATATATATATATATATATATATACAAATTCCTTCATATCCTGTCTATAACAGAATATATATAAATATTTTTGAAAGCATAAATATTTTTTGAAAAGTTAAATTTAGTAAAATTTGTATTAATAATAAAAAAATCATTCAATAATTTTTTACTTTTTATTTCTGCTAATAACTTCGAATCACTATAGGAAAATTTGAACCGATATATTTTTCATCTCCCAGGGTTTCAGTCAGATATTTTTTTCAATTAAACATTTCAATTAAACGTTAGGACATTTATTGATTCTCTGAATAACGTAAATTAATAATTTATTGACATCTTTCGAAATAATATGGCATCAATCAAGACAGTGCTTCCTTTTATTCTGAAGGACCTTTTATCTGTCATGACAATTAATAAGCCTCAAGTACAGTCATTAAATACCATAGGGATATAGCTGACCAAACCAATTTTCAATGATATATAGCTTCATATTGCTCTTAGAAGGAAGAAAAATAAGCAGAAATTACAGATTGATATTAAGGATTTTAAGGATTACTCAGAACTTCCAAAGTTTACACCCAAATAGTGTACTTTAGGAATTTATGCATTAAGAATATTTTTGGTTGTAAATATGTAACATTTATGAGGATAATATCTGCCTTGAGGTGATTATAAATTGTACTATATTTTGAATGAATTATAAATAAAATGTTTGCATAAATCTAAAGTTTGGTCATTATTTCTTTATTAAATAACTGCATATTATTAATAATTAAGTTTACGTTGCAATGTTAACCTTGCGTAAGTATTTCTTAATAGAATTTCTACCAAATTCCAATTCAATATCATTTACTCAAATTAATTAGCGATTACCAATGATTCAGAATTAAAAAAGATATCATTGGAGATAAATATTAGTGAATATTGTTCTGATATAACGAGATAGAAATATTAGTGAATACTGTTCTGATATCACTGGATAGAAATATCAATGAATAATGTTCTAATACTTCTGGATAGAAATATTAGTGAATAATGTTCTGATATCACTGGTAGAAATATTAGTGAATACGGTTCTGATATCACTACATAGAAATATTGGTGAATAATGTTCTGATATCACTAGATAGAAATATTAGTGAATAATGTTCTGCTATTACTGGATAGAATATTAGTGAACAATGTTCTGATATTACAGGATAGGAATTTTATTGAATACACTTCTGATATCACTGGATAGAAATATTAGTGAATAATGTTCTGATATCAGTAGATAGAAATATTAGTGAATAATGTTCTGATATTACTGGAGAGACATTTTAGTGTATACTGTTCTGCTATTACTGGATAGAAATATTAGTGAATACTGTTCTGATATTAATTGATAGAAATATCAGTGGATAATGTTCTGATATTACTGGATAGAAATTTTAGAGAATAATGTTCTGATATGACTAGATAGAAATATAAGAGAATAATATTCTGATATTACTGGATAGAATTATTAGTGAATAATGTTCTGATACTTCAGTATAGAGATATTAGTGAATACTATTTTGATAAAACTAGATAGAAATATTAGTGAATAATGTTCTGATATTACTGGATAGAAATTTTAGTGAATACTGTTCTGACATCACTAGATAGAAATATTATGTTATAAAGTTCTGATATTACTGGAGAGTAATTTAATAAATACTGTTCTGATTTAACTAAATAGAAATATTAGGGAATAATTTTCTGATATTTCTGGAGAGAAATATTAGTGTGTACTGTTCTGATATCACTAGATAAAAATATTAGTGAATAATGTTCTGATATTACTGGAGAGAAATATTAGTGAATAATGTTCTGATATTTCTGGACAGAAATATTAGTGAATACTGTTCTGATATCACTAGAAAATTTTAAGTGAATAATGTTCTGATATCATTAGATAGAAATATTAGAAAATAATGTTCTGAAATCACTAGATAGAAATATTAGTGAATAATGTTTTGATATTAATGGATAGAATTTTTAGTGAATAATATTCTCTGACTGGATAGAAATTTTAGTGAATTTTGTTCTGATATCACAAGATAGAAATATTAGGGAATACTCTTCTGATATTACCAGAAAGAAATTTTAGTGAATACTGTTCTGATATTAATTGATAGAAATATTAGTTAATAATGTTCTGATATTACTGGATAGAAATTTTTGGGAATAATGTTTTGATATTACTGGATAGAAATATTTGTGAATAATGTTCTGATATTACTGGATAGTAATATTAGTGAATAATCTTCTGATATTTCTGGATAGAAATATTAGTGAATACGGTTCTGATATCACTAGATAGAATTATTAGTGAATACTCTTCTGTTTTTACTGGAAAGAAATATTAATGATTAAGGTTCTGCTATTACTGGATAGGAATTTAATGAATACTGTTCTGATTTCACTACATAGAAATATTAGTGAATAATGTACTGATATTACAGGAGAGAAATTTTAGTGAATACTGTTCTGATATCACAAGATAGAAACATTAGTGAAAACGTTCTGATATTACTGGAGATAAATTTTAGTGAATACTGTTCTGATATCACTGGATAGAAATGGTAGTGAATAATTTTCTGATACTACTGGATTGAAATATTAGTGAATAATGTTCTGATAGCACTAGATAGAAATATTAGTGAATAATGTGCTGATATCACTGGATAGAAATTTTAGTGAATACTGTTCTGATGTTACTGGATAGAATTTTTAGTGAATAATGTTCTGATATCACTAGAATGAAATATTAGTTAAAATTTTCTGATATTACTGGATAGAATTATTAGTGAGTAATATTCTGATATTTCAGGATAGAAATATTAGTGAATACTGATCTGATATCACTAGATAGAAATATTAGTGAATAATGTCCTGATATTAGTGGAGAGAAATATTAGTGAATAATGATCTGATATTTCTGGATAGAAATTTTATTGAATATTGTTCTGATATTACTGGATAGAAATGTTAGTGAATAATATTCTGATATCACTAGATATAAATATTAGAGAATAATGTTCTGATATTACTGGATAGTAATATTAGTGAATAATCTTCTGAAATTTCTTGATAGAAATATTAGTGAATACTGTTCTGATATCACTAGATTGAATTATTAATGAATACTCTTCTGTTATTACTCGATAGAACTATTAATGAATAATGTTCTGATATGACTGAAGATAAATATTAGTGAATACTCTTCTGATATCACTAGATAGAAATATTAGTGAATAATGATCTGACATCACTAGATAGAAATGTTAGGGAATAATGTTCTGATATCACTAGATAGAAATATTAGTGAATAATGTTCTACTATTACTGGATAGAAATTTTAGTAAATACTGTTCTGATATCACTAGATAGAAATATTAGTGAATAATTTTCTGATATTATGGGATAGAAATATTGGTGAATAATGTTCTGATATTACTGGATAGAAATATTAGTGAATACGGTTCTGATATCACTAGATAGAAATATTAGTGAATAATTTTCTGATATTACTGGATAGCAATATTAGTGAATAATGTTCTGATATTTCTGTATAGAAATATTAGTGAATACTGTTCTGATATCACTAGATAGAATTATTAGTGAATAATGTTCTGATATCACTAGATAGAAATTTTAGTGAATATTGTTCTGATATCACTAGATAGAATTATTAGTGAATAATGTTCAGATATTTCGGAATAGAAATTTTAGTGAATAATTTTCTGATATCACTAGATAGAAATATTAGTGAATAAATTTCTGATTTTACTGGTTAGAAATATTAGTAAATAATGTTCTGATATTACTGGATAGAATTATTGGTCTATAATGTTCTGCTATTACTGGATAGAAATTTAATGCATACTGATCTGATGTTACTGTACAGAAATATTAGTGTATAATATTCTGCTATTACTGGACAGAAATTTTAGTGAATACTGTTCTGATATCACTAGACAGACATATTAGTGAATAATGTTCTGATATTACTGGTGAGAAGTTTTATTGAATACTGTTCTGATATCACTAGATAGAAATATTAGTGAATAATGTTCTGATATTATGGGATAGAAATATTGGTGAATAATGTTCTGATATTACTGGATAGAAATATTAGTGAATACGGTTCTGATATCACTAGATAGAAATATTAGTGAATACTGTTCTGATATCACTAGATAGAAATATTAGTGAATAATGATTTGATATTACTGGATAGAATAATTAGGGAATACTGCTCTGATATCACTAGATAGAAATATTAGTGAATAATTCTCTGATATTACAGGATAGTAATATTAGTGAATAATCTTATGAGTGAATAATGTTCTGATATTACTGGAGACAAATGTTAGTGAATACTTTTCTGATATCACTAGATAGAAATATTAGTGAATAATGTTCTGATATCACTAGATAGAAATATTAGTGAATAATGTTTTGATATTAATGGATAAAAGTTTTAGTGAATAATGTTCTGCTATGACTGGATAGAAATGTTAGTGAATACTGTTCTGATATTACTGGTTATAAATTTTAGTGAATACTGTTCTGATATCACTAGATAGAAATATTAGTGAATAATATTCAGTTATTACTGGATAGAAATTTTGTGAATACTGTTCTGATATCACTAGATATACATATTAGTGAATAATGTTTAGATATTACTGGAGAGAAATTTTAGTGAATACTGTTCTGATATTACAGGATAGAAATATTGTGAAAAATGTTCTGATATCACTAGATAGAAATATTAGTGAACAATATTCTGATATTACTGGATAGAAATATTAGTGAATAATGTTCTGCTATTACTGGATAGAAATTTTAGTGAATACTGTTCTGATATCACTAGATAGAAATATTGGTGAATAATGTTCTGATATTACTGGAGAGAAGTTTTAGTGAATACTGTTCTGATATCACTAGATAGAATTATTAGTGAATAATGTTCTGATATTACTGGATAGAAATATTAGTAAATAATATTCTGATATTTCTGGATAGAAATATTAGTGAATACGGTTCTGATATCACTAGATAGAAATATTAGAGAATAATGTTCTGATATTACTGGATAGAATAATTATTGAATACTGTTCTGATAATACTGGACAGAAATATTAGTGTATAATATTCTGCTATGACTGGATAGAAATTTTAGTGAATACTGTTCTGATATCACTAGACAGAAATATTAATGAATAATTTTCTGATAATTCTGGATAGTAATATTAGTGAATAATCTTTTGAGATTTCTGGAAAGAAATATTAGTGAATAATATACTGATATCACGAGATAGAATTATTAGTGAATACTCTTCTGTTATTTCTGGATAGAAATATTAGTGAATAATGTTCTAATATTACTGGAGACAAATGTTAGTGAATACTTTTCTGTTATCACTAGATAGAAATATAAGGGAATAAGGTTTTGATATTAATGGATAAAATTTTTGGTGAATAATGTTCTGCTATGACTGGATTAAAATGTTAATGTATACTGTTCTGATATTACTGGATAGAAATATTAGTGAATACTGTTCTCATATCACTAGATAGAAATATTAGTGAATAATATTCTGCTATTACTGGATAGAAATTTTAGTGAATACTGTTCTGATATCACTAGATAGAAATATTTTGAATAATATTCTGATATCACTAGATAGAAATATTAGTGAATAATATTCTGATATTACTGGATAGAAATATTAGTGAATACTGTTCTGATATCACTAGATAGAAATATTAGTGAATAATGTTCTGATATTACTGGATAGAATAATTAGTGAATACTGTTCTGTAATTACTCTACAGAAATATTAGTGTATAATATTCTGCTATTACTGGATAGAAATTTTAGTGAATACTGTTCTGATATTACTGGATAGAAATATTTTGAATAATATTCTGATATCACTAGATAGAAATATTAGTGAATAATATTCTGATATTACTGGATAGAAATATTAGTGAATACTGTTCTGATATCACTAGATAGAAATATTAGTGAATAATGTTCTGATATTACTGGATAGAATAATTAGTGAATACTGTTCTGTAATTACTCTACAGAAATATTAGTGTATAATATTCTGCTATTACTGGATAGAAATTTTAGTGAATACTGTTCTGATATTACTGGATAGAAATATTTTGAATAATATTCTGATATCACTAGATAGAAATATTAGTGAATAATATTCTGATATTACTGGATAGAAATATTAGTGAATACTGTTCTGATATCACTAGATAGAAATATTAGTGAATAATGTTCTGATATTACTGGATAGAATAATTAGTGAATACTGTTCTGTAATTACTCTACAGAAATATTAGTGTATAATATTCTGCTATTACTGGATAGAAATTTTAGTGAATACTGTTCTGATATTACTGGATAGAAATATTTTGAATAATATTCTGATATCACTAGATAGAAATATTAGTGAATAATATTCTGATATTACTGGATAGAAATATTAGTGAATAATGTTCTGCTATTACTGGATAGAAATTTTAGTGAATACTGTTCTGATATCACTAGATAGATATATTGGTGAATAATGTTCTGATATTACTGGAGAGAAGTTTTAGTGAATACTGTTCTGATATCACTAGATAAAAATATTAGTGAATAATGTTCTGATATTTCTGGATAGAAATATTAGTGAATACTGTTCTAATATCACTAGATTGAAACATTAGTGAATAATGTTCTGATATTACTGGATAGAATAATTAGTGAATACTGTTCTGATATCCCTAGATAGACTATTAGTGAATAATGTTCTGATATTACTGGAGCGAAATTTTAGTGAATACTGTTCTGATATCACTAGATAGAAATTTTAGTGAATACTGTTCTGATATTACTGGATAGAAATATTAGTGAATAATGTTCTGATATTACTGGATAGAGATATTAGTGAATAATGTTCTGCTATTATTGGATATGAATTTTAGTGAATACTGTTCTGATATTACTAGATTGAAATATTAGTGAATAATGTTTTGCTATTACTGGATATAAATTTTGTGAATACTGTTCTGATATTACTAGATATACATATTAGTGAATAATGTTCTGATATTACTGGATAGAAATTTTAGTGAATACGGTTCTGATATTACAGGATAGAAATATTTTGAAAAATGTTCTGATATCACTAGATAGAAATATTAGTGAACAATATTCTGATATTACTGGATAGAAATATTAGTGAATAATGTTCTGCCTTTACTGGATAGAAATTTTAGTGAATACTGTTCTGATATCACGAGATAGAAATATTGGTGAATAATGTTCTGATATTACTGGAGAGAAGTTTTAGTGAATACTGTTCTGATATCACTAGATAGAAATATTAGTGAATAATATTCTGATATTTCTGGATAGAAATATTAGTGAAAACTGTTCTGATATCACTAGATAGAAATATTAGAGAATAATGTTCTGATATTACTAGACAGAAATATTAGTGTATAATATTCTGCTATTACTGGATGGAAATTATAGTGAATACTGTTCTGATATCTCTAGATAGACATATTAGTGAATAATGTTCTGATATTACTGGAGAAAAATTTTGTGAATACTGTTCTGATATTACTGGATAGAAATATTTTGAATAATGTTCTGATATCACTAGAGAAAATTATTAGTGAACAATGTTCTGATATTACTGGATAGAAATATTAGTGAATAATGTTCTGCTATTACTTGATAGAAATATTAGTGAATACTGTTCTGATATCCCTAGATAGAAATATTGGTGAATAATGTTCTGACATTACTGGAGAGAAGTTTTAGTGAATACCGTTCTGATATCACTAGATAGAAATATTTGTGAATAATGTTCTGATATTACTGGATAGAATATTAGTGAATAATGTTCCTATATCACTAGATAGACATATTTGTGAATAATGTTCTGATATTACTGGAGATAAATTTTTGTGAATACTCTTCTGATATTACTGGATAGAAATATTGTGAGTAATGTTCTGATATCACTAGATTGAAATATTAGTGAACAATGTTCTGCTTTTACTGGATAGAAATATTAGTGAATAATGTTCTGCTATTACTGGATAGAAATTTTAGTGAATACTGTTCTGATATCACTAGATAGAAATATTGGTGAATAATGTTCTGATATTACTGGATAGAAATATTAGTCAATACTGTTCTGATAGCACTAGACAGAAATATTAATGAATACTGTTCTGATATCACTAGATAGAAATTTTAGTGAATAATGTTCTGATAGTACTGGATGGAAATATTAGTGAATAATGTTCTGATATTTCTGGATAGAAATATTAGTGAATACTGTTCTGATATCGCTAGATAGAAATATTAGTGAATAATGTTCTGATATTACTGGATAGAAATATTAGTGAATAATCTTCTGATATTACTGGATAGAAATATTAGTGAATACTGTTATGATATCACTAGATAGAAATATTAGTGAATACTGTTCTGATATCACTGGATATATATATTAGTGAATACTGTTCTGACATTACTGGATAGAAATATTAGTGAATAATATTCTGACGTCACTGGATAGAAATATTATTTAATAATATTCTGATATCACTGGATAGAAATATTTATGAATACTCTTCTGATATCACTAGAGAGAATTATTAGTGAATACTTTTCTGATATTACTCTATAGAAATATTAATGAATGCTGAATTAATGCTAACAAAAAAAAATCTATTTTAAATTACAAATTTGTACTTTGATTAAACGAAAATTTCTTACAATATAATACATATTTCTGATAATTCATTCCTTTTTGCTATCAATTTTTACAGCGCGGGCACACTTGGATTTTTATAAGCGTTCTATTTGATTATGAACCGGGTCGATGCAGCGGTCAATGCCAGCTCCAATCTATGATATGTCCCCCCCACCTCTACTCAATCTCAACTTTTACAAGAAACAATTCATATACAATACAAATTTTATTGTAACTTAATTATGAATTATTGAGATGAACAATTCAGATAGAAAAATTGAAAATAAATAAAATGTATCTAAATACTAATTAGAGACATGTCATAATAGATCATTCCATCTTAAATAAATCAACAATGTTTCGCGGCAATTTTTCACTTCAGCTGGAGATTTTTCTTTTAAAATGCTAACAATTTAACCCATCCAAGATTATTGACAGAAAAATGTTCACTCCTTCCCTCGTTAGTTGTGCTTAGTTTAATTTGTAACGTCTATAAATCTAGGTAGAAAAAAAAAAATTATAAGATAGAGAGGGTTACAAATCTCTACACGGGGGGGGCAATTATGCTTAAAAGGTCGGGTAATATGTACCGTCCTTGAGGATTAGTTATTGTTCTCAATCTCTTATTGTGCCTGATGAGATTTCCTGAAAGAATTAATTTTCTCCCGGTCATATAACTTTCATTACAGTATATTGTTAAAATAGCTCTATTTTATTATTAGTTATTCTTATTAATCTCTTATTTTATCTCATGATATCTCCGTTAAGAACAACTTTTCTATTTGTTGAATAATTGTTATATTTTATTAATAAATTGCTATATTTTATTATTAGTTATTTTTTGATTTACTTCGAAGAATTAATCTTCTCCCGGTTATATAACTTTAATTACAGTGCACCTCTAGCTTGTTTCGCTAGATCAGTTATGACTGAAAAGTGAGTTCGATCCTCACTAGGTGTCCCTTACTTTCGGCCTTGTGCTACATCTAAACTATGCTTAGAAAATATCTTTAATTACAGTATATTGTTATAATTGTTCTGTTTTATTATTAGTTCAGTCAATTATGTGCCATGTGTGATACACGCTAAGGCGATCATGTATCTTTAGATACATGTCTGACAATGCAGATGCTTTCCCGCAGTAGGTTGCCACTTCTTTCTGCAGTAGACCAGTTGCTATCCAAGGCTACAAATCCCGGTCTGTACTGCTATTTACCCATAATTGGGGGGAGAAGAACAGGATTCATACCTTTCACAAGGGTATTGGCACGTAAATGAATGTAATGGATATGACTGGATTTCGAACTAGGCTCTAAGATTCCTTAATCAGAGCCGCTATCCATTACTCCACCGTGATTGTTGTTAATTTTTTATCGTGACTAATAATATCTATAGTAAATGTTACTATATATCTATTATTGCAGCATATTGTTATAATTATTCTATTTTATTAGTTATTTTTATTTACATCTTCTGGAGTTTAATATTTTCTGCCTTTCAACGAAACTTCTTTCCGTGGCTGTATTTTGAATCTAGACTAGTCGTATAAACCTCTGACATAATCTGTTGGCAACCCCACATTTTTCTTAAAGAACAGGAACGAAAAAAAAAACGATTCAAGATATGAAAATGCTTTAAATGACTAGGATCAAAGTGTAGTAACTGTTCTGACATATTATGTCCGACTAAGATAAATTGGTGCCCGATCCTGCCCAGGTGTGGTATGCACAAAAAATAGACCAACATTTGACCAGTAGACTGATTGTACGCGTTCGGTTTACCCACCATGTGTCCCATCCCGACCCAGCGTTGTATCTGTTCCAGCCTATGACAGTCGCCATCAGTCGCAGCTCTAATCGTTTCCAGCAGGCCTCCAGCTCCAGCTCCAGCTCCAGCTATCCTCGCCAGCAGCAACGATATGCAATAAACTGTTTTTTTCAGGACAACGTTTTTCAACGACAACCAAAACTGTCCTCAGGACAACTCTCTTCTTACCTTCTAGATGAACATGCAGAGATATTTTTTGTCTAGTTCACTGTAACTTTACTTTTGCTGATGTATTTTCTTTAATGAAAATAAAAGAATAATATTTTTTTTTACTCATGTGTTTGCTGTGTTTGTTCTTGTTGTCTTCCATAATTCAATATCTGTTTGTGGGCCTATATACAATCTGCATTACCCCAAGAAAAGAGATTACAGTTGATAAATTCGACGTTTGAATAAATAATACTCTACAGAAAATGACATTTTTATTTTTCTGCGTAGTTTTGAATTACTTTTTATCTTGTGTAGAGGTTGTTTATTGGTATTATTTACCCGACCTTCTTATTAATGTTGGATGTAATACAATGTTTTTTTTTTGTTTTGTTTTGTTTTTTATGTGGGCTGCCCATAAGCGTAGGGCCAATGACATAAATACGCAACCCAGTCTCCACTGTCAGGCTGGCGTCAATATTAAACCGGTCCTATTACACTCTGTGCAATATGGAACGTAATGCCGTAGGAGTGGAAACCTGTGGAACCAGACACATTCTCTATTGTAAAATAAGTACAGATAATACGCTTTGTGTTTATTTGTCCTCGGCTACGGTCACGATATAGAACAAGGCCGATTTAATGTAGGAAGTTGATGCTCAAAAGTGTCTAATCCCGCAAAAAAACGTCGAACTGGTGTCGATAACCACCGGACCCTCTTGATATGGAGCAATGAGGCAGGTGATATCACAGAAGATAACGACTGATATTTCATTTAAATTTTTGAAGATGAAAGTTGACTTGGAAGCAAGAAGCCGAAAGAGATTTTCAAGAAATGCGATAGAAGAAACTATTAACATAGAATTTATGGTTACATCTAGCCATTTAAACTGCAAAAATATGAGACCTAATTGCCAATCTAGTAAACGCTTAAATTATAAAAGAAAGTAATATTTATTAGGAATAATAAAAATGTGGGCCAAGGCCAAAAGGAGGGATAGTAGATGGCTGTTCTTTAATCTGTCGTATACTAAACTTAGCTAACAACGGTTACTGACCCAAACAAAACACAGTTTTCCTTACACAAAACACAGTTTTCCTTACACAAAACACAGTTTTCCTTACACAAAACAACAGATTTTTACTTAGCATCCTTACTACAGCCACCATAATACCTCAAGTATCTATGTAGTCCTAACTAGTTACCATATGTACAATTTATCTGGAGTGAGGGGATTAAATAAAAACGAAGAGAAAAGTAAATCAGAACTATTGCCATGAAAATATTTATACAAAGGACAGTGTAGCAATATTACGGCAGTGGAAAACCAGGTCAGAACCAATAACATTGCAGATTCTCCTTTGGATTTGATCAAGAATCTCATAATAATAAAATATGAAAAAGTTAATTTATTATAGTTAATTGTATAGAGATATGAGAAAATGTTACTATTTTAAATATTTAATTAAATATGGATATTATAATAACAATATCAAATTTAATATTTTATATATTCTTAAATTAATTTTTTTTATTTATATTAGTGTTATGGGGTCTGACCAATAATAATAATAATAGACTATTCCATACTTAATAAATACTGCGCCTCAGAAGTAGGCAAGGAGTCAGTCAGTCGCTCAACTTTTGAACGACTGCACGGTTGTACTCTCATCCTACGGACGGGAGGAACCCGAAGGAGGCTACGCCGAAGGGCGGAGTCTCCTTCGGGGAGGTAAACCGGCCCTGAACCCGTTTATGCGGGTTCAATTGGCTATTTTTTGGCCGAGCCTACGGGCTCGGAATACCCACGTTAAAAAGGCCTTGTGCCACATGACACCCTCGTGGGGGGGGGTGACTGAATATCTTCAGTCAGTCGCTCAACTTATGAACGACTGCAGGGTCGTACTCTCATCCTACGGACGGGAGGAACCCGAGGGAGGCTACGCCAAAGAGCGGAATCTCCTTCGGGGAGGTAGACCGGCCCTGAACCGGTTTATACAAGTTCAATGGGCATATTTTTGGCCGAGCCCACGGGCTCGGAATACCCACGTTAAAAAGGCCTTGTGCCACATGACGCCCTTGTGGGTGGGGGTGACTGAATATCGTCAGTCAGTCGTTCACTTTCTGACCGACTGTTCGGTTATACTCCCATCCTACGGACGGGAGGAAGCCGAAGGAGGCTACGCCGAAGGGCGGAGTCTCCTTCGGGGAGGTAGACCGGCCCTGAACCCGTTTATACAAGTTCAATGGGCATATTTTTGGCCGAGCCGACGGTCTCGGAATGCCCACGTTAAAAAGGCCTTGTGCCACATGACACCATCATGGGGGGGGTGACTGAATATCGTCAGTCCGTAGTTCACTACCGACTGTTCGGTTATACTCTCATCCTACGGACGGGAGGAACCCGAAGGAGGCTACGCCGAAGGGCGGATTCTCTTTCTGGGAGGTAAACCCACTCTGAACCCGTTTATACGGGTTCAATGGGTATATTTTTGGCTGGGCCCACGGGTCGGAGATGCCACGTTAAACTGGCATTATGCCACATGATGCCCACGTGGGTGTTGACTAAATATAGTCATTCAACTCTTGAACGACAGATCGGTTGAACTCTCTGCCTTCGGACGGGGAGGAACCCGAAAGAGGCTACGCCGAGGGGTGGATTCTCTTTCGGGGATGTAAACCGGCCTTGAACCCGTTTATCCGTTTTAATGGGCATATTTTTTGCCGAGCCCACGGGCTCGGAGATCCCACGGGCTCGGAGATCCCACGGGCTCGGAGATCCCACGTTAAAAAGGCCTTGTGCCACATGACTTCTTCGTGGGGGCGGGTGACTGATTATCGTCAGTCAGTAGTTCAAGTAGAGTCAGTAGTTCAAGTCGAGTCAAGAGTCGAGTCGAGTCGAGGCAGAGGCAGTCCGAAACAGAGTTGCGTTCAGACAATTACTGCAAGACATTGGAAGTGATACTGGTCGAGACTACATTGTTCTCTCTACTAACCCTGATTGTTCGTACTAACACTTCTACTTCTCTGTATATATTCCTGTTTGTAATATATCTGTGTTATTCCGTACCTGTGTTCGAGTTCTTCTTTATTGGTTCTACCTTGGACTATAACCGTGGTACAAGGAATCGGACCATAACAATTATGGTAACAAAATGTAAAACGTTAGTATTTTATTTACTTTTCTCTTTAATTGATTATTAATATAATAATAATAAAATATAAAATGTTGATAGTTTGATTATTTTTGTATTTAATTAAATATGAATATTATACTCTACTTAAATTTATAAGTATCATAGAGGAAAGTTCATCAGAATGAATCCAAATGAAAGTATTTATAGAAAATACACAGGGAAGCTACTTTTCAGCTGTGGGAAAGGGTTTGAGGTCGAGATACCAGGTCATGACCAATAAAAATGCAGAAGTCAGAAACACAATTGGCAAATGAAATTTTGTCCGCTCGAATGCGAATATTACGCTTTGATCCTGGCCTTTACTTGTTCTCCTAGTTTTGTAGTTTTAATTATTCCTAGCCAATCCCAATGCATTTCATAGATTTTACTTAACAGTATTGCAAATAGGTAATGGGTACAGATGATAGCCATTCGGGTATGTGAAAAAATGCATTAAAGAATGCTTTTTTGGAGGATCTTGAAATATGTTCCCCTGGAAACGAAGGTAGAGCGGTTTGCTGTTATTTCCTGAACATAATCGCAGATCTTCCAATGAATTTTGCTGAATGCAGAACATTTTCGATTATGTTTAATCGTTTGACTCAAAGCAATGCGATAATTACAATTTTACGACACTTGTTTTACGACAGGAACACAAAAGAGAGTTATGTAACTGGTTCGCACGCTATAGGAAATGACTAGCAATAAAACAAATTCTGTAAATGCAGATAGCTGTGTCAAATATTCTATTTAAATTGTTCAAGGATTATAAAGTATAGCTTAATTTCAGTTGAAACAGCTACATTTGAGCAGGAGGATTTATAATAATAATAATAATATTAATAATAATAATAATAATAATAATATGGGATTACACAATACATACTAACAGAACAATCAAGGCCAACCGCCCAGATATTGTTATTAAAGACCACAAACAAAAACGGTGCCTCCTTATTGATATGCCAGTCCCTGCAGACTGCAATGTATCTTTGAAGATATTAAAAAAGCTGTCAAAATTCAAGGACCTTGAAATAGAAATCTCAAAAATGTGGCATATGGGAATAATAATCCCTGTTGTAGTTGGAGCCCTAGGACTGGTTGGAAAAGAATCCAGTTGACTAATTGAAAGGATTCCTGGAAGTCCATGCCTCAAGGAGATACATAAAATTGTTCTGACAAGTACAGCCCACACTTTACGAAGGGCTTTATCTATGTAATTTTTCTTTTTTGTCAGTGGAAAGTGTCATGATGCCATTTCTAACCTTAGGTCCCTGGGCGGGACCCGGAAAGAAATGTGTAAACGCCAGAAATCAAAGAAAATAAAAATAATAATAATAGCCTGCGTCCAAAATGCAGGTTCTGTGACAAATATCAGGAATCCATAGACCATCTAATCTCAGAATGTTCTGTAATTGGCACTAAATGAATCTAAAAATCGCCACGATAGAATCGGGCAATACTTACACTAGGCAATGTGCTAACACATTGGAAAACATGTTAATAAACACTGGTATGAACATCACCCAGCACCGCTTATTGGAATAGAAGAAATCACAATTCCGTGGGATTAAACCATCCTTACAAACAGAAATATTGAAGCAAATAGGGTGGACATAAGTGTTAAAAAAACAAACAAAAGAAAACTTGCCTACTAATTAATATGGTTTGCCCAACGGACTGAAACATAGCAACCGAGGAATTTGAAAAAAACTATCCAAGGATAAAGACCTGGAAATGAAACTCAAAATTGTGGGAAGGTAACGCTTCAAGAACACCAGAAAGCTATAACACGAGGGAAGTTGAAAAATCAGTCATGGCTGACCACATATGGAGAGAAAAAGGGAGATCACCGCCCTCTGTGGGATCTGGTTGAGATCATAGACAAAGAACATCATTGGAAAATTGATTAACTTAAGGAATCAGCACATATGCTAGGCCACAAAAATCTCTTGAGCCGATCAAGCATAGAAATAAATACAATATGGGAACCAGTAATAATGAGTGCCACAGAAAAGCAATAATAACAACAAAAATTACAATATGAGCTCTAGTAAAAACAAACAATAATAACAGCAAAAATTGCAATGTGCGCACTGGTAAAAATAGTTGCTGACGACATTAAGTTTATAATACCCAGAAATTCATACACAGATGCCCTCAAGGACACATAGCACAGTGGATAAAGGCGTTAGTTATATCGAGTGACAGGACCTAAACAGACTTCAATACCTGTTTAAGGCGTTGGAGACCTTGGAGAGGAGAATTAACAGGAGATAACTGATAATTGGCATCCATTAGACATGGCACGTGGAACTAAAACACTCTACCCCAGTGAGCTAAATAAAGGGTTCAGTTCGACATTCCAACCAGAGAGTACAAATAAATATGGCGACAAAGATGAGGATAATAGTTTGAATAATGTAAATAGTGTAAATAAAAACATACCTCTACAACAAAGATTTCAATTTCCTGATTTCAAAAGTTAAACACAGACATTACATATGAAGCAGCAGATTTTTAAGCTTGGAATGAACGTAACCCCGAAGAGGTTGGGATATATCAGAAAAGAAAGAAATGTATTAAAATGGCTCGTAGTAAAAAAAAAAAAAATTATTGAAGAAATCATTGTTGTATAAAATAAAAAAAAATTTTCAATGATATAACTAGGAATATGAGCTTTCTGACATTGAGTTGGCAAACAGTCTAGGAAAAGAAAACCTGTGAACTTAAAATGAGCCTGAAGAATGAAGGGCTCCGTCAGGCTGTCTTGCCTTAGACACACCTCTTATGCGATATCTGCAATACATGTGGTGCGGAGATCTTGACGTGGCATGGCATCAATTCATCAATAAATCCTTAAAGATAGAACAAGTATATATTTTCTAACATTTTCATTTGAATGCCAGTGATGACTCTTATTCACAACGATTAGACATTATTCAGAGAAACCTTCCGTTACATTTCAAGTATTAAATACATATCAAGCTACAGACTAATTGATCAACGCAGTTGTATACGCCCATTTAAAATGTGGTGATCAGCATTATCATCTTCCTGATATTTCTAGTCTGACAGTTTAAGGCAAGTCAACCATCAGCAAATGTCGATGTCAGTGAGAAACGACTTGTACGGTTCTTGTGAATAAGTAGCTTTTAATCTGTCCATAATTACGCCCACAAATAATTTATTTGTTGTCCAGTTCTCTAATTTAAGAAGTCTGCGCTTGTGATCGACAAATAAGAAATCGATCCGTGCGTTCTGAGTCAAGGAACATGGTCAACATTTTCTCTTTCCGGTTTAATGTGCGCTTGACAACACAGAGCAGCTGGACAATGTCAGAAATGATTACTCTAATATATAAAGCTCGAGTTTTGCGTCTGTGCGTCCGCCAGATACACGGAAAATGAATCAAATTTATCTATCTATCTATTTATCTATCTATCTATCTACACATACATTCGTGATCTGTGGGCGCTTATGTATGCAAATAAATAAAACTCTCAAATAAAATAAGCAGAGTTTAATAATTTCCAGTATTTATATTGTTTGGACTGTTGTCTGCATCTTTGTCGTCATTTGAGAGTTGAACCACAGAGGATCGGTCGATTTTACAGCTTTTAAACTACAATCTTTCATGATTTTCTCACGTACGTCCATATCTGCTCAATGCGTATCCAAATGTAAACAAATGACGTCACACATTATGAAATGGACAAAGTCCGACAATTCTTTAAGACATTTTTATGTTTATACATTCTTTTTTTCATAATGTGTGACGTCATTTGTTTACATTTGGATACACATTGAGCAGATATAAACGTACGTGAGAAAATCATGGAAGATTGTAGTTTAAAAACAGTAAAATCGACCTTGCTAACCGAAACGCTACTGTGGAGAAATCGGGAAAAGCAAGTCAGGCTATATGACGATTCCGTATAGGATACAGGTTCGATTCCTGTCGGAGGACCTATATTTTCTATGACAATTTTTCCGACATTCAGGACGGTAAATGTTGTTTAATACTGTTTATTATAAACAGAGCATCTACTTAAATATTTGTATCTATAAAAAGAACGTATAAACATGAAAATCTCTTAAAATAATTGTCGGACTTTGTCCGTTTCATAATGTGTGACACTCATATATATATATATATATATATATATATATATATATATACACACACACATACACACACATATATATATATACATACAGGGGTTGGACAAAAATAATTGGAACAGGTGAAAATTCCATTCCTATATTTCAAAAACCTATTATATTAAGAACTTTAACTAAAAATTCGTAATTGCAGGTTATATCTGTTGTAAATACGTTTATTTATCTAATTTACTGTTTTTGTATTATTTATTTTTAGAATTTAGTAAAATTTAAGCTAAATGCGTGACCTCTCCGTGTTCAAAAAAGAGCAACTTGTTGGAGCTTGCATGGCAGGAGCCTCGATCACTAAGGTTGCTGAACTATTTGTTTTTTTCAAGAGCTACCATATCACGAACACTGATGAAATTCGAGAAACAGGGAAAAACCTCTAGCAACCGTAGCAATTCGCGATGGACTTGCAAAGTTACTAACAGGGACCGTGCATTGAAACGCAATGTTGCAAAACATCATTGGACTACTGCAGCCAAAGTGACTGCAGAGTTGAATAATCATCTGAATAGTTCAGTATCTACTAAAAGTGTTCGTCATGAGCTCCATAAGCCTGGATCTCATGGAAGAGCCGCCGTAAGCAAATCTCTTCTCCCCACTCGCAACATTCAAAAGAGGTTGAAGTGTTGTAGAGATCACAATGCCTGGTCTGCAGACCAATGGAAGCAAGTCATATTCTCAGACGAGTCCAGTTTTTCTCTTTTCCCAACTTCAGGGCGAGTTTGTGTGTGAAGGCAGCCTCAAGCTTTCAATCTTGATTGCCTTCTTCTGTGAAGGATGGGGGTTGATCAATGATAGTTTGGGCTGCCATATCATGGAAATATCTCAGTCCAATAGTTGCCCTGCATGGTAGAATCAACAGCAAAGCATACCGCTCGAGTGGTTAAGAATTGATATGAAGAGCATGAAAATGAGTTAGAAAACATGGAGTGGCCTCCCCAATCACCAGATATCAATATTATTGAACATTTGTGGTGCATTTTGGAGCAACAAGTTACGAGCCACTATCCCCCACCACCTTTTCTTAAGGAGCTGAAGCAGGTGTTAATGGGAGAATGGCTGAACATTCCTCTGGATGAAGTCAGGAAGCTGTATGTGAGGCTAAAGGAGGACCAACTCATATAAAATAAAATTTTTGAATTTAACAAGTTTTTCAATTATTTTGTCCAACTCCTGTATATATATATATATATATATATATATATATATATATATGTATATATATATATATATAGTGAGCCAGACAAACCTACCCAGGTTTCACCTAAGCGGATCGTCAGGGAATCTAGGTCTGCTCTACGGTTGTATTGAGCTCTTTTTAGTTAGTTGTTTACTCGCGTCGGCTTTTTTTCTTTGGGCTTTGAACCTGTATCTGTGTGATTTCTTCGACAGATTTTCATGTTCCTGGCTCTTTCTTTTTTTAAAACCTTTTTTTTCCTTCTAGATTGATTTGATTATTGGCAAATCAAAAATTCGAATGTTTTTCGAGACGAGTATAGTTACCTATATATATATATATATATATATATATATATATATATATATATATATATATATATATATATATATATTCAGTTATATAACAATATAAATGTCGATGTGAGATCGACTATGTGGGCAAGATTATCCAGTGGTTAGCAGTTAGAATTGCCCAGCATGTCCCTAGGCAGGTGCGTTGACACCAGCCTGTGATATCCGGGTGTTCGCAGACGCATGACTGCCGCTATCCGTGAACACTTATTAGATTCTGTTGCCTGCAGGACGAATTATTCAGCTGGCTTCATTTCTGTCTTGCACAGAACAACGGACCAGACCCCATTTAGACATCCTGGAGTTTGCTATTAGTAATATGCAACGTACCGTACTATGCAAAAAAGGGGAGTTAAAACATTGGCCTTTTCGGGGAAACAGTCGCCTAAGTGCGAAGAAAATTAATTTTTGTTCCCTTTTATAGTTTTGGTAATTTATATCTTAATATCATTTGTTGGTAAAATAAAAAAAAATCTTTCTTATCAGCTACTTTGTTTTCTTCTGTAGACGTTTATTTTCCTGAAGAAGTCTCGGGCGAAACGTACTTTAAATTTTAAAACGTCGTGATGTATCTGTATCCAATTTTAACAAGACGTTATTATCCCTGTTCTTAACATTATTTTATACTGGTGTGGCAACAAGAATCTATTTATGTTTTTATATATATATATATATATATATATATATATATATATATATATATATATATACGTATATATATATATATGTGTGTGGGTGTGCGTTTATATATATATATATATATATGATATTAGTGGTCAATATACATACACACACACATTATTTATATATATATATATATATATATATATATATATATATATATCTATATATATATATCTATATCTATATCTATATATATATATATATATATATATAAAAATATATATATATATATATATATATATATATATATATATATATATATATATATACATTTCTAAGAGGATAGAACCCAGGTAGAACACAATGTCCAGGACAGAGTAAGAATATAATATAAAAGACTCACACTAATATTCCATTGTTATAATTTCTTACATTGGATTCGTAATCACGATCCAATTCATCAGACCTACAAATTCAAAAAGAAATCGGAAAATATAACTCCGGGTATAAAAAACAAAATTTCTTTCTGATTTCTTTTTGAATTTGTAGGTCTGGTGATGTGGATTGTGATTACAATTCCAATTTTATGAATTATAACCATGGAATATCAGTGTTTTTGTCTGATATATATATATATATATATATATATATTGGCTTGCTCTGCATGTCTGTTTTCCTAAGCCGCTGCATAGAGCATTTTTTATACGTCCGCTTTTTGGTACGGCAATTTTCCGCAGATTTAACATAATTTGTATTATATATATCTGACGAGGTTGAACGGAAAGCGCCATAAACGCCATTTTCAAATTTTTTTTAGTTGACACTGTCAAGGGTTTTGTATTTCATCACTCTACCACACATCAAAATCAAAAAATATTGTGATATTTTCCCTATTGCTTGTTTTTTGCTTTCAAAAATATGTTGCAAAACGCGATAAGCGCCATATAGTATTTACCGCCAAAACCGACATATCCTCACGAATTAAACATAAAGATAAAACAGGTTTAAAGTTGAAAAAAAAGTAAAACGGAAATATCAAGTTTCAGCCTCCTATTTTAAATAAAACTAAACATTTAATACATTTTCAATAAACAAACAATTTATTTACAGTAAAATCAACGTTTAAAATGTTTTGTGAAACGCAGTAACAATTCCTTTTGATTGGTATTTATTAATCCACCCACGAGGATTAAATGTGGCACAAGGCCGGTTTAATGTGGGTAGCCCGCGAGCCCGTAGGCTCGGCCAAAAATATGACCTTTGAACCCGCCTTGACGGGTTCAGGTCCTGTCTACCTCCCCGAAGGAAACGTTGCCCTTCGGCAAAGCTTCCTCCGAGTTCCTCTCTGCATTAGAGAGTTCGACAGAAGCCAGCCCGGATGATCACAAAGCACAGATACTGCACTTTGATCCTAAACGGGCCGAGACTAAATTCAATTATAGAGACTCTAATTTACAGTTTAAAAAAGTAGTAAAATTTGTTAAATATTTTTTATAATTAATAACATGGTATTGCAGTTTGATCAATGTATGTTAGATGATATTATATAATAATAATAATAATAATAATAATAATAATAATAATAATAATAATAATAAATAGAAATCGTTATTAGAGACTATAAGCAAAAACAATTGCCTCCTTAATAATATGGCAGTCACTGCAGACTGCTATATATCTTTGAAGATCTTCAAAAAGCTATCAAAATACAAGGACCTTGAAATCGAAAACTCAGAAATGAGACACATGAGGCCATCAACAATCTCTGTTGTAGTTAGAGCACCCTGATTTATTGAAAAATATTCCAATAGACACATTTAAGTGATTTCTGGTAGCCTTACAGAAATAAAAAAAAATTGCATCAGATTTTATGTTGCCCAGACACTATTGTTTCAACTGTCGATTAATTGTCCTCCGACCAATGTTTGCAATGGACGTAAATCCAAGGAAGCGTACGAAAATTGTAACGCTACACGAACACACTGGCAAACCTTACCAGTGAGCAAAACAAAGTGCTATAGACTGGTCCCGAAACTCCCCTGATTTAAATCCAATCTAGAATCTGTGGCCAGTCTGCAAAGAACGACTTCGTGGAATGTACATTCGAAGTACCAAATCTGTGTACTAGGTCAGGTTTCATTGGAAAAATACGAAAAAAAAATCGTAAATAATAAAGGAATTATTCGTTTTGTTTCAATTAATTTGAACAAGGGTATATGTTTGAATAACATGAATCATACATATTGTATCTATTTGTTTTTATACTCATCCTTTCCAGTTGTCTAATCACTTTCTTGATATTAGGGTGAAATTCATCAAGGAAGGTGCCGTAGTTTGTTTGTTTTTAACCCAAGTACTTTCGACCATTTCTAAGATCATTTTCAGGGGTAAATTACAGAGACAAACTGATTGTAACTGCGATATAATCTGATTTTTTTTTGACAAAACCAGTGTACTACACTTTGAAAACAATTTTAAAAAATTCAAATTTTCGAGGCCCTCTCCTTCAAAATCAACCAACCAACCAACCCCCAATAAAATTTAATGATATTTTGCATTTCTACTAATTTCCAGTCAGCTCCTTTCTATTAAAACGCTGGTTTTGTCAAAACAAAAATCCATTGCTACAACGGATAAATTTAAGGTATTAAAATAATTAAAGAGCGGGTGTTATTTTTTAATATCTGCATCACTACTTTGTCTTCTTTGATGAATTCTTAACATCAAGAAACTAATTAGAGAATTGGAAAGGATCAGTATAAAACTAAATAGACACAATATGCCTATATAATTCAATGAAACATGTTTGGATGAAGTTATGCTACCTAAATTCACACACAAGTACACACACACACACACACATATATATAAACGCTCTGTCTTCAAACTTGAGGAGTATTAAATTTTAAACTCTCTCTCTATATATATATATATTGATACATGTTTCCTTAAATACTATAGACAAGTGTTATTTTATGCAAATTCTTTTCATATCGT
>OZ010591.1:97640361-97645361 GCA_963932145.1 Acanthosepion lycidas
TTTCGTTTTTGAGATGAAACAGATATATATATATATATATATATATATATATATATATATATATATATATATATATATATTAGTTGTGGACACAATTATTCTCCAACTGATTATTTGCATATTTTCTAAAGAAATGCGAATATTTGCAAGTACTTATTGAATTTACCATAAATAGCTGATTTCGTATTTATTTTTGAATAACTAGTGAAATTTTTACTAGTTTCGATCTCTTATATTCATAGTTATAGATGTTTCTAAAAATTGATGCAGTCCAAAATGATCTTAATTTCACATTTAATACAAACACCTTTGAAAATGAAATACTGAAATACTGACCTAATTCTATAAAATTCGAAAAGGTAATGAAGAAGACAATATGTGAGCGCCACGTACCGCGATAACTCATTCGTTCTGCAACAAAGGCAAAAACGACTGAACTTGACAAGATCCTCCGAATAAAGATAGTTGATGCGTACAAATAAGGTGATGGATATACAACTCTTTCCAAGAATTTAAGTGCTCCTAGATCGACAATTCTTAGCATTATCAAGTAGTTCAATGTGGCTCATTGTGTTGAGAATAAATTAATGGCTGTCAGAAAATGGTTAATTTATGAGAAAATAGAAAGGGAAATTGTTAAAAATGTCTCGAAGAATCCACACTTAATGACGAATTTGTAATTATGGAAGAATTCTCATATTTTCGGATATATAAATTTGTGGACATAATTATTAGAGAAGAATCAATGACAAAATTGTGAAAATTCTTGTAATGCGTTTCGTCCTTTAGGGCTTCATTCAACAAGTTTATGTTTTCCCTGTGACTAGAATTATAAAGAATTTTGTGTATTGTTGAATTAATGAACATTGGCTTTTGTAATAATATCGTTGTTATATTACTTATCGTTTTTATATTGAAACACAGATATATTTAAGTAATTCTTTAGAAGTAACATGTAATAAGTATGCATTCTAACAGTTTTACACCGACAACAAATTAATCTTCCCTTTTCCAACACTATTAAATAATGTTTATTAAACTCACGTAGTTACGAAATAAACCGATTAGTCTACTTTTGTTATATTATTATTGTCGATTAATTTCTGTCTTTTATGAAGTATGAGACTAAACAATCTGATCAATGGTTAATCCCACCTAGCGATGCATCTCTGAAGCTTCCGACTCTAGCTGAGAGATGTCTATTTTGTGTATGCAAAATCCTATCCAATGTTTTGCATCTGAAGAACTTAAATATAAACTTAACAAAAAGACACTAACTTCATATTAAAGCTGCTGATTCCTCGGAAGCAAATAAAATAATGAAATTCCAAAGAAACAAAATATTTTCTGTTCCTTCAAGAAACTATCTCTCTAAAAACGTGGCTTTTTTCTTCTTTTTTTTTTAGATTTAAAATGTGACAACGTTCTTATGAATTTAATTTCCTCCTGAGAGTTCTGTTGAAATTTCAAGGTTAAATCCAAATTCACGACTGGAATAACTGCATTGATTTTCTTTAAGTGGTTTATTATATATGGAATACATAAGTTATTAAACATTTATGTCCCAACAACAAATTTTGTTTGAAATATTAAGTAATAAAAATCAAAAAGCCAAAACCTTATTTGTTTTCGCTTACAGCATCAATAGATCTGCGTCGAAATAGAATTTTATTGAATAACATTTAAATCATTTAGACATTATATTTTTCACTTATTTATGTGGTGGTAGCCTAGTAGTTATAAACAAGGAAATATTGGCCTGCGGAGTTCAACCTCTATCCGAGATTGTTGTATTATCTTTCGAAGAAATACCTTTGCATAGATATGAATCCATTTCATTGCTCTTTGTCTATAGCTGAATATACAGGAAATGATATCATGGAAGAATGGGCTCTCTATCCTTGGACCGAGAAATGTTGGCCTTGAACCACATACATCGCTTGGACTCACCGATTTTTACCGTCCTTGTTCCATATGCCGTCAATCTGTAGTATCTGTTCTCCTCATCTCCAATCCTAAGGTTAGTATTAACTATTTCCTTATAAGGAAACATTTGACATTTATTGACAGAGTAGCCAATGCTACTAAAATTATACTTTTCTTCCCTCTTTGGACCTCGGACCGGGTTCAAAGTCTAATATCTGCCTTCGGTAATTATACCAATGACAGCGCAACCGACGCCATTTTTGGACCTGGTCAGTGTGCAAGATTTCGGGCTCCGCACATTAAACAGCTTGGGACAGCAAGTAAATATTAGTTTGGTGCAAAAATAATGTCGTTTTCTCACATATGTTACTTTTATATATGATTTCTGAATTAATACATTGATATATATAGCCATGTTATATATCATTTTGAAGCGCGTTTTTCGCTCTATCGAATCGTGTTATTCGTTACTGTTCTCAATCTCTTCATTCATTTTTTGCAGGCTTTTCGACAGCATGGACAAAATTCAAATCCGCACGATTTTCTTGTTCCAGCTCAAACTAGGCCGAAAAGCTGCCGAGACAGCTCGTGATATCAATGATGCGTTTGGCCTAGGAACCACTAACGGACGTGGGCACAACGGTGGTTCAAGAAATTTTGCAATGGTGACGAGATCCTCTAAGATGAAGACGGTCGCGGCCGGCCGACTGCGGTTGATAACGAACATTTGAAAGCCTTAATTGAAGCCGATCCTCGCAAAACCACACGAGAAGTTGCTGTTGAACTCGAGGTCGATCACTCAACAGTCGTTCGCCATTTAAAGCAAATAGGGAAGTCAAAAGAGTTGGATAAATGGGTGAACGATAATCAAAAAAATCGTCAAAAAACGACATTATTTTTGCACCAACCTAATACTAAGTGTATTGTCTATTCTTCTTATCTAGAAAGGTAATGGTAATATATATTTCCTTTTAAAGAAAAATTCCGTATCTATTGACCGAAAAGCCATTGCTACTCAAGCTATCATTTTTTAAATTCTCCGAAAACAATTTTTCAGGAAAGTAGGTTTCTCATCTACCGATGGGCATTTTATTTCCTAAACTTTTGTTAGAAATCGTGTAGAACGTCAACATTTGGATTATATTGTTATTCCATTATTTTAGGTGCTGATACTGTTTAATGTCTTCAAGGGATGAGAATTCTGTTACTGATATTCAAAAAATTCATTGGCCGAAGAGCCATTGCTACTCTAGCTTTCATTATTTTTCATTTTTTCTCAAGTAGGTTGGCTGCTATCATTCTTTCCCTTACCAATGTGAGTTTCCTTCTTAACCTTTTGGTAAAAATAGTGTGTATCATCAACATTTTGATTATATCGTTATTCATTTTTACAATTTCATTAGCTATCCATTTTATGTGTTGATACAGTTGGAAGTCTTCAAGGGATGAACTTTCTGTAATTGACACGCAAAAAACTAACTTAATATCAAGTATTACTCGGCAGGTCGACAAGATATTTTAAATAATATTGAATAAATTTGTTGTATGGTTTTAAACTTTATGATTGCTTGCGTGGATTTAAATGTTTCAACAACATTCTTTATCTTCTTTACTGAAGGTAAAATTTGTATTACAAACAAATTTTTTCGATGTTCAAGGATAATGGGTGATTGATTTTCTATGGTTTGTCAACATTTTGCGGGTTGTTTAAAGAGAGAAAATATTTTTAGATTATAATATTTTTTGGCGCGGGAGATGATAATCGTTTACTGATACAGTCCTTACTATTTAATCCAGAAGAAGGGAATAGGTAGATTCATACCAAATGGACTCATTCTTAAAACATTTATAATTGTTTCTGTCCAGACACGGCCTTCAGCTCTTAACCGAATTCCTGCGCGATCAATAATAAGACGAATTGGTTTGCTCTTTTTGTTTAGTGGTATATCAAACTCTGTCGATTATTATGCCGAAGGTTAAATATTTTGAACGCAATTTTAATTTTGTTGGGAGCTGATAATGATTTTGAGATAGAATTCTTACTAATTATCCCATACCTGGAGGGGGAGAAAAGTGAATTCATAGCTTTTTCTAGTGTATTCGCGCTTAAGTGAATATAACTGACCTAACGAGAATTGAAACTCGGCTCTCTGATTCACATTTCCAATCCATTATCCATTACACCAGCCGCACATCCAACAGCACCTGGTATTCCCAAGCGGCCAGCCATCGAGGTACGCAAACATGCTAGAATATTTACTCCACTTTTGTTAACAATATATATATATATATATATATATATATATATATATATATATATATATATATATATATATATATATATATATATATATATATATATATATATATATATATAAGTGATTGAATTATTCAAGGAATAAATCTTAGAAGTACAAAACTACAAACTGCTCACAAATTTCCCCGGCGACAGTCTGTGTCATGCTTGAACGCAACCTTCAGTCGATATCTCCATATAAAAAAAAAAAAAACAACCAACGGACACGGAACAAAATTTATTACAAGTGCAGCAGCCAGGTGTTGAATTGCATTTAATAGTATTTGCATTTCTGTCAATTATTATCAAATTAATATTCAACATCATAACGATTACAGTTATAATATGTTTGGAGGAGATCGAAGTACTTGGGAAAATGAGTATACATGGGTTAACTACAGTGCTTTCTTTGAAGTATTTCATCTTAACAACAACAAACTATTTAGAGGTCTATAAAGACTATTATTAAAAAAAATAAACTGACGTAATAAAACTATATTGAACGAAAAATATTTGAACATATATATATATATATATATATATATATTGTTTGAACATATATATATATTGTTTGAACATAAATATATATATGTATATATATATATATATATATATATATATATATAGTTTGAAAATAATATATATATATATATATATATTGTTTGAACATATATATATTGTTTGAACATAAATATATATATATGTATATATATATATATATAGTTTGAAAATAATATATATATATATATATATATATATATATATATATATTGTTTGA
>OZ010591.1:97647861-97812861 GCA_963932145.1 Acanthosepion lycidas
CCGATAAATACAGGTAATGTAATTTACCCACTCAAAGACGAGGGTTACTGTGTTGTGTTGTACGAGCATAAGAAAGTGTAAGAAGTGAAGTTCTTGTGTCAATGAAGGGAAGATAGACGTCTGACTGTAGACTTGAAGGAGTCAGGATTTAATTGGTGAATAATATTTCAGAGTTCAGTTATAGTGTGGAAATAACCTTTAGACGCAACAGGAAACAAAATCCTAAACAGAAAACAAGGGATAAACCTCTACTCATATTCAAAAGACCGGGGAGAAATATTAACCGGGCAATAAAAAAAAAAAAATCATGTCTAGAAAACTGAAAGTCAAAATAGCTACAATTGAAAGTAAAGAGTAAAAAGAGAAAAAAAGAGAATAGTTTAAGGAATGAGTGTAAACTGAAGAAAGAAAACGCAGGAAAGGACAAATAACCACGTACACACATACGTTTAGTTCATCTTTGGTCTTTCAAGGTGTTTCGTTGGTCTCTCACTTAACTTCGCTCCACGCATAATAATCAAGGGTGTTGTAGACAAGGATCTAGGTGACCAGATATAAGGGATAGTGTACTCTCAGAAGTTGTCTGAGAGCGACGTCTGGTTCTCATGCTTGTGTGGCATGATACTGATATTAATCTTTCGACTTCATATCTGTAGGAAACTTTAACCAGAGAAGGCGCAACAAGTCGCTCTCTTGGAGGTTAGCATTAGCCATGCTGAGGAAAGACAGAAAGACGAGTAATGAAGAGCAATTTCGTTTTGGAAATGTTCAAAATAACCATTCTTTGCCCCCGTTATCAACAGTAGTTCATTTTTAGACCATTTGCTAATTTGATCTTGTCGAAGCAATCAGACTTATTATTAAGATAGGAGTAAATATCTAAGCTAAAAATCAATTTATTGAAGAAATAGAAAATTTGAATACATGTTATACTAAGTTAACCTCAGCATCTACCACGGCCTTGAACCGACACCGGAATCTGGCATATGTGGCCTTCACAATGTCCCGTGGGAGGGCTTGAAACGACTCCTTAATGTTGTTGATAAGCTGGGCCTTTGTCTTACAGGCAGGGTAGTTGGTATCTTTCTCAACAACACCCCACACATAATAATCCATGGGATTAAAATCAGTGCGGGTTAGGGGCTGGTGAATTCACAAACGTTTTCTGACAACAACTTCCGACACTCCCTGAAGGTGTGGCAGGGAAATGAATCTTGCTGACACACATACGGTCTTCCAGCAGCCACCATCTCCAGCCAAGCCTTGACCGCAGTGTTCAACAACTGCACATTGCCACGCGAATTGAGCCTGATATCCTATTCAAAGATGTGAGGTGGCATGGCATCAAAATTACTGGAGAGACACCTTAAAACCATCACAGTTTGCGGAAATTCATATTCATGACACGAGAAACGTCATATGGATTATGAGCAAACCATCTGATATTCTGGGTGTTGTGCAGATAATCCTGATAAAAATTCTTTTCATCAGAGAAGAACCAGATTGTTTCTGGTTCAAAAAATGTTTCACCTTCTATAGAAGTTTCTTTGCCTTACTCAGACAGTTTTCTCGAGTCTTTTCTTTAAAAAGTTGACAATTACACCACTTGTATGACTGGTAGCTGAGGTCCCCATTCAAGTCCAACTCCATAGTGGAAATTTGAAACACCCATTTCCCGCAGCAAAAATCCGAATTTCCTTGTATTGCTCTTCCATCATTTTCTTCTGCAGTTGTTGGATGACTTCTGTTGTACGGAGCTTATCAGAATACCTGATTTGTTCTTTCCTGCAAGCTACAGCCTCGTAGTCTCCGTTACAACTCTTCATTTTACGGCTTATTGTTGTCACGATGTTCAAAGAGCACTAAGCAGAAATCATGACTTTGGCACGCTGATGTCCGGAACGAATCATCAAGATACAGGTTAATCATTTCCAATATTTAAGTGGCTTCCACTCGTCCATATCAGTTAACTTTGACACTTCAAAAAACACAGTCGTGATTAAGTTTCACAATGCTGTTCACTGTTTATAAATATTCCAAACCAATTTGAAAAAATAAAAACATTAAACTCTGTCAAATTTCGCCCGAACACCCTGAACAAGGTGCGATGGGTAATTAGTCGCCACTTCATATTTTTAATTTCCCTCATGTGCGTTGTTTTATTTTTATTTTGTCGACAGCACAGTATAGTAGGGTCAGTTGGGCAGGGTTTATGACAAATAGAGCATCATGACGCAATTTACTCCGCCAGAAATTTGGAAACGGCATGCGGAACTGCTTGGCATTCACAGCGGAAGCACCAATACGAATATTTCGCAGTGTTTGAGTGTCAATCTCAATATAGGATTCAGAAAGAGTTTGATGAGTCTAGTGGTGATTACTAAGGTTTTTGGAGCGAGCACTAGTGATACCAATGTTATTCCTCAATTCATTCCCCACGGATCCTCAGACTCAACACACAGGCCTACGTCAAGTGTCTTGATGTGGTAGAGCTGTCCTGTGTCAACAGGGTAGTTGCTAAAAGACCCTAAATCTGGCAACAGTACTCTGCACCATGCCACACAAGCAGGAGAACATGGTCATGACTCTCAAATTTCCGTGGCCACAACACCCTTTATATATGGCCAAATAACTACCCAAACTGCAGGTCATTGATTATTAGGTGTAGGCGCAGTTGAGTGAGAGTCCAACAAAACTCTTTGTAACATCAAAGATGAACTAAACGCCAGGATTATGGCAGCATTCACTAAATAAACAATGAGACGGCAAAGAAGAGATGCAGAAGATTCAGCTGTTGTCTCGAGGCCATGTTTGAAGTCGACGGCAATTTTATTGAAAACATTTTCTCTTTAGTATTTTAAGATATTTTTGTATAATTTTGGAAAATATACCTGTTAAAATGAGATAATAGTTTTATTTTCATTTTGCGTAATTTAGACAATTTATCCATTTCTCTTTCTCTCTCTCTCTCTCTTTATATATATATATATATATATATATATATATATATATATATATATATATATATATATATAGAAAGAAAGAACAGTTAGATATATAATCCGGTGTTCGTAAAGATATTTTTACAAAATAGTGCTCAATGTAAATTTACAGAGTATTAATATTATAAATTAATTGATTTAAAATATGGCTTGCTTCGCTACACAATTCTAACCATGTTTCAAAAATGGAAGCTGAAAGCTTCGAATTTAATTTTGTTATGAAATTAAAGACATTAGTTCTATTTCATCCTCAAGTGAATTTTGGCCTAACTTTTAAAATTACTGGGTTTTAAAGACACAGCAAAAATCATAATTCACGTTTCCAAGGATACAGAGAAATCCAATTCAACCAGACAAGGGGTGTTTTCTTGTTCATTATCGTTGTATTTTGTTGTATCAGTTATTAGTTACGTTTTGGCAGTGTTAAGGATGTATTTTTCAATGAAATCTGACATTCGTTAAATGCATATCGTCTGGATTTTTTAAAAAAAATTATTGCTAACGGCAAAAATTCTTACGGCATTTTTTTCTATTTGTATATTTAAAGATTTTTGGAGGGTTTTTAGGTTAGAATACGTTTTATTTAACTACGATTCGAAAAATATTTTCACTGCTAATTTTTAATATTCTATATATTTTTAAGAACAAGTAAATGTATTAGAAACACTTACAATATGTAGAATTATTTACACATCAAGTATAAGTATGTATATTATTAGGTTAAAATTTAAAAAAAAAATTATATTTAAATATTATTTAAGTAAAATTTATGATAATAACGGCAAAAATAGCTAAATAATTTCTCCGATTTAGTAAACTTTTATGGTTTTTATATAAACCTAGTAATATATTGTTTCTCATGTAAGTACAAAGACATGGGTCATTCAATGGCTTACATCTTCTAGCTTTTCATATTAAATTCATTTTCCTGTAGGTGTTTTATTGGATTCCTTTAAGTGCCGGTAGTACTTTGAGGGAAGTGTTTAGGTTAGAATACGTTTTACTACAATTTTAAAAGATGTTTAGGTTAGAATTCGTTTTATTTAACTACAATTTTAAATACAACTTTAAAATATTTTCACTGTTAGTTTTAATAGACTATATTTCTTTTCAGAAGAAGTATATATATATATATATATATATATATATATATATATATATATATATATGTGTGTGTGTGTGTGTATTTTTATATATGTTTTTGGTTAAATGTCGTTGTATTTATGTGTATGTACGTATATATGTGTATTTGTTATTATAGATAGGTATTTTCATGTATATATTTATGTGTATGTATATTTCTGTATGTGTCTATGCATGTATGTATATGTATGTATATATGTATATGTATATATATGTGTGTATATATATGTATGTATGTGTATGTATATGTATGTGTATGTATATATATGTATATGTGTGTGTGCGTTTACTTATGTAGGTTTGCAGTTGTATATATGTATGTTGACACCTACTGTATATGAAATTGTTTATGTGTACGTGTAGGTAGGGAAACTTGGGTATGTCATTACGGCCACATGGGTTAGTATATGTGTGTATATATGTTTATATTTGTGTGTTGCTGTGTGCATATGTGTATTTATATGTGAGTATGTGTACACATATATGTGTGTATATTTGTGGGTATATATGTATGTATGTATGTGTATGTGTGTAGATATATACGTATGTATATGTTTATGTATGTATATGTAGATATTTCGGTGTGTATGTATGTATGTATATTTATATATGTGTGTATATATATATATATATATATATATATATATATATATATATATATGCGTATATGTGTGTGTATTTGTGTGTGTGTGTGTGTGTATATATATATGTATATGAGGTGGACATCGTAGTTACCGATGGGTGTTGACTTTGATGTCCGATTTTATATTTACATACACTATTTTAATATATTAAATAATATTATTTTGAAACATTTTTATCTTTGTATATTTACTCGCTTAAGTTATATTTCCATAGGTTGTTAGCATTCATGTAATGACATTTTCTGTCTTAAATATTTATCGGTTGTGGTATCCGATTGTCTGGGTCAATGTCTGTGGATGTGTGTGCATGTATTTATAGGTATCTATGTGTATGGAAAGTGCATTCACTTTTAATGTACGTGTGTGTTGGTTTCCCTTCCCCCACTCCCCCCCTTTTTTTTTCATGACAGACCGTGAAGATGTTCTCTGTCTTGTCTCTTTTTGTGTGTGTATATATATATATATATATATATATATATATATATATATATATATATATGTCTTGGTGCTTATATATTAGAATCTGATTGCGCTTGTTTTACGCGTGAATATTATATATTACACTATTAGGAATAAAATGTATACATTGTAAAAGGACCGGATATTAAATATAGCTAATGTAACTTCAATGAAGAAATAAATTGAATAACATATATATTTCTTCTTTTCTCCTCAGGAATTTTATAGTTGTAATCTTAATAGCGAAAAAATTTTAAAGTTTGATTTTGTAATTAGCAGTTTTAAATTTTAATATTAAATTTTATCATATAATTTAGGAATTATTGGTTGGAATAAATTCTTTTTTAATACTGCCCATATTTTAAACATCTGAATAGATATTATAACATGACTTCGTTATCAAGCTTTTTGAATTTTCCTATACTTGTGTTTTGATTGGTCCATCTAGCCATTGTAACAACGTTTTCCCCTTGTGAAGGATTGTTAATTAATTTGAAACTTTTAAAATCATTTATTTTACATTCAACGTCATCACTTGATAAGACACCGAGTGTGTTGAAACAAAATGGCTATTTTTGTAGTGATTTTATAACATATTTATGTTATAATTTTTTTTTTAAATAAATAATTATATCTGCACTACTTTGTATTGAGCACTCTTTTAAGAATAGTAATTGTTGGTTATTGGTATTCATTCCATATACACCAATCATATACTTGGGTATATATATATATATATATATATATATATATATATATATATATATATATATATATTTAACATTGGTCTATCATGCTTGTGTAAATGTTGGAATTCTATCTACTTTCACATTTGAATAACATTTCTCTCCCGGAAGATGAAATGCAACCCTAAACCATTAGGCTCATACCTTCAAATTTTACAGTTGGAAAAATACATTGAGCATCATATGCTTCAGCAATATTTTGACGAACATAAACAAGTCGAGGGGTTCCGAAAATCTAATAAAATAAAAATTTAAGGATAATTTTCCATTCAATAAAAATATAGTAGTAATAGGCGTAATAAAATCAATTATGCTCAATAAATTAATTTTAAGTAATGAAGGAACTTACTTCAAATTTGCTTTCATCAGAGAAAACAACTTTGGCCCCATACTCAGCTGTTCAATTTGAATGCTCTTTTACAAAAGAAAGACTCTTTCTCTTTTTAACCTCAGAGTACAATGGTTTTCTGGTTTTACATCATTTGAGGCCAGCTTCTGTGAACCTTCTTCTCACTGTGCGTGTTGATATAGATTTGTTTCTTGCCTCTCGAAATTCAGCAGTCACGTAAGAAGAGTAATGTAAAAACAGAAACTTGGCGAAGACTAATCGAATTTAAAAAAAAAAATCTTGCAAAGTTTTACTTTATAAACAGTCTAGCACAATCGATTTAAAATTTTATCTTTATTTTCCTTTTTAAACTTCCCTGGCATTAATTGGTCAGTCAGCCGATTAGGCAATTAAATTGTTTCATACAATTGCCGCCGGCACATAGGACAAAAAATATTCACAATTGGTTGAGAGTGTGGGAAAAAACATTGACAATTTCTGACTTCTTGTGGGGAGAAAAAAGTTGAAAGGAGCCCCCAGCCATAACAGAAACCGAAAAGACAGCTGAAGCGAATGAGAACGAAAAAAACAGCTTTAGCACAGTCTTTTGAATAAGAAAAGCGAGTCTTTTGAATAAGTTAAACAATGACTATTAAAGAAACATGTCTATTGGCTTTAAAAGGATTGCATTTAGATATATTGCAGAATGTCCGTTTGATTAAACTAAGTGAATATATATATATATATATATATATATATATATATATATATATATATATATATATGATCGAAATAAAAGTATATAACTTAATATTACGAGACATAAGAAACAGGCCTATGTTTCTTTCTGCGTGTAAAGACGTTCTCCCTCACCATCAAATTAATCAATTATTTATGAATACCTTTGTAGTTGGGGAGCCGACTACACAGGGAGAACAACTCAACGCTTAGACATGAGAATAAAACAACACGTTGCAACAAAAATTAGAAATCATACCTTGCCGTTGAATTGACTCGTCGCCAACACCTATGGTTCCGCCACATGCGAACATCTATTAAAGAACAGAGATTGTGCAGCCACATTTAGTGCTGACTGCTTCAGTCTGAAGTCGGAGGACCGGCTGATCGGTTGAACTCTCTGCCTTCGGGTGAGGAGGAACCCGAACGAGCCTACGCCGAAGGGCGGAGTCTCTTTCGGGGAGGTAAACCGACCCTGAACCCGTTTATACTGTTCAAAGGGCATATTTTTGGCCGAGCCCACGGGCTCGGAGAACCCACGGGCTCGGAGATACCACGGGCTCGGAGATCCCACGTTAAACCGGCCTAGTGCCACATGAATCTCTCGTGGGGATGATGACTAAATATTGGTGCTGCCTGGTTCACCGTGTTGTTCCGGTCACACTCTTTATTTCATCTAAAGGTTCTGGAGGCACTTCGAGTCTCGCAAGCCTTCTTTGTGTAAACAACGTGGGTGTTTGTTGGGGCTCGCTGTCATTTGTCTCTAGTTTCTTTTGCTATTTTTTTCCTCCCACACCTTCCTTTTAGTGTACATTTTTCTGTGGTTAATTTTAAATTAAATCTCCTGTTGAAGCGTGAAGAGCGGGAGCGAAGTGTTATACTTTTATTCCGATCATTAAATTTTGTACCTACAAAAATATCTTTATATATATACATATATATATATATATATATATATATATATATATATATATATATGTATATATAAGCATATATATATATGTATATATAAGCATATATATATATATATATAAGCATATATATATATATATATATATATAGGCATATATATATATATATGAACTCTCTAGTCATATTCGTATATATATATATATATACATATATATATATATATATATATGTTGACTTTAAAAGGATTGCATCGAGATATACTTCAGAATATCTGTTCGACGAAACTAAATGAATACATGTGTATATAGATATAATGGCTTCAAAAGGATTACATTGTAATTTATAGCAGAATGTCTGTTCGACTACAGTAAATGAATACATGCACGCGCGCACACACACACACACATATATATATATATATGTGTGTGTGTGTATGACAAAAATTGGTCCACGTGTGCTCCTTATAATATGTAGTTAATAGTTAATTGTTTAATAAAATAAAAAGCAAAAAAGTAAATAAAAAATATTACAATATATTGTGTACGATAAATATTTATTAAATATCCACCATTTGATGGATCCTGCAGATAAGGTATTTACGCTCTCTACAGAAAGACATCTGTCGGTGGGTAATCTCCATTTTTCTCTTTGTTCCTAGGTTCGTTGATAAATGGCACAGACGTGTCCGAAAACACCTGAGTTAAAACCTTTCTCACCTTGCTCTCCTGATCAATCCAATTTCCTAAATATTTATATTGGATGTACTACAACTCGCCTAGCAAGAAAACTTGTGTTACGTCCCTCTGGTAATAGCGCAATTAGGCCTCATTTAAATACACTGGTTGACCTAAAATCCGTAAGTTACCCGTCGATAATACTAATAGAATAGCATTATCCACATTTAAAAAGCGAAAATTAATGGAAGCATTACTAATAATAATAGAAAAAGGCAACACACTAGGAACACGGCTATGATATGCTGAACCTGTTTGTTAAACAAAACATTTCTATAACTCTAAATACATGCATAAAACAGTATATACATTCAGTTAAATTAAAAATAAGATAGTGATAATGGCTAAAAGTATAGCCGAAACCTCTCAGTCAGGCAAAACAATTTAACAATTTCTACATAATTTACGTCCAGCAAAGAAGAAAATTATAACACATGAAAATTAAATAAAAAAAACGTAACCACAGTAACCTGACAGTCATATTCAATTAAACTTGTTTATATACATACATATATATATATATATATTACTTAAACGTTATTTTAGTGGATACACATATTTGAATAGACGGTATGTTTATTTGTTAAACGATATATTTATTTATCTTCGATCGATGTGTGCATGGATTGCACTGGGTTTCGACAGACGACAAAGCAATCTGCGAGAAAGTGGGGTGCACGTGTGCCCAATATCCGTATTTAATCTTGATATTTTTATTATTAGTGTTGGTGAGGCAATCTCCCACAAGGCATGAGAATTCATAGACAACATTATTTTCACATAGGTTTAGGGATTTGCTGCCGTGTGTTGCTGGTAATGTCTAATAGGTTCTTTTTAATGGGATTTGTTTGGATGAATACTTGTACATACACCAGCACACACACACATACACACACACACACACACACGTGTGTGTGTGTGTGTGTGATTGAATAAATTACAAACATTATGTCTGCTTGTTTTTATCATAATCCTTTCATATTCACGAATATTTTTCTGTATATGAAAATCAAAACAGGCAAGTCCTGTCCATTTCTTTCGAGATCATCATCAGGGTTACAACTGATAAGGCAAAAACTATGTGTAGCTATCTGTTACTACTTTTCTCTTTTGCATTTAAATGCAACGGCTGACAGTTATGCTTTAAGCGTGAATATTTAGGCATATATATATATATATATATATATATATATATGTATGTATGTATGTATGTATGTATATTTCGATCCAGACTTGAATAAATCGGATGTCTAGCCAGACTGATGTGCCGTGAATACAGCGAAACAGGCTGTCTGTGGATGATTTGCTCTCGTTTGCCGATTGAGCACTATGGGGAAAGGGAATTTTTAACAGCTGCTGCTCCTGCTTAATGCATAGCCCTTCGTCAGAATCGGCTGCTCTGTTTGCTAGTCTAGCATTTATTTTCATCACGTATATAATACGTAAAATGATTACCTTTCTCTACCGTGAACCCTCATCCCAACCGAAGATCAACATCAGCCCAGATTATTACACTAGCAAGATTCTCATGTTGAATTATCATGATGTATATTGCTATACATCATGATAATCATTATTGAAGTATATTGCATTAAGCCTGGAGCCTTGAAAGCTTCATTTAAATTTCGAAATGTGAAGAGTGTCTTTGGTGAAGAAGGTAAGTCTGTCGTAAATATAACAATGAATTTCAACGTAAAATCAATAAGGATCGTGGAATATAATGGCAAATCTCTTAGAAGATACACGCTGATACTGGGAAAATTCTGGACAGGAAAAAGACCCGTAGACATTCGAAATTAAAGAAAAGTGATCATAGCTATCAGTATTCAAACTCCCAAAATTCAGATTGGTACAGAAGCAATCAAAGGTGTTTTACGAGCATATCACGTTGAAAAATCGGTCCTCGTAACTTAACCATTCCTGATTTGAGTGACAGTCTGCGAATATCAGGTGCTGTAATGGAATTGGGTATCGGGGAGCACAGTTCTAATTCCTGTTGGATCGGTTCTATTCACTTATGCGTAAATAGTCTTTGGGAAAAGTATGAAACTTTCATCTCTTCCAGGTTAATTAGTAGGGTTTCGTATCAGTAGATCATTGCCTCTAAAACTTCTTAGAATCTAAAATCATATTTTTTATGGCTTTAAATAATCAGCAAAACAAACTATCAATCAAACAATAAACAAGTAAAAAAAATATACAGGGCAGTAACGTTTGATGGTTTAATAATTTACGGTTTCCTTTGTTTGGTGGGTAGCGGCGATCACAGCATGCGGGTCCGGGAGAAAGTTTTACAACCCTAGAACAGCATGACCAAAACCTTGCGGGTGAAATTGGCTTGATTGAATTGTCCGTCGATGGCTGTACTAGCACGAAGGTTGACGTCATCGTGACCGAGTGCTTTGAACGTATCACGCATGATAAAGCATTCACTCTCAGAAACTGTAACTAAATCCCTCTCAGCATAGTTGGAGTATAAATTAAAGTTCTGCTCTGTGGCTGTTGAATAAGCACAAATGTGTCTGAGCAGACCTCACGGATTAGCTGGACAGGTATACTCGGATAGGAGATATCAGCCATTAAATCACTTTTAACCCAAATTTCTCTCATCACCGACTGTTAGAGATGTATAATAAAATTCGAGTTTTACAATTGTTACTTAAATATTGACTGATGTTGACATTTGATCCCAATACGGACACATTCACTTTGCTTTAAAATCATGACTACAGTTAAATATAATTATTATATAATTTACATAAGATTAATGGAGCTGCCACAAGCACAACAATGATTGTGCACCACACACAGGGCCACCTGTGGCCGCTCTGCCTATTACATCAGGCAACTGTACGGAATTCAAATACTTGCAAGTAATTTTAAAAGATTTGCCAGGGCTTTAGTTGCCTCGAAATTGGTGACCCTGCTGTATTAAATAAATGTTTGCTAGCTTGATGTAACTAGTTTTCTTTAATCTTTCCAATTACATTCTATCGCAATATAAATGCCCTTAATATATCGTAGTTAGTGAGTAGCAAGGCCCGCGGGCACTCGAAATAGAGGGCTACGTTAGGTGGTGATTTTTGTGCAAAGGTGTGGAAGATTAACCCTAGCCTTGCACGGGTTAAGATTGTCGTGATCGGGGGGAAAAATCCTGTTTGTTAGTCTGTTTCACTGGGCAGTGTTTCGAGGGAAGAAATTGACCGAGTGGAAACTACTTCTTACCGATGGCATACGAATGGAATATGCGTGGTTTACTAGTATGTAAGTGGCATGGCTAGTTCTTGCCGTGAAGGTTTGAATTGGCGGGAGCAGAGAGTGTAGTTAGTCCGGGCACTTTCACCGGAAGTAGCGGTAAAGAAGCGAGAGGCTTGCCACATCTCGCCTGTGTGACAGAGATCGGAGGCTAGAGAATACTTCTTCACCCAGAAGAGCTCGGAGACGTTTTTGGGCTCAATCAAGGCTGGAGACTGGGGTCTGGGCAGTTCTCGTCCAAATATGACAACAGTACTCCGTCTATTTCAAGTCCATATTTCCGACATAGGAGTTCGCAGTTTTTATTCCTCTTCAAGCATGTCGCAAGCCATTTGACTGGTCATGAGATTCATTGTAACTTTGCAATTGCTTTTTATCCCAATTTTATTCGGGCCGTCGATTTACGGCAGTCCGTAGACAAAAACGATCGGGAATAAAAATAAAAGATATAAAGGAATATTAAGATAAAAAAAATAATTCTATTTTCACGGCGATATCAGAAATTGTATCGATATTTTCACGAAATATTTTCCTCTAGATATTTTTTCTTTTAGAAACTGGCAATTACTTGATATACTCAAACATTTTTTTCTCAAAACTTATATGCATTCAGCACATTGTAAGATTGACACTAAGTTAGGAATTGAATGACAATAGTTAAGAAAATGTTATATCGATCAATATACAAAAGACAGACACAGAGAAAGAAACAGACATAAACACACGTACCTATCTATCTATCTATCTATCTATCTATCTATCTCCGTGTGTTTATCTATCTACCTACCTATCTATTTATCTATCTGTTGTAACCTAGAGAAGGTGACTAAACAGAACAATTACACGGAGGTTGATAAGGAAAGATAATACTTAGCACACGAACAACACATATAAGATTCATCAGTGGCGCGTAGAAGTAGTATTCAACGGCTAGAAGTGGGTCAAGTGAATTCTACAATGAATCTCCAACTGCAGACCTTCCAATTGTATCTACCAATTTCCCCACGGAGTCAGATGTGGCATAAGGTCGAATTTACTGTGGGGTCCCCGAGCCCGTAGGGTTAGCCAAAAATTCCCTGTTAATCTCGAATAAAACGAGGTCTGGTTGATGTTTACCGAGACGAGACTCTTCCCTGCGAGATGTCCGGAGGCAGAGAGTTTAACTAGCCCAGACAGTATCTATCAACTGCTCCAAGCAGTCAGATGTGGTACAGAAACGAATTTAATGTGGAGTTTCAGAGCCTGCAGACACAGCCAAAATTCCCCGTAGACACCGTACAAGACGGGGTCGGGTAGGTGTTTCATGAGACGAGACACTGCCCTTCGGCACAGGGCCGAGTTTAATATGGGTTTCTCCGAGCCTGTATGTTCGGCCAAAAATATTCCCTTTGAACCCGCCTAGACAGGTTCAGGCACTGTCTACCTCACCGGAGAGAAACTTTGCCCTGTGACAAAGTTTCGTCTGAGTTCCTCTCTGCCAAAGCAGGGAGTACGACATAAGTCGCACACAGTCAGAGACTGCTAAACGACTGCTCAAAGTGTAGCTCAGATGTGGCACACGGCCGAAAGAATGGGTCACCCAGTGAGGATCGAACTCACTATTCAGTCGTAACTTTTTTAGCGAGACAAGCTTGCTAACCATTACAACACCTCGAGGTGCCCCACTGCAGGCAGACTGACTAACACATATAGTATTCACTACTGTATTTATGGGAATGGAGACTTACCCATTATCGTCTGTGGGTATGCTGCAACACTATTTATCATGCTCTTTTCATTATCTATATAACTAACATTTATTTCAAAATTATCTTTCATTTAATTAATTTTCCTTTATTTCACGATGTTCAGCTCGTTTTATTTTCACTGTAAAGTCATAGATTGTAAAATGATTATAACATCGAGATGAAAAAAACAATAATATTGGCAAGCACACATACAAAGCAATGTTTTGTCAGAGAATTGTTTTTGGCAGTTGAAACTGTTGCATACATTCACACAAAGTTAATGAATAATTATTCATACGCTGCTCTTGAAGCAAGCACTTTAAGGAGACGAGTCAATAATGTTTATGAGAAAGGTGAAACTGATCCTAGTGACAGTTCTCACAGTGGCAGGTCAGCTGCTACTGTGAACCAGGATATTCTTAAACAGGTTGTTGTCCTCACTAGAGGATGAAGAAGAATCATCCTTGAAAAACCCTTTGGAAAAACTTTAGTTGAGAAATGGCAGTACTTAATGTTTGGTGCCTCCATTGATATCTCAAATAGCTGTACAGATGTAGTTTCAAGGAAGGCGGCATACTCTATAGAGAATCAGGAGGTAACATCATTAGAAATGCCTCAGTTTTGGCTCATTAAAAGGTCATAGGTTCTCTAATGATAATGGTGGAGATAGAGCTTTCTTTCATGTTCAGAGACTTCTTCCGTATGGTGAGTATAAGTATATACAAAGTTATCAGTCAAAGGTAAAATAGTTTAATTGAGAAAGACAGAGATTATGATCAGTGAAATCTTGAGACTTTTGTCTTTATTTTCGTAATCTTTTTGGATATTTGTACAATGGTGTTTGCGCCGTACAACTCTGAGACGCTCGAGGTAGAGGGTTACAGTGTATGAGGTATTAGCCAAACAAGGTGACAATGCTAGTAAGACGTAACGGCAAACGGGAGGAGAAAGTGAAGGAAAAGACGTTAGAGAGAATAGTAACCAAGTGATAAACATCTACACCTGTTTAAAATACAAGGAAGATTTGTGAACCGGAAGATAGGCAAGCCTATCTTATTTCTATCGAGGAAAAATTATAAATAAATAGTAAATAAATTTTCAGAATTTTAGGAGACTTTTGGATGACAAGGGATAAAACTCTACTCCTGTTCAAAAGGTAGAGGAGTATGAACCGAACATAGGCAAACCTATCTGTTCCATGAAAGAAGAACTGATATTCTTTAACGAACCCTTGCAAAACAATTGAAATGGATGACTATGTGCTGTTACTCAAGTATTAAATCTTGCTTAATTAATTTAGTACATTTTTTGTGTCTAGTTTCTTGACGCTTTAGTTTCTGTATTTAAAAAAACATTTTTTACTATGGTTACTTTTTTTTACTAACGTACACAGAGGAAGGAAGAATATTATGACAGCATTTTTAGAGCTTGAGAATTTAAGGATCGGAGAATTATTCTCTTAAGAGTCTGTTCCACATCATTGTTTTTATTATGCCTTCGGTCTATATGATAACAGCAGCAGATACTTTTAATAATGATACAACCCCATTTCAGAAATTCAGACAGAAACACTATCTACTTAGCTCGCTTCGTTACTTCATGTCTCTATTCCTTATTTACCTTAGTCAGCTGCTGTATTTTCCGGCACATATCTCATATCTATCTTATCTCGATCATAAACTTCAGTGTTTTTCATCAGGCAAAAGCAGTTGTGTTGCTTTTAGAGTTTCAATCTAGTAGCCTCCACCCTTTGACTTGATCTTAAGCAACCGGAAGTAAAGCTAGTATCTAAAGTTACGTGAACGAACTTCGGAATCAACGCATTAACATTTACAACATTATGCAAAAAAACAAAAATGGAAACAAAAAAAAAAAAAAGAAAAAAACGAAAAAAAACAAAACAACTACTATATAAGGATTCACCTGAGGAGAAAGTATTTTTTAAAATCATTTCACACCAAACAAAACGTGAAATTCACTAAGATACAAGAGCCAATTGAGAGTGTATTAAACTGAGAAAACTTTATTCAGGATAAAGAGAGGATATTAAAAGAAAAGGGATTAAGTAAACAGCAGATAAGGATTTATGTTTGCATTTAAATTTTGAAGATCTTAGTTGACATCAAAGCGAGTATCCAGAAGAGCGTGCCAAAAGTGCCTGAGAAGAAACCATTAACATAAAATGTACGCTTTCAATAAGCAATTTCAATAGTAAAATCTAACTGCAGATCTAGTCTTCTTTATTTTTTTTATGATCACCTACATACGATGTAGGTGATCATAGTCTTCCACATCTTCCTGTTCCTTGTAGCTCTTAATAAGTTTTGTCTTTTTATTATTTTTCCCAAACCCTGTTCTAACATCCATTTGCTCAAGCCCAGAAACTACGTTACGTTTTCTTCTGTCCTGTATCAGGTTTTCCAAGCTTTCCTTCCTCACCACTAAGACATTTTAACTCCCTCTTCCTGATGTTAAGTATAAGTTTCCTTTTTGTTTCCATTTTCTCCAAAACTTAGTTCTTGCTGACATGTTTGGTTCATGGAATCATCAACATCTTTTATGTAGAAGTAGATATCTCTTGCTTCAAGTCTCTTCTTCATTTTTGAGGAGATTGTCCAGCATTTGCAGCCATACAGGAAGACAGATATCACGTAGCAGTCCAGTACTCTTTTCTTTGCTTTTAACGAACTTTGTCTTTTAATACTCTGCTTAGATTTTCGAATGCAGTGCCGTAAATTAAATTCTTGTAACCCGGTCAGGATCGATGGCATTGTAAATTCTTCTGTCCATTCTGTTAAGTATCTCTAGATAAATAGCTGGAGCAGTAGACTAGACGTGGTAGTAATATTGATTATACGGATGATTGGTAGACAGGATAGATTCGGGCGTGAAAATTTCCCTCGCATATAGTGAACTGATTTTCGCAGCAGAAGACCAAACAAGTGATTCAATATAATCGTTCCACTTCCTGTTAGTAGAAACCGTTAGACCGAGAAGGCACAGTAAGTTGGAGGTTAGCATCAGCCATTCTGACAGAAGGCTCAAATCGTTATCTAAGAAATGTTTCATTTTGTTTTTTTTTTTAAAATAACAAGCCATTTCTTAACGTAATTAACAACAGAATGAAGGTAATTTTTTATATGACTTTATCGAACCGATCAGACTTAATATTAAGTTAGAAAAACACTTGCGTCATCAGCATAGGTATCGCGTCATGAACTGGTGATAGCGGGAAGCTCGAATGTACTCATTGTCCTAACATTTATAATTGTCTATCGTCTGATGCAGTTTCCTGCTCTAAACAGAATTCTTACGTAGAGAATAATAAACCGTAGTCGTGTGGTTGAGTTTTTTTTAGTGATATATAAACCTCTATGGGTTATTTATTGCCAAAATATAAATAATTTTTACTCAATTTTAATTTGGAGGGGAGATGATAATGCTCTAGTGATACAAGTTTTACTAATTAACCCATAGTTGGGAGAGTAAAATGGATTCATACATTTCTCAAGAATATTTGCGTGTATGAGAATGTTGCGAACCCAGCTGGAATGAAAACTCGGCTATTTGATTAGAAATTACGAGCCGTTATGCATTTACACAAGATTCACATACAAGCTTACAGCAGTTGGTATGCCGAAGCGGCCATCTCTTTAGTTACTGACCAGTCTCAGCATTGATTAACTTCGATGATAGTAGAGGAACCGGTGTTTCAACGTGATGTGGCCGTAAGCCAGCAATAAGACTACATCATATATAATAGCAGATACCTTCTCCACTTCCTAACTACATTGTATAATGCAGTATGAATATTGGGCGTTATTGGTATTTCACTACTCTCGCTAATAAATGGGGTCGTACATCACACCGCTTTTATTGCTTTCTGACCGTACCCTTGTTTACATTCCCAGCACGAATGGATTTTTTTATATCGGGATATATGGAAATTAAAAGCGGGTGTGTTTGTTGATATTTTACGTGGGTGTGTGTTCATATGTAAATATTTAAATAAGGAGCTATAATACAATAACTTAATTTTGTCTACTACGGGCAGTTTATGTTACTTCTCTATATATTAACTGTAGTGAAACAAAGATGTCAATATCTCTTGGGTATGTCCGTTTTCTTTTTGGTTCAGGAGTTAAGTAAATATAAGCATCATATTAACGGTCGAGCTCAAGTCAGCTTTGCGCAGAGTTGGGACAACCAAAGAAAAGACTTGAATTGCTAGCTAGAAATGCATTATAAGGAAATGGATTTCTGTTTCTTTTTTTTTTATTGTTCATTATTATTTTATTTATCGATATTATTCCATTTTCTCAAGAGATGCATGAGGCGATTATCTCCCTATGTCAAAAGAGGAATCCACGACAGTCACGTTATGGCCGGTAAGTGACGCCAGTATGTGGGGAGATGAAGCTGAGTTGCGATGAGGACGATAGGAAGTTAGAAGTCTACAGCTTAGAGAGCACAAATGGGAAAGACGCTTTAGTTTTCCCTCCGTTCATACTGCTTCTGTTATAATTTGTGTGTGTGGGACAAAAATTGACAGGTATATATATATATATATATATATATATATATATATATATATATATATAATTATTTATTTAAAAATATGATTCCAACTCGCTACATAAGAGGTCTCATGTTTCAAAACAAGAGCCGAAAACTTCAAAATAATATTTGAATTAACTTGAGTTAAAGGAGGCTCTGTTCCATCTTCAAGCGAATTTTTTTTGGGGAATGACTTATTTCTGAAATTTACGAGTTTTAATAGTATGGTCAGAATTGAAATCAAAAATTTCCATGGTAACATCAAGGGCGGATTGTTTAGAATCGGCAGCCCTGCCGATTCTAAACAATAATTTGTATCAGTATAGAGTTACTTTCATAGATGCCGGGTCATGGTAAGGTGGGGGTGGCTAAATTTACGACGGAGGAAGTTTTCGCATAGTCTGGCTTGAGCGTCTACGGAGATTTATTTATTTATTTTTATTTTTATTTTATTCCTTTATTATATCTCTTTATGAAAGGGATTTGTGTATATAAAAAGGCTGTTACATAACCAAACAGATATTTCTAATTTAATATTTTACTATCAATATTGATAGTTAAAGATTGATACATTTAAATTTAAATTAAATTATCAATTTAAAGTGAAAATATCTCCAGGTGATAAGTATTTAATCTAACAATTCTAATTTGAGAATATTAAAAGAGAAAGTGAGATTAAATATTAATAAAAGTAATATTAAAACTTCAATAAAATGATTTTATGTCCTTCCATAGGAATACTTACTATGAATATATATATATATATATATATATATATATATATATATATATATATATATATATATACATACATACATATATATATATATATATATATATATATATATATATATATATATATGTAAGCATATAAAAATAGATCTGTACCCATAAATATCCATACATGCATATGTATTTCTATTACTATATTTAACATATATTCACACATATTACAAATATTAGCTCTCAAATACATACATCTATATACATATACACATATACAGACCACAAGCAATTTTATATCCATGACACTATACATACATACATATATATATATATATATATATATATATATATATATATATATATATAAAGACGTCATGAGATGCGGTGCGATTTTCGCTTCTAGCGTCTCATATCCGCTTGTTTATCGTAGCTTAGAAATCATCCATGTAAACCCTGACAGACTATCATCACTGTCTTGTCCATATATTGTTTAATATATTGTAATTGATATCTTTGATAATGGCTGATGTAAGCCGAAAGCTTAGATTGTATTAAAAAAATATGGATCAATATTGTCAATTTCTTTCTTCATTCAACGATAATGTTATTAAACTTACCAGATGTTACGAAAAAACTTTGCATAAGATAAATAGACAACACTTGTCTATAATATTTAATGAAACGTGTATCAATATATATATATATATATATATATATATATATATATATATATATATATATACATGCGCCTACAATCCATACATACACATATATGGATGTATACACCCTTATCCAAACTGCCCATACATACATAAAATCACATATCAATGTCCAAGTTAATCTACATTTTTGTATACATACGATTATGCATCCGCATTCATGTGTTCATACATTCATTTCAAAATCAAAAATAATATTTTTCTTTCTATATAGTTATTTCTAAATATATTTAGTTAGATTGAGGTGGTTTTTATGTCTACATTTAAAAATTAATTCGTTATGTTTGTTCAGTAATATGTCCGGATGTTTATGCCTTATTATAAGGATCTTCTCTTTTATGCACGTCACATCGGTCTCTGAAATTTAGTAGAGTTCTAGCCCTCGAGACGATTTTCCATTTTACTTGTGGGGTTAAATTGTTCTCCAACAAATCCCAATAATGTTTTGACTGTGCCGTTTGGTGTTTTTTAGATTTATTTGTGAAGGACTGGCGATGGTTATAAAAAACGTTGCTTCCAATTTCCCGCCGATATTCCTATGTATACCTTCTTCTGTTTAATATCTTCTTTGAGGAAACTTGTAGCTTCGTATATTACGTTTTCTGCCTTGCATATTTCCACTACTGGATAAACGGACCCTTCCCTACAATTACAGGTAGATTTGTTTTTTTGGTTTGCATTAAGATCTTTTTGTAGTTTATTAATATGAAATTCTCTTAATATTTTGTTATTGTGAGAGCTAATAATTTTTTCAACATTGCTCATGCAGGAATAACTTATTTTTAAATTCATTTTGTTGAACATCTTTTTTAATAGTTCATCTTTTCTAAAATGTTTATCTATTAGTCTAAGGAAATATTTCCCTATATTAATATTCGAAAGTCTACAGAAAGGCGGGTTGAACCATATAATTTTCCTTTTCCTATTTTTGGACTTAATGGATATGTTATTAATTGATTTATCTATGTAATTTAGTGTTTGTTTAAATTTACTCTTAATAGGGCTTGATTGTATGTCGATTTACTTTGGTTAAAAATAATTTCACTCGAAGATAGTTTATTTATTCTTGTACTTACTGTATTTGGAATTTGTTTTATAATTGCTTTCGGGTGGTTTGAGTCGATATTTATGTATATGGGCGATTGGTTTTCCTTTTAGAAGGGGTTATCAGTGTTATTGTCGAGATCGAATGTTACGTCTAGAAAATTCACTATTTTTAGGTTAGATGATATTTCGATTTTAAATCCTAGAAATTTGAATGCCTTAATTATTTTCTTCTGTAGTTGGGATGTTAGAGGCCCATTGGAATTAGGCATAACAATGAGTCCATCATCTCTGTAAAGCCTTACATTTTGGGGGTTAAGGAATCTGCTCAGAATATCTAAAATGTATATACCTATTAGGTCTGCTATTTGAGCAGAATCAAATGCTCCCATTGGGACATCGAAATTGTCTAGCTTTTTTTTTTTTTTTTTTTTTTTAATCTAAGTCGTGTCATTAAGTCTTAGTATAGACTGTCTAGAATTCTGAATTATTATTTTAACTTCTTCTTCAGTAATTTCAGTATAACTTTCAGCAAAATTTAAGTTACTGTCTAATAAATCTTTGGAAATGGAGAACTAGAAGTCGATAATATCTAATTGGATAAAAGTGGCTTTATTTTTAGATTTTATATTTTGGAACCAGTTAATGGCGTCAGATGAATCTTTCCAAAGGTTTAAGGGGTAAATTTCTAATATAGAAGTGTTTATTCATTTTAGAATAGTTTTGGAAATTATTCTTAACACTGATTTGGGGGGATTTATTAGTCTGAAATGTATATTATTTTGAACGTTAGGTTTAAGGTCTTTAAAATGTAGGTAGGCGTCTTTCAAGTGAGTAGTGCCCATTCTATCAGCAATATTATATTTAAATGCGAATTTAGTTTAGTTTCTATGTGTATGGAGGATAGGTTCCTGGAGTTATTATCTTTTTTATATGAGTTAAAGATTGTATTCATAATCGGATGATTATATTCCGATGGATTAATCTTGTAGATATTTTTGGATTTATCAGCTCTGATGCATAGTCTTTTTGAGTATTTGATATTTGTAATGTCCTTTATAAGATTGGATTATTAACGAGTTGTATTCCTTTCTAAAAGATTTTTTATTGATTAAATTAATTAAGTCCCTTTTAAAGGATTCCAATAATTTATTGCTGGGTGGAGTGTTTTGGGATTTCAAGTGAAAAGCGTTATTAAGATTTGTAGGTTTGTTTTGGGGATTAAAATGGAAGTAAATTTTCCACCTCATTCTTTTGATGAGGTCAATAATTTTTTCCGTCGACGAAATGGTGAAAGATTCAACAGAGAGGTAAGGAATGTTTTGAGTGAGTAATCCGGTGTAAATTTATCCATTATATTTTGGAAGTATGGAACCTTACGGTAATCAGATGGGAGGTGACCCAATGAGAGCTCAAATTATTTCATATTAGCTCTGGATTTACATTGAACTCTCAAGATTTCATCCTCCTTGGGATTACCCATACGGTTTACCAAGTTTTTCATAACTTAACTATATATATATATATATATATATATATATATATATATATATATATATATTAAAGACTGAATGTATCATAATTACAATTTGATGTGTTTAATGAAAACAAGTATTGATCGCTTTTATGAGTCAGTTTTAACTTATTTCAAATTCTATGTTGTGTTAATAGAACTCGCATGGATTATACCAACGGATTACTACCTATATATATATATATATATATATATATATATATATATATATATATATATATATATATATATATATAAAATTGAAAATAAATAAATAAAATAAATATAAATGACAATAAAATAAGTAAAATAAATTAACCCAAACAAATTACCAAATCACACCCGTTAGAATAGGGAAAATAGAGTAAACAAATTAAAAACAAAAAAACAGAACCAATGAACCGAAATAAATAAAGTAAATAATAAACAAATTAACAAACCATTATAACCAAAATATTAGTTAGAATATAAAAATCAAACCAAAAATCGGACGAAAAACATGGCTTATAACGATTAAAAAAACCAACGTTACTTAAAAATCGAAAAACGAAAAGAGTAAATAAAAATATACAGTATAATAAATAAATAAATAATAATAAAACAAATAAAATAAATTAATATATATTAATACAAATAAATATATAAACAAGCTAACAAACCGATACCGATAAATTTATCGTTAGAAAAATGCAAGTAAAGATAATCAATCCACATAAATAAATAAACTAATTAACAAAATAAAAAAAACTGCTCCCGCCATAAATAATAGTTAGAATAAACTACAGCAATAAACCTCAAAATTGAATAAATTGCTTTAATTATCTTCTCAAACCTAAACAAAACTATTAAATAAGCGATACAAATTTTTACTACGTTAATAAAACACCGATTAAAATAATATATATATATATATATATATATATATATATATATATATATATATATATATATATATATAATAAGAAATAAAAGTAAAAAATAAAATTGAATAAAAACAAGGAAAAAATCAAATAAACGACTTCCGGCAAAATAACCGCCAAAATAGACTACCCACAATGCACTACTGACACGTATATATAAATAGCCGGAAAAAAACAACACTAGTGACCTGATGATTGTGTCTAGCATGGAAGATCCTGTCACCTCTAAGTGTTGACTTCAAAATTCATATATATATATATATATATATATATATATATATATATATATATATATATATATATATATATATATATATATATATACAGATCACTTTGAAAGCAATGGATACGTGCCATATTCTGTTCTGTCTTCCTGTTTTATTTACGTGTTATTATATCATAATATGTTATTACATGATAAATATATTATAATATCTATAGTAGGGCAACTGGAAATATTCTACCTTTCCAAGTGACACCCCCATTAGTCAAAATACTAGTCAAAGTCAAGAAATTAATACAAAGTCTATTTACCAAAACACTCACTTGTGTGGCACAAGTTTAAGTTTTAAAGTCGGTTTAGCAGGAATACCCTAGAAAAATTGCTCGAGCCCCTCGATACTCCTGCTTTTGGGGACGCCTCAATGTCCGGCAACGAACTCAATCCCTTTCCGAAGGCGAGGTACTGTCTAGGGGTGGAAGGCCCCTTGGAGCTTGACACTGGTACTTGGTAAAAATAGTCATTAATAGCAATTTTATATGAGGCAACATTTTATTTCTAAAAGATCTTTTTCGTCACCAATGTCAATTTTACAAGTGTTACTCCTTTCATGAGTGTTATAATACTACTTCTTTTATAGAACTAGTTTTGGATATTAACGTATAGAGTAGCTTGAGACATTGAGAATGTACAGTATCATGGATACTGGAATAGATTTTTTTTTTAGGAGCAGTAGTTAGATTCTAAGACACCTATCTCAAGGTGCCTCTTAAACTCGCCCTTTTTAAGCCTTTTCTCTAATTACAATAGTCGAGTGCAAATAAGAGATTTTATATTGGTCAACAGACGTGACTATTCTTATACAGAGAAAAGATATAAAGCTGTTGCCAAATTATTACGATTTTTTTCTTCGTTTTACAGATAAACGAATCAGCAGTCGAAAGATATCTCGAGATAAAATTTCTGCTGAGAATTGAACAGAATTATGTTCGTCTACGTTCGCGTTCAGTGTTTCAAATTGGGAAAAATAGGCAGATAGTATTATAAGGAGTGTTGAAGTATACAATGGAAACACATAATCATGTTGAGAGTCTTTTTATTATGTATTCTACGTCTTCAGTGCGTGGGTGATCATGGCTTTCCATTATTTACTATCTGTTGTAGACCTTAGTAATGTTTATTTTTGCTATCTCTCTTAATCATTGTTCTTTCAATGACGTGCACAAGCTTGCTAAGTAGGGTATGCGTTGAATTCATCTGTCCTTTTTTCTTTCACTATATCCTGAGAGCATCAATATTTCCAAGCATTCTTGCCTCATTACATACTGATGCTATGTAAAAGTGTCTTTTTTTTCATTTCCTCTAAAACTTCGTCGTTCCACTCATGTACAGTTTGTGGTATTCTCAGCATATTTCTATTGCGTATCACCCCTTCTTCATATGTGATGAGATTATAAATTCATTGCAATAAAGAAGGACAGATATTACATAGGTGTTTTGTACAGTTTTCTTTGTTTCTAATAACATTTTCCTGTTTCTTCATACTTTATAAACGGATAAAAAGATATATGTATATACATATGAGATATATAGAATTTTGGATTATGTGAACATTGTTCGAAAATAATTGTTCAAAAACAGTTATTCGAAAAACATTTATTTGGATTATAAATTGTTTGAATGAAAATTAATCGGATAATTATACTAAATGATAATTATTCGAAATGCAAAATTATTTATTACAATAAAAATTAAAAAATCAAAAAAGGAAGTACGCAAATGATAATTATTCGAAATACAAATATCGTTAATAAAACAAAGTAGTAAGAAAAAATCCTTATAAGCATAAGTTATATGATACTGCACGCAATTAGTCAACTACTGAAGACCGTCCTGGTTATGATGATAGACTACACCCACCTCCTGGGTAAGACGATAAACTACGTCCAGCAGCAAGGCCTCTGATCAGGAGGTTTTGAGGAGTGTGGAACCGCCTCTTAATTGATGGTATTCCGAGGTCCACCCTCACTTGATAGGGCAAATAGTTAACCCCGAAACTGGGGTAAAAACATCATGAAAGTGTAAAAATAGATTTCAATACCAGAAACACTTTGTAAAAAAATTATTACCAGTAATAATTTTTTGAAGAAAAAAATCTATTATCAGAAATACATTTTATTGAAACATAAAATGATAAGAATTTTATATTAATCCTATTATATAATTAGGTACCGGTTTAAAAGGCGACTATGTGCATTATTGCAATAAAAATGTGAAAATTAAGCGATGAAATACACATGCGATAATTATTCGAAATACAAATATTGTTAATAAAAGAATTTAGTAAGAAAAACTCCTTATAACCTTAAGTTATATGATACGGCACACAATTAGTCAACTACTAAAGAGTACTCGTTAATTGATGCCAATAATTTTTTTTAAGTTTTCCATTTACGTCGCGGTATTTCTTGGCGCTCTTGATATTTTGGCAACCTGCTCTTACTTTTGCAATATGAATTTCTTGCAAGTCCTGTTCTCCTTTAAGGACGTCTAAGAAATTCTATATTGTGGTATGATTGGATGACACTTGCTGAAAAAGATTCCTATGCCATCCTTCAAGGGCTTTATTTGTTCTAGGTAAATTGGCATTGACTGAAAGAGTCAATGCTAGAATCATTTGCCTTGATAAATTCCGTCAGCTAAGATAAGTTTTCATTTTATCTTTATTCATATTATACTTTTACAGATATATTGTCGGTTTATCAAGAGTTTTGTTGTAAGTGGTGTTAATTTCTTTTCATGTTTGATTAAGATGCAAATTTTTTTATGCTTAAATAGTAGTAGCATTTATTCCGAAACCACCTGCGTATATATCTATCTATCTATCTATCTATCTATCTATCTATCTATCTATCTATATATATATATATATATATATATATATATATATATATATACATATATATATATATATGATTTGTAAACCCTTATATATATATATATATATATATATATATATATATATATATATATAGATAGAGAGAGAGAGAGAGAGTGAGAGAGGGAGAGAGAGAGAGAGAGAGAGCATGTGGGTGTCCAAAAGTGGCAATATAAAATTTGAGAGCCGGCAAACATAAACCAAATGTAAACATAAGTTTTTGTTTCATATACATCTTGTTACAAAATGTTTTTATAAATATTACGAAATGCATGTATGCAATAATATTTATTCATGTATGCTGTTTTTTTAAACTGGTAATTTCTATTAGTATCAGTATTCACAAATACGAATATGTATATATAAAAAAATGTTTTCAAAATCTTGACTAATCATGGTTTTTAACTATTTTGAACATATTTAATGCGGTAATCAATTAAGGGACTTCAAAGAAATATGTGTGAATCGATAATTCATAAAACTTAAAATTAGACTGAAAAATAACACTAAAACGGAAAGAAACAATTTTAATAATATTTTTATTTCTTAGTAAATAATAAACTTGTAAAAGTGTAGAGGAAAAACATGTAAAAAAGCAAATCAATTCAATTAGAGATATTTTAATCAGATACCACCTTGCTAAATTAATGTCTTATGATATTTTTACGATAATGCTACAAATATCAGGCTGTTAAAGCCGCTATTTATTACTAGTAGATGTCTTGTGAGTCTCTATCTTGCCTGTATGTCGTAGCAAATCTGGCTGACATATTGTCATGGCTGTATGACTTAGGTTCCTCAGGTATTGGTTTGTAAGGACTGCATGATTCTTCGACTTCACAAATATCATTAGACATTACAATGATTCGCAGCCATATATTGTTCGGGAAATTGAGATGAGTCGCACACTATTTTTCTTCAATACATTCTATTTTATTTCTGGAATTTTTTTTCCATAACTATAGACTGGAATAAATGGATCATCTTTAGCTCCAGTTCCTCCTGTAAGTTTATTAGTTCCATTTTTGTTGCAGATGATTCCGTTACCAAAGTTTCGAGAATTCGGCATCCATTATTGGCAGCATCAAATATGAAAGGACTTGCAAGAAAGGCGAAGCGGGGTTTCGTCTTCCGCAAATCAACAAACCTAGTTAATAAATTATCAAGCAGTCTTTGTAATTTATCTTTGAATTCTTCCAGTTTTTTTTTTTTATTTCAATATCAGAGAATGTATTCACCCTCCTACTGAGATTAGGAAAGTGACTGAAGTTTCTTGACAATATATCTTCTTCTTAAAAAAAAAAAATTCTGAAAGCTGAAAATTGTCTGTGTAAGATCTGAAACAATCCTCTTCGGTTGGAGTGCCAAGTTGAGATTTTCTAGATGATTCATTGTACCATTAAGGAAATCAGATCTTACATCTATTCAATATTTTCCAGTTGAGAATAGGATACTTTCTTTAAGATATATAACGATAGTCTTCAATAAATCCACAAACCCGCTAAAGACATTGCTGGCTCACAATGCAGTAGAAAGAGACTTAACTGAGTTTATTTTCAAGCTTTAGTTCTTCAGTAAAATCTCTGAATTGCCATCGTATGAAATTTACAAAATCAAGGCCAGATTTCATGACATATCTGACTAGCAGGACGCATACCGAACAGATACAGCCAGTGTGGGTTTTCTTTTATGTCATTTGATCTGTCAAAAGGTGAGCTGAATTCAAGAGAATGTTTTAACGCATATTACATTTTGCGTGCATCAGCACTCATCTGAGAGATACGCCTCTCTACAGTGTGCAGTGAAACTAGTGTTTGTGCTATCAGTTGCTGGAGTTTTGTGTTATTTAGATCGATCACAACTTCAACGATATTTTTCTTAACAAATTCGAATATCTACATTTAGCACGAGCAATATTCCATGACATAACAAAACATTTGTCAACATTGTCTGCTGGTGAGTTTTTAACGCAGTTAACTTTTCCTTAATTCTGATTTAGGTAGATAATCATACGAAAAGTTTTCACGATTTGTTTCAGTGTTGTTTCAAGTAACTGGCTCTGTAATGATTGAGAGATATGTCACAGATAAGGCACAAAGGTCTACCTCTTTCAATGGCGAATGCAAAATCCACCTCCCACTCTAGCTAAAATAATTTTGTTTTCATCTTCAAAGTTTCGGTCTTACAATTTGAGGAAATGTTCACGGATACTTCTAAACAAAACTTGTAGATGAAGTGTACCAACAGGGTTTGAGCAGTTCAATGTTTCGTGTTAATTAAACTGCATTAAGGTACATGAAGCAAATCCGGTTTCCTTCAATCGCCTTATCCATAACCAAATTCTTCTGGCATTCCTTTCTAAACCTTGCTGACAAGTATTTCTTTTACTTCGTCTGATTCCTACCATTCATTCTCTTAAGAAGGAAGAATAATTCCTCGCTTAGAGCTAGCATCAAAATTAGTATTTAAATTCTTAAATATTTTTACTAAGCATGTAGTATTTAATCCAATTAAGTCTCAATTTATACTGAATAAATAATTATAAAGTTTGAAATTCCACGAGTAGCATATAAGAGGTCAAAGAAATGCATTTGGCTCGTGCGTTCTTGTTGGAACACCACTGGTAAAGAAAAAAATGTTAGACCGGGGAAAAAAGTTGACTATTGATCATATGGCGTCTACTCTAGGATGTTGAAATTGCTTGGACGAACAAGAATTTCTCGAGATTTGGATATCGTGTTTTTCGGGCCAGGTTAGGGCTAAAACCTTGAAAAACTGTAAGGCAAGATGGGCAGAAAATTAAATAACCGACCTCTTCCTAGCTTCGGCAGGTTGTGAAGCTATAACGAACATTTCTCTTAAGGCATACCTCAAACAATTCGTGAATTTGTCATACGTCGAAATTTCAGAAATGATCAAAAGAAATTTATGACTTAAACAGAAACTTTTCATAGCAGAAAGAACCAAATTACTGTTCATTAAACATAAAGGTGAATCATTTATACAATATCTGCATAGATTAAGAGAAGCTAGCAGATTCTGCGAATTTGAGAAGCTGGGATCTCATGCTGATGCTTAAAGTACAAGATCAGTTGGGAACAGATGAACTTCTCGCCATCATAGAATTCCTTCTGACGCGTCGTCCAAATCACGACTCTCATAACCCCTAGTAAGCAACAGAACACATAGTGTTCAGCCTTCGTCAATTGCATCACCACATTGCTACAAACAGAACTGACTTCAAGGACAAAAAACTTTCCCTGCAGCATGCGAAACATGAGGCCTTCAACGTCTCGCTCTTCAGTCTCTCCTTAGGTCTCTAGTAGACGGTTGACTTTATAGGTACTTACTACCTATCGTGTAATCATTCATGGGGGTGACTGGTTATTCCCTTCCATCAAAACAGAAACAAGATATATCAATTATATAATACGTTCACAGATTAAGAGAAGCTTGCAGACTCTGCGCATTTGATAAACTGGGAACTCAAGATTTGACTATAAAAGATGAATTGATTCAATTTCTGTTGATTCCAGATATGGCTGATACATCTCATAAATATATATTGGAACAATTACAATTGAATAAATTGTCTCTAATTGTATGTGTGAAAGTTACACAAAAAATAAATAGAATTCTACGGAGGACAATGTTGAAACGTACAGTATAAAAAAGAAATGTAAATACAGTAAGTATGAGGATGAAATTGACTGAAAAAAATGCAACCCGCTTTTGGAAAAAATTGGATTGGTAAATAGGATTTTACGTATTTGCGTATTTACAGTTGATTGAATGTATGGCTGATACATCTCATAAATATAAGATATTGGGAAAATTAAAATTGAATAAATTGTCTCTAATTGCATGTGTGGAAGTTACACAAAAAATAAATAGAATTCTACGGAGGAAAATGTTGAAACGTACAGTATAAAAAAGAAATGAGACAAACAAAGTGTATAGAGCCAGCCAGGAGGAAGTTGACTACTGATCATGTGTCATAAAACAACACTATACAACAATATGGCGCCGTCGATAAGATATTTATGTCACTTGGACGAACCAGAATTTGTTGAGACTTGGATCCGGTGTTTTGTAGCTCAGGCTAGGGTTCAAAAACAATATACAACCAGGAAAGAGGGAGAGGAAATTAAATAACCGACCTGTTTCTATCTACGGCAGATTGTGAAGCTGAAATGAAAATTTCCTTTATGGCTGCTTCTGAAAACTGAAGAATTTGACGAAAGTCAAATTCTCAGAAATTATAAAAACATATTTACGAACTGAAAAAAACAACAAAAACAAACTTATAGTGGAAATAACCAACCCCTGGCCTTTAAACAGATACAAGATAAATCAATTATATAATACCTTCACATATTGAGAGAAGCTGGCAGCTGCGAATTTGAGAAACTGGGAAATCAAGATTTGACTATAAAAGATGAATTGATTCAATTACTGTTGATTCAAGGTATGGCTGATACATTTAATAAATATAAGATATTGGGACAATTAAAATTGAATATGTTGTCTCTAACTGATTGTATGGAAGTTGTACAATAGCTGGAATTGTTTAAAAAACATAATACTACTGGGGACAATGTTGAAACTTACAGTATTAAAAAGGAACCTAAGAAATCAAATACTATATACTGAAATTCACACAAATGAATGACCCTCTTCTGGAAAAAAAAATTGCTATAACTGCAGAAGAAAAAAAAAATCATTTTTAGTCTATATGCTAAGTCAAAAAGAAAGTAGGCAGTATAAAAAGACTGGAAAAAGAAAGAAATTATGAAGTCCTTTCAATACAATGTCTTGAGATAAAGACATCTTATGAAAAAAAAATGTTATGAAAATTTCATTTGAAGTGGATACGAGGAGTGGGGTCACTCTGACTTCAGGACATTTATGTGAAAGTGAAAATTATAAACATTTTCGGTTACTTCAGTGGGACTTTTGAAATCTCTGATCGATTTGAAACTATTCCCATTACAGTAGTAGAATCTAAAAAAAAAAATCGTGGATTACGAGGAAAAGATGCTCTAGAGGTACAAACATCGAATATAATCAATATTGTGAAATCGAAAAAAGTAAAAATGGGAGCGTTAAAGCGATATAAAGCAAAGCATACAACTAAATGAAAATAGTAACCCCCACTCCTATTTCGAATCCTATAAATTGCCTATTCACCTTCTACATTAAGTTGCTACCAAATTAAAGAAAAGTGGTAGATGAGGAAGTTTTGAAGCATGTTCCTCCAGGTGACACTAAATGGGTTTCTCCCATCGTAGTTTTGAAAAAAAATCATTTGGAGACTTAAGAATATTTGGTGATTTTAAAAGAGGAGCAAGTCATGAAACTTTTTCTTTTCATTTCAGCCCAAGGAAGGCGTGAATGCCACTAGCACGTAAGGGGTTACAGAGTGTGGGAGAAAAAGTTAAGAGACGTTACAGAGGAAAGGATGAAGAGAAGGACGGGGAATAGATCAAGGCATCTGGAGACGTCGATAGACATTGCATTTGAATATTTGGAGATTGTTGCTATCAGGTAAATAAGTAAGAGGAAAGGAGTTCTACACAGGGGAAGTGCGAGACATGAAGCTATTGCAGAAGTATTCCCAGTATGGAAGCCGGTATCTGCAAAATATCGGGCATGAAATTATTGTTCAAAAAATGACTTAAAATCTGACTATAATCAAACACAGATTGGTGATAAATTCAAGGAAATTATCTCAAACAGCCACAGAGGATTATTAAGATGGATGATGACGCCTTTTGGAGTGAAAACAGCAAGTTACATGGAAAATGTATTACGTGACCAAATTAGTAACATGATTATTTATCAAGATATTATTTGCCTGGTCGACGCCACTAAAGACGAATTAAAATAAAAAAAATGTGCTAAACAAGTTAAAAACTCCTGGAATGACAATAAACACAAAAAAAAAAAAATGTGAAATTGATTTCAATACACTATCATATTTAGTGAATCATATTTCAAAAGATGCTATATCTAGAGAACCAAAGTTAGTTTAGAAAATTTCCGAGTTATCAATATCTATTAATAAAAAAAACAATTATAATCCATCTTAGACTGGTTCATTTTTATAATCGATACCTACAAAAAAGCAGCGACTTAATAGAACCATTTTCTGAGCTGCTTAAAAAGAATATTGACATCAACTGAACTCAAGGACAAAATTTAGCATTTGCGGATTTAAAAAAAGATATTCGCTGAAAAAAATAAGCATTGTAAAATCTTTGATCCCAGAAAGGACGTTTCGTTAACTACGGATGCGAATGAGCGAGCAATGTCAAGAATTTTATTGCAAGAAGGTCATCCAATAATGTAGATTTCAAGGAGACAGCTGCAGAAATAAAGTACCCAAATATTGAAAAAGAGGCATTGGCCATTGTCTAGAGTACGGACAGAGCTCGAAAATCTTATTAGGTAAGAAGTTTCTATTAAAGTTGGACCATAAACATCTAGTTTATTTTTATCGATAGAAATGAGCTATGAAATATTACTTCTTTCAGGATTCTAAGGTGGGCAATAAAATTAATGCCATATGATTTTTCCTTTGTGTATGTAAAATGAAATACAATACCACATGTAGATGCGCTGTCAACATTATAATAAGAGTTAAAAAATGGGAAATCCCGTTTGAAGAAATATTATATTAGGTTGAAACCGACATATTATCTCTGCAAAAACTGGCATCGGGAAATCTATATGTTCCGATATTAGAGAATACGAAATAAAAGGTGGTGTAAATATTCCATAGCTGAAATACCTTATGAAGAAATAAGGCATACATTAACGATAGAAAACGGCCTTATATGCTACGGAGATGTGAAATACCACTAGAAACACTAAAACCTATTTTAAAAGTGTACATTATGATGTACATTGTCGGATAACAGCCACATAGAGGAGATTAAAATTGGAGGCATGGTAGTCGGGATGTTATCGCGATATAGATATCTATATAAATGCCCAAAATATGCAAAAACAAAGAATTTTTTTTAAAAAAAAAGAATACACTCATGGCCTAAAACAAACGGAACCATGGTCTCTCGTGTTCATATAGACCATGCACTCGGTCCGTTGATGAAGGACACAGGCGTGTCCGAAAATTCCGGAATTTAAAACGTACTCTCCCTGATTCATTTCAGTCATATGGTTAACAATTAATATTTAATAAATGTTTATCGTACTGATTGTTGGTAATTTGTATAAAAAATCTATTGTTGGTATTTTTACTATAAAATGTAGTGTTATGCTTTCATATTATTTTGTTTTTACTTGGGTGGGGGTTCACTATTCACCCATAGCTCGGACCCTAACAGATGCTACCACCCTGTGCGTGGATGAACCTGGGAACTATAGCAATTAAGAGGGAGTTCCACGCTCCTCAACACCTTGCCTTGCTGTCGGATGTAGTTTATCGTTAATACACAGGACGCGGAACTTCTTGTTTTCTCGTCTGAAATAATACTGATTTTTATATCTATTGGGGAAATGAGTTTTGCCCCTCGGCTTACTACTCAGATTTATATTACTTTAAGACGAACATACTACGGTTCGCCTCATAACAGGTTGGGCATACGGGATCATTCATGTGATTTGCTCTTAACAGATTTGGTCTCGGAGCCCGAATTAATGACCATCACCCTGAAGAATGCACCCTGCACTTTTCGTTTCAACACCAATAACAGTTTTCTTTTAATCATTTCGCCCCAAGTAAGACATTAAAGCCAGTAAGACACAAGATGTTACTTAGTGTTAGAGAATATGAGAAAAATATATGTTTAAGTGGAGAGAACAATAAAAGAACCGCAATTAAGAAATTAATATTGATTGATATTGCATCTAATTTTTTTAAGATCAATGTTGACTGGGAAGTCAGAGAGTTCCACAAGCGAGAAGTGCCAGAGAAGAAACTATCAGCATAGAACTTACGGTTCTATCTAACCATTTTAACTGTAAAATGACAAAAGCTTTCTGTCACTCGATACTGGTAAGTAATATTTAATTTTTTTAAATAAAAAATGTGTGGGACGAGGCCATAAGTGTGAGTGATATGGGAAAGCTAATCTATCTTATCTTTAAATTAGACAGCCACGATTGCTAAGCCAAACACCACGATATTCTTTACACCAAAAGAAAACATTCATACTTAACCTTCTTATTACAGCCACAATAATAACTTAAAGTCTCTATGTAGTCGTAACTAGTCCCCACATTTTATAATTTGTTTGTAAGAAGGGGAGGATGAAATAACATCATTTAAAAATTGATCCCCAATGAACATTTCTAATGAATAGAATTTACAATTTGAATGTAAATATAGAAAGTAAAAATAGAAAAGGCAGAGGGAAGCTACGTTACAATTGTGTGAAAAACACTGAAGTCGAGAGGCCATGTCAGGACCAATATTTTGATTTTATCACGAATCTCTAAATGTATGCGAGAAGCACCAGACCAGATGTAGCAGAAATATTCAAATCAAGGACGAATTGTAGACTTACAGTTATATTAGATTAAATCTGGTGGGAAATATTGTCTAACGAGTCACTGGGAGCCAGCTTTCTTATCAACCAATTTATTTTTTAATGTTTAAATGCGAAGTTTAAAATCATTTTTCTCATTCTGTATCGACCTCCTGACAGAAATATTACTACGGTTATTCAATGAGCAGAAACCTCGATGAAGTTTAATATTTTAGCTGCTTCACAAAAATCTCCCATTTGTCCCTCAGCGGAATTCCACCCTAAATCTGAAAAAAACATCTTTGCAAGCAATTATTTTCTCTAAATGCCTGAATGAAATAACTATGGATTCACGGCGACTTTGCATAAAATGATTTAAATTCGAAACTAAGCATGTAAGTTCATAAATTATTAATTGAAACCAGTGAATTTTCTGGAAAAATGATCGTAAAAAGGTGAAGCAGTAGTTTAGCTTCTTTTTTTTTTCATTTGTATGAAGAAAATTCAAAATATAACAGTCATCCGTATCCATATTTATTTTTCTGTTTCATGTTTTCACTTGTTTAAACTAAAGGGTACATATATATTTCTTGATTAAATTATTTTTTCAAGGTATTTTTCAATAGGTCTACCTTATATACAATGAGTGTTTAATAATTTTTAAACAAATGATTCAATAATTAACAAACCTTTTATGCGTGAAACACTTTTACTTTCTATTGTTAATAACGTTACTAACGTTAAAAAGAAATAATATATTACTTGCTAAGAACATTAAGAATGTGTTTTTTGTGTGATAAAAAATGTCAGCCTGTCACTTACCGCCACAGATCAGAAGGCATTATTCCCGTCATTGTATATCATTAAAATGGAGTAAAGTTGGTCTAATACAAAATTTTGTAATTTGATTAAAGGTAAAAAAGTGGCTCGTCGTACAGCAACCACCTTACATTGACAAACTATATTATCACACAGAATGTCAGGCTAAGCAACTTCCGAAATTGATATGTGACCGTGATAGACCCATGAATGTCTAATCTATCACGAATGAATGAAGATAAATAAATTATAACCCTTCTGTGTTGCGTATGAGCGTATGATTAATTATTAGCACACGCTTCTACATGTGGATGGTTGGGTCGATAAAAAAGCGTGAGATGTTGCCACTAATTCTGTGTTTACACTGATCGTTTTAAGCCCCTTTCCTCCTCCTCCTCCTCCCCAACATTTTTCACTTGTATTTCGCTGTTGAATGAGGAGAAAAAAACATGCAAATTTATCCAGTGGGTATCAACTGACAAAAGTCAGTCAAGTGAGAGCCATGAAAAAATCTAACAGACACATATTTTTTTGTTTGTTTGTTTTATGTGTGTGCGTGTGGGGGGATGGTAAAGAGAGAGAGAGAGTTGAAAAGTTTGAAAATAACAAACAAAAAATAGATATAAAAATTGCATGACAGAAATTAAATATATATATGTGTGTGTATGCATATATATATATATATATATATATATATATATATATATATGTGTGTGTGTGTGTGTGTGTGTGTGAATATATATCTGTGTGTGTGCATATATATCTGTGTGTATCTATCTATCTATCTATCTATCTATCTATCTACCTATCTATCTATCTATCTATCTATCTATCTATATATATATATATATATATATATATATATATATATATATATATATGAACACGAAGAGAAACTAACAAAACAACTTGAAAATGACTTATAAAGTAATGGAAAGCGCTTCGTACAATGGGCGGTATGAACATATTTTGTTCTCCTTTACTCACAAAAACAGAAAAATGTAAGAACGCTGGTAAAACAAAATAAATAAAAAATAATAAAAATTCTTTGTTCGTCATATTTATTGAAATATGTTTAAAAGAATGGCTGCCACCCAAAATATATGTTAATAAATATTATATATATATATATGTGTGTGTGTGTGTGTGTGTGTGTATGTAAGCAAATATATGGATATAGATCCGACAGTATGGAGAAAAATATACGGAAAAAAAAACAAAGAAAAATCCTTATATGCAATTATGCTGTTTAAATGTTAATATGTCAACGTCGGACGTTTCGGTCTAATAAAACATCTTCAGGACATATTCATAAAATATAATTAACATTATCAATTCAACATGACAAAGACGATAGACATAAAAACAAGACTTATCCAAACAGATAATGTTAATTATATTTTATGAATATGTCCTGAAGATGGTTTATTAGACCGAAACGTCCGACGTTGACATATTAACATTAAAAGAGCATAATTGCATATAAGGATTTTTGTTTTTTCCGTATATTTTTCTTCATATATATATATATATATATATATATATATATATATATATATATATATATATATATATATATGTAAGTATATATATATATATATGTATATGTATGTATATATATATGTATATATATGTATACGTATATATATATATGTATATGTATGTATATATATATATATATATATATATATATGTAAGTATATATATATATATGTATATGTATATATATATATATATATATATATATATATATATATATATACGTTTCATTAAATAATATAGACAAGTGTTGTCTATTTATTTTATGTAAATTTTTTCGTAGCGTCTGATAAATTTAATAACATTATCGTTGATATATATATACTAATAAAAATATTGACATATTGAAAAATACAAATAATAACAAATTTACTATTTCACCATACAAAAAACCTACAAGCATAAATTCATGTACACCTAACTACAAGAGCGAATGGCCATATTACTACAAAATAGCAATTATAAAGAATCTAATATATCGCGCAGAAACTAATTCATCCGAAAAACAGATTTTTTACAGTGAACTAAAGAATATAAAACAGGCACTTATTAATAATAGCTTTCCAAACTATATAGCTGATGAACAAAAAAAGATGCTTTCTTAGAAATTTCAATACTAAGCAAATTATATACAATACTGCTTCTACTGATCTCAAAAATATTAATCTCCTATATCGTAATCAAATGCATACTAATTATAAAAAAGATGAAAATATACTAAAGAATTTAGTAAATTCTAATATATCAACAAAAGATCCTAGCAAAATATTAAATTAATCATATACTACACTAAATCTAGTATATCCAACTTAATTCTTCTTTTCCCCCGGTTAGCGATTTGCAAAAAACCAACATAGTTTATAAATTCAAGTGCCCTTTGAGAGATTGTATCTCCAACAAATTAAATAATATTTATGTTGGTCACATCACAAACTCGCTTTCACAACGCTTGACACTACATTTGAATGAAAACTCTAACATTTTTAGGCATTTAAAACAACATGCCTGCCCGCACAAACAATTCCGTAAAATACTTGTCGAAAGAACAATTATACTTCGACATGAAAACAATAGACAAAAACTAAAAATCCTTGAATCATTATACATCAAACAGTTGAAACCTAACCTAAACAAAATCAATTATGGCATCTCTACAAATATTCTTAAATGTCTATAATTGGTAACAGAATCCATTGGTTTATACCAATGGCTTCCGATACATCATATTTCTCCAATTCACTCTCGTGTGGTCGTGTGTGACGTCATGAGATGCGGTGCGATTTTCGCTTCTAGCGTCTTAAATGCACGTGTTTATCGTTGCTTAGAAATCATCTATGTAAACAATGACAGACTATCATCACTGTCTTGTTCGCATATTGCTTAATATGCTGTAATAGAAATCTTTGATAATGGTTTATGCAAGCCGAAAGCTTAGATTGTATTAAAAAAATATGAATCAATATTGTGAATTTCTTTCTTCGTTCAGCGATGATGTTATTAAACTTATCAGACGTTACGAAAAAAAATTTACATAAAATAAATAAACACTTGTCTATATTATTTAATGAAACGTGTATGAATATATATATATATATATATATATATATATATATATATATATATATATATATATATATATATATATATATACATATATATATATATATAGTATACATGAGAAACTATATATTACTAAGTTTATAAAAAAACAAAAATTTACTGAATCAGAGGAATGAAATAGCTATTTTATGCCGTCATTGTCAAAAATTTTCCTTAAATAATATTTAAAACTAAAAATAAATTTGAAAAGTGCGACCTGGTAATATACGTACTTATATTTAACGGAAAAAATAATTTTGTATACTGTAAGTAATTCTATTACATTTACAAAAAAAGTCTATTAAAATAACAATGAAAATATTTTAAAGTTGTATTTAAATTTTATTTAAAACAAATTCTAACCTAAACATCTTTTAAAATTGTAGTTAAATAAAACGTATTCTAGCCAAAATACCTCTCTCAAAGTACTACCGGCACTTAAAGGAATCCAATAAAACACCTACAGAAAAATGAAATTATGTTGCAAAGCTATAAGATGTAGGCCATTTAATGTCCCATGTCCTTTGTACAGACATGCGAAACTATATTTTACTAAGTATAAAAATAAAATAAAGTTTACTAAATCAGAGAAATGAATAAGCTGTTTTTACCGTAATTGACATAAATTTTACTTAAATAATATTTAAATATAAAAATTTTAAAAGTCGTAATATATATACTTATACTTGATATGTAAAAATAATTTTACTTACTGTAAGTAATTCTAATACATTTACTTCTTTTAAAAAAGAAATATCGTCTATTAAAACTAAGAGTGAAAATATTTTATAGTTATATTTAAAATTGTAGTTAAATAAAAAGAAATTCTCCCTAAACAACTTTTAAAATTGTAATTAAATAAAACGTATTCTAACCTATAGATCTCCCTCTAAGTACTACAAGCACTTAAAGGATCCAATAAAACACCTACAGTAAAATGATTTTAATATGAAAAGCTAGACGATGTAAGCCTTTGAATGACCCATGTCCTTTGTGCTTACATGAGAAGCAATATATTACTAGACTTATATAAAAATTAAAAAGTTTACTAAATCAGTGAAATCAATTAGCTATTTTTGGCGTCATTGTCATAAAGTTTACTTAAATAATATTTAAATATAAAAAAAATAATTGTTACCTAATAATATACATACTTATAATTGATGTGAAAATAACTCTACATACTGTAAGGGATTCTAATACATTTACTTGTTCTTAAAACAACATATATATAATATATATAATGTTTACTAAAATGTTAAAATCTGAGTATCCACTATAGTGACACTTGAAGCAATAAAAAAAAGTTGGATTAATATATATATATATATATATATATATATATATATATATATAAGTTAATAGACTTAAAATATGGTTTTTCGCTACACAGTTCCAACCATGTTTCAAAAATGGAAGCTAAAAGCCCCTAATTTAATTTTGTACTTAAATTAAATTAGGGGGTTTTAGCTTCCATTTTTGAAACATGGTTGGAACTGTGTAGCGAAAAACCATATTTTAAGTCTATTAACTTATAATATTAATGCTCTGTAAATTTACATTGAGCACTATTTTGTAAAAATAAAAATATCTATAAGAACACCGGATTATATATCTTACTGTTCTTTCTTTTTATTAATATATATATATATATATATATATATATATATATATATATATATATATTTGTGTGTGTGTTTGTGTGTGTTGTAAATATGTCCTAAATGTGTATTTATTATACTCAGTGCTTAATCCAATCCTATATATATGCAAACGTGGGCGAATGTTCGCTGTATTGTAATGGACATCGGCTCCGAGTGAGAGAACTCAGAGAACCGCGTTTGATATTCTCGTTGAATTCGTTAGATTCACTGGTTCACATATTTCTTTCTTTTTTTTTTTTTCATTTATTTTCTCACTGAAACCCAGCTATATCTTTTCCCCTCTTTCCACCCTATCAAAACGGAATAGTCCATTATTTGCAGGTGGGGTTAAACACTCCTGTCTTCCATTTTCGCTCTCTTTCTATCTTTTTTTTTTTCTTTCTTTTTTGTTTCTTTTTTTTAAATTCATTTTCTCACTGAAACCAAGTTATATCTTTTCCACTCTTTCCACGGTATCAAAACGGAATAGTCCATTATTTATTGTGTATTGGCAGGGTGTAACGGTTGTGCAAACTAACTAAACAACTAATGAAGGGAGGGACAAGCACAATTTTAATATAGATATTAGCATACCATTAGAAGAAATTAGAACCGAAATGGCCTAATTAAAATCAAGTAAGGATGTGCGTTGTGATGTAATGGATATCGGGTCAGATTGAGAAATCGGAGAGCCGAGATCGAATTCCAATTCGGTTCGTTAGAGCCACTTACGCACATTTCCCTCTCAGCTGTGGATCAAATAGCAGGACAGCTTGGGTTCTTTAGCTTTTCGCAGAAAGACATGACAACCTGGCAAAATCTGCCTCGTCAGTCATATATTAGAAGATACATGATCGCCCAAGCGTATACATGTAAAAGATTTTGTCTGTCGCCATCCCAAAATGAAAGTTTTAAACGAGGGCATATTTAGAAGATGACAAAAATCTCTCAGTGTTCGTGTATATACATACATATCCACAAGTGTATTTTTAATTTCTGACCATATGTAACTAGCCCACTTTCAACTTTAGGAGAAATGGTAACGATTTGTTTTTAAATTTCCCAAGAAATCATTTTATATCAAGTGACCTAACATCGCGTGAGGAAGTACACTCATAGTATTGAGACATGAAATCTTTTGTGTAGCGGTTTAAAAATGTTTTTATTACAACTGCTTATAATATATATATATATATATATATATATATATATATATATATATACACACACAAACACATACACACACACACACACACATATATATATATATATATATATATATATATATATATATATATGTATGTGTGTGTGTATATGTGTGTACAGTGTAACCCGGATATAAGAGAGTTGTCGGGACCGGAGAAGAAGTCTATTATATCCGGGTTTGGTCTATTATGTATACATTAACACAGGCTCTAATTTGGGACCAGGGAAAATCTCTCTTATATCCGGGTTACACTATATATATATATATATATATATATATAACTACTGAATCTAGAGAAGCACAAGCTTCTCACGTTTATATTAATATCATTGGCAGTTTTCTTTCTCTCTTCCTTTCTTTCAATTTCGGCCTCTTCACTTATCTACTTACTTTTCTTTCTTACTTTTGTTTCTTCTGTTCTTTCATCCATCATTTCTTTCATTCAAGTAGTCAGACATGAAAACAAACATTCATTGTGTAATTATTGCACATGTTAGTATCTGTCAAAGGTAGCTTGAAAGGAAAGTGGGTCGTGTTCGATTAAAAACGAAACGAAGCACACGCAGACACACACAAAAGGCACAACCAAACAGCGAAACTAAGAAGGCAGATATTGTGGAGAGATAATTACAAAGAATATTATTATTATGAAGACAACATATACATGTCGATACAGCAAGAATGGGACAACAGTTCAAGACAAAACTAGTCTTCATTACAAAAGAATATGAAAAAAATCGTTCTCTTCGTTAGGGTATAATTCGGAAAACTATTTTAAACAAACGTAAAAGTAAAGTTATTTAAATATTTATATTTGACTGTCGTGCCAGGTCTCACAATCCATATCTTTGTGCATCTACGGTGTGAATTACATCTGTTATCTAATAATATATACGTTATTTTATACGATCGTAAAACACACAAATATAAAATAATATATATATATATATATATATATATATATATATATATATATATATATATATATATATATATATATATATACAGACTGTCTATTGAGTTCGTGTGCACTTTAAAAAAATTATAACTTTATTTATATTTGAGATTAAAATAATTTGTAAAAAGGATTGGAAAGAAGTAAATCTATATTTTTTTTAAGGTTTTATTGTAATTTTATTTAAGTTTCCACATGCTCTCCATCATTAGCAATACAAAAAGGTAATACGATTTTACAGTTCCCGGAAAATATTTGCCAACTGATATACAGTAATGCCTGAAATCCCATTAGTTAGTTTAGCTTTACTTAAAACTAGGTAAATTAAACTTTATAACATTTTGACAGATTATTTCTATTGTAAATAAAAATAAAGTTATAAACTTTTTAAAGTACACACGAACTTTATATATATATATATATATATATATATATATATATATATATATATATATGAAGTAATATACTCTTAAGGTATACTATATTTATGGGATAAAGTGCTCAATATGAGAGATAGAGCGTGTGTAAAAATAAAAGTGAACATTGAAGTCAACACTTAGAGGCGACAGTCTGTTTCATGCTAGATGCAATCGGTGGCCTGACGACTGCGTCTAGCATGAAACAGCCTGTTGCCTCTAAGTGTTGACTTCAATGTTCACTTATATATATATATATATATATATATATATATGTGTGTGTGTGTGTGCACATTTCATTGAATATGACAGACAAGTTGCTTTTATTTAGTTTTTTATACAATTTCTCATGCGATCTAATATTTTTTTTTCTTTTCTGCTGATAAATTTTAAAAAGAAAAAAAATAACACTTATATGAACTTTCAGTATGAACATAATATCTTGACCGTGTTTTGAAAAATGAAAACATTTTATAAAACATACAACAAACGATTTCTCATTTAACAGTTAAAATATGTAATCCTTAAAAATGGCTAAATGTATAGCTGAAAGTGCTGAGATAAAAAAAACCAAAAAACATTCGGACAGTTTTTATATAATTTATCATTCAAAAAGATAAAAAAAATTATTACATCGCATGAAAAATTGTATAAAAAAACTAAATAAAAGTACCTTGTCTGTAGTATTCAATGAAATGTGGATGGAAGAGGATTGCTGACTAAATACACTCACACACAGACACAGACACACACACATATATATGTTAATATGATATATATAAATATGCTGGAATCTCCTATTGTCAACGATAAATGTGGGCAGCATTGGATGGTGCCTTTCGTTTTACACATGCATTCTAGTTGGATTTATTTGGAGAAAATCAGGTAAGGGAAAGACATATATTGCTTTCTTAAGTGTGATACTAGCCCAGCCTTACTGCAGGCGACAAAGACACACTAACAGATGAAATTTGTTAAAGCAGAATTTGGATGGCGTCTCTGCTCCAGAGCTTGACGAAGTTGATCATGGTGCTTCTGTCTACTGTCTTCATAACCTTTTAACTTAATGAAACATGTCTTACGCAACCTCTTTCGGTTTCATACTTGGGCTTACTATGTATTCAGATCGAGGTTGAGACGATTCAAGTCATCTTTCAATTATATATATATATATATATATATATATATATATATATATATATATATATAAATAAATATATATATATATATATATTATGAAATGAACAAAATTCGACAATTATTTAAGACATTTTTATGTTTATACGTTCTTTTTATAGATACAAATATTTTAGTAAATGCTCTGTTTATAATAAACAGTATTAATAATATTTACCGGCCTGAATGTCCGAGAAATTTTCATATAAAATATGCATACCCTAAAGGAACCGTCATTTAGCATGACGTGGCTTAACCGATTTGGCCACAGATAAGCGTTCGATTAGCAACGTAGATTTTACTGTTTTAAACACAATTCTTGATGATTTTCTCTCATTCATTCGTATCTGCTCAATGCGTGTTGAAAAGTAGAAAAATGACGTCTTACATTATGAAATGGATAAAGTCGGACAATTATTTAAGACATTTTTTATGTTTATACGTTCTTTTTATAGATAAAAATAATTGTCGGACCTAACGTCTTAAAACACACACACACACACACACACACACACACACACACACACACACATATATATATATATGTATATATATGAGATAATGATATATATTTACATATATCATGAACTATATCGGGAAAATGTACATCAAACTCTAATAAGTTTTCTTGTGACTCGATTTGTCCTATAGGGAATTTTAAATTTTAATTTGATTTTTTTTTTAAATCTAGCCGATTTAATTTAGATCCTTATTCCTTTTGTTTCCATCACTTTTGTTAGTAGATATCCCACACCGTGTTAATAGAATTTCTACCAGGGACAGTGAAATGTTGTAAGAGCCAGGGTGCAAATTTACTTTAGATGATCTTGCGAGAAAAACCAACATGCTGACAGTGTTGGTAATTATCATCCCCCCCACGAGGATCGAATGTGCCACAAGGCCGGTTTAATGACATGCTGACAGTGTTTGGAAATTAAAACATTCCTATGAATTAAGGTAGATACATAAAAAAAAGTTACACATTCAGTTAAATGGGTATCACAAGAAAAACACATGCATGACAAATTAAATAAAATCATCATCGCAACATCTTGCCAGTCGTCTTTAACGAAATTTATATATATATATATATATATATATATATATATATATATATATATATATATTAATTTTATTATTATTTAATTATATATATTTATTTTATTATATATATTTATTATAATTTTATCATTTATGTGAAACGTCACTTTTTTTTCCACTTTTTAATTATGTAAAATGTCGTTTTCTCACATAGTAACATATGTGAGAAAAGTGACGTTTCACATACGGCTTGCCTACAAGCAGGATTCTTCATAACAATTTTCGATTCTCACCCGTCGAAGTGCAGTTGAAATGCACTGAAACCAAGTTGCATCTTTGTAGTATGTAAAACGGTCTTGTCTATATGATAAAATCATAAGAATGAATAATTATCGTTCTACTATCGGTATCGATCCTTCTTTTGGATTAATGCTGTGAACGTTAGAATTTATATATTACTTTCGTTCTCATCACATCGGGTATATATATATATATATATATATATATATATATATATATATATATATATATATATATATATATATATTAGGATATTACATCGGCAAACATGTCAATATCGCTAGACATTTGCACTCGTACTTTGATGCTATAACTTAGCGTCGAAGCACGACTGTTTTTGCTAAATATTTTACTAAATAAACATTTTCCTATAATTAACCATCTTAGTAAAATATTTTACAGAAACGCATTAAAACTAAGTTATAGCGGCACCAAAAATCTTGAGATCATAATGTTACACAACAATAAAAACTCTAAAGTATCTTTAGCCAACAGTTGCATATTAATTTAGAAGGTAAGACTATACGTCTAAATTATTTACTTGTTTCTTAAAGAAGCTATTTATTTATCAACTATGAAAAATGTATGCTTTTCTTATGTAGGTAACTGACAAAGTATATAATTTGTCTAACATTTTGTTAGATTACCATTTCATTTTTTTCTCAGGAAATGGCATTGTCTAATGTACAATATATATAAATTAACATTCGCACCTGTTTGACGTCAGTTGCTGCCATTGATTTCAAATCTACGTCTCATGACCCATTTACGAAAAATAATTTCTTATTTTTTGCTTCTTCTCCTAGTTTCATATTTGATTGGTATGGGAGTAAAGCCCACAAACCTTATAACCCCACTTTTTTCTTTTTTTTTCTCATAAGGAGGCTGTATTTTGCTTTTAAATCTGAATAAATCGTCCACTCGCCATTTATTTACAATCGCCCGATGAGATGCGCTGATACTCATGGAAAAACCTTTACAATTGTATAGTGACTTAGACATGTTTGTCGATGTAATATCCTAAAATAAAGAATATTGCTCTACTTTATATTGAGTCCTCTTTTAAATTAAATTTTACGAACGTTCAAAATTGTACCGTATTCGTTCTCATCTTACCTGGATATATATATATATATATATATATATATATATATATATATATATATAGGTAAATACATTCGTCTCGGAAAACCTTATATATAATATAACAAAAATACTTTTACAAAATTTTGGGCCGAGTTTCTCACACCAAATCAAGAAGTATTAAACACCTTTTGACTGTATTTGAAAGAGTCCACTAGTCAATGATCCGACGGGCGCATGCGTCTACAGAAGCAAGCGGAGGACATTTTGAACATTTTTTATGAGTTGTTGTGTTACGGTAGAAAGATTCACTTTTGGACATATGCCTATATGGACATTTTACGTTGTTATGTTGTCAGAAACTTGCCTTCAATGCTTAAGAAAGTAATTTTGTGTTTTATTTTAGATTGTGTTAGGTTGGTGCAAAAATAATGCCGTTTTCTCACATAGTAACATATGTGAGAAAACGACATTATGTTTGCACCAACCTAATACATTTAACAAAGGCCTACTGTATATTTTAAATTTGATAAATCAAAATCGAAGACATAGTGGAGCTGACACAAAACGATTTTAACCTGTTCTCTTTCTAGCAGAATAACTCCAAGTGTTTTTAGAGATTCTTAATGACAAATGATGTCAAGATGGATAAACGTCTTATCTAAAAGTCTGGGGAAAATAAACTCAATTTGTTTCGTGGATTTTTAGATATTAATCATTTTGTGGGTTGGGCAATTATGCTGTTGCACGATTTGGAATTTTGCTGTTATACCCGGTATGTATTCATTTACAACATTATAAAGAAAACTAAAGTGGTGTCATGGCTCTCACGCAATTAAATAAGCTATTGTAAACATGTATAGTTAAATCAAATATAGCCTTGAATTCAAATGGTATATCTATCATATAAGCATATTCTAAAATGTCCGAGTAGTAAGAACATTAGATTTCAGACAAGGAGATCATGGTTTACATTTCACCATAGTCGCTGATTTTCTGATACTTTTGATTACTGATGTGGAGACGATGTTAGTAAACAGTGTCATTGAAAATATCCCGAAAAACATAAAACGCGTTGACATAAGTCCTTTAAGTGAAATTGTATGGCGGTAGCGGCTTTGGATTGAACAATACTTCTGCTGGTACAAAGTTATCATGTCTAACAGTTTGGGCGAACTGAAACTGTTCAAAACTAGATTAAACCAGATTATGCGCTTTTCCCACAAAATTATAACTGATGACCTGCCCCCAGCATATATGCAATATAATTGAAGTTGGTTTTGAGGACGTTTCAGAAACAGTTGATTAGGTTCGTGCAATAAGGGTTACCTAAGTACACTGGCAAATGGACTCACGAGAAAACGAACAACCGGCTAACATCACAAAATTACGGTTATTTAATATTCTATTAAGATAATGCTTTCCCTCCCTTTGCACGGCCGTTATGTCCTGCCACTACCTCACAAATAGTAGTCTATTTCGTTTTGATCGCGTGAAAAGACGGAAATGACACATCAGAGGCCCTTCTTGATTTCAGTGAGAAAATGAATGAAAGAAAGCAAGAAAGAAAAACATTAGGGAAGACAGAATTGTTTCAACGTCTGTTTCAGTGAATTGAAAAAAAAAACTGTCAGTGTCAAATCTTTTCATTTGGTACAGTTTTATTGTAAAGGCATAAATATCCTAGTAAGTTAATGGCAGAAATGTTTGATATTCACGATTTCTATTTTGACTCATTTAAATACAACTAAATATTATTTTTCCCGACAGCCTAATATCAAAAAAGAAAAATAAATACTTGGCAAGACAAAAAATACCATTAAGAATATTACAAAATAGAGGCAAACTAATTTGCTTTATTTCATAAAATGACAGCCAACATTGGGTGAAATGGAAAATCTTCCCAATTTCTTATCTTTTCATTTGTACCCTCTTACTTTTTAAAATAATTAGCTGCATTCATACTGACAATTATTATTGTAATATTTTTTGAAGTTGTTAAGTTCAGATATTTAACGATGTGATAGGGGAATTTCTACGCATATTTTATTGTCATAGAACTCGCCATAAGTTTATTCTATCATTAACTTAAGAATTAAAATTCAACAGAACATTAAATTTAGGTAACCGTTAAATTTCCACGGGTCTTCTTCTTCTTGGGTAACAGTTAAATTTCCACGGGTCAAAAATATATTGTGATAATAGAATCTGATATAAACTCTTCCAAGTAAAAACAAACAAACAAACACAAATAATAACTTGGAAACGCTGCCATTCTCGATAGAGACATAACACCCCCACCACTCTCACACTCTCTCTGTCTCTCTCTCTCCATATATCAGTTGTATTGCCTGGCTAAGAGACGAAAGACAATGGCGAAAAGCATAAGATAATATTCCTGTGGTTGCACAATATGTGGACTTGTATACAGCATGACTGAAGTGTCACATACAACAAAAACGTAAATAATTAAGTGTGGTTGTCGGATCATCATAGGTCGAAATTAACGGAAGAATCCCTCATATATATATAGACATTTTGTTTCAACACTTCTGGTGTCTTATCAAGTGATAATGTTAGACACCTGAAGTGTTGAAACAAAATGGCGATTTTATAACATATTTACGTTATAATTTTAGAATACATTATATTTTCACTACTCTATATTGAGCACTCTTTTAAGAATAGTATTTTTAGGTTACTGGAATTTAATCCGTATACACCAATCCTATACTTATATATATATATATATATATATATATATATATATATATATATATATATATATATATATCATAGCAGGCCACGTGTATTCGAGGAGACCTGTCAACTACGGCGGCTAACCAATCCATATTGCAGACGCTTGCTCAGACACATTTGTGTTTTTTCAACATCCAGAAAGCCAACCTTAAGTTTATACTGCAACTATGCTGAGCAAACCTTAGTTACAGTTTCTGGGAGAGAGCGTATTATCTAGAATGATCAACAATCTGAACAACACCAGCACACTCAAACTCTTGGTCACGATGACTTCTGACTTCGTGCTAGCACAGCTATCGACTGCTCCCAAGAGTTCTATCTACTCAATTCCACTCACAAGGGGTGGATCGACACGTGTATTTGTTTTCAGACATTTTCCAAAGGTACTGCACGCGTGATTATCCACATCCAAACCAATAACATCAGGAAGTTTCTTCCTGACAAATCAACCGTGCTGGACTGACATTGTATTGAGTCTGGGCATTAGAGATGATAAGGTAATCTAATTGAATTTGATTTATGGTCTCCACTTATTCTCAGGGACCCCACGACATTTTATCTAACATACTGCTTTCATTCTTTCATTCAGGAAGCCCAAATTTTTCTATTAGTCTTATTATCACTTTTGTTTCGGATACTGTTATGCATTCTACAAACACAACCGTACTCTCCTTAATATTGTTTTTTTTTTCTCATATTTTCACCAACTCAGTTAAAAACCCTTGTGTTTTAGATGCTTTATTGTGAACTGATTTAAGAAATTGTGTTCCAAGATATAAGAATTACGATAAATATTTCCAGAACAGAAACTATGATTTGGAATTGGAATGGAAGCAGTAATGGCACATACACTGAACCCATTATAACAATTCAGAAGCTGTAATGAAGAAACCCTGAACACTTCATATATCTCGATATATGGATCAATTATAATAATTTTTTTATAGCAAATAAGGAAATTAATCATAGGATAGGCAATATTCAGTGACCGTCGAACACTGTAAGATATTGTAAACACAAAATATTCATCTAAACTGAGGAAGTCAAAGAGAGCAGATGCACTCGGCGAAACGCATCGTTTATAAATTTTCCACTTAGTCTTATCATCTTCACTTTTGTTTTGGTTAGCGTTATGCATCCTACATGCATAATATTTAGTCCATAGCTAAATCAACAAAGTTTATACTTATGTGTCTTTCTTATATAAAGTTATCTATGAAACTTAGCCTATAAAAGAAAAAAAAAATATGTAAAAACAGGAATTAGTATCAAGTGTGGATCATAGGGCCCGGACCACTTGGAAAACCAGAATCCAAAATCCTGGTTCGTACTTGCGCATCAAACCTGGATATTTTTTCCAAACTGAAATGCTTAAGAATATAATTTTAAAAAAAGTAAATAATTATTTATTAAAACCACTTCTATATATTTATACTATTTACTTTCGGACTATTGTCACCATATTTGGTGTTGTCACAAAGCTTCGACTGTTGTGACATCTGGTCTTCTTCAGGTGCATATCGATGCAGGATGAAGGCCAGAGAACACGACGGCCGAAACATTGTGATAGCAACAACAAAGATGAGCACGATAGTTCAAGTGGAAATAATGATTAATCTACATCCAATAAATTCAGACTGAAATTAAGAACAGCTTTGTCTGAGATTTGTTTCCAATAAGGGAGCCTTTACTGAAAAAAGGGTCATATTGTTAATTAACCTCGGCAGACCTTTTATAACATAGCATCCATGGGGTGCATTTCGTTCAGAAATATTTACACTATTATGTATATATAAATGTCTTCATAGATCAATTACTAAGAATGGATTTAAGCGAATCAAACCTGTAGGTCTTAAATAAACCGCTTCTTCATTACAGTCTAGGCAAATATTTTTTCCAAATAGAACAAAAAAAAAAAAAAAGAAAAAAAGAAAAGAAAAAAAAACCCACTATTTGAGCAATGGTAACAACAGTAAAAATTGGTAGCACATCTACTTTGAAGATAAAATAATGATATAATCAAGATTTTAATTTCCCGGACTATCGCAAAAAAAGATGTATCGAATGAAATGCCCAACTATACGTGAAAAAAGGATGAAAAAGATGGAGTTCATATTTTCTTGAAAACTGTTTCAAGAAAGATCTTATAAATATCAACAGACAGTATCACAAACTATTCAGCCAATGAAAGCCCAATGATTTCTGTGTGTAAAAGGTTTATTTTTCTGATTATATTTACTGATAGGCCGTCATACCCTCAAGACGTTCCTTACCTCGAACAACTATTACATCTCAAGGTTACTTCAAACCTAAAGCACTTCAATTTTAAACTCTTCAAGTTTAAAGTCAGCCGATACCAATCCTAAATAGTCTCATAATATGAGTTTCTCTCTTCCTCGTTTCTCTTCCCTATCGCACTCAGTAGCACACTACCTTGAATGGCTTTTGCATTTTGGAATGGATAAATTAAAATACAAAATAACATAGGAACTGCGAGAACTACAAGAAAAGATACTAAAAGAAAGCGAGAAGGAATGACTAAAAATAAAGCAAGAGGAACAATCCATGGTGGGTTACACGATTTGGGGATATCACTATCAAGAGGGTACTGAAGTTTATTTATCTGGTTATTGTCGTTCCAGACGTGAGCATAGGGGTACACGGACATTTGGTAATATTAATCGAAATCTTTTCGACCGAAGCAGATGACAGAAATTTTATTTCCAATGCACTCCATGACGACTCCATTGTGAAAATATCATAGAATAGCAAAATAAACCATTTACTCTGGTCGGATATTTGGTTGAACAGACATTTGGCCGACGGTCATTTGGCCGAGAGACATTTGGTCGAATGGACACTTGGCCGAGAGACATTTGGACGACAGACATTTGGCCGAGAGAAGTTTTGGTCGAATTGACATTTGGCCGACGGTCATTTGGCCGAGAGACATTTGGTCGAATGGACATTTGGCTGACGGTCATTTGGCCGAGAGACATTTGGTCGAATGGACATTTGGCCGACGGCCATTTGGCCGAGAGACATTTGGCTGAGAGACATTTGGTCGAATGGACATTTGGCCGACGAACATTTGGCTGAAAGACATTTGGCCGACAGACATTTGGCCGAGAGACATTTCGCTGAGAGACATTTGGTCGAATGGACATTTGGCCGACGTTCATTTGGCCGACGTTCATTTGGCCGACAGACATTTGGCTGAGAGACATTTGGTCGAATGGACATTTGGCCGACGGTCATTTGGCCGATAGACATTTGGCCGAGAGACATTTCGCTGAGAGACATTTGGTCGAATGGACATTTGGCCGACGGTCATTTTGCCGAGAGACATTTGGCCGACAGACATTTGGTCGAATGGACATTTGGCCGACGGTCATTTGGCCGAGAGACATTTGGCCGAGAGATATTTGGTCGAATGGACATTTTGCCGACGGTCATTTGGCCGACAGACATTTGGCTGTGTGACATTTGGCCGAGAGACATTTGGCTGTGAGACATTTGGTCAAATGGACATTTGGTCAAATGGACATTTGGTCAAATGGACATTTGGCCGAGAGGCATTTGGCCGAGAGACATTTGGCTGTGAGACATTTGGTCGAATGGTCATTTGGCCAACAGACATTTGGCCGAGAGACATTTGGCTGTGAGACATTTGGTTGAATGGACATTTGGCCGCCGGTCATTTGGCCGAGAGACATTTGGCCGAGAGACATTTGGCCGAGAGACATTTGACTGTGAGACATTTGGTCGAATGGACATTTGGCCGACGGTTATTTGGCCGAGAGACATTTGGCCAAGAGATATTTGGCTGAGAGACATTTGGCCGAGAGACATTTGGTCGAATGGACATTTGGCCGACAGTCATTTGGTCGAATGGACATTTGGCCGAAGGACATTCCACCGAAATAGTACAAGTAAAAATAGTAACAAACAATGCTTTAATTATTTTAATTAGCAGTATTATAAGGTAGAATAGGACTAATAATTGCCACTGAATTTCAAGTGATTAAATTATAAATCTAAATTTAAGATGAAAAGGTTTCTTATTTCAATATTTATTTACTGAAATTAATATTATAAACGATATTTGAGTGTATATGGGTACAAATTATCATCCTATTATTGAAATTCATATTCAACAATAAGATAAAAATTAGTTCACCTCTTTAAGATAATGATCATTAAATGCAAAATTGAATTGAAAAATCTTTCATATCGTAAAAGCTTAGGAATTTTGCAGTAGTAAAATGTACTTTTTTCTCAAAATACTTATCATCTTATAGTAATATTTTTTGTAAAATATATACAGAAAAGATTTTTAAAAATCGATTCCACAAAAATTATAATTTAATACAGTAAATAAATAGAAATATGTGTAGCATATTACGATAAAGAGTGTGATATACATGTAAGTTCAGCTAAATGTCCGTTCGTCCAAATCGCCGTTCCTGCCAAATGTTCGTTCAGCGAAATTTCCGTCGGCCAAATATCCGTTGGGCCAAATTTCCATTGGCCAAATGTCCGTCGGCCAAATGTCCGTTCGGCCAAATTTCCGTCGCTCAAATATCCGTTGGGCCAAATTTCCAATGGCCAAATGTCCGTCGGCCAAATGTCCCTTCGGTCAAATGTACGTTTCGCCAAATCTTCGTCGGCCAAATATACTTCCGGCCAAATTTCCTTTGGTCAAATTTCCGTTGGTCAAATGTCCGTCGGCAGAATGTCCGTCGGCCAAATGTTCGTTTGTCCAAATTTCCATTGGCCAAATGTCCGTTCGGTCAAATTTCCGTTGGCCAAATGTCCGTCGGCCAAATGTCCGTTCGGCCAAATATCCGTTGGGCCAAATGTCCGTTTGGCCAAATCTCCGTTCGGTCAAATTTCCGTCGCCCAAATATCCGTTCGGCCAAATTTCCGTTGGCCTAATATCCGTCGGCTAAATGTCCGTTCGGCCAAATGTCCGTTCTGCCAAATGCCCGTTTCACCAAATCTACGTCGGCCAAATGTCCGTTTGTCCTAATCTCCATTGGCCAAATCTCCGTTCGGCCAAATTTCCGTTGGTCAAATGTCTGTCGGTTAAATTTCCGTTGGTCAAACGTCTGTCGGCCAAATGTCCGGCCAGGATAAACGGTTGATTTGGACATTGTACGATTACATTTTCACAATGGAGTTGTTATGGAGCGTATTGGAAATAAAATTTTTGTCATCTGCATCGATCGAAAAGAGAGTTCGATTATTATTTCGCTAAAGCATTTCCGCTAACCATAAAAAAAAAATGTTTTTCAAAAAGTTTTCTTCATGAACTGTTAAGAGGCGTACTTAGTGTCGATTATTTGAAAGATTACAATATTAAGGCATTTGTCTTCAACTGATATAAACAGCTGACAGAAATAAAAAAACAGCTTCAGTATCGACTTAGTTGATATATTTGCATGCAGTCACAGATGTTTGGCTGTAAATCATTGAAACAAATTTATGAGAACGATATACGTCATAAAAACATTTTGTCCTTAAATGGAAGAAAATTAATTGTTTTCAAAGAATTCCTATATTCTCATGGACTGCTGATTAATCACTACGTTGACTACAGATTTCTTACAGTAACACTTAATAATATCACCAACCAGTATTTGAATGGTGGCAGTAATAGTAAGAACTGACATTTTCATACAGAGAAATTTCGGTATTAATTGAATGCACCGTTAACGTTACTGTAGTCTGGAATTTAAAAATATTTCTCAGTTTATCAGGCAAATAGTTATAGTTCTTTCCAGTAATAATGGGAGTTTTCTTCCTAACTTCATCTTTAAGGTAATGTGGAATAACTAGCTTGGTTATATCATTATTTCCGTTGCTAGTTACTTGTGTTTTCTGTTTGAGTTGCTGAAGATGGAAGGTTTTAAATGGTGTGATTTCTGTTAAAGTTTTATGTTTGCGATTCTGTAAATCTTATCTAAAAGATCGGATGTAGGATAGGCTTCTTCAAAACATGAAATGTACATTCGCTGAAAGTCATTTTTAATCAATGACCAGAGAAACCAGTTGTAAATAGATAGTAGATGAGAGATTAGAAATTTCTGCACGAGTTGCATGGCATTGGTAGCATCCTTATATGAGTTTATATTTGACGAGGCTATTTAAGAAAAGAACATGGCTCAAGTTCTTAGATTAATACCAAGCCAGTTTTAATAAGTGACACACGAAAACGTTTATAAGACGTAATATTTTAAACATTTATAAACGAATTGAACTTTAAGACCTACAGGTTTCATTCGTATGAAGCCATTCTTAACAATAGATCTATGAAACATTTATATACACATAATAGTGTAAATATTTCTGGTTTTTATAAAGAGTAAAGTAACCAAAACACGTCTACATTTTTCTCACAGGACTCAGTAGTAAATGCATTTGGCGAATGTTAATATAACCTTGATGAAGAGGTTACATTCGCACCATACTACAGACGCTAATAGGAAATAATGAAGAAAGAGTATATAAGAGGGTTACTATAAGTGAATTATTGTGTTGAAAATTATCTTACATAAAGAAATTCAATAAAATATTTAATTTTAAAATTACATCCATATAATAAAATCATAATAATAAAAATCAAGTTGAATATTTAAAAAAAAATCAAAGAAAAATTTCAGCAGATTCAGAAAGGTGCCCACAATAAAGAAGAGAAATAAGTTGATGTTTAATACTTGAACCTCTTCCAAAAAGGGAAGTAATCGGGACATTTTGTGACATGCGTATGCGACATTAAATTAAATGAATATAATTTCCATTTACAACACCAGTATGCAACAGTAATATAAATGATTCTTAAGTTAATTCTATAATAAATCTTTTATCTCTTGATCAGAAAAATAAGGAAAAGATACGAAAGAAAATAAAAATAAAAATTACACAGTACAAAAAAAAAAAAAAAAAAAAATGGCTGGAGCATCTGTTGGCTGAATCATAGCAATCAAAACAACAAAGATGTTGATATTAGTCTGAATAATTCACCAAAGGAAAATACTTCATCACAGAACTTGAGACAGGTTAAAACAATTGAAAAAGTCTCTGCAATGATTCTTTTGCTTCATGTATCAGCGAAGATCATTTGTATAAATGGTTTATCAGATGTGAGAGGGAAATATTACTTCACACGAAAACAATGGCATATCTAGGTTTATATTGTTTCTTTACAATGTTTTCATTTTACCTCTCTTTACTGGAGACATAATACTCCACAAGAAATAAGACAAAATAAATGTATGTCTTGTATATTAACTTATCGTTTATATTGTAAAAAAAAACTGTTTCACAATATGTTAAACCAAACTAAATTTTTTCTAAAATTAACGTCTGCCAAAAACCTAAGAAAAACTATATCGTAAATTCTAAGTATCCCAGAAACAAAACAAAATGCAGAATAATTATAGGTTTCTACTTAAGCGCACTTAGAATTTGTTATATTCAATTTTTATACAAAGAAGATAAGTACATTGAAAACACTTTTAAACTTTTTGAATAATCTAATTATTTCATAGATGATGTGAAGAGAAAACGTATAAAATCCACAAAAATGCAACAACAGAAAGTAACATACATAATCGTGATAAAACTAGAGGCATGGATAATATCTAAATACTCAATAACGAGTAAAATAGAAAAGAAAATAGCACAAAATGTAATAGCAACATTAAACCCGAGACAGGAATTTACAAAGAATATGTGATCTTCAAAGGATATATCACCTTCAGGGTTAAATTACAAAAGCAGACTTGTAACTGCGATAAATTTTGTCAATATGTTGTCTTTGTAATTTAATACTAATATGATCTCAGAAAAGATGGAAAGTAGTAGGGTTAAAAATAAAACTACGCCACCTTCCTTGGAGAAATTCCGCTTGACATCAAGAAAATGATTAGACAACTAGATGATATATATGAACATTCTGAGAATAAGTAGTCACATTTTAATATTGTTCAATAAACAATGTTTGAACAATGATATGCTACTTATATATATATAAAATAGACATATATATATATATATATATATATATATATATATATATATATATATATATATATATATACGTATATATATATATGTCTATTTTTCTGAGATGTGGTATTACGTACACTATTTACCTCATTCGCACTATTGACTTCATCTTTGTCGCCATATCTATTACAACGTTTCGGCCGTTGTACGCTCCGGCCTTCTTCAGGTGGTTGGAATGTCGAACAGAACCCTTTATTTCGCTCACTGGGGTATACTGTTGTAAGGCCTTTAAACACTGTGCTATGTGTCCACAAGGACATATGGCGCAGTCGATAAAGCCGTTAGTTAGATCCAGTGAAAGGACCCAAAGAGCGTGATTTCAATACTTGGTTAAGGCGGTGGAGTAGTGAATTATCAGGAGATAACTGATAAATGACATCCGTAAGACATGGCACGTGGAACTAGAACAGTCTACCCCAGTAAGCGAAATAAAGGGTTCAATTCGACATTCCAACCACTTTGAGAAGTCCGGAGCGTAACCTGAAGAAGACCTGAGCATACAACGGCCGAAACGTTGTAATAAATATGGCGACAAAGATGGGGACAATAATCCGAATAATGTAAATAGTATATATATATATATATATATATATATATATATATTCTGTTTATATGTTAATTTTAGAGATATAATTTAAATAAATGCTCTGCTTTTTAATTAAACAGTATTAATTTCATTTACCTGCCTAAATGTTCAAGAAATTTCGTAGAAAATATCTGTTCTCCGACAGACGTTTGTGTGGCTGAATGGTAACAGAACGCCAGGCTATATGATGGTCTCCATAAGGGTTACAGTCGGAGAGCGCCTATTTTCTACGAAATTCCCGAACATTCATACCGTTAAATCTAATTAATACTGTTTGCTTAAAAAAACAGATCAATAACTTAAATATATTATATCTTCAAAATAGCGTATAAACAGAAAATATATTAAATAATTGGCGGATTTAATCCATTTCCTTATATATATATATATATATATATATATATATATATATATATATATATATATATATATATATATATATATATATATATATATATATATATATATATTCTTTTAACTTATAACAATGTTGTTTTTTTTGTTTATTTTTTTGTCTTAGTGGCTTTACTGCCGTGAAAGGGAAGAAAAAGAATATATATATATATATTATGAAATGGACAATGTCCGTCAAATATTTTTAAGACATTTTTATGGTTATACATTTTTTTGTAGATACAAATATTTAAGTAAATGCTGTTTTATAATAAACAGTATTATAACATTTACCAGCCTGAATGTCCGAGAAATTTTCATAGAAAATATGCGTTCTCCGACAGGAATCGAACCTGTATCCTATACGGAAACGTCATATAGCCTGAGGTGCCTTAACCGATTGGGCCACTGTGCTGTAAGCTTATATGTGCGGGTGGTGTAACAGATAATCCCACGGAATTGTCAATCGAAGAGCCGACTTTCAATTTCAGTTGGGTCCGTTATAGTCACTTACGTGCAATTACCATTGACAAACGTATGAATCCACCGCTTCTATCCCATTTATGAGTCATGTAGTAAGATTTGTATCACTAAATCACTATTATCGAAAAAAAATACTTATAATTTAAAGATATTTTCTGTATTTAAATAACCTGTAAAAGAAGGATAAACCGTAGAAAATGAATGACTCAATCATATGTACCTCCTTTATCTTCCGTTAAGCCTTGTGCAATAAGAATACTTAAGTGCACACGGATCATTTAAGCAAACATTTAGAACACTACGGGAAACGGATCGAGCTGATAAGCATTCATCAAACAGCGATTTTTTTAAAAATACCTTACAGATAGAGATCTTTCAGGGTTGTCGCAACTATTTATTGAAAAATAGGCTTTGCTAAATCTTCCTGGCTGAGTATCGTACTATGCTGTTAAGTAAAAATTAAGCAAGATTGCCATGTGACTATAATAGTTCTATATTTCTTACTGGCGCCATGGTGAATGTTCAAGATCAGGAAAACGCCATTATTTCAAGCGGTTATTTTCAAAGCAGACTATCATCATTGGGAAAATGAATCTTCCGACACGTATCCGTTGCACCGTACCAAAGAAAAAATTGTAAATATTTTAAAGGTTTATGCGTCTGTCATGTAGTTGAGATTACTACGTAACAAAGGTTCTGTGATAAACCATTTCTTATCAAGACAGACTTCCCAAGGAGAAGAGATGCGAGTTCGAGTCTCGCTAAAAGCATTTCTATAGTATCCAGTTTATATTGTTTTCTGATGACTAAGGGTCGTACAAAAAAGCAAATTAAATTAAAATGAATTATATACTGTTAGTATAATAAAGAATAAATAAATTTCCATTTAAAAAAATTGGAGTTGTTTATGCGATAATTAAAAACACATTAATATATATATATACATATATTGTTTACAAATTCCTCGGTATAAAGATAAACTACATCTGGCAGCAAGGCTCCTGATCAGAAGGTTTTAAGTGATGCTGTTCCCATGTCTACCTATACCTGGGGTGGTAGAAACTGTTAGGATGCTAGTTATAGGCAAATAGTTAATCACCAAACTGGGGTCATGCATGATACACGCTCAGGCGATCATGTATATTTGATACATGACTGACGAGGCAAATGTCGTTCCATCAGTAGGTTGCCATTTACTTAATCTAAGGCTATAGAACCCGGCCTGTCCTGCTATTTACCCATAGCTGGTGGGCGAAGAAGAGGATTAATACTTTTTCCTAAGTGAATGTAATAGATTCGAGTGGAATTCGAACTCGGCTCAATGATTCCTCAGTTCGAGCCGCTATACATTACTCTATTACACTAGGAAAATATAAAAATACATTTTTATAGTGAACATACCAGCAATACATTTTCAGAGTTTAAAAAAATATATATATAGCAATACTTTAAAAAAATACCAGTAATACATATTTGTTAAAGTAATTTACCAATGTTCCCAAGAAAATTAAATTTCAGCATTAAATGACACCTTAAAAGTTGATATGCCGATAAACAAGCTAACATCGTTTAAGGCTTATTCATAATGAGACGATTATTGAGCTGCTTCTCTAGAAAAAAAAAAAAAAAACAACAAAAAAACTTACATAGCTTCATACTAATAGTTCACTTCTCTTTTCAAATAATTTACATCAGCAAGGATGGCTAGTTATTGTTATTAGGTCGGTGCAAAAATAATGTCGTTTTCTCACATATGTTACTATGTGAGAAACCGACATTATTTTTGCACCGACCCAATAGCTGTAGATTCCATTCAGAAAAATTTGGTCAGAAAAAATTTGTGTAGCTTATACTGCGACTATGCTGAGCGGATCGTAGTATAACATGCCATGATCGGGAGTTGAAGAATACGTTCAAAGAATTGGCCATAATGACTTCTCACTTCACAACAATTGGCAACTTCTAGACAGTTTCATAAAACCGATTTCACTTATAAGGAATGGTTGATCCCATGTTACGGTTTCAATTTTTTCCCAACATTTACGCACGATACGATCGTCTACCAAGACTGATATTATCAACTCCCTGACAAATAGACTATAGTATGACTCAAAGTCTTTTCTCCTGGTCGCAACGCTAAGATTCTATTCATTCATGCATCATTGACTCTTAATTGATTTGTCTGTTTAACGGCATATCAGCACCTTATGGGTCATTTAATGCCGTAATTTAATTTTCTTGGAAGCCTGGAAATAATCAAAATATGATATGTTATTCGGCTTTCACAATTGAATACATGGTAGATATTACGTATATTAATTTGTGTGGACATAATTACTAGAGGTTTCATACGTTTTTTTTTTATGTTGTAGTTTAGTTGAAGTTATATTTTTGAAAATTAAGAGTGATTTCTTTAAGAGATTGTCGGATATTATATGGATTGATGTCATGAAGATTCTTCCATATTGGTTGTTTGGTAGTATTTTAAACAGATTTGGGTGAATGTACTACAAGTTGTTAGTATGTGCGTATTGTTGAGAATGTTACTATAAATAGGTATTATTGGTAATTTTTTATATAAATTGCATTGCTGGTATTTTTATACTTTCATAGTACTTTTTTTTTGTTTGAAGGTGGTCACTATCTGCTCATAGCTGGGACCCTAACAGGTGCTACCACCCCGGGTCAGGCTGGACTTGAGAACGACAGCAATTAAGAGATGGTTCCATGCTCCTCAAAACCTCCAATCTCCCGACCAGAGGCCTTGTTGACGGATGTATTTTATCGTCATACCCAGGACTAACCATCATTGATCATCTAGACTCGCGTTTAAAGAGTCAAAGTGAAAATGCATATACCCAGGCGGCCGTTATACTAAACAAAATCATGAACAGTAGAGATAGACAGTAGTGACCCAGATTAGGAGACCTTATTCATTAGGGGTCAGGGTTCAGAGCGTTAATAAAGCAATGTATTTACTTGAATATTACTAAAACACAAACAAATAAGATATTAAAAAATTCTATAGAAATAAAAATGTGTTGCGGTAGAAATCAATGATATAGAAAATTAAGGGTCTTTGAATTTTGTTGCATAATAAGTGTGAGTTCAAACCTAGGGACAAGTAGTATATTTTAGAGTTAGTGAAAAGCGTGCGAACAAATAATGTACCGTATTAAATAAAAACGGATATCTCTAAATATGGTCAGAGGAACGAGAAAAATCTACCCTGAAGATTAAATAAAATGTTTAGTTCAAAATTCCTTAGAAAATGCCCGAATTAATAGACACTTGAAAAGGCCTAACGACAGATCGGCGGAAATAAATAATAAATCATAATAATAACAACAAAGATGTATAAAAATTGTCCGAATGTAAATAATGATAGCTTCTCATCTCATAAATTCAGACAGAAAAATAAAACGGAAAAGTAAACAGAAAGTGTTCTTTTAAAGCTGACTTACTCAGTAGTCCACATGTCCCCGGCTTCTCGATGCTGGCGTCAGTGAAATAATGATTTTCCATGTGCAATAGATAGATTTTTTTTTTCGGAATATACGGCTTATTCATTGCCTGAACAATAAAAACAGTCAATGAGCCGAACTTAGCAGCTGTGACTAACGACCTCATTTGAGTTTTAATCCGATACATTAATAAATATTGCACGGCTAATAACACTTAACTTGCAGTTTTTAGTGTCCAAGTTAATTTTCCCCTTCTATTTCCACAGTAATAACTGAAATGTGGTGAACTGTAAAATTTAGTCAGTATTCATAGGATGGCTTTTTATGTTGCTCCACGTATTCCATACACTTTTTAAATTGTTTCAATGATTCCCTTAACACTACCACGTCCAAAATTCTGATTTATGGACTTGTAGATCGCCTTAAATAAACATAGTATATAAATACTGATTGCAAATATTTGCTGCATAATGATCGATCTACATGATTACGAGAAAACCAAATACATTAATAAGACAGAGAAAATATTTTTCGTGACAAAAATGCATTTAACACTATTAAAACTTCGGACATATTTATGATATTCCATTTTTTCTCTCTCTTTCTCTTTCTCTCTATCTATCTATCTATATATATATAGTTTTAATGTATACTATATGGGATAAAAGGCTCAATATCAGAGATAGAGCGTATGTAAATATAAAAGTGAACATTCAGAAGTTATAGACAGTTTCATGCCAAAGGCAATCATCAGGCCACAGTCACATTTTGCTTGATGATTGCGTTTAGCATGAAACAGACGATCGCCTCTGAGTGTTGAGTTCAATGTTCACCTTAATGTGATGATGTGTGACGTCATTTGTTTACATTTGATACGCCATGAACAGATATGAATGTACGTAAGAGAATCATGGAAGATTGTGGTTTAAAAAAAGTAAAACTGACCTTGCAAACCGAACGATCCTCTGTGGCCGAATCGGTTAAGGCACGTCGGGGTAAATGACTGTTCCGTATAGGATAGAGTTTTAATTCCTGTCGGAGGACGAATATTTTCTATGAATATTTCTCGGACATTTAGGCCGGTTAATGTTGTTTAATAATGTTTATTATAAACAGTGCATTTACTATTAAAAACAACTTGAAAGAGGCCGTTTGACTAGCACAAGGGCTGACTAAAACATAACGCACACACTCAATTAAACTGTAAAATCGAATCATCCTTGATAATGGCAAAAGGTATAGTCGAAAGTGCTCGGAAATATATTAGGTTGGTGCAAAAATAATGACGTAATAATGTCGTTTTTTTTGACGTATATTTAACGTCAAAAAACGACATTATTACGTCATTATTTTTGCACCAACCTAATAAAACATTTGGACAGTTCTTATACACCCTTGATCCAGAAAAGAAAGCTCTTGTCAGAACACAAGACAAATTAAATAAAAAGCTTAACTGTAGTACCTTGTCTGTCGTTTTTAATGAAACATGCATAAACGAAGGATTTCTGCCTCAATATACAACTATATGTATATATATTCTCCTAACTTTCTTATATTTCTCTAACCCTCTTCAAATTAAAGGGTATTTTAATATTTTTGCATAGAACATAGTTTAGAAGAGATAATCATGAACATTCTGTTCTGATAGTTACTATAGTTTTCTGTAAAAATAGTTCATTTTCTCATAGCGTCATATCTAATGCAAAATTGTACACATTTTTATACCTATTTTCTATGATATTCAAGAAAGAAATAATTAATAATTTAAACATTGTTATAAATGTTTTTTAAAAACATATTTTCAAAATATAACAGAATTTAACTATATAGAAGGCGAGGCAGACCAGATGTGGCAGAAGCAAGTACGAATGGTAGACTTATAAATATTTAAGATGGATTCCGGCGAGAAAAAATGTCTAGCACAATACTGGGAGACAACTTTCCTAGCAGCGAACGAACCAATTGATTCAATATAAATATATAAATAATTAATAATTTAAACATTATAAAAATATATAAAACACAATTTTAAACAAATTTTCAGAATTTACGTATAGTTATTTGTTTCCATTAAGAAATTATTTTCTTTACAAAATGTTAGAATTCAATTGAAAAATAACTTTGTTTCATGCCTTTTTGCTAAAAGGTAATTTTCCCCTCTTTTCTCCAAAGAAAGAAGTTAGAATACAAAATAAAAAAAAGAAAGAAACCATCTTCTAATTACAGAAAAATAGTAATTATTTACACTATTTGTATTATTCTAACTGTTATCCTTATCCTTATTAGAGTATTCCCGACGTTTCGCCCGGTATGTGTTTCGGTCGTTGTGCGTTTCGGCCTTATTCAGGTGCTTGGAATTTCAAGCTGAGCCCTTCATTTCGACCATCGGAGTAGATTTTTCTACTTTTCGTCACATGCTTCTTCCGGATATCTGAGTATTAGTTATTTCCCTTCAACTCAACAGTCCAAATTTTTGTTCACCTCTGCTGTGGTCAGGTATTGAACTCACAACTATTTGTCTCTGGATTGCTTCAGTCAACGCTTTCATCTACTGGATCAATCACCTGAAGAAAACCGGAGCGTACAACATCCGAAGCGTCGTGAATATGGCAACAAAGATGACGATAGCAGTCCGAACAATGTAATTAGTGTAAATAATTACAATACCTCATCTTAGAATTAGAGACAGAAAAATAGTAATATACAACTTTTGAGTAAATTGTTTTTTATTTATTATTTAAAAGATAAACAGATTCATATCTCGGGTCACCTTCAAATTAAAATTCTTACTGATAAAATGCCGTATTCAAAGTGTTTCCTTTACTGTTAGAGTTTAAAATCAAAGCACACATACTACTTTTAAACGCGTGGTATAAAATACACCATTTTGACAAATGTCTTTCAATAATTATCTATAATTAACGATTTAAAATACATTTTATATAAAAGCAAAAAAAAAAATAATAATAATCTGCTACTGTTGAATATAATTAATTCTGCTCTTTTTTTGTGTAATTTATAAATAAATAAATAGCAGTAGATTTTGTTGCCCTTAGTTAATGACATTATTTACCTTCAGACTTTGTAGTTTATATTACAGTCTATGTAGACAATTCACAAAAGCTTTTTAAAAATCTTTGATGAAAAAACAGACAAAAATTGTCCAGTTAACAATTTATTTGCCTGATCATTTGAATTTTGTTATTGATATTCTTTCAAAAACCAATAGAAGAGTTTATTATTAAAAGATTCTTATAAACCAGTGAAACTTTTATCCTTTGATATGCTCTGTAATATTTTAAAATGTGCCTGCTGTAGATTGGCATATAATAGCAGTACTTACAAAGAGGCAGTATTATAAGGTATGAGCAAAAGACAAACATACTAAATAAAATACTAAAATACTAACTAAAATGGCCTCCGAAATAAAAGTAAAATTTTAGTCTTTTTCAGATAATTTCCGTCAGAAAATCGCTAATTTATTAACAGAAAATATTCTAAATTAATGCATAATATTTACATTATTCGGACACTGCCCTCATCTTTGTCGCCATAATTATTACAACGTTTCGGCCTTCTTCAGCTGTTAATTTTCCTCAAGGACACATGGAACAGTGGATAAAGTCGTTAGATCCAGTGAGAGGACCCAAAGAGTGTGAGTTTAATACCCGGTTATGGCAGTGGAGAACTTTCAGAGGGAAATTAACAGGAGATAAATGATAACAGACATCCACTAAACATGGCACATGGAACTAGAACAGTCTACCCCAGTGAGCGAAATAAAGGGTTCAGTTCGACATTCCAACCACCTGAAGAAGGCCGGAGCGTACAACGGCCGAAACGTTGTAATAAATATGGCGACAAAGATGAGGACAATAGTTCGAATAATGTAAATAATGTACATAATACCTCATTTCAGAAATATAGACATATACTGAAATTAATGCATTATATATATATATATATATATATATATATATATATATATATATATTATAAAAGTGAACATTGAAGTCAACACTCAGAAGCGACAGACAGTTTCATGATAACCGTAATCATCAGACCACATACGTTGTGTATTTCTCGATATTTATATATACGTGGGGGTACCTCGAGTTGGTGTAATGGTTAGCAAGCTTGTCTCGCTAAAACAATTATGACTGAGTGATTGAGGAGTGAGTTCGATTCTCACTGGGTGGCCCATACTTTCGTCCTTGTGCGAAATCTATGCTACGCTTGGAAAATCTCTATGATCACCACAAGTCGTTGTAATGGTCAGCAAGCTTGTCTCGCTAGAACAATTACGACTGACTAGTGAGTTCGATCCTCACTGGTTCCCCATTATTGTCTTGTGCCACATCTAAGCTACGACTGGAAAATCACTATGGGCAGCTCGAAATGATGTAATGGTTAGCAAGCTTTTCTCGCTAGAACAGTTATGACTGAGTAGTGAGTTCGATCTTCACTGGGTTTGTGAGCAGTCTATTCTAGCGGTTATTTTTGCGGGGTGGTTTGTTCATTGCTTATTTATTTATTGGGATTAACTAATTTTATTTTTTTTTGCTTTATTTAATTTATTATTTTCCGTTTTCGATTTTTAAGTAACGTAGTGAAAATTCTAAATTATATTTACATAGGCTCTATCACTGATATTGAGCAATTTATCCCATACATATGGTATACCTTAAAACTATATTTTCCTTTTACACACACACACACACACACACACACACACACACACACACACACACACACATATATATATATATATATATATATATATATATATATATATATATATATATATATATATATATATATATATATAATTTCCAAGACAACACAATTCAGGTAGAGTTCAATGTTCAGGACAGAGTAAGAATATAATATAAAAGACTAATATTCACTAATATTCCATGGTTATAATTTATTACATTGGTATCCTAATCATGATGCAACTCATCAGACCTACATATTCAAAAAGGATTCCAATGTAATAAATTATAATCATGGAATATTACTGTTTGAGACTTTTACACACACACACACATATATATATATATATATTGTGACATTGAATGGGAAGAGATAATTTTCCCCCAGTAAGCTGTTAGATGCCGGTCAGAGAAGAGATCTGGTCATTCAGAGGTGCAAATAAATTAATATAAATGCCTAACCAATCAGTAATATCTCCTATCAGAAAACATATATATATATATATATATATATATATATATATATATATATATATATATATATATATATATATATACTACTGTGCTTACTTGCTTTCAATTACAGCAGTCCAGGAATAATGACCGATAGAAAACTGCTTGTTAAGACCATCCCAGTTTCGCCAATATTGTCTCATTTTTGTTGCACTGCTTGGTGAGTAGATTGAACAATCATAAAAATTAGTCTTGACACATCTCATTTTGCAATGAACTAGTTTTGCATTTAGTAAGTTATGTTAATCTCTCATCATTAATTTATTATAATGTTTTGTAATGTGCTATTTACTAAAATATGTGTGGCGTCACAGATATGTATGTTTAAGTATGGAAAACTACCATGAATTCAGTTAGAATCTTTCATGAGGAGAATGTTATAAGGTTTCAAATCAAGTAGCGACAAACAATAATTACAGTAGCCTCATGAATATATTGAGAAACCCTATTCTGCCAATAATGCTTAAATTAATTCTTGGCTACTGACAAATTCCACCTTTGTGATTTTCATTGTATTTTATAGTAAAATTGTGAGTAATTACTTATATTAAAATATAGGAATTGTTAGTTATACTTAGATAAATTCCTGACCACAGATATCCCATTTACTGTGAATTTTATTAATTTTTGATTTTAAAACGATACACAGAGCGTTTATATTATTAATATAATAGGCTCATTCTCTCATCAAAATTTGCTTTACATGTCAATCTCTTTCTTCCCGTTGGTCTATACATTCGTAAAGTCATTCACTGTAAATTAAATATATAACCTCATTCTATTAGTAATATTTACATTGACTCCTAAACATACTATCATATACCAAAACAATTTAACGGGTGATTAATATAATAGGTCTATTATGTTAGTAATGTTTGTATTAATTCTTAACCACTGACAATTACATACTGCCTGTTTGCCATCGTACAGTAAAATCGATTACAATATATATATATATATATATATATATATATATATATATATATATATATATATATATATATATATTATAACATCACTTAAAAAATAGCAATTTTGTTTCAGCACGTCTGATGTCTTGTCAAGATAATTTTTGCTGTTACACGATTTGAACAATTTTAATAGGACACCCCCGCTACGCACACACACACACACACACACACACACACATATATATATATATATATATATATATATATATATATATATATATATATATATATATATATATATATATTGTGACATTGAATGGGAAGAGATAATTTTCCCCCAGTAAGCTGTTAGATGCCGGTCAGAGAAGAGATCTGGTCATTCAGAGGTGCAAATAAATTAATATAAATGCCTAATCAATCAGTAACATCTCCTATCAGCAAATATTCCCCATGTTGCGATATCAGTGTCAGCTGATATCTTGTAAAATAGAAATATTCTAAGCTGTCACAAAAAAGTAATTTCAATAATTCATTTGCACTGATGACTATAAGCAAAGTCATCCTCACAAGGACTATGCTAAGCGACACGGACAAAGAAAGTCACTGAATGAAAATAAATTATTTTTAAAGACAAGTTACATCGCAAAGAATGAACTCTATGAGACAGTGGCCACTTCCAGCAAAAAAATCAGAGTGACGCAAGACGATGAAAAGATAAATTTGCATCGGCGAGAAAGGGAATACGTCGGTTAGACTGTTCCCCTCCCCCTCCTCACTTACATTTCATCTCGGCTTCGCTTGTCTATAGCAATCAGTTACAACCCGAGAATATAATCTGCTTGCTCGTGGGTAACGATCAGGACGAATGGTTATTTTTAAGCAATTTTAAGTCTCATGCTGAACCCTGAGAACAAACCTGGAGTCTGGACTAAGCTGCAACGCAACAATGTTGAATTATTGGTGTCGTGTCCAACGTCAATCATCTATAATCAACGACCCCAAACATGAAAAGACCGAGGAAGAGGAAAAATCCCAATAAGTGCTTGATCTGTTTTCTTATAGTTTCTCCTTTCTGTATTGGACTCCCAAATTTTTGCACTTGCACTCTCTCATGTAATAAACGAAAGTAGAATTTTAGGTGTGAGACTACGTTAGCTGCCTATTCTCTCTTTCGAATGTTACAATATTCGATAGGCAGAAGAAAATGAATCAAGCATGGAAGAGAGAAAAATATTTTTTGTCTGTCGAAAGATCAGAGGGATGAAAAACCCTCGTAGCGTATCAATCATATACGTGGAAGGCAGCGGACTTGGAGAGAAATTTCATTGAGACAAGCCCAGAGGCAGCTTGGAATGAGTTAAGGGCGCTAATGAACATACGTTACGCTAAAACCGTAGATCCTAAGGAAGCGACTATCCTCAACCATGAGGTAATTATAGAAGAGTATAGATATAAGTTAGGCTCCCTGTTTAACAAGGCCTTTGTGGTTGGATCCAATAAGGGTTTGCAAATGTAGAAATTACTTTCTATATTTAGCAGAGGTTTGCATAGCATGCAAGTGTAAAATCAGATAGCTGTCCTGCGTAATATTATAAACTACATTCAACAGCAAAGCCTCTAATCAGGTGGATTTGCGGAGCGTGAAACCACCCCTTAATTGCTTATGTTTCCAGATCCACCCTGAAGTGAGGCACCTGTTAGGGTCCCAGCTATGGGCAAATAGTTAACCCCCAAACTGGGGTTAAAACACTATTAAAGTTTAAAAATAGGTTTTTAATACCAGCAATATATTTTTGTAAAATGTTCTTAACACCAATGAATTTTTGTAGAAAATATTATTACCAGCAATACATGATGACTGCCGGCAATATATTTTTGAAAAAAAAAAAAAAATGAAGAATATTACCAGCAATATATTTTAAAAATTAAATATTACCATCAATACATTTTTGAAAAAAAAATAGCATCAATACATTTTTGGAAAAAGATTAAATAAAATACATTACCAGCAATACATATTTGAAGAAAAACATTACCAGCAATACATTTTTGGGAAAAAAAAAATATTACCAGCATCACATTTTTGGAAAAAAAATATTACCAGCAATAAAAATCTTGACGGCATTAAATAACCCATTGAAGTTGATATGCCTAAAACAAAACGAACAAAATCAGATAGGCAGGATCCGACAGCGCTAGAAGTTATCCGGATAGCGATGTCGGAAGAACTTTCACACCAGGTCAGCTGTGAAAGTTCCCACGAGGCGATGGAAATCGATCATCATAGACAAAGGCTTAATATTCAGTTAGCAATGAGAAATAGAGATCAGGGTAGAATGCAGACCAGGAGGGATTAGCGGACTGGTCAAGTGTCTCTAAAGAGAGCGGTAGGAAAAAATATTTCTCCCGGTCAAATAGTTTTGGACAGTATACTGATCACCTGTTGGAAATATGATTGCAAATGTCACATGCAGAGCACTGCAAGGTTCAGAGACACTGTGTACGATCCGTCTGTATTCACTGGATACTGCAACATCGCTGATATCCGTATTATTACTACCATTGATTCAAGGTCCTAATATACTAACAACTTTAGGTCACGCTATGTATGTTTTAAAATTAGATTTGAAGTCTGGTTATTTGCAAGACGAAATAGAACGAAATGAACGAGATAAGGAGAAAACAGCCTTTTTCCAACAGGGGGCATTTTTATTTTAATCCCACGCCATTTTGAATAACAAATGATCCCAGTATTTATAATGAATGGATGTCGGCTGTATTAGATGGGATCGAAAAGGTCAACGCCAAGTGACTTCATGCTTGATTGTAATATCGAGGCTGTGTTGTGTTTTGACTCGTCTATTTATATATGCTAGTGACTGCATTGTTAGTATTAAAGTCCGTTGTTTCACCCTGAAAGATGAGCGGTAACGGTTATGGTTGAAATTATTATAGAGTCTATTGAGCAGAAATAATTGTGCACCCAAAGTAAAAAAAAAAAAAAAATCTAAATAAGTAAATAAGCAAATTAATTAAATAATAAACAAATTAACAAATTACGAATGGACGCAAACACAAGTAAATGTAATAATAATTATCAAGAACAACTATTTAAGCAAATAGTAATGGATATTATGTAAAAGTTTAACAAATAACCGCATTCGTATCAATAATTATTAATAATAGACTCTAGAATAATTTTGAACCGTTACACACACAAACACACACACACAAACACAAACGAGCGCACACACACACACACACACACACACACACACATATATATATATATATATATATATATATATATATATATATATATATATATAAATTCGTTGATATATAATTGAAGTGGATCCTAGTAATATCAAATATTAAATCTAATTCACAAAAAGAGCTCACTGTTTTTATGATAACAGAACATATAAATAGTATTACACAACAAAATCCAAAATTACCTCATGTGGTGGGGGTGTTTATAGATCCGTTTCAACTGACGAAATCTACGTCAATCTTATTCAAGATCGTTGTATGGCGGGGTTGAATAAGACTGACGTACTAATTAACCCATAGTTGAAGGGATGAGTGATTGGATTCACAAGAGTATTTTCGCACAATGGAATATTACGAACCCAGCCGGAATTGAAACTCGGCTCTCCGAGCAATTATCCACTACACCACCTGCATATCCCAGCTTACAGCATCTGGTATTCCTAAGTGGTTACCCATCCAGGTACTGACCAGGCTCGACGTTGCTTAACAATGTTGATTGTACGGTGTTTCAACGTGATTTGGTCGTAAGCCAAAATTGGTTGAAAGTATTACAGCGAATAAGAAAGCTCCTCGCCCTGATTTTGTTTATTTGGGTAGCTAAAGAAACAATTCGAAACATGGCTAAATGTTTTGACTGTTCCATAATTCTTTTGGTATGTTACGCCATGAGTTCCATAAAGCATTATGGTTTTGGTCCACCAGATATGCTACAGCAATCGCGGATGTATTATATTTAGGGTAAGATTGGTTGATGAAGACCGATCCTCATTTGATTAGTTTTTTTCTTTTCCTAGACCATCGATTCCCGACCTTTTTTGTACCATCTCCCACTTTTACATTGGAAAAATTTCCACAGCCCACATGTATAATGGATATTAAAAAGCATACCAAAACTGTTTGGTAAATGTTTGTTACTAGTTCGTAAACTGATATTATTTTATTGCAAAAATTACCAAAGGGAGTTAACAAATAACTCTGGCTTATGCTGCAGATTCTGTCAATGCCATATAAAAGAACGAAGGAAAGCATTAAAAACTCTCTATATAATTTAGCTTTATGGCCAAGGTTAATTTTATGGTTAGTGTTAGCATTACTAGTGTTGCCAAAAACGATTTTTGTTCATAATTATAAAATTAAAAAGAATGTACACTTGTTGTTGCTGTTTTTTGTCTTCCCTTATCTGATTTATACCGGAAAAAAGTTACTTCGTCTGAAGAAATATTTGAGTGTTAATGATCCTTCTAAAAACTTTTCAAAATACCAAACTATTCGTTGTTTGTGGAGGTATTTATATCTTATCTTGGAATGTGACCAAGTTATCCTTCTGTTTCTTTTTTCTTGTTTTTTCCTAACATGATCCATGCGTATCTCCTTTCAATATATCTTTATAGTAATATACGTTGATACTACATTTAATACTCAAATCCTATATCGTCCACCAAAATTTCCTATTTACCATAATTTTCTGTTCAATTGTTCATCGCCCACCCAACAGGTGAAATCGCCTACAGGTATAGATTGTTTTAATGCCTGCCTTTTAGTTTTTCAGTTTATTCTCCTTGATGACACTCCAAGATTTTCTTCACTCTGCCAGGGATTGAACCCACTCAACTCACTTTTTGGATCAATCAACCAATGATTTTATCCACTAAGCCACATGTCAATGTGTGGGGTTAAAACAATCTACCGACGTGAACTAAATAAACTGTTGGATTCGAAATTAGAACAATGTAAATAGTGTAAATATTACAATGCCGCATCTCAGAATGAAGGCCCGAATGTATAACTGCCGAAAAGAAAATGAAAGTAAAGACAACAGGAATATAGACAGATCTTAATCTCAGGTGTTGCAAAATCGTAGCAGTTGATAGCTTCCTTCAAGAAATACGGTAAAAGATGAGTCCTGCTCGTTATACAAAGTTTTTCAGACAGCTGTGTTTGGTGCCTATTAAGCTCCAGAATGAATCTGACTGTTCCTAAAATAGTCTATCATTATAAGACCTAGATCCGACCAAATATAGACTATTACTGAAACCGCTAGGCTGGAGCTGCTAAATAAAAAGTGTTTGCGGGGCCTTGTGTGTGATGATTTATTTTCCATCCTACATAACCTTGCGGACTTTCTGTCCTGTAGTAACAAGCTGCCTTACAGGTTTCACGTACCATTTCATTTTCAAACCTTTTTTCACGGTTCTTTCGATTTTCAACTTTGAACTCCTCTTTCAAATGCCAACCGTCTTATGAGTTGGATCTTTTCTAATTGATCTCTTTATCTTTAAGGTGAAAAGAGGATCCCTCTTCCTGATGTGACCTCCTGATCCATTTTCCCTTTCAAATGTTCCCTCTTTTTAGACCTATTCACCGTTCTCTTGATGGTTCCTGAATGGACTTTGAAGGCGGAAGCCAGTGTATGAATGTTGGTACCATTACTGAAGGCCTGAATGATCATTTCCCTCTCACCATTGCTCATTTGGGAAAACATAGGGTACAACGGCGGAAACGTAGTGAATGTGACGATAAAGATGTGGACAACAGTCCAAACAATGTAAATAGTGTCAATAGTTACAACACCTCATCTCAAAAATATAGACAGATTTTAAACTCAGGTGTTGCAAAAGCGTAGCAATTGATAGAGTCCCTCAAGAAATATGGTAAAAGGTTAGTCCTGCCTGTTATACAATGTTTTTCAAACATCTGTGGTTGCTCCCTTTTACTGGTCCAGAAAGATTCTGACTCTTCCTAAAATACTGTCTTTATAAGACATAGACCCGACCAAAGATAGTGTGTTACTGAAACCGCTAGGCTGGAGCTGACAAATCCTGTCTTTCAATGGTTTGAACTCACTCAAGTCACTTTTGGGATCAATCAATCAACGCATTTATCCACTAAGACACATGTCCATGTGTAGTGTTAGAACAATCTACCGGTGCGGACTAAATAAACTGTTTGGTTCGAAATTAGAACAAATATCACCTAAAGAAGACCGAGGCTTACACAGGCCTAAATGTCGTGAATGTGACAGTAAAGATGAGGATAACAGTCCTAACAATATATTTACATTGTTCAGACTGTTATATGATTGCATGATATTAGGTTGGTGCAAAAATAATGACGTAATAATGTCGTTTTTTTTACCTTAAAATACGTCAAAAAACGACATTATTACGTCATTATTTTTGCACCAACCTAATAGTTACAATACAACATCTCAGAGACATAGAAAGATATTACGAAGCATTATGTATAGATGGCCACTCGTATTCAAGGATACTAGAGCGACTAGCCAATCCTTATTGCAGACGCTTGGTCAGGCGCATTTTTGCTTATTAAACACCCAAAGAGCCCACATGTGGTTTATAGTGCAACTCTGCTGAGCAGACATTGGTTACAGTTTCTGGGAAAGAGCGTGTTATTTACCGTGATCAACAATTTGAACAAGGCCAGCACGCTCAAGACCTCGGTTACGATGACATCACAGCTATCGATGGGCCCCCCAAGGGTACCGTCTACCCAATTTCACTCACAACGCTTGGGCTAATCCATGGTATGGTTGTCATTTACTTTCCAAAGGTAGAATTGGCCCCTCCAGTCCGATAACATCAGGACAATTGTTTCCTTCCTGACAAATCGTCTATGGTGAGCTGGGTCTCAGAGTAAGAATACGAACTTTCTAACAATTGACAACGAAACATTAATGATTAATAAAATAGTTAATTACCTAAAACTTTGCTCATTGGCCTCGGGTTATTTCTATAAAAGGCATTAGCATTAGTGATTTTAGAACGTAATCATCCTTTCAGCTGTCGTCCTATGAAATCTTCATTTAATCGGATGATGTTTTAAATCAAAAATTAAAACAACAAATGAGATTTAAAGCTATAGTGAAATTTCTATCGAGAAATTATTGGCTTTTCAACAGTAGCGAACTTTTCTTAAATAAGAAATTGTCACTTTAACAAAAAATATTTTTCTATTACGGGCTTTGGAATAGGTGTATAATTTATACCTTGTTTTCTTTTTATGGGGGTTACGTTCCTTTTAAAACCTTTTCCTTCTCTTACACTCCCAGCATTTCCTTGCATCTTAGTGGCATTGGCGCATACGTTAGAGTGAAATGATTGAAGAAACAAACAAATAAAATAACAAATAAAATTGACTAAGTTCTTTAAATCACGAAAGAATATATAATTTCTTTTAATATTTCTAAATTTTTAGACTAAGGTTCTGTATTCTATGTAAATTGATCCCCCCCACGCATTCGGAATTTAAAATCACCTGTTCTTTCGATGGTTGGTAGGTATTATTATTATTATTATTATTATTATTATTATTATTATTATTATTATTATTGTTATTATTATTATTTTTATTATTATTATTATTTCTACTTTTTATCTGTCGTGTACGCGTTTCCCTCTGCCTGTATTACATTCAATACGTCCTACGCGTGTTAAATTCTCCAAGCCCACTTTCCGCAATTAAATGAGCGTTATATGATGATAGATATTGATAAAATCCAACGCACAACCTTGATTTTTGGGCCCAGTTAGAAATAACATTACATCATTTCTGTAAATTATTAAGCTGCTAAGTCAAGTGAATGATTATTACAAAGCTCTCACAAGTTTAATATTTTTATAAAAAAGCTATCACAAATTTGGACTTTGTATCAAAAATTTAAAAACATACGGCCATTTTAGTAACATAATCATAAAACAATGGGTTGAAGTAGCAAATGTTGGCTTTGGAATATGCTCTTATACCCATTTGATATGGTTTCAAATATCTCCTGTAAATGGTTAAATTTCAAAAGTTTTGCGGAGCAAAACGCAAATAAATTGTTTAAAAACCCTATCATTTCTCTGAAGCTTCTCGCCGTCTATATATACCATTTTATCATATATATATATATATATATATATATATATATATATATATATATATTAGGTTGGTGCAAAAATACTGACGTAATAATGTCGTTTTTTGACGTTAAAAATATGTCAAAAAACGACATTATTACGTCATTATTTTTGCACCAACCTAATATATATATACTTTTAACTTCAGCTTTTAAAAATATTTAGTTCTGGTTTTTATTACAACGTTGTAATAGATATGGCGACAAGGATGAGGACAATAGTCCGAATAATGTAAATAGTATACATAATACCACATCTCAGAAATATAGACAGATAGCGAAGTTTGACATTTAAACACTTCGGATGTCCCAAACAAAGTGCTTAGTGTATCTTCATCTTTAACGTTTTGATGTAAACCGGAAACGGTTTCTTTTGTACGTCTCCTTCATCTACTTTCCGAAATTACAATTCCATCAATAAAATCGTTGTCTCAGAATGAAAGGTGTCCCTATGCAATTTACAACTTGTCATTCATTTCTTCACGAGAATCTTTATGGCTTGATTTAACATATCATCTTATTTTTTTTTACTACTCACATATTTTATGCTTTCTGATGATATGTGATAAAAGAAAAGAATTATACACTATTTACATTATAGGGAGTATTGTCCCCATCTCTGTCGCCAATTTATTACAACGTTTCGGCCGTTGTACGCTCCGGCCTTCTTCAGGTGGTTGGAATGTCGAACTGAACCCTTTATTTCGCTCACTGGAACTAGAACAGTCTACCCAAGTGAGCGAAATAAACGGTTACAATGTAACCCTTTATAAAGCGAACAACGGTCGAAACGTTGTAATAAATATGGCGACAAAGATGAGGACACTATTCCAAATAATGTAAATAATGTACATAATACCTCATCTCAGAAATATAGACAGATACTGAAAGGCCGAAAAGTTGTAATAAATATGGCGACAAAAATGAGGACAAGATTCGGAATAATGTAAATAGTGTACAAAATGCCTCATCTCAGATATATAGACATATACTGAATGGCCGAAACGTTGTAATAAATATGGCAACAAAGATGAGGACAATAGTCCGAATAATGTAAATAGTTTACATAATACCTCATCTCAGATATATAGACAGATACTGAAAGGCCGAGATGTTGTAATAAATATGGCGACAAAGATGAGGACAATAGTCCTAATAATGTAAATAGTTTACATAATACCTCATCTCAGATATATAGACATATACTGAAAGGCCGAGACGTTGTAATAAATATGGCGACAAAGATGAGGACAATAGTCCTAATAATGTAAATAGTGTGCATAATACCTCATCTCAGATATATAGGCATATACTGAATAGCCGAAACGTTGTAATAAATATGGCGACAATGATGAGGACTATAGTCCGAATAATGTTAATAGTTTACATAATATCTCATCTCGGAAATATAGACAGATACTGAAAAGCCGAAACGTTGTAATAAATATGGCGACAAAGATTAGGACATTGTTTCGAATAATGTAAATAATGTACACCAATCCCTCATGTCAGAAATATAGACAGATACCGAAAAGAATTATAATTGCATCCATTTTATTGAAAAGACCAAAGAAGCATCAGCAATATTATTGGTCATAGCCTGGTACCTCGGCTTCAGTTACTTTCCCACCCCCTTTCTATAAATAATTTCAAAATTATTGTTCGAATGAACTCTTCGCTAAGATATGCTTATTGGCCCCTTTTATTTCTGTCACCATTTTTCTTTTGTTTAATTCCCTATACTCTCCCTCTTTAGTTGGTCAGTGATGGCAGTTCTCTGGTGGATAAGGGGCAACTTTCCTTTCGGAAGTCATTTTGTTGCTGTGTCTAAATGAGTGTGTGGTTGAGTGAATGCTTGGGATGAATAAATGTTTTATATCATTAAACTCCTGCATTGATTTACTCCAGTTAACTGACATTTTTGACACAATTAGTTTTTGCGGGACTTTTATTACCAACATTATTTTGTTTAGTTTCTTGTAAATAGTTTTGTACATTTTTGTAAATATTCATTGAGTTAGATTTTTAAATTTGCCTGTTTTATTCCTCCACGCCACAGACAATGAATTATACATATGGGGACTAATTAAGACTTTTATAGAAGCTTTGAGGGATTATGGCGGATGTAGTAAGGAAAGTAAGTAACAATGCGTTGTTTTGGTTTTAAAATATTGTTGTATGTTTGGGTCAGTGTTTGTGGCTAGCTAAGTTTAATGTTAAGACAGATGAAGACCGTCGTTTTTCCTATTCCCCCTTTTTAGCCTTGTGCCATATTTTGTAAATATTTACAAATAAATATCGTTCTTTGTTATTGGCGCCTTTTATTTTTGTCCCCATTTTTCCTTGGTTAAATTCCCCATCCCCTCCCTCGTTAGGTGGATGTGGGGTGCCTTTTGTTTTGGATGGGATTTTTGTATTTGTTGTTGTGTCTGAATGAGCGTGTGTTTGAGTGAGTGCTTGGAATTAATGAATTTTATATATTATTAAAGCCTCACATTGATTTCGTTCAGTTCATTGAGGTTTCTAACCCCAGTTAGGGATTGTGGGGTTTTTATTACTAACATTATTTTATTTAGTTTCTTGTAAATAGTTTTGTATTTTTTTTGTAAATAATACAGTGGGGTTAGATTTTAAATTTTTTGTTTTATTCCCCGTCCCCGCAGACAATGATTTGTACATATGGGGTGTAGTTAGGACTTTGATGGAGACAATGACGTATTGTGGCGGATGTACTAAGAAAGGTAATTAAGAATGCGTTGTTTTAGTTTAAAAATATTGTTGTATGTTTGGGTCAGTGTTTTTAGCTAGTTAAATTTAACGCTGAGACAGAAAATCGTCTTTTTTCTCCCATTCCTCATTTTGTTCTTGTGCCACATTTCTGCACATAGCAGAACAAATATCGCTCTTGGATATGGCACATAGATTTTATCAATTAAACCGCAATACTAGATGAGCTACAAGGTGTCATCAATTTACAGTTGACTTGGCTCAATATAACCATAAGTTCTATGCTACCAGTTTAATTTCTCGCACTTCTAACATGTCGGACTCTTCCATCTTTTTCCTTTCTAGCGAAAATTGATCTTTAAAAATTTAAATGCAATGTCAATCGTTATCTGCTGTCTTCTTGATTAATATTATATTGTTCTCGCTCTTTAATAATGTTTCTGTTTTTTTTCTTTTGCACTTAGTAACCCCTTGTGCCTTAGTGGCTTTAATTCCTTGCTTGAGGTGAAAATAATTAAAGAAAAATGTATCTTCATTCTTTCGTGGCTCTTATTCCAACATGTTGGGTCCCTATATTCTTCAGCCTTCATATATATTTTCAGAACAGAGAAATACCGTTGCAGAAATCAAATATATGCAATCCTTAAACTGCTTAAATGAACGGATCTGCTCATAAAAAATAGGAAACCTTTTAATGGAATATATGTTGCGGGTTATACTCTTGTACAAATTAATTGAAACAAAACGAATAATTCAATTATTATTTACTGTTTTCGTATTTTTTCAATGAAACATGAGCCAGTGAACATGTTAGTACTTCATCTGTCCATTCCACGAAGTCGTTACTTGCAGATTGACCACAAATTTTGGATTACATTTAAATCATGAGTTTCCCGGTCGATAGTACTTTGATTTGCTCACTGGTAAGGCTTGTCATTGTGTTCGTGCAGCGTTACAATTTTCGTACGTTTCCTTAGAGTAACGTCCATCGCACACAATATGCAGTAGGACAACTAATTGACAGTCGAAACAATACTGTCCAGACGTGCGAAAAATCTGATGCAATAATGGATAATGCAATGTTTTTCAAGCCCAAAAAAATTTCATCATACTCCCCGAAAATAGTTTCATTTTACAGCGCACCACTGCAAATGACCTAATCTGAGAAAAAAAGAGAAATCGATTGCACTCTGTCATTCCAGTGCGTCTAAAACTGACCGTATGTTTAACGAAAATAAACTAAAGCGGGTGTTTCAATGAATTTGCACAAGGGTGTAGAACATTTTTAGGCCACGGTACTTATAAGAATCGAAAAAATATATAGATATATATAAATAAGTCTAGGTACGATAGAGGACCTTCGACCTTGTTTTGAATACTGCTACCAGATGTGGCCTGGTACTCCTGATATATATCTAGAGATTCTTGATAAAATCCAAATAGAAAACTGCAATGTTATTGGTCTAGACCTAGTATCTCAACTGCAGTCACTTACCCGCCCTCCTAACGTAGCTTCCCTGTGACTTTTCTATAAATATTTTCATGGTAATTGCTCTAATGTATTTTCCTTTATGGTAGTTAAATTTTATGAATTTATGCGCAGTACTAGAATGGCAAAGTCTCATCTTTTGCATATCTCACATATGGCTTCAGTCAACTTCGATCTTCAAAGATTTAAATACAATGTTAGTCCTTATCTTCTCTCTTCTTAATTCTTGTTCTTTTATTGTTCTCTCTCCTTAATTCTCTTTTCCCCCTCATAGTTTCTAACAGTCAGTAACCCCTAGAGTCTTAGGGGTAATATTGCCTTGCTTCGGGGGAAATGATTAGAAAAAAATTCCCTACGCCGTTATTTATAAAATTATATTTTGAAATTGTGCGAACGTCATTGTTACAGCATATTTTTAGACTTTCTGAATTTTTAAAGATTCTTTTAACTTTAAATTTTTAAAGATTCTTTTAACTTTTTAACTTTTTACGAACATTTTTCTTGTTTTTGTACATATTGTTCTGCAAACAGATGCACAGACATTTGAAAGTTCTTTTATGATAAACGGATAAATAATTTTACTAATTTATGTTAATTTTTATTCTTTACTTAAAAGTGAATATAACTGTTTGTTCGCTATTTCAAAGCACGCTATTCATAGCTAAAATGGTATAGTGTGAAGACGCTCCTTCGTAGTTAAACTTGGTATATCGCGTCAGGTATGTGACAGTCCTGTGTAGGGTACAGGTTCGATTTTTGTCAGTGAGTTTCAGGCCGGTAAATGTTGATAATACTGCTTATTATAAACAGAGCATTTACATAAATATTTTGTCTATATAAATAACGTATAACAATAAAATATTTTAAAATAATTGTTTAACTTAATCCATTTCGAGGTGTGTGACTTCATTTGTTTACATTAAGAGACGCTCCGAGCAGATATGGACTTTTGAGGGAAATCATGAAAAGTTTATAGTTCAAAATCAGTAAAATTGACCTTGCTAACCAGACGCTCCTTCGTAGCTGAACAGGTATAGCACGTCAGTCTATATGACGGTTCTGTGTAGATACATGATTGATTCCTGTCAGGGGACGCATATTTTTATGAGACATCTCGGATGTTCAGGCCGGTAAATGTTGTTAATACAGTTTATTATAAACAGAGCATTTACTTAAATATTTTGTATATATAAATAACGTATAACAATAAAATATATTAAAAAAGTTTTTGTAACTCAAGCTAAAAAATGTTTTCTTATAAAACTCATGGATCGATGTGTCACTCTGTCTATATCATAAACATATTCTTTACTTCTAAAACGATAATAAATCAATATGTTTCGATTCTGACAATTGTCGCAGCCTAAGGAAGCTATAAAGAATTTTAATCTCCAAAAATGATTTCCTGAAAATGTTCCTATTTTTAAAGAGTGGACCAGTATATTTAAGTAGCGTCGTTATCATAAAGGTATTCCAGTGTTGAAAAGAATTCATCACAAAAGAAGAGACAATAAGAATCAATTTCTGATAAGAGAAATTCAAGTTTAATCAAGTATCAATACTGCTAACTTCCTATTGGATCGATCTATTGTGTCATGTGATAGTGAATTCAAATCTAATCGTAATGGATCCTTTCTTCGGCTTTTCCTCGGAGGTAAATTACTAAGAATCCGATTTGCAAATAAAATAAATAAATAAATAAATAAATAAAATTATTCTTTAAGAAGAAACCTAAATAACACTAGAACTAACCCAGTCAGTTAATACATCATTCCCAGCTGGACCTGTGACCAGAAATCATCAACAGCCAGTTTGTTGTCACTTGTTCCCAAAAATATTCATTTATTTCACCACTATTCTATTCTCTTTGCTCATTACTCCATATATTTGTTGATATTCCGACTGGGGAGCTTCTATCAATTTATTAACACTTGCTAGACATTTCTTCAATATGTACGTTTCACACTGAAGTTTCTGCTGAAAGGTCACCTTGCACATTCACAGGTTAAACTAAATGGGAGTGAAAATTTTCTAAAGTGACAACGCCGAGTGTATGACAAATTGCTAAACCTGAGTGCACGTATCAGACGAAGAATACTCGTGTTTTTTTTGGGGTTTTTTTCGGCCTCCCTTTACAAGGAGAATATATTTAATTGACAATATATTTCAGAAACCGGAGAATGTTCGTGGAAAGAAAGTCGGTGGAAAATAAAATCTGATTTATCTACTTCTTGATGCATCTAATTAAATTGTTAAGAATTACCTTTAAGGTTTTAATTTTCCTAATAATTAGGTGGTATTTGATATTTTTCTGGGATTTCTCAATTTCCTAGTGGATATACGTCTAGAAGAACAGTTAGCAGCGCGGAAAGTGAAATTGACAAAAAGGTCTGACCGCTTCATTCTCCTCCTAGCTATAGCTTAAGTAATCTGGTAGACTGAGCTTTCTAACCTTGACTGGCAACCAGACTAGGAAAAGATGAAAATTGGAAATCATTTCAATGTCTTCAGCAAGAAAACATCGTAATGCACTTGTAATAAAATATTGGGATATATAGGGGGAAAATGGCCTACACCCTGAAATACTAACAATATCCCTCTATAAAATTTTCTCGCCTGAATCTAGATATTTATAAGTCTACGATTCATCAATGCTTTGAATATTGCTGCCTCATTTGGTCTGGTGTTCTTGCAATAAATTTTAAGATTCTTGATAAAATCCAAAGAATCATCTTACTTATTATAAAATGCAAATTATGTGTGTGTGTGTGTGTCTGTACGTTTATATATTGGATCGGATTTCCTACATTTTTCAACCTATTTCAACAAAACTTCACAGGACTGCGTAAAATTACCTTGCGTTGGTTCTGACAGTGCCAAAAATTGGAAAAACACAATTGTTTTTGCACGAAATCAATTTGAAAACATGATTAAGAAGCATCACGAGAATAAAAGGGGGACAACTCATATCGAGTTATACTTATTATAAAACCCAGGTTGTTTGTGGGTGTGTGTGTTCGTTTATATATGGGATCGGATTTCCTACATTTTTCAACCGATATTAACAAAACTTCACTTTTTTTTTGGGGGGGGCAGGTAGTGTTTCTTATTGTCTTGCACACTTTTTTCTTTATTTTTATATTTAGAATGCTTTAAAAATTCCATTTACAAGACAATTGTTTATAATAAAATTCTATTCAATCGGTAGACTCATAACGATTGAAAACAATGTTTTTGTTTGAGTTTGACCAATTCATGAAAAAAATTCGTGTCCGTCAACCTTAAACAACAATCTTTGTCAATTTTATTTTTCAGTCTTTATGATGGTCGATACTTGATCTATCTCTTACTGTTACATCCCCGGGCAACGCCGGACTCTCCTGCTAGTCTGTAATATCGGTCCTGACCTGATATCTTGGCTTCAGTCAATTTCTGTAATGCCAGGTGCCACCGAGGTAATGTAGCTTCCTTGTGTCAGTTCTATAAATATTTTCATGGTAATTACTCTGAAGAAATCACGTTTAGAGTACTTACACTTTATGACTTTAAGAGCAGTACTGGTTCGGCGAAAAGATTTCATCACTTTACAGCTGAAATATCTAAATGTATCCGTAAGTTCTTTGCTAATAGTCTCTTCTATGGCAATTCTCGCTTCTGGAACACTTTTCCGGCTTCTTGCTTCCCAGTCAACTTAGATCGTCAAAAATGTCAATGCAATGTTAATCGTTATTTTCTGTCTTCTGAATTCTTGTTTTTATATTGTTATCTCTCATTAATAGGGATTTTTTTTTCAGATATTTTCTGACACTAAGTAAACACTTGTGTCTTAGTATCTTTATTGCATTAGAGTAAAGTGATTAAAATGTATTTTCATACAACAGACAGCAGAGAAAAATTCATGGTAAAAAAAGTCAAAGAGAATCTCAAGGTAGATGCTTGTCGTAAAAGCCTACAACAAGAACCATCGCGAGAACGGAAAATAGGTCTAAAAAGAGGGAACAGTAGAAAGGAAAAATGGACCAGGAGGTCACAACAGGAAGAGGGATCATCTTTTCACCTTAAAGATAAAGAGATCAATTAGAAAAGATCCAACTCATAAGACGTTTTGCCTTTGAAAGAGGAGTTCAAAGATGAAAATCGAAAGACCCGTGAAAAAAGGTTTGAAAATGAAATGGTACGTGAAACGTGTGAGGTAGCTTGTTACTACAGGACAGAAAGTTAGAAGGTTAGAAAGGGCGAAGATCGTCTTGAATCAATTAGAAAATGCTCCTGGAATATATATATATATATATATATATATATATATATATATATATATATATATATATATATCAAGAAATATAGTCTTCAGGTGTGCTATATTTATGGAATAAAGTGCTCAATATCAGAGATAGAGCGTGTGTAAATATAAAAGTGAACATAGAAGTCGACACTTACAGGCGACAGTCTGTTTCATGCTATATGCAATCGTCAGGCCACATATGCTGTTATTTTTCTCGGCTATATATATATATATATATATATACGGGTTAGCGGTGCATTGTGGGTATTCTGTTATGGCGGTTATTTCACCGGAAGTCGTTTGTTTATCTATTTAGGTCAAATTATATTGCTTGTTTTTATTTTTTTGTTTCTTATTTTATTTATTAACGTAGTAAAAATTTGTTTATATCACTTATTTAACATTTTTTTTTTTGGTTTGGGAATTTAATTAAAGCTATTTGTTCAGTTTTGGGGTTGATAGTTGTAGTTCATTCTAAGTATTATTTTGGCGGGAACAGTTTTTAATTGATTATCTTTATTTGGGATTGGTTTGTTTATTTACTTGGATGAATTTAGGTTAATTTATTTTACTTGTATATTTTCTCTTTTCGGTTTTCGATTTTTAAGTAACATAGTATTTATTTATGTTTTATTTCTATTTTTTTTATTGTTATTTTGTTTATTAGTATATTTATTTGTTTTTATTTTATTTTTTCCGTTTTTAATTTTTTAGGTTACGTAGTAAAAATTTATTTTCATGTCTGCATTTTGAGATGAGCTCGGGTCTTTTGTTTAATAATTTATTTTGGTCGGGGAAAGTAATGATAGCTATTTTTTCCTCCGAGCAAAGTTTGCAAGTTTTTGATTGGTTATTGTAGGCTGATGATTCTTTCCTTATCTTCCAAGATATTTTTGGTGTGATGTTCATTTTGTTTTTAATTTCCCAGATATACTTAGAAAGCATTGTACTGTTTGCATATTTACTATTTGTGAAAGATGTTTTGTGTGTATAATTTCTTTGTTTCCAGGGTCCTTCAGTTACTCCTATGTATACCTTTTCTTCATTATCTGGTGATTTTATCGTGGCTTGGTATATTACGTTGTTTTGTAAACAATTTCCGTTTAAGGGACATTCGTTCTTTATTCTGCAGTTGCACGTGGGTTTAATTTGTTTGTGTGGTTTGTTGATAATTTTCCTATTGTGCTTTTTTATTATTTGTGCCATGCTCTCGGTGCAGCTGTAGCTGATTTTTACTGTGTTTTTGTTGAATATCTTGTGTAAGGTGCTTGATTCTGGGAAGTGTTTGTGTAAGAGTTTGAAGAATATTTTTCCTACGTTTGTTTTTACGTTCTTGCTGTACGGTGGGTTGAACCATATGATATTTCTTCTTCTGTTGGCCTTTTTTGTATTCTGTGGTGAGTATGTGAGAATTGCTGGGAATCCGCTATCTTTTAGGGCTATTTCATAGTCTTTCTTAGCTTTGTTAAATAGGGATTAAATAGGGTCAGAGAGCCTGCGGTTAATCGATTTTGGTATCTGTTTGATTATAGAAGGTGGATGGTTGGAAGCTACAGCTGCACCTAGAACATTAATTAATTATGAACATGTCATTTTCATTTATGATCGTTTTCATCACTATTTTTCTGTTATTCTTGGAGAACAATTATAGGTTCTTATTGCTCAAATTAGAGTTCAATAGTGTTATATAAAACCTTATAGAATTACAGTAAAATATCCTTAATCATTTATAAGATGCAACGTTCCAAAGCATAATTAGCAACTGGAAAATTTGGCTTTTACCAGATTTGTACAAACCAGCTGTTACACAGGGTATTTGTATATTTATCTACAAAACACGTGAAATCTGAATGCTAACAAATCGAAAAGATCCGGTAGAGAAAAATTGGATGTATTTCTGTATCGTGAAAACAATAACAAGTAGAATCGACATAGCATAACATCAAGCAAATTCAGAACACAGACTATTTGCATTCACTCAATAAACCAAGAAAAAATGAAAAAAGAATATTTTAGTAGAATATGGAAAATACTTTTTAACACTCGTCGGAGTGACTTGTTTCCTAATTACTGTTCCCATGGAATTCTCAGTATCCTTCTGGAGAACCAGATCTCTACTCCCTCAAGTTTCCTCTTCATCAACGAGGAAATTGTCGTGCATTTGCAGTCATATAGACTGGCTGACGTTGCATTACAATTAAACCGTCTTTTTTGTTTTTAACAAAATTCCTCTGATTATTAGTACTTTGTTTTATATTTGGAAGGTATTCAAAAGTGCCTTCTTATTTCTGTGTCCCCTTTACTGTCGTCTGTAATAACACTTTCCACATAATTAAATTTTTCTACTTGCTTAAGTCTGACATTTCCAATTTGAAGCTCGCATCTTGGGCTTTCCTTCATATCAACAGTAATCCACTTCAATTTTTACATTTGATAGTCTTTAGTTATCACTTTATTGAATTTATTTACGAGTTTCTGCTATTTTCTTTATGCCTCTCTAAAAAGCAGTGACATCTATGAATTGTATATTGTTCGTATAGGAATATGGGGCCGATATAAAAGAATGTCGGATTTTTCTTTTACATACCGTGTCCCTCGATTTAGTGTGCGATAATAGCTCTCCAAACTTCCCGCTTTTTGTAGTACTTTGTCAGGTTTGTCTTTTTGCGATCTCTACTAATCCCTGTTATGTCAAACATTTACGTAAGATCATTTTACGTACGATACTCGATGTTTTTCTCTGTCTCTATTTCCTGTCAATGTCAAATTCTACAAGCCTTCTTTCGCAGCAGGTGCCCTAGATGTCTTGACTGTTACGTTGCAGTTCTAAGTATAAGCGTCATTTTGTTTCTGTTATCAATAAACCGGCCTCGCTACTCACATATTCAGTCCATGCTATTCTCAGCATCCTTCTGTAGAACAAAGTTTGTTTCTTCAGGTCGCTTAGTCAACATTGCCCAGCATTCACTGTCATATAAGATATAGCATAGCGATTTAGCACACTTTTTTTTGGTTCTAACGAAATTTTCCTGTTTCTTCTTATTTTGCTTAGATATTGGAAGGTATTTTTCACTATTCCTGCGCGTGTTCGTATTTTGGTGTATTCTATTACAAAACGTCACATAAATCTAAATTTTTGTAATTGCTTCATTTTGTCATCTCAAATTCGTAGCTGTTTTGTGCTGTTCATCTTGCTGGCAACCGTATACTGTTTTCTTAAAATTGATGGATAGTCCTTTTATCTCACCTTCCATTATTATTTTTGTTGGACTCACACTATTTTTCTATGTTTGATATCGAAATTATCTCATCTGAGTATATTACTTTCTTAAGGTCGGATTACAGGAAAATTTAGTAAAAATTGTAGCACATTTGTTGTTGACTTCTTTCCATGACGACCGTGGAACGTCATACAAAATTATTTTATCAGTAATATATGTTGTGAATATGGCAATGAAGATGAGGATAACAGTCTGAATAATGTAAATTATAAAAGTAATCATAATACTTCATCTCAGAGATATAGACAGATGCTGAAGAAGGCCGCAGCGTACAACGGCCGGAACGTTGTGAATATGGCAATGCAGATGAGGATAACTCTCTGAATTATGTAAATAATGTAAATAATTGTCATACCTCATCTCAGTGGTATAGACAGAAAATATATATCTTAAAATATATTAGTGGAACAATGATTACTAATAGGTCAACACTGTGATGAAATGTGAGGCATATTTTGTATGACGTTCCACGGTCGTCATGAAAAGAAGTCAACAACAAATGTGCTACAATTTTTACTAAATTTTCTACTCTATTTTTATTCCTTTTTCTTTTCCTTACCCTTTCTTTTCTTCTTTCTTTATTCCTTTATTGAATCTGGAAATAGCCATGAACATTTCACGGTTTTCATATTTTCATTCTCTGTTGAATTTTGATTCTTAAGTTAATAAATGTTGTTCTAATAACTTGGACCGATATTAAATGTGAATTAAGTTTAAGCGTCTAATGATTTCTTTCTTTTTCTTTCAGATTTGGTGGACATTTGAGCGATAATATTTTTTACACATAATTGCCATGACTTAGCAACAATAGAAAAATAAATAAATTTTCACCAATAACTGATTTATTTAATGCTGACTTTGATCTGTATTAATGAAACACCCTTATATATAATCCGTCTTAATGAAACACCATTTAATTAAACAAATTCACGGCGATTTCTATGACAATAAAAATCCTTAGAAATTCCCCTATCACATCGTTAAATATATGAGCTTAATAGCTTCAATAAAATATTAGAAAAACAATCATAATATGAATGCTGGGCATTATTTCAAAAGTGAGGAGGTATAAATGAAAAGATATTAAATTGAAAACATTTTTCTATTTGAGTGAAACAGACGTTAAACACGTCGTTCTTTCTTTCATTTTCTCACTGAAACCAATTTTTATTTCTAATACGTCTATTCCTTTTTTCCAATCGTTCATTATTTGTGTAGGATTGATAGAGTGCAGCAGTCGCGCTAATCGAAGATAATTAAAAGGCTTATTCTAAAATCAGACATTATTTTCCGGACAGCCGGACATTAAAAAAGACAAACAAAAAAAACAAAAAAACAAACAGTGCTATTGCAGGATTTTCATGTTAGTATTAATTGATAGTATAGATTCAAATGCATTATCTGCTTGGCTTTCAGTCAATCTTTTCTCAGGTAAAAATCCGATAGACAAACCACTTGACTAACAATAAGAACAAATGTCACTATTTGGATAAAAATGCTTGAATTACTGTTAAGGAATTGTTTAGTTAAATAGCGTGTAGTTTCGCCTTTCTTTACGTCCATGGACATGTGAATAAATAGATTTATTGAAATACAATTTTCATCTTGTTATCTACAGTATGTAAAATGCCTATTGTCCCACGTTTGTTGAACAGATAGGTTTATCGTAATAGCACCCAGATCGCGCATTTAAAAACATATCAATAAAGAAAGCATATTTTGATTAAATTAACTTAATCGGTTAGGGGCGATAATTCAAGTGGTGTACTTATTGAAGTGGTGTGCTTATTTAAAATTCCCTTGGGGAAGAAGAGTAGTAACACGACCCTTCATGGTTTTCATATTTATTTTACTTTCCCTATTACCGTCGTCACCTAAAGTGCTGCAAGTGATACACTCATGGGCGAATGGTCTGAAAACAGAGATGTCCATAATGCTGTGTCCTAATCTTTTGTTTGCTCTAACCCTTGAATTAATCCCGAAGGTGTTCCTTACTTTTTGTATCGGTTCGAAGCAGGGAGGTAGTTCCTTTTTTCGTGGGTTTGTTTTTGGAGTTACCTTCTAGTTTTTACTGAAAGATTCAGGACGCACTGGGCAACAAGTGATTTGAATTCTCTTTTCCTTCTCCCTATAGACAGCCAACGCTATAGAGCCTACCCTGACCTATTCTCAGGGGAAGAGATGGATTCATTCCAAAGAGAATTAATACTTAAGTGAATGCAATGAACTCGAATAGCCGCTATCCATTACTCAACCGAACTTAAGATTCATTACAAATATGAGTTAATTCAGTCATCTTCGTCGTCTAAAGTGCCGTAGGGGATACACTCATGGGCGAATGGTCTGAAATCACAGATGTCCATAGTGCCGTGTCCTAAACTTGTGTTTGTCCGAACCCTTGTACTAAGTGCGAGGAGTTCATGATTTTGACTCGCAGCTAGAAGTAGGTGGAGGCAGGTGCTTTCTTTGAGACGATATGATACGTTGTTTTGTTTTTCAAATTATCTTCTATTCTCTGTTCTACCAGTAAAAAATAACCTTGGCTTTCGACATCCTTTAAACTCGGCCAAATGTTTGAATATAGTAAATTTCATTCAATCCTTTCTAGTGTTTATTTTACTTTATATAGTCCAAAATTTAGAAAAAAGAGTTGCACTATTGTTTCCTGCTTTTCCTTCAATCGATTTAACACAAAAAATAAAGCTCATGCCGTTACTGCAGGATTTAAGTTTTCTCGGGGAGGATTCGACAACCGGTTTAGAATGCAGTTTTTCTCCTAGTCAGATATGCTTTCCCGGCAGCAGCTGGGGTAGTTTAAAATTAGTTTTAGCTCAAGCCACATGTGACATCCCACCTAAAACCGTTTTCTCAAGTCTAGTAACTTTTATCACTCTTTCCAGTATTGAAGGGGGTTTCCAACCGAACATTCTATTGCAATTAACGTGAAATGTTAACCTCTTGATTAAGACATTAATGAAGGCAATTTCCTTTTTCGTCCGTCCATAATATGCACACGCCTATGTATCTCCACTCTCTTAGTTTCCATAAAAGGAAAGCAGTAAGCCATCACATTCAGTGAAACATGTAGAGTATCATATGATGTAAATTAAAGTAAATATTTACAAAATATCAAACACATCGGAGCGATTTAATTAGGATAACATTGACAATATGATTTTACAGAAACAAGTAACAAAAAGATTTATGATCTTTTCTGTTATTTCCCCACCAAAATAAGAAGAATTTATATTCAATAAAATTCACACCAAATTCTCCCAGAAGAAGGCCATTCCATTGCACTCTGGTTGGGTTGAACATGGCGATCGCCCCAAATTTGGGCGACTCGGAAGCTCTATTTCTATGTTTGGGATCTGCATTTTTCGCTCACCCCAATAAAGAAGCTAAAAACAGATTTTTGATTTTGTTAAAACTATTTAAAAGTACCTCGAATATCATACGCACTTTCGGATTGTGAATAACACACTGATTTTTGGTCATTTTTAATTCTCAGGGCTGGAGTTGTTGCGAGGCAAGCTAAACAAATTTTGATTTAAAATTTATAATTTAAACAGAGTGCCATATATGCCATTAACCCGTTCAGAAGTACCCAAACTGCCAGCTGTATACAACTGCTTCCAAAGATCAATGATGAAAAAAGATTTTGAATGAGTAAAGCCTCGGGATCTTGGTAAAGTTCAGCCCTATTTGAACATTGTGGTCCGGAGCTGCAGTATTACTAAGACCGGTACCAAATAATTCAGGATGTGGAATTAGGAAACACTTCAGATACCTCGGCGTATTGGTACGTTATAATAAATTATGTATAGGAAATAAAGGAAATTGAATATAGAATAATGTGTTCCAGAGGGTCGCTTTGCCCGACACCGAAAATTGCTATGAAATCAAAACATCAACCTGAAAACTCGAATCATGTTCTTAATAGCGTCGTTACATCGAGATGCCATGCAAAATATATGGATATGGATGCCATGCAAACTTTGATTTCAAATTTATAAGTTCAAACGAGCGCCAGAAATTTGGCGCCAAACCAATCCAGCAATATGAGAACTTTCAGCGGTATGCAAGCACTTCCTGAGATCAATGATAAAAAGGTTTTCAGCGAGTAAACCCTGATTATTTGAACACTGTGTGCTTGCACTACAGAATCACAAAGAAATAACAGTATGAAATAAGGGAAACCACATCATTTGAGGACTACCAACAGCAGAAACAACTAAAATGGATAGCACATATAAAATGAAATGAAAATAATGGCATAATCAAGAGGTTAACATATCATGCTAAATAGAATATTCGGTCGGAACCCCCCTTCAATACTGGAAAGAGTGATAAAAGGTACTAAACTTGAGAAAACGGTTTTCCTTTAAAAATGTTTTAAGAGAAACATTTGATAAATTTCAACTAAAAACAGCATTGTCTACTTAGTCAATGGATGTCAAATGTTTCCTTGTAGGGAAACAGCTTTCATTATCATTACCATTTCTCCCTAGCACCATCACTAAAATTATCTTTCTATTCTTAAATATAAAGTTGAATTATCTGGTTTGCTATTATTTACTAAGATTCTGTAAACTGCCAATACTTGTGTCTTAACGTAAATGACAAATCTGTAATAATATTAAATGTAAATGCAGGGTGCTTGTCTCTCTCTCTCTCTCTCTCTCTCTCACACACACACACACACGCACACATATATTAGGTTGGTGCAAAAATGATGACGTAATAATGTCGTTTTTTGACGTATTTTTAACGTCAATAAACGACATTATTACGTCATTATTTTTGCACCAACCTAATATATATATATATATATATATATATATATATATATATATATATATATATATATATATATATTGACGATAGACATTGCATTTAAATTTATTGAATATCAAATTTGACTGGAAATAAAGAAAACGGAAGTGATTATCACACGTGAGAAGTGAGTGAGAATCAATTGTTAGTATAGGTCTAACGATTATTTCTAGGCATTTCAACTGGAAAATGATGAGATATGCAACCATTTTCTAAAATCAATGGTTACAAATGGTTTTAGGCAAGTGAAGCCCGTGAGTCTTGTCAAAGGCCACACTTCTTCGAACCTTGTAGACTTGCGCTACAGAATCCCAAACCAACAACAGTTCTAATAAGAGAAAACAAATAACTTGAGGACTACCAACAGCAGTAATAATCAAAATGAATATCATATGTAAGTTGGAAAGAAAAGAATGACATAATCCAAATGTTGGCATTTCACACTACTTCAAATAACACCCATCAACACTGGAAAGATTGATAACTGCTACTGGCCTTGAGAAGAGAAAATAATAACATAATCAAGATGTTGCTATTCCACACTACTTCAAATAAAAGGTTTATATATATATATATATATATATATATATATATATATATATATATATATATATATATATATATAAAAGTGAACATAGAAGTCAACACTTAGAGGCGACAGTCTGTTTTCATGCTAGATGCAATCGTCAGCACACGTGGCCTGACGATTGCATCTAGCATTAAACAGACTGTCGCATCTAAGTGTTGACTTCTATGTTCACTTTTATATTTACACACGCTCTATCTCTGATATTGAGCACTTTATCTCATAAATATAGCACACCTTAAGACTATATTTCTTCATGTATATATATATATATATATATATATATATATATATAGAGAGAGAGAGAGAGAGAGAGAGAGAGAGAAACTATTTTTGATGGGTAATAATCATAACCCAGAAGTTTTAGGCCAATGACTACATTCATTCAAACTTAAAATACCTCGGGGTGTATGAATAAGTTATAACAAGGTTTACGTAACACCAAATTGATACATCGGTTCCTGTATAAATATTGATGTTAAGCAAAGTCTAGCCTGGTCAGTACCTTGATGGAAACCCGCTGGGAAGTACCAGGTCCTATAAGTGTGGATGTGCGGTTGGTGTAATGGATAATAGCTCGTAATTGATAATCGAAAAATCGTGTTCTAATTCCAGTTGGGTTCGTTATATTCACTTACGTTGAAATACCTTCTCTTTAGGTAAGTATTAATTAGTAAGACTTGTATAAGTGAATCCATATTTTCTCAACACCACCAAACATTCTTAAAATCTCAAGAAAAATATATTCTGGCCTTACATAAACTACAAAAGGTTGATAATCCATAAAAAAAAACAAATCGATCAATCAATCATATTCTTTGTCTGGAGAAATAATATGAGAAAAACGTTGAGAAGAAACATGATTATTAAGTCGTTTTGCTTCTTGTACAAATTCATCATATATTTTTTAATAATCTTCTCACGCCAAGCAAGATAAAAAAAGCCACTAAAACGAAAGGGGTTACTGAGTGTTTGAAAATATGAGAAAAATACTATTACAGAGTGAGAAAAATAAAAGAACAGGAAATACGAAGGCAGTAGATAACGATTGACATTGCATTTAAATTTTTGATGATCAAAGTTGACTTTGAAGCAAGAAGGCAGAAGAGTTCCACAAGCAAGTAGTGCGAGAGAAAAATGTTAGCATAGAACTTACAGTTACATGTAGCGATTTCAGCTGTAAAATAATGAGACCTTGCCGCCAATCTAGTACTGCGCTTAAATGAATAACGTCGAACTAGCATTCATCAGAACAATTACCATGAGCGTATTAATAGAAAAGACATTGAGAAGCTATATTACGTCTGTGAGACAGTGACTGGAATCATGATGCTAGGGAAGGCACAATATTATTGCAGATTTTTATTCGGATTTCAGCAAAAATCTGTAAATATGTAGCAATAACACCAGACCAGATGTGGCAGCAATATTCAAAGCAATGACGAATGGTAGAATTATAAATATGTGAGATTGATTATAGAGAGAAAAAATCTTTAGTACGACACAGGGAACCAAATTTCCTAGCAGTATAACTAGCAATTGATTCAATATAATCTCCCCATGTCAACAGATAATGGAGACCCGAGAAGGCGTAACGAATCAATTTTCTGAAGGTTAGCATCAGCCATCCTTACAAAGGGTAGAAATGAGTCTCTCAGATGATTAATAGAGAGCAGTTTCACTTCGGAGGAGTTAAAGTCAATAATTGCAATATTAATTTAAACTGCTGCTGGGATAAATACCTTACAGACTATTAGAAACCGTTGCATCCCCTTGATATTACAGGAGTCTTCTTTTCTTCTCTAAGTTAAGATTAACTGTTCAAGCAACTGACTTCGCCAAAATATTAAATTATTTCCAATGCTATGACTAAATGAGATCGGTGTAGGTGCCTGTCGAAGAAAATAGGGCGAATCTTCTGAAGATGTCAAGCCGGCATTAAATGTCTAAATGTGTTATCTTATTTAACAGGAATCGCTTCAGTTTTCAGAATGACTTTTAGTTATAGTTCCTTGAAGCCAACTTGACAGTTGTAAAAGAACCACAGACTGACACATCATCCTAGGCTAAATGAAATAAAAAAAAAAAAAAAAAAAACTCGTCGATCGATGATCACAAGTCTCTTCTTTGGTTGACTTTGAACTACGACTGATTGAATTGACTATTTTTGCTTAGTAGGCCACAATTAGAAAAGGTATATTTTGAATAGGTCTGTGTTGGTCTTTGCTAATAGGTAAGAGATAAATAAATCAACTACTTTGGAGTTTCTCATAATTTAATCTCGACCAATTTACAACTCATGAGGAAACTTTTACTTTTAAATCTCTTCAGTTAACTAAAGTTTAAGACTTGCTAAAAAAATCTGCACACAGACAGACAGACACAGACACACAAACACACACACGCACGCACACACACACACACACACACACACACATATATATATATATATATATATATATATATATATATATATATATATATATATATATCACTTCTTACATTATTTTTAGCGGATACTCATTGCTTGAGTAGACGCTCCATTTGTTAAACAATGTAATTTCATCTACCGGCCTGAATTTTCGAGAAATATTACTGAAGAAACATAAGTACTCTCCGGCAAGATTCAGGCCGGTTGACCAAAATAAATAAATATACTATTTAATACATAAATAGAGTGTCTATTGAAATATGAGTATCCAATAAAAATGATGTTTCAAGTCATAAAAAGCTGTTCGGCTTGCCTACAAGCAGAACTATTCATAACCATTTTTTGTTCTCACCAGTCGAGGTGCAGTTGAAATGCACCGAAATGAAGTTGCCTCTTTGTAGTAAGTAAACTGTTTTTGTCTATATGATAAAATTATAATAAATAATTATCGATCTATTATCGGTATTGAGCCTTTTTTGGGATTAATGCTGTGAACGTTGGAATTTATATATTACTTCCGTTCTCATTGCATCGTATATATATATATATATATATATATATATATATATATATATAGTCAAACCTAGAGAGACAGACAAACCTACCAAGGTTTCACCTAAGCGGATCCGCTTAGGTGAAACCTTGGTAGGTTTGTCTGGCTCTCTAGGTTTGACTAGATCTGCTCTACTGTTGTATTGAGCACTTTTTTTTAGTCAGTTGATTACTCGTATCGGGGGTCGTCTTTGGGTTTTGGACCTGTATGCAGCACGATTATTTTCAACAGACGTTCATGTTCCAAGCTCTTTCTTTTTTTAAAACCTTTTTTTCCTTCGAAATTGATTTGATCGTTAGCAAATAAAGAAACAGAAGGTTTTCCGAGACGAGTGTAGTTACCTATATATATATATATATATATATATATGTCTGTGTGTGTGTGTGTGTGTGTGTATAAAAGTGTACATTGCTGTAAACACCTACAGCCGACAGTCTGTTTCATGCTTATACGGAATTTTCAGGTAGTCAAGCGTAACAAGCAGCAGCAGCACTGATCAGCAGATAGGAATGTTTTAAGGCTGCAACTTCTCCATTTAGGATTGTTACTTAACTTTGTGGATGACACCATTGGGGATATAATAATTGTGAAAGTACTTACCACCCTGCGTTGGGTAGTAAGTACTTGAATTCCGTGAAAACAGGATGAGAAGTAACTGAGCTGTACTAAAGGACGATGTGAAATTTTCCTAGAGATATTCCTGTGCATGGTCAGCGGAAAGAAAACAATCTATACGCGTAAATTAAATAAAGAGTTCATTTTGTGACGTACGGTGGCCATTAATAATTAAATATAACTCAAGATTTCAATTTTAAAATAAAACAGTATTTAATTACAACCGCAAATAAATACTTAATAAGAAAAAAAGAAGAAAAAGTTAACTAAAGTGAACAGCTTTTTGTAGCTTAATGTCTGGTAAATCCTAAATCAAAACCCAAATCATCGACGCACACTAATCCACACTAATTCGACTGGATAGTTCCGCTTAGTAGTCACTCAGTAACGACACTAGTCAGTAGCCTGACACCGCTATTTATACACCTGGCGGAAAACATATATTCATAAGTCCAGAGTGTCACGTTCGAACCTCGGTGTCGGTAGTTACACATTTTCTTCCTATATGAGAGTTCCATTCGACATTCTCTGAAATTTATTCGGAGTGACAAACACCTGATATTGTTACTGAAATCTTCACTTTTAATTTGTTAAAGAAGATATAAGAACTGTGCATAGATGCTTACATATACCTATTGTTGTTCTTTTTCTTCTTCTTCTTCTATGTGTCCTGTTCTTTCAGGATGGTGGGTGTGCGGGTGTTGTAATTGATATGCGCATGGAATACGAAATTAGAGAGCTGAGTTCGAAATTCCGTCCAATTATTTACATTTACTTTCTCGTAGAAACAAAAAACACCAAAAAAAAAAAAAAACCCAAAAAACTTAGCAAAGGTATGAATCTATTTCTAATGTCCCAACTATGGGTTAAATAGCACTCATTATAACTAGACAATCATAGCTATCTCTCAATTTTCTTTAAACAATATCCACGATTATTAGTCCTGCAATTTATTACGGCCGTATGAACAACACATGTACGACTGTCATAGCAGCAGCAATGTGTCTTGGGCAAGATAACCTGACATATGTTTTGTCAATGACAAATTTTCGAAGCCTTCTTTTCTCATTACGTTTCTTAAAAATTCAGCTGTCTCTTTATCCCATCATAGATGTTTTAGAGATTTTTTTCAATATATATTCATGCTATATTCAAAGTATATTTATTTTCTACAACACCTCTTACTGCCCTCGTTGTTCATTTACATTTTATGTTTTGCTTATTTTAGATTTCAATAAATGACTTTAGGTAATTTTTTTTCACAAGCCTTCAAACCAGGAAAATGCGAACTATGCCTAAGCAGAGAAAGTTTTTCGAAGTAGTTTGAAAGACAAAAAAAAGAATTGAATAAACTTTATATGGAAATAGAATTTGCTTTGTCTAAAACATTTATTCTTTATTTTTTCCTATCAAAATAGTAAAAAAACATTTCTATAAACTACGTTTTTCTTTTAACCTGACAGCTTTTATTGAATTTCCCTTCTTTTTCCTTTAAAGCGAATGACGTTTCTTCGCAGGATTTACAAAAATGTTATTTGTGATATTTGACAAGGAAAAATGCGGTGGAGTTGTTAATATCATTACTCAGTCGTATGTCATTAAGGAAAAAAAATCATTTGCGCAGAGTCTCCATCTTTCAATACTTCCAATATGTTTAAGCATAACAATTTAAATTCATAACATTATTTTATAAAACACACTCACTAAATATTAGAACTTTCACGTTCTTTTTACTTTTATGCATAGAAATCTGTCATTTACATAAAATATATTAAGTCAAATGAACTTTAAAGGGAACATATATTTCAATGATGTCAACATTAGAATAATTAGCTAAGATCGAAAAATGCTGAATGCTGGGATAATATTAGGTTGGTGCAAAAATAATGACGTAATAATGTCGTTTTTTTTACGTTAAAATACTTCAAAAAACGACATTATTACGTCATTATTTTTGCACCAACCTAATATTATCGTCTCCTTCGAATAATAAGAACACGAGAAATAATCTTTCATATATAGCATTAGTGTTTATTTAATTGCATACTTTGTCAATTAATGGCGGTCTATGGGTATCTGCTTTTGAGTTATCTTCTAATGTGGATTCTATATTTTCACTATGATTTAAAGGTTGGCGTGAAAATATTTTAGCCAATTATAATGGTTATTGATCTTAATATTATTATTAGTAATCTTGTAGACCTTGAAGTTTGGAAAATAAGTTATGTTTTCATAGGTGCCGTGAAACAGAAGATACACCGCTTTAATCAGCTTAAAGCTGAAAAAAGTCATCCAAAACTATTGGGCCAACGAAATATCTGAGATGATAGTCATAAGGATAAACTAATCTTTAAGTAGGCATTGTTACATCTTATTAACATAAGTGTAAGGTGACTTAATAAGTCATTGTAAAACATTAGTACTAAAGTCATGGTTAAAATATCTGCTGACCAATGCTGGGTTGTGATTTTGATAGGAGAGATAACTCAATGAGAGATAGGCGACTAGAAATGTTTTAAGTGCATATACAACCGTTAGATAAGAAAGATGAAAGAATAATTGCGAGAGTCTCAGTAGGCGAACCAAAATTTAAAAAAATGAGGAGTGCATGCATTCATGACAGTAAGGATTCATTTGATACAGCATTAGAGTATTACTAAAAAATAATGAACGGGTGTATAGCAGCAAAAATACATCATTAACCAAAAAACATCGAAATAGAAAATTGAAATGGTCAAATGAACAGCTAACATGGGTCACAGAAAAGTAGCAAATAGTAATATTTAGTGATGAATGCAAAATACACTTATATTCTAAGAGAATATATACAGGGCACGGCTGGTATGTAGGGACATACAGATTTAAGATTAATATTGCTTCCACTAACTTCTAATGCTTTTATTTTTCAGAAATCAAGAATAGCATACCCTATGATAACAAATGAAATGAAAAGGCATGCTGAGATTGTGGCATTAAAGACTGATCATAGCGATTTGGATATTATACGTTTCATCAGAGTTGCAAGATTCTTTGTCCACAAGATACGAAAAGAGTTAGAAGACGCTGACAGTTCCCCAATGTCTGTATCAAAACGTAAAAGACATTCTGTACGTTCGATAAAGTAAGAACATCCAAATATATTCAGGAAGTCAAGCAGACAATTGATAAAAACCGAGGTCAATCAATGAGGTCAATTGCCCAAAAAGCTGCATGTGTCTAACAAAAAAAAAAAAAACAATCAGAAGGAGTGTTCATGAAGACATTTGATACAAGTCCTACGTGATGATGAGAGGTCAATTTATGTCTGAAAAAACAAAAGAAAACCGTTTAAACAGATCCAAAAGGCTTTTAAACAAACTTAAAAATCGTTCAGAAGCTGGTGTGATTTGCTTTTTCTCAGATGAGCAAAATTTTGATCAAGATCAAAAACTTAACAGAAGAAATGATAGATGGCTTTGTTCAGATCCTTCTGAGGTGCCAAGAGTGATGCGCACAAAATTTCCTTCAAGTGTTATGGTATTGGGTGTTGTTAGCAATGAAGGACATGTTATGCAACCACACTTTTTCCCCAAGTTCTTAGAGTAAATGCTCCTGCTTACATTGAGGTTCTAGAAACAGTTGTCAAGCCTTGGAATGACAACATATGCAATGGCAGGCCTTAAATATTCCACCAAGGCTCGGCTCCATCCCACAAGGATCTACGAACACAAGAATTGATGGTTGACCATTTATACGACCACATCACACCCAACATTTGGCCTCCTAACTCTCCAGATCTCAATCCACTAGACTATAATGTGTAGATCATTGTTGAGAAGGAGGTTAATAAACAGCCTCATAATACCAAGGACTCTCTTAAATCTGCAATAGTTCGAGTAATGTCTGATATAAATAAGGACCAATTAATCAGAGCTTGCAGCCGATTTCGACTTCGTGTAGAGGCAGTTATTGATGCTTGTGATGGTTTTATTGAATAAAATTAAGTAATAGCTAAATTTCATGTTTACTTGTTTGTAATCAAATACAATTACATTCATTTGTTCAGAAAATCTTTTACTAATCTATAAAATCTGTCCTCAAATACCAGCCGCATCCTGTATATGGAGACGAATAGGAGAAAGAAAAAATACACCAGAAAGGCAGTAAAATTTGGTGGTGGTCACCTAATGGTTTGGGGGTTGCAAAAAAAGACAAAAAATGATGGGATAAAATAAAAGTTGGTGAAAACCTAAACAGCGAATAGTATATTAGATCAATACAGTCTCGTCTTCTGCGAAGACGAAGAGAGAGACATTTTTGAGCTTGACGCTTGTTATTACTTGAAGACGACAAAAGTTATCGAACTTTTCTAGCCTTATGGGATGAAGGAACGATTGTGACTGTCAGAAAAGTGAGGATTAAATTAAGTCTTAAGGTTTTAGCTGATACAGTTCGCAAAGTATTAAGAAACAAAACAACTCGAATATTTCTATAGTAAGAAAAAATATTAATCAAAAAACATTGGAATAATAAATTAAAGCGATAAAACAAACATCTAACTTAGGATGCTGGAAAATGGCAAAGTATTTTTAGTGATGAATGCAAAATAGAGTAACATTCTAATGCAGTAAATAACATGAGAACAGCAGGGGGGAGAAACAATCGAAGATCAACTACAAAGACGGTAAAATTTGGTGGTGGGTACATAATGATGGGGGGATTGAAATAGGCCTGAACAGCAATATATATATATATATATATATATATATATATATATATATATATATATATATATATATATATATATATATATTAGTTTAACATGGTTTAATCTTCTGCTAGTTTACCAGGAGGAATAAATTGTTTCAACATGATGATACTCCACGTGCAACAGAAATATTTTTGCGGATGAAGATGCTCCGTTTTTGGAAAGAAGGCCAGCGCAACATTGTGATCTCAATATAATTGAAACATTGTAGTGGGAAATGAAACAAGTGTTCCAACGAAAACCACGTCGTCTACAAGAGCTTTGGAATTACTGCCAAAAAGAATGGATGGAAATTCCTGGCAATGTTCTATTTAATGCCACATTAAATTGAGACAATTGTTGGTGCCAAAAGCAGCAACGCTAATAGCTAAATCCATATTTTGGTGCTTTATACTTTCTACCGTAATAAAGACCATCTTTTTTACGCGTTGTACTTTCCGCTATAACAATGATCCTTTATGTTGCGAAAAAGCAACAACTTTTAAACTTAAAAAAAAAAACAGCTGAAAGATTCACTGGTAGCCCATTATTTTTGGATGGCTTTTTTTCAGCATAAGATGCTCTCTCATCCACCATACAGCATTGCAAAAATACAATAACTTGTTTTCTGGGCCTCAAATATAATTAAACGTATTGCGAATAAAACATGCTGTCAAACACTCTTGATTTGGGAGTAAAATTAACAAAAAATTAATGGTTGTCCAAACGTTTTGCAGGTCAGTGAAGCTACTAGTCATTCGTTCTCTCCCAAATTCTTACATTCTTACCGTAGCTTTGTCAGTCACCTGTGCACATGTTAAGTTCAACTACCGACATTTGTGTCGTGGATCTGCACCTGATGTATAGGAAGATATCTTTCATAATAATCCGCTGATGGGCCTTTCTTCTCTGAAGCCCTTGTATATTAGCGAATGAATTCCAGCAGCATCATGGTGAGCCCATTACCTACTGGGAATCAATGTATATCAGCCTGTACCGGAAGCCAAAATGATCGAAAACTTGCAGCTGATCTCACAACTGGCATTTCTCTAAACGTTTTTCTTTTAATTAACCTGCCAAGGACGGAAAGCAAGAATTGAGCAACTACAGCCCAGATATGGAAGCAGTTTTACCATTCTTTTGTTCTAATCGGAATTTTTCAAGAGAAATCATGTCGAAGGAATAAGAAGCTTACGGAAAGCGCCCGATCATTTTTACCAGCCGCTTTAACAAAGAAAAAACTTATATATAAATTACACTTAAATCTGGAGTCATCGTCATCGGCGGCTGTGGCATCCGTCCGTCTCGAGAGACGATGGAGTAGCGCTGTGCGCTACAAGCGTGGGCGGAATATATGGAGAACTAGGGCTGCCCAGACGTCTAGTTCCACCTCTCGGTCTTGCTAGTAGAGTCCAAAGGAGAGGATAAACCAATACAATTTGGTACCAGCGCGGCTGAAAGAGTTGCCGGAAGGTAGCACAAAGTGCCATCCATCCGCCTTAGACGCTCAACTCCGTGTTTGAATTCAGAGTTGTTCTTCTTCTAGACCAGTTGCCATCCAAGGTTATAGAACTCAGTCTGTCCTACTATTTACCCATAGCTGGAGGGAGAAGGAGAGGATTCATACCTTCCCCAAGGGTATTAGCACGTAAACTAATTACAAGATCACTCCAGATTTAAGTGTATATATAAATTACACTTAAATCTGTCCTGATCTTGTAATTAAATGGACGATCAGAGTATGTTGCCTACCTTAGAGAATTTAACGGTTTATCGCGACTCGAGGAAATTCGAACTCTGGTTGCTACTATCTTGTTTTTTTTTTTTTTTTTAGTATAGTATGTTACAAACCTCTTATTACCCGATACACATGTTTCAGCTATGCCAGGTGTGAGGTCAGACTGCATGAATTTAAACGAGCTACCAGGCTGGCATCTCGGTCTCACCCTTTCATTGTCAAATCGGTTAAATGTAACCGTCTCTTCTACCCAAAAAGCTTCTTCCATCGCACTTCTCGTCTGTGGATTTACCTTCTCCTTTGTTGCTTCCGCAATGACTATAATTTTGAAATATTAAAATGTAATGCCAATCGGCATCTGACAGTCTGAGCTTGTTCCCAGTCCTTCTCGGTATCCTTTCCTTAAACACGGCTCTTTACTCTTGTTTTCAATCCTCTGTAACCCCTTGCGTAATAGTAGTATTCTTGCGTGAATTGCTTTAAACAACAAAAAACAACCCCCCCCCCAAAAAAAAAACATTATAAATAAAATGAAAATTCAACAACAATATCACTTATTCACTTATACGTTCTTTTGTAGATTAGACTCTAAATTACATCACTTAGCGGCCTCCATAATTTACCTTGACTTCTCAGTTAGTTTCTTGAATATTTATGAGCGTTTCCGAAATTTAAATGTTTCGTTTATAAAAATTTTGGAAAACAAAATCCTTATATTTAACTTGATAAAGTCCATCAGATGATGAAACACGCCAGCTAAGATAATTTTCCTATTGTCTTTATCCATATATATATATATATATATATATATATATATATATATATATATATATATATATATATATGTGTGTGTGTGTGTGTGTGTGTGTGTTAATAAAGGATGTGAATGTATGTTTGGGATGAGTATTTTTATGCGGAATAATTCTTACAAAATAGACAAATGTAAAAAGAAAGAGAATGAGAAGCGAATGGTAGGTCTAGTGACAGACAGGAAGTGAGGAAATCAGTGACAGTTGGAGTAGGGTTAAAGGAACCTTTGAAAACTCAGATAAAAAACAGTAACGTGTCAAAATTGTACAATTTTAATCGATAAAGCAATTCATAAATTTCTTTTGGAATGTCAACAGTGTAAATGTCTGTAGGAGTTTAATGAAATCAGGAGAACCGGTTTATGACAAGTGAAAGCCTTGACCAAAATGATACGACAAAACAAATACACACACGCGCGCACACACACACACACACACACACATATATATATATATATATATATATATATATATATATATATATATATATATACACACGTTTAGTCTAAATTTAATGCCTGCTTGTTACAGATTGCTAATTGCAATGTCAGCCGTATCTATATATATGTAAATGTACGGTATTTATTGACCGAGCAGCACGTGCTGATTTCAAATGAAGTTTATAAAATCTTTCTATCAAAACAATTCTTCGGGAAAATTGGATTCTCATATTCATAATTTATTAACACAATTTCTTTGTACTGATGCGAACTTTTTTGCTAACCCTTTGTTCGAAGTAGTATGGAAAAATCAACATATATTTTTTATCTTATTCTGTTCTCGTCGATTTACATGTGCTAGCCATTTTAGTTGTTGCTGTTGTTGAAAATCCTCAAGTGATATGGTTTCTGCTATTTGGTACAGTTCTTTGGGATTCTTTAACGCCGTCCACATAGTTAGAAGAAGCGTGGCCCTCGCTAAAACGTACAGCCTTTATTTGTTCGAAACCATTATTAACAACTGATATGAGAAAGCGGTTGTATAGGGCTGACAGTTGAGATATTTTGTAAAGAGATTAACATATCAAAAATTTTAATGAGACGCAGCTATTTAAGAACATAACTTGATGTTTTTAGTTTAATGTTTTAGTTTTACAACAATTTGTGATTGGGGCGAGCCTATTACTAGCGCAGCCTAGAGTGACCTAAAATAGAAAGTCGTATCATACTGGTGAGAAATCCGACGATATGAACTGAGTGAGGATGGTTTGAACCCCGTGGGTGTGGAATGTTAACAGTGGATTGTAATTTTTTAAATATTGATTTTAGACACAAACAACGCACAGGGAAAGGCAATACTGTTAAAAGAGACGACTGAAGACGTCTCGACATTCCCAGTGCATAGAAAAACAAGCCACTACGTGGTGATAGCTCGCTAGTCAACCTGTTGACATACGTTCCCTCTGGCTACGGGACTATGTCAACTGCGCCTTCCTACGGAAATAGAGAGAAGAAAAAAATGTGATGCAACGTTGGAAACTGAAGAGATGCTGATAGAATTCACGCTAAAACCTTTTTTTTTTAATTTCTTCTTTATACAGTAAAGTTTAAACATCATGCAAAAGGTGTCAAAGGAGAACAAGAAGAAGGCACTAAGCATAAACTACAAGAAGACAGAATGAATGGTCATCAGTAAAAACATGAGCCCGAAATGCGATTTACAGGTCGGTGGGCACTAAAATCAAGTATGTGCGGAAGTTTAAATACCTGGGAAGTGTTCTTATAGAGGACGGTAAGTGCGACACTGAGATCTGTAAATGTTTTGGGGTGGCCAAGGACACATTCCAAAAGCTAGGCAGAGTATTGCGAGACTGGATGATTTCCTTGGTAAAAATGGTAAGAGAATTGAGCTGTTTCGTGACATCTGTCCTCCTTTATGGCAGTGAATGTTGGACGGTCTCCTCAAAGAGGAAGAAGAGACTCAAGGTGACGTAGATATGGTTCTACAGAAGAATTCAGAATGCTGAGCGTGTGAACAACAATGAGGTCTTCGAGAGGATGCAAACAAGGAGGAGGTTTATGCTTAACATCTCGAAGAAGCAGCTGTTTCTGGTACACGTAATGAGAAATGAGGGCCTGGGAAATCTGATACTCACAAGTCGAAAAGAAGGACAGTGAGAAGGGAAAGCAACGCATGCCATACCTAGTGGGCTTAAGCAAGTCGATGACAGAACGTGGCCTGAGGGATGTGGCATAAGCACGAAACTTATTGAGAGCTACAATGTATAGGGGGGAAGTGGGAATTCATGATCGCCTACGTCCTGAAAAGGACACGGCACATAAAAAGAAAGAAAAGGTTTACCCTTTGCAAGACCCGGAGGTGTGGCGCTAGTGATAGATGGTTAGGTTATTAGAAAATTTGTGTTGATAGGAGTTTAAGATAACGGTTAACCCTAGCCTTGAATAGGTTAAGATTTTAGTGATTTGGGAAACATCGGTTCCACAACACTGTTCCAATACAATTGCATAAGAATTAATGTTTCCTATTTTCAGGCTATTACGCATGAAGTGTCTTGAAGTCCAGAGGAAAGGATTTTGTTGTATTCTGTTTAATCCTAAATATCCTGCTGGAAAATTATCGGTTTCACCAAGTAGGAATTTCTTTAATCAATCAAGGCAATAAAACCACTACGAAACAAGGCCTGACTGAGAGTAAAAGAAATTGAGCAAACATTGCTGAGGAGAAAAGACAATAAAAAGAGAGATGAAGAATGACGTTAAATTTCAATTTAAGTTGACAAGTAAATCAAGCAGCCGCAAAAGAGTCCAACAGGCGAGCGTGCGGGAGAAGGAAATATTAGAATTGAAGTTTGCAGTTTGATCAGTAACAGTTGCTGGTTTCTGAAGTTCCGCAGTGGGGATACGAGTCTTGAAGACCAAGGTGGTAGAGGACGTCCATCTGCAAATTGCAATCGACATCTGAAAACAATAGTCGGACAAAACTCCCGTCAAAGTCTCAGAGAAATGTCTCAGCTAATGGGTGTCCAGAGTTCGAAAACTTTTAGGCAGGGTTGTAGATGTTGACTTATTTCGAAACCTACCGCCTCTTTCCCATAAATGAGTACATCGCAAGCCTATTGCTGCTCTATCGACATTCCCTAGGTAAATGTTCCAACGGGCTCCAATTTTTAGTTCTAAGGGGTCAGTCCTTTACAGACAAGTTCCCCCTTGCTATGTCCAGAGGCTTGAATGAGCTCAATTCCCTACGTTGTCCTTTGGTATAAATGGCGTCAAACTCCGAAAGCTTTTTTTTCCAATAAGAATTACTCTGAGGAAGCGTTTGTATGTTTCCTAAAAACTACAATTTTCAAGTTTTAGGTCAATAACTATCTGTACTCCGTAATATTTGCTTCCTCGTTCTTTTTTTTTTAACTTCATAGTAAACAACTCATTCAGTAACCCTGTACCTTAAGTGGCTCTTTGGGCTTTATATTGTGTGAACTTTGGTAATAAAAATGGACAGAGAATCAGCCACTTGAACTACCGTTTGATACTAAGAAAGAAATAAAATGGAGGTCGATTGATAAAACAAAACAAAAGGAAAAATGCATGCAAAATTTATATTCTTTGATGAATAATGTAAACAATTGACCAAGGGTAATGTATACAACATTTCCTACAAAACACCTCCAGTGACGTAAGAACATTGGCGTGTTTGTAAATTAGCTCAATAAATCTGATTTTCAAAATTGTGGTTAGAATTCTTACGTTTTCGCCCTTCTGAAAAATCAGAAAACGAAGGCAGATAAAAACAAAGTGAACAAATAAAACATCTGGAGTTTTAAGCAAATAAAACCAAAGCGTTTTTTTCGGAACATTTTATATATTTTATCCATGTTTTATATTTAAAAAAAAAATCTTTTTCCTTCCATTCTGTATGGAAAAGCACTTACGTGTCATGAATTTTTGAAAGCAACCCACGTAACTGCATCGACCGAAATTTCACTCCTTCATTTGTGAAGTTGAATCAATAGCTTAAGTTTTCAAAATGGGAATTCAGAAAGCGTTAGTAACGGCAACCAAAGCATTATGCATTTTAAAGAAAACTGAAGATTTTACAAGCACTTAAATAGTTTTCCTCCAGGTCGGAGAAACTTTTTCAACAACATTGATTCTGATGTCGACATGTTTCTGAAAACTTCTCGAAGTTTCAATTAATGAATATTTGATGTTTCATTGATCAAACAACGTTGGTTGGTTATAATTAAAAAAAGAAATTCTTAAAAAAAATTGTTTACGATAGTTTAGGCAATACAAGTCCAAGAAATTATCTAGACCCTATTTTATAATCTTCGCACATAACCAAAATGGTGGTACAAGGGACTTCGAACTGATTACACAAGTCTAAGTGTGACATATAGTTAACCATCATGCTACGGTAGGTGCCCACTATTTGTGCATATCTTTTTGTATCACTGAAAAGACGTGGAAACTACTAAGAGAGATACGATGAAAGAATTCAGTTTGAGAATATAGAACAAGGAGAAATTATAGAAAAATACTTTAACGAAAAAATAATAAAATAAATAAAAGGAGAAATACATTGTCTGACAAAGGGAAGGAATTATGATTAATGTTACTTACTGGCTACCAGATTTTAAAATCGAATTTACATTCAAGCACATCGAACTTGTGTCAAGTAGAAAAAAGTCATGTTGGTACGTAGAATTATCAATAAAAGAATTCTAATCACTTAGGCAGTACGATTATAGAATCAGTATCGACAAACCTAAACTATAAAACTTGAAAATTAGAATAAATTAAATTACTTCATGTCACCGCCGATTATGATCTGATAATATATTTTCCTACGATCGACCTTGCGTGTATAGCTTTATGGTTAATGTTAATTTGAGCGCTGTATTTTCTTAGGTTCAGTTTTGAAGAGCGCCAACACACCAAAATGTGAAATAGCATTCACTCGCCTGAAAAAAAAGTAAAATAGCATTCAATCGCCTGAAAAAATGTAAAATAGCATTCACTCGCCTGAAAAGAATGTGAAATAGCATTCACTCGTCTGAAAAAAATTGCAGCTGCAGGAGGTATAAATGTGCATTTAGTATTTCATTGCCTTTAAAAAATAATATTAACCTGACAATCCCACCATATGTACAAAATTACCTTTCTACCATGTGATCAGTTGTAAAGATTTTTCTGTCAGTCTTTTCGTTGAAACCTGTTGTATGCAAAGCATTTTTCATTACCTATTATGATATATTTAAAGATCATAGAGTTAAGATGATACATTCATCATTACAATTGGTCCCCTCAAAAGGTAATTACTTATGACTCGAGATGTTAAAAGCGCCTTAAATCGCATAAAAATAGTGTTAAACAACTTGAAATTAAAAATATAATTTTTTTAATTCTCCAATTACCAGTTATATACTGTTTTCAAGACGTTAAAATTTATTCCTTTTCAACTGAAAAAAGTTTTTAACGATTATTTTTTTTATCTTTACTTCTATTTCCTAATCAGCATTTAAAATATTGATACTAACGCCAGTTGAAGCTTGATTAAACTCAAATCTAGTCTCTTCTTGCGTTTTAATTAACTCCATGAATTTTGCTATATTGGGGTGATGAATTATACAGACTTGCTTTATGCTTCGATGCCACCATTCGAATTGTTTTCTTGTTCGTTGAATATTTAAAAGCACTCGTGGAAATTCGTTGAAAATAAAATTTCTACGATGCTTTTATTTGAAAATTTTCCTATACAAGTTGATACAAGATATTTAAAAAAATTACTCTCACAAAGTTATTATTTTTTTTTTTATTTCTAACGGTTTAATTTTATCTGTAATGTTCAGTTCTCTTTATAACATTGTTGTCATTGTTCAAAAAGATGTTGCTACGATAGATTCACTTTTGAAATCGCCATTTGTCGTCTTCTGTCTCTTTGACATTACTATTATAAATATAACCTTCGTATACAATAATTCTTCCGCCGCGCAGCCGTTTCTGAAAAAGAAAATTCGTCTTTTTTTTTTAATGCCAAAATTTATTTAAAGAGTTGGCGTTTTTTTTCCCGTTTATTTAAATTTTGGCGAGACTGCGCTAAAAAGATTTAATTTCCAGCCTTTTGCTGCGATCGATCTTTCTTCTATGGCTTCATGATCTGGTATTATTCTGCGAGGTTCGGGTTACCAATTTAGCTATCCTGAAAAATTTCTGTGGAATAGACAAGAATATTTTCCAGCTGAAATCACTCGAAAAATCTGGAATATAAGATTTCAAAATTTTATCCTTTTCTCAGAATCTAAGGTCCGTATTATGCCAGGTTTTATTCCGTGTGTCTGTCAACGTGGTATTTATATTTTTTTATTGCTGGCTGGTTGGCTTTGAGCCAGCGATATCGGTGACAAATTGACTTCATTTGAACTATATGAAACTATGAACTATATATATATATATATATATATATATATATATATATATATAATTTACCAAGCATAGCTTAGATGTAGCACAAGGCCTAAATTAAAGAGCGCCTAGTGAGGATTGAAATCAATACCCAGTCATATATATATATATATATATATATATATATATATATATATATATATATATATATATATATATAGCGAACCTAATAGGGATGTATATAGCGGACCTAATAGGGATGTATATTTTAGATATTCTGAGCAGATTCCTTAACCCACAAAATGTAGGGCTTTACAGGGATGATGGTCTCATTATTATACCTAACTCTAATGGACCTCTTACATCCCAACTCCAGAAGAAAATAATTAAGGCTTTCAAATATATAGGTTTTAAAATAGAAATATCATCTAACCTGAAAATAGTAAAATTTCTCGACGTAACATTTGATCTTGAAAATAAACACTTATAAACCATTCCAAAAGGAGAACCAATCGCCCATATACATAAATATCGACTCAAGCCACCCTATAGAAATTATAAAACAGGTCCCTAACACTGTCAATACTATAATAAATAAACTACCCTCTAGTAAAAGTATCTTTGATCAAAATAAATCAACATACAATCAAGCCCTATTAAAAAGCAAATTCAAACAAACACTCACTTATATAGATAAATCTACTAGCGACACGTCTTCTAAATCTAGAAATAGAAATAGGAAAATTATATGTTCAACCCACCCTTCTGTAAGCTGTCGAACATTAATATAGGAAAATATTTTATTAAACTAATAGATAAACATTTTAAGAAAGATAAGCTATTAAAAAAGTTGTTCAATAGAATTAATTTAAAAATTAGTTATTCCTGCATGAACAACATGGAAAAAATTATTAGCTCCCATAATAGTAAAATTTTAAATGAATTTTATAATCAACTTCAAAAAGATCCTAATACAAGCCCAAAGACCAAATCTACCTGTAACTGCAGGGAAGGATCTGTCTGTCCAGTAGAAGGAGTATGTTTGTCCGAAAACATAGTATACGAAGCTACGATTTTCCCCAAAGAAAATATTGAACATAAGAAGATCTACATAGGAATTTCGGCGGGAAGTTTGAAACAACGATTTTACAACCATCGCCAATCCTTTTATAATGAATCAAAAAAACACCAAACTGCACTTTCAAAGCACTATTGGGAGTTATTGGAAAACAAATTAACCCCACAAATAAAATGGAAAATCGTCTCAAGAGCCAAAACTCCGATTAATTTCAGAGACAGATGCAATTTGTGCATCAAGGAAAAAATACTAATTATAAAACATAAGGATCCAGACATACTATTGAACAGACATAACGAGTTGATTTGTAAATGTAGGCATAAAAATCACCTCATTTTAACAAAGTATGTGTAGATATATAAATAGAAAATATAAATTGTTTTAAATGAATATATGAAAATACTGACACTGTGCTCTTTGATATATGTGTTGTTGAACTTAAATTTTTTTATATGTGAACTTATTTAGATATATATATATGAACATTATAGATAAGGGTAACTATGTATTTATATTGTGGACACATATGTATGGTAGTATGGATATATGTGTATAGATAGATATACACATGTGTGAGTATAAATATTCTAGTATGAGGCATGTTTGAATACTGAAATTTTTTTTTTTTTTAACGTGTATTCTGCATAGGTGTGGATGTATATGTATAAATGTTTTTATGTTTGTTTTGTATGTATATGTATATTATATGTATATGTACGGATATATGTGTGTGTACATGTACTTAAATATGTGTATTTTATGGATTTAACTATTTGTAATCTATATATCTATATAGACGTAATTACCTTAGAATTAATATTTGGAAAATATATATATGTATATGTATGTAAATGGGTGTATAACAATGTAATATAAATACATATACATGCATGTGTGAATAATTGTAGAAAATATTCTTTTTATATATATAATTGTGTGTATGCATGGTGGTATGTATATATATATATATATATATATATATATATATATATATATATATATATTCTTTTTATATCTTTTATGTATGCAGGTGTTTTGTGCTTATATATGAATGTATATGTATTTTAGGATGTGTATGTTTATATGAATATGTCTATATATATGTATATATATATATAGATGATTAAATGGTTAGATAAATTTTTTGATATATAGATTTGTATATAGATATATGAACTGTATATGTATGTATATGTGTATATATATATATATATGTATATATATATAGATGTATATATGTGTGTATGTGTATGTATATGTATATATATATGTATTTGTGTGTGTGTGTGTATGTATATATGTGCATACGTGCATGAATTGATTTTAAATGTAATATTGGGTCTTTCTAATGACATTTTAAATTTACTATTCTTAATTTATATCCTTCTCTTGTAATATTCTATAATTTAAATTTTGTTATCTTCTGAAGGGAGTTTCATTTCAAAATTGATAATTTAAATTTAAATATGCCATTCTTTAACTATTAATAATCGTAATAATATTAGCTGAATTCCTTTAAAATGAGACACTTCCGAAATCACCTAAAATTAAATTTTAACTATGGAATCAAACTAAAATCTATATATATTTCAAATATTAAAATATAGATAAAGATTGTAAAATGTATATATAGTTCATGTACGAGGATAAATGAATTTTTGTGTAAATTATCTCATGTGTTTCTATTGTGTTTTTTGGACTTGTTAATGATCGTATGTATGTAGGGATTCACATGAATACATTTGTGAGACATATATGAATAAATGAAAATTAATATTACCCTCAAATACTATTAAACCTAATCTTTAATTTAGTTTAGCAATATAATAAATAAAAATTACATTCATAAATTAATTTTAAATATTAAAATAGATGTTATTGTTACTGTTTTTTCTTTATATATTGGGGAAATACAATTAGTCGGGTGAATAATCTATTAAAATTTTTAATATTTCTTTACGTCCTAGATAAATATGTTTATTACAATAATAGTTATATTTAGTCCAGAAACTATTTACTTAAAAAATTAAAGATTTAAGTTAATAACAAATTTTTTTTCAGACATCGAATTTTCTATCAAACATTGTAAGTTATCTTTTACATAATTTTGTTAAAACAAAATTATAACAACTCCATCTCTCTTTCACCCCCTATCTCTCTCTCTTTACCATAAGACTCACTTGTATACTTTTCACTTCCGTTTTGTTAACCATCTAAATAGGTCAAGGTTCTGTCACTCCTCCTACTCCAATATAAAACATACTTAAGAGAGATATAAAATTAACCCCTCTCTATACTTGATATTGTCTGTTTAACTGCCACTCTCAACCCCCTCTATTAAATTAAAAAAATTACACAACCCACCAATTTCTAATCCCATTTTTCCTCTCAATTCGTTGTTGGAAGTTTTACCTGATGATCCTGAATCCTTAAAAAAGGATTTAGGTGAAATAAATTATCGTAATGGTACCTTAAAGTGGTTTGTTTTTCATTACATATATATATATATATATATATATATATATATATATATATATATATATATGAATTGCATAAATTCATTCATTTAAAATTAAAATGTTAAATAAATTTAAATATATATTCTGTTATATGCAATAAAATCAGCTTTATCTGGGTCCTGAAGACATAAAACTGGCGACACACCAACAATTATCGTGAATACTTCAATACTTTTTATAAATTTTCTTATTGTATCAGACAGTTATTTCGTACTTTATTAGCAGAAATTTCATTTCTCTTGATATCCATTAAATTATATATTTTCCGTAGAACAATAGGTGATTTCATTATTATTTAATGTTTGATAATAACTAAGTTAAGTTCAACATTTAAATGCACCAGTTATCAAAGTCTAAATTTAAAGATTTGACCTCCATGCATTGTTATGGTTTATTCAAAGATCAAATTAAACATAATATTGAAAATGAAGTTTTAGAAAGTCAAAAATACAAAAACAAATTTGATTTCGTCATCGATACCTTCTTTTAAAACAAATTGACTTACCTTATTCCGTTTGAATTGAACACATTGCGTGTAATAAATATGGTAATTGTGATCTTTACAAGCATTCTACTACAATTATGATATACTGTGTTTACGGTCATGCAATTTAAGAAGATATTATGACTAAAATTAGAAATCCCTTTTAGTCACTTGACAGCGATATTCAGAAAGGTATTTAAGTCACTAAGGCACAAGGGGTTACTGAGTGTGGAAGAGCAAGAAAAATACAGGGAAACCTGAATGAGCGAGACAAAAGAAGAGTAATAACAAGGTCAGTAGAATGTGATTAAAAATGGAATTAAAGTTTTGAAGATTTAAGTTGGCTGAAAAGCATGATAGTTGGATTGGGAATGCGAGAAAAGAAATTGTTAGAATAGAACTTAAAGTTACATCTAGCCACTTCAACTGCGAATTGATGAGACCTTTCCGCAAATCTAGTACTGTGCTTAAATTCATATAATCTGGGTAGCAGAGCGAAGAGTTCATCAGAAGAATTACCATGAAAGCATTTAAAGAAAAGGCACAATGAAGCAACACTACTACAGTAGGAAAGTGACTGAAGCCGAGATGCCAGGTCAGGACGAATAATATTGCTGATTCTTCTTTGGATTTTATCAAGAATCTATAAACATATAGCGTTAGTACCGGACCAGGTGTGGCAGCAATATTCAAAGCATGGGCGAATTGTAGACTTATAAATATGCAAGATAGATTCTGGAGAGGAAAACTGTCTAGCACTACACATTGAACCGACAGCGTACCTAACAATGTAGTATTTTCAATTCATATCACCTGAGATTCTTAAACCGAGAAAATGGTGTAAGGTGTCACTTAAAATTTGGCAAAATATTCAAGAAACAGATTTAGTTGGGTAGTCAATCAACCCACGCAACTATCATAATAAAGGTTAATTAAATAATGGCGTCATTTGTACTAAATAAGCTTTGGGAATTTCTGAACATCATATAATATCCGAACCGGATCAGTCCCAAAATGAAGTACTGTTGCCAGCAGCTGTATAGTCCTTACATTCCAGTCACGATAGTGTCCTTGAGGGTGAAAAATTATTTTCTGGTCTACAACTCCTTTTTCCCATATGAGACGTCCCAAGTCTATCGCTGTTCTTTCATTATATCCACGAAAAGTGCGCAGACGAACTACATTCCTTAGTTTCACCAGTTCTAACCTACACAGCTAAGACCCACCGTTCTATGCACATAATATCAAATCACCCTCATTTCCTTTGTATTCCATTAAGGAGACCTAACTTCCAATGAAGCAACTTCTTCCAGGTAACCGATGCTTTGTGAAACCGACTATCAAGAGGATGCTTCTCCGACCATTACAATCTTAACCTATTCCAGGGTTAATTGTCATCTTTCACACATATCCACATAAACTGTGTCTTTTATTCAGTAACCCTATATTTCGAGTGGCTATTGGGCATTGTAAAAGGTAAACATCATTGTAAAAAGAACAAAAAAAAACATAGGTGATCATGGTTTGCCATAGATTATTTTGCTTTCCTATTTGCGAATTGACAAGGATTCTTGGAAAAGATAGCGAAGTGCTTTCCTGTTATCTTCTCCAAAGCTTTGAATTCAGACGAGCGCTAATAAATTCATGAACAAAGACCACAAAAACAGAATGGGTTTTCCTATTGACATAGCAATCCCTGCAGATTGTAATATATCATAGATTTTCAAAAGCCATCAAAATACAAGGATCTTGAAATGGAAATCTAAAAAATGCGGCACATGAGGGCATCATTTGTAGGTGGAAACGTCTGATTGATTTGAAAATCTTCCGATAGACTCGTTGAAGCGATTCCTGGTAGGCCATAGCTTAAAGAAATACAAAAGATTGTACCCACAATACAGCTTATACATTAGGAAGAGCTTTACCTATGTAAAATGTCTGTGATTTTTTTTTTTGTTTTATTTCTTTTTACATAAAAGAAACGTTTATAGAACAGAAATCAAAGGACATAATATCAATAACATGATAACAATATCAATATTAATAATAAACGGAATTAATTGATGGGGCATAAAATTACTAAATGTTTTATAAATGCAGATACTGCAGCTTTTTGCAACTCTTGGCAAGCAAAAGGGCTAATCAATTTGATATTATATTTAAAGCCGTGTTGTAAAAACGTGCCTATTGATAAATCTCACATTTCTAGCGGACAAAATACATCACTTAAAACAATCCGAAAAACAAGCAAATACAAGGATCTACAATTATAGCAAAGAGTATTATTACCTGCAGTCATTAGAGCACTGGGAATGATGTCGAAATATGCAAATAAATATGTATCCCAAATTCCTGATAGCTCCCAAAGGATATTAATTACAAAAAATATCTGACATTCTTGATTTTAAAGATTCTGCTTATAAAGATTGTCTGTAATGTCTGGAAAAATCGGCAAAAATTCATATTTTCAAGAAATTAAATTTTCAACTGGAATATTAAACAAAACATTTTCAATATGTTTTCCATTATTTGTGATGCAAAGGTCGATGCACTTTACAAGATGCACGTGAATTCGATGCAATGACTTAACATTGCCGCCGGTTTCAGCATATTCACTCATTATGCGTTCAGTCAAGTGTGTAGCATCTGTGATTTTCATTGAGTACTCCTTTTTTTTTAGTATAACCCAGAAAAAAGTATTCAGTTCTTTTTTTCTTCGATAAGACCATGTTTAATCTGTGGAGGTAAAAAAGAATTATCATTTATGAGATTTTCTACATGTCCAGACTTTAGGGAAACCGTGTATTTTAAACATTTTCCACTCCCATAAAATACGTGGCAACACACATTTAGGTGCAAAAAATTGCTGTTAATGGATGTCTTTTGTTGAGATTTAGAAGGCAGTTCTTACGAAACAAAGAAGCAAATGAAAATTAAATAATAATAATAATGTTGATCATGATCATGATGAAAGCACCTGTCGTCTGATGTTGCAGTCGCAGCCAGCAAAAACACTTCTCTGAAAATGTTTGAGAAACTAAGTTTAATACACGAACCTCGAGGAAGGAATCATTAGAATGTGACATCGACAGACAACATTGTCTGTTGCTATTGAGGTTTTAGGTATGATATAAAAACAAGAAAACATATACGCGAAAAGAATTTATGGTAGCCCTAAAACATATGAATTGCAAAAAGTCATACACATAGATGGCTTATTTGATTTATCTCCCGGCAGTGAAAACATTTATACCTTTTTCCTCCCACTGATGGCATGGTACTTTATCTGTTTCATTTTACGATTCAAAATACGCCCTCTCTATTAAAGCCTCTGGGGCCAACTCGCACGGAGTGAAGTGTTCGGTGCAAACTTTCAACGAATATCACCTGAAGAAGCCCGGAGCGTACAACGGACGAAACATCGTGAATGTGACAATAAAGATGGCAACAGTATCTGTCTATATTTCTGAGATGAATTATTATGTACATTATTTACATTATTCGGACTATTGTCCTCATCTTTGTCGCCATATTTATTACAACGTTTCGCCATTGTACGCTCCGGCCTTCTTCAGGTGGTTGGAAAGTCGAACTGAACCCTTTATTTCGCTCACTGAGGTAGACTGTTCTAGTTCCCCGTGCCATGTTTGATGGATGTCAGTTATCAGTTATCTCCTGTTAATTTCCCTCTGAAAGTTCGCCGGGTATTGAACTCACACTCTTTGGGTCCTGTCACTGGATCTAACCAACGCCTTTACCCACTGTGCCAGTGGATAAAGTAGAATCCTTAAATATGTTCTTTGTTTTTCGTCGTTTGCTGTTTCCTTAATATCAACCGTACAAAGAAATTTCTGAAAATATTTTTAAAGACAGCAACAATTTTACAAAAGTAACTTTAATGCTCAATAAGTTTTTTGGAGGAATCGAAAATTGAAAAAACAGTATTATTCACATCGGGGTCGAAGTATACTGAAATATACTGAAGTTTATTGATTTAAATTACGCTATGTTGGAAAATATCGGACCGCACGGAAAGTTAAAAGATAGATTTATTAACTTTGGACGTTTTATTGGTTAATGAATATATTTTTCTAATTTTTACTATTGATATTTAGGAGGGAAACGAATTATTATTTTCCTGTGTGTGAGATTTCATTTCCTTTTGAGCATACGACACAGAAATGGTCGTCTGCTTTTTCAAAGCGTCCTAACTACATCTCAAATAACCTCGCCGATTGGTTAATAAATGCTAATATAGAAATTTGAATATTACGTTTCTGTAATCCTATTTTTGCACAAAATTGAGATCACTTTGGACAATAATTTTTTACGGACTCCTGGAAAATGTAGCCCACAAGCAATATTGGCGGATTCAGTGTGAGTCCAAGTAAAAAAAGTAACCATTGTATAACAATAAAACAATATAAAACAAACGGCAATTATTTGCATGCATTGACATGTTACATAGAAAACATTTGAAATTAGAGCGCATACGTTTTTTGTGTGTAAAATTTGTGTAGACCCACGTGATAGACAGGTGTGTGAAAGAGTACAAAAAATCGAGATAAAACACCATGAAAATGAACGTACTCAAAGGACACTTTTTTTCTTCCCCACATGCAACTACACTTTATAACCAGAGATGAAAAGCTTCAAAAGGGAAAAGAGGCTAGGGATATAAATGCACGCATATATATATATATATATATATATATAGGCCTGAAGAGCTCCCCCAAGTGACGTGTTTTAGCAAAATTAAGTGGGATAACTGTTGTAGATTCCGGGATGGAATCCGGTACCAATAACAAACGCCAAGAATGAATATAGGAAAATAATGTATTAACGTAATGATACAAACTGGTAATGCATGTTATTAGTTCCAGCAATACGGGTTAGTAGCAAATTATCTATAGTCTTTGGTATTGAAGTATCGCTATATGACTTTTTGCTGAGTCTACGTGCATGGTCACTGTAACTCTGGCTACGTTCGTTCTGTCTGTCTGTTACATTCCTCTCACTCTTCCGGTTACCTACAACCTTTCCCTCCTCCTCCTCAGTTCTCGGGTCTTCACGGAGCAGTATGTATATGCTGGGTGAGTCCATTTGTGTAAAAAGGGGAGGACCCCTCAACAATGACGCAGGGTAATATGAATTAAGGTGGAATACATCCATGTTATGGGTTTGTGTCAGACAATTTCATATTAGATTTAATGTTACTTTGGCACGATTTGTAATATTTCTAGTTTATTTCTACGCTAATAATTTTTTTCTCTTGCAGTCTTTGCTTGTGTAACTCAACTACGATCTTCAAAAATTTAAATGCAACGTCAATCGTCAGCTTATGTCTCTTTGTATCCCTTTCTTTTATCGTACATGCTGTCTTTTTTCTTTTCCCTCTCAGAAAATCCTTATATTCTCGTGACTTCTATTGATTTTCTTTAGGTGAAATGATAAAATAAAAACATCTTTCAACTTATTATTAATAAAGAACTTTGTCTTTAATAAAAAAAAAAAAAAACAAATATTCTGGCTTCTCGTAATTAGATTATGTTTTTGTGATTTTACAGTTCAATAATTTCTTTTGAGTTGGAAGTTTTCCCTGTCTTCTTTGAAATATATTGTTTGTTAAACAAGAAATGTTTATTTTGCTTTTTTGTCCAATTACTTGTAAAATTAAGTGTTTGTTATTTCTATTTCTCTTTACTGGATGTTCAATCCTTTCAGCCCCACGGGAAAAATCGCTACTGAAGGAAGAAAATTATAAAAATGTGTTCAAGATTTTCGTGCGACTTTAAAATGTTACAATGATGTGGCCTATTTTGCTCCACGGCGATCAACAACAGATATTGGCAAAGACTATTAGATTACCTTGTTAAATCTGATTAAATAAGGAACACGCAGGAAAACCTTTTAATTATGACAGGTTACCCTATTTAATCAGTTTCACAAAAATATTTTGAAATATGCCAGTGCAGAGATGATCCCTTTTATAAATTCTATGGAGTTTATATTTATTGGTCACATGATCGTTTTTTTTTTGTTTCGTGTGTATGTAGGTGTGACAGCTCTTGATAAGAATCAAGCTGTCTGCTCTAGTAATTGCTCAGGATACATACTAAAAACGTTGCTAATATAGTATGATATCTACCATTCATTTTCTACTGTAGTATGATATCTACTATCCATTTTCTTCTATAGTATGATATCTACTATTTATTTTCTACTGTAGTATGATATCTACTATTTATGTCCTTCTATAGTATGATATTTACTATTTATTTTTTACTATGTATTTTTACTATAGTATGATATCTACTATCCAATTTCTACTATAGTATGATATCTACCATTCATTTTCTACTATAGTGTGATATATACTATTTATTTTTACCATAGTATGACATCTACTATTTATTTTCTAATAAGTAATAATATTTACCAATAGTTGGAAATATGACACATGTTAGGCTAGATTTAGGGATTAAGGTTAGATTTAAAGGCAATGAACAGTGAACTGGTTATGTATTAAAAATCATTAACAATTTTTATACAAAAAAATCGTCAAATATTGTTTTTAATGTTTGTAAACTGCTTTGATGTCATATCACAAAACAGTAAACAGGTCATCTTTTTTCTTCAGCATTTTCAAATAATGTGTGCATCTTTATTTAGGTCGCAAATGCCTCGGTAGATTTCCTAAATTAGTAGCAACTACTCCAGATTGCAGCGACGTATTTTTTTTCTTCTAAACAGTGTAATGAAAAGTCTAGTTCGGCTTAAATTCTCTCCGGCTTTGTTATTTCAGTCCGACACAGAATTGTCCAGGCGACTGGGTCTCTTGACAAATCCCTGGGATTGTTTCGGTGGCAGCTGATCTGGGATTTCAGGTGTTATATTAACAATTAGCCAGAAGCATTTCGTCTCATATTATTTTATCTCTTTCTTGGAGTGAGAAGCCCTCATTCGGAAAGCTGATTATTAGTCTGTGGTAGTATGCTCTCGTTTTGAGGGAGATGTTTTGGAGTCGATCTCTGAATGTTCCTCAGGAGAACCTAATAGCATTGTGTCGTCGTTACTATGAAGAGGGAGAGATATCATTTGATGGGGGAGCTGCTCCTCTCTCTGATTTGATAACTCTCCGGCAGGGACCAAATCTCTGAGAGAAACCTTTAGTTGTTTCCCGTCGGGGTGCTGGATTCGCGCATAGAGTGGGTTTGCATCGATCAGTTCCACCTTGCTCGCAGGAGAATCATACTTGCTTTGTCGAACATGTTTTCTCAGTAAAACAGTACCTGGCTGTGAGAGCCCTGAATGGAGGGATATCACGGCCGAACTTCGACTTGGAAATTTTAGAAACCTTTCGTGAGGTGTTGCATTAGTTCTTGTACACAATAGTGTTCTTATAGCGTACAGATCCTCGTTTACTACGTCTTCCCAATGTCTAATTGGAAGGTTGTGGTTTTCAAGAGGTAACTGTACGGTATTCTATATTATGCCATTGTATATCTCCCACTGTCCAATGAACAGTGTCCATTACCTTTAGGATTGTATGAGGTAGTCCAGCTTACGGTCACTCCTTGTACCAAGAGGAATCCTAGTTGATCGGATATAAAGTTCGTCCCGCGATCTGTATGACTCTAAGAATATTGAGAACAGTGAGCCAAAAAAGAGTATGACCGTTGTTGCACTTACATCTGGACCGGGAAATGCAAAAGGGAATCGCGAGTACTTGTCAATGACAGTAGATATTTGTTTCGGGGTTTAGATGAAAGAGGGTCCTTAAAATCCACGCTCAGCCTCTTAAATGACTGTGTAACTTTTACTAGGGTTCCCGGTTTGAGTTTGTGGAACCTTGATTTTATTCTAGCGCAAATCTGAAAACAGTTTGTTATTCGTTTCACATCCTCAACTGAAAAAGGTAAATTCCACTTTCGGAACATATGTATCATCTTCGTGATGCTTGGATGACAGAGCTTGTTATGAATTTTTTGTAGATCTTTGGTGCTGTTTATTGATCCACACACGCTTGACAGCCCGTCCGCCGTTACATAATTCTTTCCCGACCGATAGAAAACGTCAAACGAAAAACAGGAAAGCTCTACCCTCCATCTCGCTATCTTTTCATTTTTTTAAATTTTATTTTGCTTAACGTCTTGGGATTAAGCATAAAAGAGACTGGCTTTTGATCAATGATTAATTTAAAGCAATTAAGAAATGTCATCATTTTTTTGAGGCTTCGACTCTGGCATAAGCCTCCTTTTCGACAGCTGACTATCTGCGCTCAGATTTTGACAATATTTTGAGAAGAACGGTACAGGGCGCCCGGTTTGCCTTAACGTTGCAGCGATGGCCTGCTCAAATGCAATGGTATCTACTACTCGGGTAATGTCAAGATTCACCGAAGTGATGGCTGAGTTGGCAATATCTCTTTTTAGCCCCTCAAAGGATTTAACTGCAGCAGAAGGTAAAAGAAATTTAGTAATTTTCGTAAGTGGGTGTATTTTCTCAGAGGGTATCCATTGAGAATAATGAGCGAACATACGAATGGTTCATTGCAAGGTGACTATTGTGTTTGGAATAGGTAAGTTTAGCCATTCAGTGTCCGACTTCATGATTCCTGTACCAACAATATATCCAAGTAGTCTGATAGTTGTGAAAAAACTCGCCAAAAACCCACTCATGGCCACACACTGTCACGTTATCTATGTAGGTAAAGATCCCTTGTAGTTATTCTTCAATAATTATTTTATTGACTACATTCGGAAAGCTGGAAACTACTTTAGTAACCCCAAATGGAATCCGTCGGAACAGATAAAGTCGTTCACAGACTTCAAAAGTCGTATAAAGTTTATCTTTAATGTCTAAAGCTACTTATGTACTCCTTAATCTAATGTGCTAAATATTCTGTATTTGAAAATCTCATTTATCAACTCGTCAATACGTAGTATAGAGTATACATCCAGAAGGATGTATCTATTTATAGTTTGGGAGTAGTCTATGACCATCCTTTTTTATTATTATTATTATCAGAGGACGTTATTAATACTTGTGCCCCTCTCCATAGTGATCTGTTTTCTTCGATTATTCCTTCTCTTAACATTCTTGTTACTTCTTCTTGAATAAACGTTTTGTCTTCAAGAGAATATTTTCGAGATTTGGTGGCCACTGTTTTATAGTTTTTCAAAAGAGAGGGATATTGTACATTTATTGAGTGAAATAAAGGGTTCAGTTCGAAATTCCAACCACCTGAAGAAGGCCGGGGCGTACAACGGCCGAAACGTTGTGATAAATATGGCGATAAAGATGAGGACAATAGTCCGAATAATGTAAATAATGTACATAATACCTCATCTCAGAAATATAGACAGACACTCCTGAGAAAGATATGAATATACCTCAGCTTCCTCCAGCAGCTATGGGTAAAATAGCAGGACAGACTGTGTCCTCTCGCCATGGTTTCAAAGTATTCAAACCAACTTAGAGAGGTCCGTTAGGCTCTCTTACCATAGACGCACCGCTGCTGCAATGCCTACGTTCTAAATGGTTTACGGAACACGAAAACGGGATCAATATCAATATAATGAGGGACGCGTAAAACTAAATGAATATTTCTTTGAATTCTCTTAGACAATTTAACCGCTGAACCTCAGTACTCCTGATATTTACCCAAAGCAAGTTACCCTATATCACTGACGAAATTCGTGCTTCCATTACTTATGAAGCTTGTCTTCAGCTAAGAGTCTTAGAAAGAATATTTACCAATATAATTACTATTGTTCAGAAAACAGCACCCACACGAGACATTTTGATAGCATCACGGAGATTTTAAAAGAAGAGATTAGAGAAAAATGTGATTAGGTTTTATCTTAAAAAGAATTGGATTAGAAGATCTAGTCTCGCATGGTTCATAAAAGCATTGTCTGCATCTCTAGGTATTCAGACTCTCTTTCTTTTCTCTGTAGACACCAGTCTTTTATGACATCTGAGACCGACTTTAAGCAACGAATATCGATTTGGGAAAGCGTTAGATATCTGTGACTGGACAATCTGGAATATGGTTTTGGTATGAGATATTTACGACTTTCGTCTTAAGTTTTGGTCTTGATTTTCTTCGATAAGAATACTAATCCGACAAGAATTGAATGAAAACAATACTTTCATATTATTATTTTATTGTAAACGTTTAATTCATCTTCCTAATTCTCGATTTTAACAGAACATAGCATTTCACTGTCGAGTGACTAACATCATGGAAAATTATTCACGCATGCGCGTTAATGTCATTTTGTTCTGTTTTAACTACAAAATAAAGACTATATATATGTGTGTGTGTATGCGCATATATATATATATATATATATATATATATATATATATATATATATATATATATATATTCACGCGCATTAACAAAAAGAAATTGACAACTCTTAATTGCATCAATTTATGTCTTGATCCGTAAATTCGACAGGATTATAATAAAAATAGATATATTATGGCCAGATTATTCAACAAAACATGCTTGTACACACACACACAAACACACACACACATACATATATATATATATATATATATATATATATATATATATATATGTGTGTGTGTGTGTGTGTGTGTGTGTGTAGCGAGAGTATTACCATTATTGTTTATTTCCGACGGGGTTGCCATTGTTGTAGTGATTGTCGAACGACGAACGTCGCGGTCATCATTATTGTAGCGACAGTGTTACCAATATTTAACTTTGGAAAGGTGAGATTAAGGACAATACGTGAACGCAATGCAATTTATATTTGACGTAAATAGCACATAGTATAAAATACAAAACTGAACGGAATGATTTCAAAACATAACAGTTGAATTTATTAATGTTTGATATACATGCATGCGAACTGAAAAGGTAGGACAGAGTCGTGTCCCTTTGATTAGGTAATAGTTGTACCTGATTTCATATTAAAAGGAAATAATATTAAACGGTAATTTAGAAGAATAAAGTTTGGAATTGTGAGTTGTAAAGTTGGTAAAAGTGCAGAAGAGATTTCAGAGTTCGTACTTGCGTGAATGTTGGTAATGGTCTTTAACGTCTGACCGCAATGGCTAAGATGGGAGTTCTTGAAGATTACATCTTGGCACTTGGTAGCAAGGAATGAGACGTGCGAGAGAAAGAGAGATGAATAGATGAAAACTCGAGGGAGTTTACACGTGTTGGGTTTATATAATTGTCGTGTACCACGTGGGTGGCTCAAATGGAGAACGCGGGAAAACAGATTGGTGGCGTGCAGGCGGTTTGATTGGTCGGAACTGACCAATCAACAAGCTAGATTGAAGGGGATTGATCAATGAATACTTGTTATATATTTTGCTAGATTGTGATTGTGAAAATTATAAGAGTAATTGTGCATTTCCTAGCAGGTGTTAACTAGGTTGTTGTGGAAGAGTCCATAGACGCACACACGCACATACACACAAACACACACATACACACACATACACACACATATATATATGTGTGTGTGTGTGTGTGTGCGTGCGTGTGTGTATATATATGTGTGTGTGTGTGTACAATTAAAATTTGTCATAGCCGAACAAGCTTTCACTCTCTATAAAATGCTTCTGTGCCATATGCCTCAAATAGCCTCCGACAACTAAGTCCATCTCCGAGCCGGAGAATTCGCAAAGGTAGCCAACTGGCGCAACATAACCAGCTACTTTTGGAGATCGACAGGAAGGCAGTCAATCTAGAGGAAGGGATTCACTGATTTTAAACCCCCGCTGTATTGATGTCATAAACGGAGCACTTTATGGAAGTAAATACAGACAGAAAACGCTGTGTGATACCCCGAAGCCGTTGGCTGTCAAAACTGTTATCTCTCTAGCAACATCTCCCTAATTTTAATGACCTGTGTTCCTTTGGATCTCGTCGGTACAGCTGAGATGGCGGACATGTAGTCTGGGCAGCGCAACGTTTCTATATACCATCGCCAATCTAGAAGAAGGAAGACCATTTGTTGTTTGTAGGTCTTGTTTCTTTAAGAAGGACGACGTAACCCCAACTTCATCTGTTTAAAAGGATCTGGCAAGTCATTGCACTATCCTTCCTTGAATGTTACAATGAACTAAAATTGTGAGAGGGAAGAGAGCTGTGACTGCACAAAATGAGCTAATTGATGAATGAATGACTAATATATAAAATTAGCAAGTTAAGTTTTAAAAACATTTACTTCATTTAAGAGTCAAATTCACGTTCATAGACTGATCAGGTCTAGACACTCGTGTGAATGCTAGACACAACATCAAAACTTGTTCAAATATGCTTTAACAGTCGTCGTTTTCTGTCAGATCGATAATGAAAATGATAATAAAGAAGTGAAGAGACTCTGAACTACTCTTCATTAGACCTTGTGAACGGGCCAAATAAGCAATCCACATAACGTGAAGACTTCCAAAAGCAGCAATGTCTAAAATGGGTAGCATATGTGACTGAAATAGGAAATAAGTTATGGAAATGAAGAAGCAGATAGATGTAATTAAGACTGTTTAAAAAACAGCAAGTCTTCCCAATCACGTGTATTCGCAAAAATCTAATTTATATATATATATATATATATATATATATATATATATATATATATATATATATATATATATATGTATGTATGTATGTATGTATAGGAAAAAATTATCAGAATTAACCTCTAGAAAATTACGTCGGGTACTGTAAACAGTAATTTCCAGCTAACAGCATGAATATAATAGCGTTCTCTAAATTCTTGCAGTTGTTAAGGACATTTTGTTTTTTTTCATTATTAGTTACTTTGTTTAATAAATTCATTTCGTTTTTGCCGTGAAAAAGTCCACATTGGACGAAACGTGCCGGCTGATATTACAGTTTCCCTATTGTTCTTTATATATATATATATATATATATATATATATATATATATATATATATATATATATGCAAGGTGTACAAAAATGTTTTTTACAAACATAGGGGGTTGGTTCCCGCAAGAATGTTAAATGTCTATATTAAAATACGTCCAAAAGGCTATCGATATATCTCAACAGATCATAACAAATGTTCAAAATGTCCTCCGCTTACTTCTTAACACGCATGCATCCGTCGGATCAATGACTGGCGGACTCTTTGAAATACATCCACACAGTGTGGAATAGTTTCGCAGTCTCCCATGACACGGTGATGCAGTGTATCTGCATTATTAATGTTTACTACATAAACCAATTGCTTTAGATGGACCCACAGATAAAAAATATCCAAAGGACTGAGTTCAGGAGAACGTGAAGGCCATGGAACCAGTCGTGCCCTATCTATCCATCTTTCATAGTAGATATCAGCCAGTCAATCGCGATGTGAGTAAAATTTGCTGAAGATTCATTGTGGATGAACCACATACGTCTTTGTGTTAGCAGGGGTACATCCTCTAGCAGGTCTGGAAGTGTATTCGAAATAATATCCATGAAGAAATCTCCTGCTGGGAGAACATATGGACCTACCATAAAGTCACTTGCTATTCCAGCCCACACATTAATCGTAAACTGATGCTGGTATCTCACCTGTATTGTACCATGTTCGCTGTGAACATTTCTTATTGCATCTCTTCGAATGTTGTCTCATTTGTAAGGAAGACTGAAGTGACAAACAACAGATCAGCAGTTTGTGCAATAAATCATCGGCAAAAGTTCTCCCAAAGTGACCTGTCCGAGGATAAATGACTCTGCAGACGTTGCAAATGACACGGATACATGAACTGCTCTTGGTACTATGAGATGTACGACATGCTAAGGCTACTTGACGTGTGCTGATACAGGGATCGTCTCCGACAGCCGATAGAATGTTTTCTTCGTGGTTAGGCGTACGAGCGGTTCTCTGCATTCCTCGATTCGGAATTTGTGGTACCATGGATCCTGTCTCAGCAATGCGACGATAAACAGCAGCAAAGATTAGATCACTAGGCTGCCTTAGTTCTGGAAACACAATTTGATACAGCTGTGCACACTCGCCTACATTACCATCCGCGCGGCCCTATGTAAAAATCGTATCTGCCTTCTCACGATATGAATACTCTGCCATTGTTAAACGGAACACTTCCCATTTAACTCACTACTACACATCGTTAAACGTTAAAGACACAATAGTCACAAATGTACACGAATGACAAATGTAAACTAGTCTACATGGCAACAGAGCGGTATCTACTCTAAACTTTCGTTAAACTTAATAACTCAAAAACGAAGGATTTGCAGACATATTTGTCAAATTGCCATATTAGTAAAAACGCACTCTATAAATTAAAAAAAAATCAACCTTAGCGTTGCGACTGCACGCTCCACAATTCTGTATCCGTTAACAATAAGACATATATATATATATATATATATATATATATATATATATATATATATATATATATATCCATTCGCATTATATTTTTTCGTCTCGGATGCTATCTGAATTTTACCAAAAACATACCTGAAGATGACTGAATGTACAGTTGAAAGTACTTGCGTATTAAAGAAAGACCATATATATATATATATATAAATATATATATAAAATGAAATGGGAAATAAAATATTAAAAATAAATCCAGAAAAAGACGTCAATTTATTCATCATAATGAAACATCTAAATTAAATAATATAGAAATTCAAAATAACTTCGTGAGTATAGACAATTTCAACTAACATCAATTCCTTAGCATTTTTAGACTCCAATGGTAGACTGATTCTGTGTTAGAACTTAAATTTAAATATTTAAAAAAACAACAGCAGTTAAAAAATTGTTACATACATTCGACCAAGATATTAAACTTAACACCCCAAGTTGTGGTTATTGAAAAATTAAAGGGAAATTATAGGATGGCCAGAAAAAAAGAACTTAAAAAAGGAAATTATTAATTATTAGTTTTATAACAAAAAACAATAAAATTTGTTACCATTAACAATTAAAAAATATGCGTTTATATATATGTTAAGAAAAAATAGAAAAATATCAATTATAATTTTTTTAATTATATATTAACAGGTAATGTTAGATAACTTAGCTTACCTGACATCGCCTGATGAAGGGCAGTCTTAAAGTTCCGAAACTCGTAAATTTTTGTGTATCGATGCAAAATATTATAATAAAAATATTATATATATATATATATATATATATATATATATAATATATATATACTATAATATATATATATATATATATATATATATATATATATATATATATATATATATATATATATATATATATACACACACTATAATAAATTGGTTGCACAGAGGCACCATTCAAGAGGATATATTATAATCCCACTCTGTCCTTTAGGCTCGAAATTCATAGGAATGGTACAAAAATGGCAAATTGTTTTTGGATATTAAAAGAAGTTAATGGTAGAGTCCCACACTTTACGTGGAAAATCATCAAAAATAAAGCCGGACATGATCCGAGGAAACTACTTTAAGCTATGCTAAGAGGAAAAATTGACGATAGCTATATTACTCAAATAAGGACGAAGTGCTAAATGAAAATTCGGAGTTGTTAACCAACTGCGGACACATTTGTTGTGTATGTACGAACGTGAATGGAAATATTGTTTTCCTCTTCTGTCCACCCCACCTAACTACCGGGGTTCGTATATATATAGTAAACTAAAATCTTTCATCCTACCTGCCTGAGGTGACCTAACAGTCGAAACCTGGGTAGGTTGGTAGCTTGAATTTTGGTTTCACTAATTACATTTGGCTCTACAACCGAAATTTCCCGGATTTTGTATTGAGTATTTTTTTGGATTGCACCTTCTTAAACGAGGCTTGTGTACAGTCTCTTTTTACAATATATTATCTTACATTGTATTCTATATATATATATATATATATATATATATATATATATATATATATATATGGTAATCCGTATGGGTAGGCCCAAGTAGGATGAAATCCTGGGAGCTGAATGTAAATCCAGAGCTAATATTTTAAGGAAAAACAGACCACTTTAAGGTTCCATTATAATAATTTATTTCACCAGATCCCTTTTAAAGGACGCCGGATCATCAGATAGCACTTCTCAAATATTTCATATTTTGGAAGTGCTATCTGATGATCCGGCGTCCTTTAAAAGGAATCTGGTGAAATAAATTATTATAATGGAACCTTAAAGTGGACTGCTTTCCTTTATATATATATATATATATATATATATATATATATATATATATATATATATATATATATATATATATTATTAATAGTAGTATACGTTTGGAAAACAAATGCAGATATGTCATGACAAATCAGTACTCGAAAAAAAAATGGAAATAAAATAAAAGAAAGAACTAAAAACATGGATGAATTAACTCGACAAGTGTTTTAAGTCCCTAGTTCAAAGAAGAAAAAACGAAAAAAAAGAGTAGAAAAAGTGTTCAATACGCTAAGTAGAGCGATAAACTAGAATGTTCTAATATATATATATATATATATATATATATATATATATATATATATATATATAGTTTTTGAAAAACTAGGTAATCCGTATGCGTAAACCTAAGGAGGATAAAATCCAGAGAGCTCAATGTAAATCTAGACCAAATAATTTAAATAATTATTTCAATACAGCCCTTTTAAACGTTGAAACAAAAAATGAAAAGAAATGTACACATTTTTGATGGGCCGTATTAAACATCTGTAAATTAACGAAGTGAGGAAGGAGAGAGAAGACATGAGTGAGTTAGCAGACATTGACACATTTAAACGGTTAACTTAACGGAAGTTATATATTGATATCGAAAGGGGAGAGGAGAAAAAACCCATAGAGAGAAAAAGAGAGAAGGAAGTCATGAGAGAAGGTGTTACTAATTTTCTTTGTAAAAAAAAAAAAAAAGGCTTAAAAACAGACGCTGTTATATTGTTTTACTTTGAAAGTGTTATTTTGGGGGTTCATAAAGATTATAATGTTTGATACAAATTTGAATGCCTCTAAACTGTCTACAAATAATTTAATTTGATGTTTGTTAGTGATTTAATTCTTTTTTTAAATTTTGGTGATTTTCTATGAAATTGACGATTAGAAAAATATTCATAGAAAGTACATTAAAAGAATAAAATTTTATTTTAAAATATAAGTTTACTTCTACTAATCATTTTTTTTAATCTCTTTTATTTTAAAATATAAGTTTCCTTGTAGTAATCTTTTTTTAATCTCTTTAAAAAATTTGTATTATTGATTATTATGTTGACATCTCTATCCGTTTGAATTTTGTTCATGAATTTAACTCGTGACACACACACACACACACACACACATATACATATATATATATATATATGTATATATATATATATATATATATATATGTATATATATATATATATCAAGATTTTGACTTTGTACAATACATGAAATAGAACGAGAATGAAACCTCGGTCATTACTAGAAAGATCGATCACAGTGAATTTGAGAGATTTATTTTTATTTTTCCGAGAAATCTGTTTTTAGAGAAAGATTTTACAAATTTTAATCTACAGTAAAGCTGAATGATAGTCGAATATTTCCTTGTATAGAAAAAAGCTAATCTCGCTATTACCATCGTGACATGCTAACACCAAAATCAATCAAAATATTTAGTTGCAATATCTTCACAACAGTAACGTGGTAAGTCAACATAATTGACCTCAACTTAAATTCCTTCTCGTGTACTGATCCGTTACGCAAACTCGCACCTCCAAACATCGATCTCTGTCTAGTCATTTAACTCAGCCAAACAATTTGTCGAATTAGTTCCAAGTAATTTCTCAAAGATATCGCTTTTCTAAATTCTATTCTTTAATATACTCTTCAGTAGACACAAATTAGTCTCCTGTCTTCGCTCTTTAAGACAAATATTAGAGATAAAAAAAAAAAAATCAATAGGTGTCTGTGATTTACTTAGGAGTAAAATCGTCTGGCTGTTTTCATCGACAACAAACCGACACTCGCTAATGGACTCAGGTGGAGGCAATTGATAAGAAGAAAAAAATTCACAGGGCCAAATACTTATCTTAATACGAAAGGTTATTCACGTTTTTAATTGTTAGCTTTCGTTTGTTATTTGCCTTCTTTTCTTAAGTGATTTTTATCACAATTATTATCTTTGTCAAAACAGTCGCCTCTGATAAGATTAAAACTACTTTTCCTTACAAAGAATGACCAGCTAGACTTCTTTCTCTTGGCGTCTCTTTCAATTTTATCACAGGCTATTTTTTTTATTACCAATTAAACAATTTGATTTTTTTCTGAGATGAAACAGTAAATTTTGTTATTTTTAATTTTTAAATTTAAAGAGATTTTTATTGTTAAATTTGAAAGTTTTCTTTCATGCACTATCTTGCTACTTAATAATATTTTTAGAAAATTTGTTTATAACCCGTTAAATAAAGAAAAATTAAACTGAACTAAACATCAAACAAGTCCACTATATGCTATCTAATTGATCGATTTTACGGCTTATCAAAATTTTGCAGTTTATTCAAAGCCAGAAAATATTTTAAGACTATAAAAACTTTTTCGAGATAATAATGATTTAATACCGCTCTATATCTCTGAGGTGAGGTATTATGATTTCATGTTCCGTGTACATTCCATACCTGGGCAATTATGACCCTCTACAACTTTTCGCTCTTTCATAAACCGAAACAATATATGCTTATTATGTTTATTCTACGATTCATTTACACAAGTTTCACGGGTAGGTTAATCTTTATTTCCCTCTGGCTTTCTTGCATTCAGTGTGTGCTTTGAGTGTTAAAATCACCAAGCGTTCTCTCATCGTTATATGTCCAAGACAGTTCGACTATCGCCTTTTTGAATCTAAAGAATAGTGCCAGTTTGGCTCATATTTCCTTCATTTTATCGTTGCTCGCATGTTCCCTTCGTGATATTCTCAACATCTATTTTTAGAAACGCAATAGCCATTTCTTCAAGTCTAATCTTCATCTGTTCAGGAAAGCCATAATTCATTACCATAATAGTAGATTGATATTACATAGCAGTTCTGCACACATTTGATTTTATATAACGAAATTGTTCTGTTTCTTAGGATTTTTTTTTAGAACCTTTTTAAACTTCTAGAAGGATTTGAATATCTGTGCCACATTTCTCGTCGTCTGCTAGCACATCTCCGTACTCTGTTTTACCTTTCCCAATTAGTAACTCACATCTTCGGCCATCCCTCTCGCTAGCGGCTATACAATCTTTTTTCTTGCAACTCATTTTTAGTCTTTTCCCTTTAATTCCCTTTACTACATGTGTAGGAGTTTCTGTAGTTTTATTTCTGCATCTGCTATTAACGCGGTATCATCTGCGTATCTTGTGTTCTTAGGATCGTCACCGGTAATAGGAAATCCTTGTCAGACTTCTATTTCTCCAGTGATCGCCTCGCTGTATCCCTTAAATAAATCCGGTAAGAAAGGCTGAATGCTTTGTTCGGAAGTTCTCATACAAATCAACACTTGACTCATCTGTAATACCCACACCTGATTTCCCCCTAGAGGCTCTACTGTGTGAGATGTGCATAACCCCGTCGATGGTATTGGACATAATCTCCAAATTAGATTCTTATAAAGTAAGTTGTGGTGACAGGATACCAGCTGTAGTCCTAAAGAAATGTGCTGGCTCAGGTTTTCACCAAACTATACAACTATTTGTTGATTCTTGCTTCCATCCTTTTGGAACTCCTGCTCTGTCGTCCCCGTTTTTAAGGACATTGGAGACTGTTTGACCCATCTAACTACAGTGTTATCAGTCTCCTACCGCACTTCGAGGTCTTAATCAATGCCGAAGTGGTGAAGCATCTTACCTCCCACGATCTAATCTCTGACAAACATGGTTTTCACTTTGCCCGGTCTCCCGCTGATATGCTAACAGCCATAACAGAAGACCAAGAACTTGATAATAACGGTGGATCTCATTTTGAGTAATTTCAAGTCTACTTCTTGTCTCTCAGTTCCGTCTCTGTCTTTGGACAAAGTGCGCTCAGGGGCTTCTCTGTCAAAGGATAGCTGGTCATGAAGGGAAAATAATACTGAGAGGTGCCCAGCACTGATCCCTCCCTCTGGTGCCTCCCATTGCACCAGAGGGAGAGATCAGTGCTCGCACCGAGGCCAACAAAACCGACGGTTGTGGGGGCTGAGGGCAAGTTTTGTTCCTGTCCAGGGTGTTCGCGTTCGAGTCCCCACCTAAAAATAGACATTTTGTCACATCTCGTCCTAGTGGAGAAAACAGTAAATACCATGTGTAACTTACTCTTTTTAGGTAATTTCAATTCCACTTATCACCTCTCAGTTGCGTCTCTGGGCAGAGTGCGCTCAGGGGCTTCTCTGTCAAAGATCAGAGAAGCAACTGAGAAAATTATACTGAGTGTTGCCCAGCCCTGGGGAACAGCAGCTCGAGGCCGTGCCTTCCCATTGCAGCAGAGTGAGGGATCAGTTCTCGCACCGAGGCCAGCACAACCGACGGTTGCGGGGGCTGAGGGGGAATTTTTGTTCTTGTCCCGGGCGTACACGTTCGGGTCCCCACCTAAAAATAGACCTTGTGTCACATCTCATCCAAGTGAGTGGGGCGGAAATACCGATTGTAAATTGCCATAGAGTTGAGTTAGGACCTTTTTTTTACCTCAGAATTTATGGGTGGATTGTGCTCCTATTTCGTATTTATTCATATAGAAGAAGAGAGGGAAAGATATGAATTCCGAGGAGATAATTCATTCACCAAAATGATGCTCTTTGGGCATACTTTAGGTTAGGCCCTACGGAGGGTATTTGAGCTTTCAGTCTTTTACTTTCAGCGTCCTATGTATGTAAAAGTTATAAGAATTTAGAAATAATAAAATTATTTAATCATGATTCGACACCTTAATTGGTTTAAAAATCTTTCATCGTATACGCAGCCTTACTTCGTACTTTGTATTTATATTGGCACAATTTTTATATTATTTTCAAATCACCATTCTTTATGATCCCTTCACGTAAAATCATTCTTAAAATGCATTAGGGAACCCGAACTATGTAATATTTTGAAAAGGTCACAGTACACGTGCTAGAAAAGAAAAAAAAATTCAGACTCCTCATCTTCATTCCCATCGTTCCGGCCGTTGTACGCTCCGGCCTTCTTCAGCAGATTAGAATTTTAAACGGGATTCTTCATTTCGTCCGCCGGGGTAGATTGTTCTAGTTCCACGTGTCATGCCTCCTTCGGATGTCTCAGTTATTTCCCCCTTAACTCATCTCTCCAAGCTTTGGTTCACCACTGATGTGGCTTGGTATTGAACTCGCAACTCTTTGTGTGTAGTCACTGGATCTGACCAACGTCTTTATCCACTGGGCAATTTGAATATGACAGTCCGAATAATGTAAATAATACAAGTAATCATAATAGCTCATCTCTGAAATAGAGACAAAAAATGTGTGAGCAACGTACCGTGCCCAGGTTAAGTTTAATTACGGTTTAATCAGGCGATATCAATTGCAATTACGATGAAAAGCGAAATTAAAATAATAAATAATCTCTAATAAAGAATTTTTTTAAAGCTTTCACACTTTTTGATATTTAAGTTTATTTATTTAATTTTTAATTGCTTGTTAGTTCAGGTTCGTCGAAATAGAAAAATGGACGGACATGTGGACACACGTACACTGCGATTTATTTATACAGTGTAACCCGGATATAAGAGAGTTGTCGGGACCGGAGAAGAAGTCTCTTACATCCGGGGTTTCTCTTATATCCGGGTTTGGTCTATTTTGTTTAGGTAAGTAAGTCTAATTTGGGACCAGAGAAAATCTCTCTTATATCCGGGTCTCTTCATTGCGGGATGTGGCATGAATCTTGTTGCTCTACTGCTACTTCCGTGGTAAGTGCTCGGATGAACTACATTCTCTGGTCCCGTCAATTCAAACCTTCACGGCAAGGACAGGTCATACCACTTACATTGTAACAAACGACCCACATTCTCTCCGAATTTTTCTCACAACTCCCCGTTAAGAAGGAGTTGCCAGTCTTGAAATGGGTGAATTCAGTCACTTTTGAATGAAATGTAATGGTTTTGTTTTAATTCAATAGGATTTTTTTCTTGATTCTCTGCAAAGTTTTCCTACCATTGCTTGAACGTTTATTTATGTTCATATATATATATATATATATATATATATATATATATATATATATATATATATATATATATATATATATATATATATATATATATATATATATATATGTGTGTGTGTGTGTGTGTGTTATGAAATGGGTTAAGTCCGACAATTATTTTAATATATTTTCTGTTTATACATTATTTTTATACATACAAATATTTAAGTGAATGATTTTTATAATAAACATATATTTTCTGGCTTGGACACTCTTGTAGTTAAGGGGTCGTTTTAACTTTTAAACAGCGTATATGCATTCACTGGCGAGTGTCCAAAAGAGTTTTAGCTTTTAAATAGATAAGCCAATTGACACTCGCCACCCGAAGGAAATTATTATTATTTTTTATTTCATTTAGCAAGAAAGCTGGCATTAACAGGGTTTCGAACCCAGGTTCCCTCCACGACGGAACATTGAAGCCTGTTCTGTTGTTTTTTCCCCCCACTAAGTTTTTTAAGGTATTATCATTTTTCCTTGATTTTTTCGGCTATACTAAAACTGGTTACTGGTTTAGTAAAGTGAATGCATGTCCGTACGTTAAAGAGAACATATTCTAATATGATACTTAGTGTCGGGTGGAATGGTTTCGTTTTGTTTTCTGTCTTAAATATCGATACATGCGGAAGGGGTAGGGGTGGGGCGAAATACCGGAAAGCGCGCACAAATCGCGCTGCCGAACTTATGCATGCATATATTATGCAAAACAGTCTCTGACTGGCAAATGCAAATTTCACTGTAATTATAAAAAATGAGATAGAACTTCTGGTATATTTAAAGAATATTTTTTTCCAAAGTATATCGCAAGGCAAATTAATTTAATGTTAATAGGTCGAAGGTACCTAACAGAACGGATCTGATTTTGCAATACCCGAGATTCGTAATGAAGTCAAGTCGACATCGCTGATGACCTCCACAGTTTCATTTTACAAATGTATTTCAAGAACACACACACACACACACACACACACACACACACACACACACACACACACACACATATATATATATATATATATATATATATATATATATATAAGTGAACATTGAAGTCAACATTTAAAGGTGACAGGCTGTTTCATGCTAGACGCATGTGTTAGTCCACGAATGTTGTTATTAATCTAAATAAATAAATAAATATACAAACTAACAAACCGATCCCGATAAATTAACCGTTAGAAAATGCAAGTAAAGATAATCAATCCAAATGAAGTAATAAACAAATTAAAAACTGGTCCCGCCAAAATAATAGTTAGAATCAACTCCAAAATTGAATAAATAGCTTTATCTTCCCAAACCAAAACAAAAGTATTAAATAAGCGATATAAACAATCTTCACTACGATAATAAAACACTGATTAAAATAAAAATAAATATATAAGATATGAATTAAAAAAAATAAAAATAAAAACAAACAAAATAATTTAACCCTTATAAATAAATAAACTACTTCCGGCAAAATAACCGCCAAAATAACCGCCGCAATGCACTACTTACCAGTATATTTTAATAGCCAAGAAAACTAACAACACTCGTGGGCTGACGATTGCGTCTATCATGAAACAGCCTGTAGCTTCTAAGTGTTGACTTCAATGTTCACTTTTATATTTACACACGCTCTATCTCTGATATTGAGCACTTTAACCCATAAAGTACAGCACACTTTAAGAGTTGATTTCTTCATATATATATATATATATATATATATATACATATATATATATATATATATATATATTTGGGTTGTCTTGACTGACTGGGAATTATAAGAACTCCGTTTGAAAGATTTGGCATTTTTTTTTCATTAAAAAAAAAGATTTGAAATGTAATACCGACAAGCCCCCTCTTCCCAAAAAAGAAGAAGTAGAAGGCTAGGACTGCCCACCCTATCCTCATGTTTAACTCTATGACTTTCTGGTAAGAACTTGCCGGTCTTGAAATGGGTAAATGCAATGACTTTCGAATGAAATGTAATGTTTTTGCACTAAAGTAATATTTTTTCCTCTTTATTCTCTACAATGTCTTCCGACGTTTGCTGCCTCTTTATATATATATATATATATATATATATATATATATATATATATATATATATATATATATATATATTACTTTGTACTGAAAATGTATTCGTTAACTTAATGTTAATTGATTGGTTTCGTTGCATTTAATAAAGTTTTTTTTATGTGGTAACAGACTGGGGATTATGGGAATGCAGTTTGAAAGAGTTGGTATTCTGACTTATATTACATTAAAGACTTATTATTTTATTTTATTTTTTAACTCCCCATACTTCATATGTATGAAAGTTTATTCTTTGAAATAATTTATCTAGAATTCAAAATATTGTTTTCTGTTTTCTGATTTTTTTTGTTTTATATAGGAGTAGATATGCTCTCCTATCTTTCGATCCGTACTCCCTACATTCTTTTGGACAATAGTAGAGCCTGATCCCTAGTTACCTGTCTAGGGAGTGGTTCCCGGTTCTTTTCATTTTATCAGGCCTTAATAGTGGCACTCTCATGAATTTTTTTTGTTATATGTGTTGATGGCGGCATTTTACTGATTCCTGTTCCCAACTGGTGTTTAGTAGCCCGAACTCTTGCGTATCGTCTTGAGAGGCTGTTTTGGTCAATAATTGGGTAATATCGGGGTTCTGTCGCGCATAGAATGGTGACCCTGCAAGCACATGCGATGGGGAACCCACAGGTTGCAGTATGTTGCAGTCTTCTCCAATACCCTTCCTGCACGTGTTACATTAGACAACCGGCTGTTGCTACTACGCTAAGCATTTCCTTACTAAAATAACACATTATGACTATAAACAGCTAAAGATATACACCTTAACCAGCTCATCAAAAACATCTCAAAACAATCGTGTTATTCGTACCAACTTCTGGAGTTTGAAATCCTTCCTATTCGAAGAAGTCTCCGGGCATACGAACTCTCTCCGAAACTAATCTTAACTCTTCATTCCCTTCTGATTTTTCGATTTCTGGCTACAATCTACTCCTTAAACTAATGTCCACATTCATGGTCTGGAAGTTTATGTCCTAGAACATCTCTCTCTGGCTAGAGAACTCTCTCTTGAATCTCCAGACCATTCTTACATGCGCCTCTGTCTCTCTCTCCTTAACTCAGCTATCTCTTCTTTCTCTACCGACCTCCTTCCTCTCATGACTGTTGCGATAATATAGACACGACCATCTCCCTACACTCGCTTGCAACTACATTTGTGTTCAGTGACCTCCATGCTCATAGTACCAGGTGGCTTAAACACTCTGCCACTGACCTCGGTGATATTGAAACTCTTAAATTCTCGATCACTCTATCTCTCACGCAAGTGTTTAACTTCCCCACGCGTTTCCCCTGTAACCCTGACGGGCACACTTCTCTTCTTGATTTCTTTATTATCTTTATCACTGACTCTTGTCGTATTACGTAGTCCTGAACTCTTGGCAACTCTGATCACGCGGTAGTGTCTGTAAACATCTCCGTCCGTTCCCCCGCCAGTCAAAAACCCCCTACCAACGGAATATCTTTCTGTTATCAACTAGCAGATTAAGACTCATTCTGTGATATTCTTCATCACTGGAATATTTTTAAAGCATCCTGTTCAGAAATGTGCGTCTGAGGTCGTCTGGATGAAAGGCGGCCTCGATGCTTTAATTCCAGCAAGGAAATACCAAGTTCAACCGTGTCCATCTCCTTGGTTCCAACCTATCTACATAGCCGCTATACTTCTTCCGGCTGTAACTGAGCGACACCTCTGATTGCAACAGACATCTCTTTCTCTATGCTTGTAATGAGTGCAAACGTGTCTTCAATGAAGCGAAGTTACTGTTTGCTGACAAAATGAAACGACGTATAACATCTCGCAAATTTGGTTCTAGAGATTATTGGCGAACCTACAAAAGTGTGCTGAACAACAGCAAATGCTCAATTCCTCTTTTATTCAATCAATTCGAAGTCTTGACATTTACAGCCGATCATGTTGAATGTTTTACTCGAAAATTCTCTTCCAACTCAACTCATGACTCAATTGTAGTACCCACACCTGATTTCCACCCTTAGAACTTAGGCACTACAGAGAAATGCGTATAACCCCATCACTGAATCGGACATCATTGCTGAATTAGACTCCCATAACTAGAGGGGACGGGATACCAGTCATCGTCCTAAAGAAACGTGCTCCCGAAATGGGTCCAGTTCTCTCTTCTGTGCCCATATGGCTGATGCTCTACTCCAGGAGAGCGTAACATTGCACCTTTTTTAATTGACTTGAAGTGGAACAACTACATTGAATCAATAGCTGCATCTACTACAAGGAAAGTTGGTACATTGTGTCATTCCATGAGCCTTTTTTCTCGTCTATGAATTAGACATTGTGATGTATTTTGAACAAAATAGAAATTATCTGTACTGGAACAAAATGCAATGGATTTTCAGGCTCAGCTTGAAAAAATAGCCCAGAAACACATACCCATTACTCAACATCAAATGTGTTGAGAAAATGTTGACCGCAGTTATTAAAGTTATTTTGACTATTTAGAAATGATAAGATATTATTAAGTGTAGAGATTTTGTCTACAAAATAACTTAAATTTCTTATGCTTGAATGTATTCCTGAATAAGCGTAAAGATATTATGCACGAGATGTAAATAGTAATAAACGACAGAATATATGACATAGAGATCTGTATGCGAATAAGAATAGAATTAAAGAAGCTGACTTCGATAAACTAAGCAAAGTGTTAAAACATTATGTTACGTAAGAGCCGCGCTTCAAGCAAAACAGTAGTCCTAAATTGCTAAGTCAGATTAATCCTCCCACACGACAGTGAAGGATGGGCAATTTCCCCAGGAAAATGTTTTTTAATCATTTCACCCCCAGCAAGGCAATACATTCACTAAGACGCAAGGGGTTACAGAATGTGAGAAAATATGAGAAGTAGAAAACATTAAAGAGAGAGAAGATTAAAAGAACCGGAATTAAGAAGATAGATGATTACGTTTGATATTGAATTTAAATCTTTGAAGATCAAAGTTGACTAGGAAGGAAGGAGACACAATACAGTTCCACAAGCGCTAGAGAAGAAACTGTTAGTATAGAACTTGCGGTTACATCTAGTCATTTCAGCAGTAATATTACACCTTGACATTAATCTACCTCTTAAATTCATAAAGTCCATGTACCATAGAAAAGAGTTCATCAAAACAATTACCATGAAATTATTTATAGAAAAAGCTCAGGGAAGCTAGGTTACGGCAGTGGAAAGGTGACTGAAGCCAAAATATCAAGTCTGGGTCAATAATTGTCTTTGTATTTTATCTAGAATCCCTAAATATGTAGCAGAATTACCAAATCAGATGCGAGAAAAATATTCATTGCATTGTCGAATGGTAGACTTATAAATGTGTCAGATACATTCTGGCTAGAATAAGATGAATACGAGACTCGATGCAATAGATATTTGGTTCTACAGAAGGATGCTGACGATACCATGGACTGAAAATATGCGTAACGTTGACACTTATGCATTAAATCAGACATTTCTGGGGCACGTAATGGTGAAAGAAGTCTTGGAATGTTTAGCACTCGAAGGATGGAGAGACAGAGACCTACATAGAATAACCTAACTGATAAATTCGTACAGATGACAGAACAGGGGCAAAAGTGATGACAAGAGTTAAGTGTTAGTTACATCTATCTTTTACCATTTTGTTCGCTCGATACAAGGCCTAAGAGACTCTCAAGTTATATAGTTAGTGAACGGGGATGTTTTTTGGAAGAAAGAATTTTAGCACATGAAGTTATGTAAAATAGCGGCTCACTCTAGAATTGAAGAGCTTAAGATTATGGTGGTTGCAGAAGCATACTCGCGTGAGTTTCTCATAGAAATCATGTAAAAAAGTTACCTGAATTGAATTTCTTTCTTACCAATGGAGCATGTATGGAATGAGGCTGGTTCATCCCTGTTTACATGACATGATGAGGTTTTACTGCTAAGGCCTGAACTCGTGGAGCTAGACAAAAATTGCTCGTCAGAAATTTTTGCATAGTGATGGCGACAGTGTAGAGATAGGCTTGCACCATTTCGTGTGTGAGAAACGGATTTTAGCTACAAAATACAAAGATGCATAGAGAGCTTAGAGGGACCAACTCCTTGTGACTTGTAAAAGACTAAAGACATTATGGAACATTACGATCACGAGTTCCGCAACAATTTAGAGTATAAGGGGCACCACATGTAACTTCAACCCTCTCCTGGCTGGTTTGAATTCAGAGTGTCCTTCACCTAAACTAGTCTGTTATAGAATTCAGTATTTTCACATGAGGGTAGAAAAGGGATGGATTCATACATTTTCCTCGTAAGTAAATGTTTGTACTCGACTGAAATTCGAACGCGGTTCATCGAATCCTCAGTTCGACTCTGTGCCCATAACTCCACGGTTATAATTAAACACATATATATATATATATATATATATATATATATATATATATATATATATATATATATATATATATATATATATATATATATATATATATATATATATATATATATATATATATATATATATATATATATATATATATATATATATATATATATATATATATATATATATATATATATATATATATATATATATCAAACGTCGGGTTTATTTGTTTTTTTATCATTTGGTAATTTAGAATACTTTCTTGTTGTAAACTTGTGACTCCATCTTTAATCTTAAAAACGAAACATAGCAACGGGTAAGAAGCTTGTAATCTCTGGATTAGTGTGGCATGTTGCTAAAGCAACGGAAACGCCATGCCTTTTTATCTCCTGTACAAAGTCGATGGCGGAACTGAAAGAAGAAAGTAGATTTTTAATTAAAGCTGGTAACTTATAGCTGTTGACAGATGTGTTCTCAAATAACTCAAACATTTGTAATCAAAAGAAATATCGTCAAATTCAAAAATCCTCTAATTGCTCAATTATGCTTTGTAGTAGTTAAAAAGATTTTTTTTTAAATTAACACACACACACACACACACGCACAAACACACACACACATATATATATATATATATATATATATATATATATATATATATATATATATATATATATATATATATATATATATATGTAAAATCATCATTTCTGACTAAGAACAGAGCACATTTGTCTGGCTAACTGCCAGAAAGACTGCAGAAATAGCTGTGGCTCTAAAATATATTTTATTAAAACTGATGGAATCTATAACGGAATGTTAATATAATTTAATATATTATATTTGATTGGAATTATTATTAAGCCTGCACACATTATTTATAAATAAACGCTATTATAAAAGCTTAAGATATTATCTTTAAAGAAATGAAAAAATATACGCTAAAAGGTGAACAGTTCCACCTAAACTACTCGGGTAATACCTGGAGCTATTACTTATAATGAAATGTTATGAAAATTTAAAGTTCAAGGTAACCAGAACAGTTATTCTTATTAGAAAAAAGGTAAACACCAAATTTGACATACCGCTAGTCCTCAAAAAAATCTTCTCGGCATCCAGAACATTTTGCCAAATTACATCCAGCTGTGCAATTCGCAGGTGTTAAAAGTTATGGACAGAAAGAACTTTGTGAGTACCTGCCTCAAATCTGTCTCATCTACGAAGGATTTCCCACGAAGGAGGTTGTCCAGGGAATGGAAAGGTTGGTAATCAATTGGCGCAAGCTCCCTGAAGTGATTGAATGCATAAAGAGTTAAGAATGAATATACATCTTTTTCTGGGGTACGCTAAAGGTGAAGGTGTACTCAATTGAAATGACAGATGCAACACACTTGATTGAACGCATAAAGAGTGAAGAATTAATTGACCTTTTTTTCTGGGGTACGCTAAAGTAGAAGGTGTACTCAATGAAAATCACAGATGCAACAAAACGCAAAAAAAATGAATGTGCTAAAATTGACGGCAATGTGTATTTATTGCATCGAGTTCACGTGAATCTTACAAATCGCATCAACCTTTGCATCACAACTGATGGAAATCACACTGAATATTAATATGCCAATTCAAGATAATTTTGTTGAAAATTTAATGTCTTGACAATATGCATTTCTTCCTATGTGTCCAGACTTTAGGGACACCCTGTAGAATATTGACTGGATATAGAGATGTACAAGAAGCAAGGGGAAACATTAAGCAAAGTAAATAACGAATTTGTGTTCATGGACGACAGAACAACAACAAAGAGTGTGACAGAGTTAAAAGTAAATATATGAAAAAGTGGGGGGGTTTGTGGAGTGGCTATGACTACCCACGTCCGGAAATATACAGTACATAAATAAAGAAGTTTGAATAACTTTAGCTATTACGGTTATATCTTTATACATTTAGTCTCCATTTTTTTTGCTGGCCTGAAACGCAGCTCTATTCAAAGAATTCTATAGAATCTCTAATTTGTTTCCTTCTTTTTCTGCGAGAATCCTGTAAACCATTTTATACCGATGATATTCTTGCTTATCAAAGTGTTTCGTTTCCTTTACCGTTTTTCCATCTGTTTTCCTCTTCCTTTAACATTCACCATTCTTTCCGATCTTCGGTTATCCTATCAATATTTCTGACAACGAATTTATTTTTCAATTTCTTTTCATAACGACTCAATTTCCCTGAATTAATGAAATCTTTCATTTAATATTGACAAACACATAGCAACATATTCCGTTATACGTTAGGCACGATATTTTTAAGATGCAGCAACGTTGATTTTATAAAGTGTACTTTCTTTTCATCTCCTTAAAATTGCCAAATTAACTTATCATATATTGTCGTATATATATAAATGACGTTCTTGTAGTGGAGTAGTTATCAGTGTGTTAAGTGGAATCGGCGTGTAGATTTCAAATTCTAGTTGAATTTGTTCTATTTTCACATAAATACTCTTGGATATGTTATGAATCCATCTCTTCACTTTACAATTATTGGATAAATAGAAAGGCAGACTGGGTTCTCTAGACTTGGCTGGGAACCAGGCTAGGAGAAGGGCAATTCTGAATTCAAAATCGGCTAGGGGTAAGGCTGGCAACTCCATCTAGTAAAATCCTATTTGTGACAGACAGAAGAACATTGCAATCTAAAAGTCCCAATGAGGAAAAGTAGGAGTTTATTACACAAAAATAAAATAATTAGATGCAGAGATGAAAACTAATGATCACTGGACAATTTAATTCCATTTGTATGGAATAACATAAACTGTGGATATTTTACATGCATTTAAATGATTATATATGGAGAAATCTATCTATCTATCTATCTATCTATCTATCTATATATATATATATATATATATATATATATATATATATATATATGAAGAAATATAATTTTAAGACGTGCTATATTTATGGGATAAAGTGCTCAATATCAGAGATAGACTGTATGCGAATATATATATAAAAGTAAACATTGAATTCACCAGTCAGTGGCGACAGGCTGTTTCATGCTAGACGCAATCGTGTGGCGGCCTGACGATTGAGTCTAGGAGGAAACAGATTGTCGCCTCTGAATGGTGACTTCAATGTATATATAATATATATGGTGAAATATAGTTTTAAGGTATACTGTATTTATGAGCTAAAGTGCTCAATATCAGAGATATAGCGTAAATGTAAATATATAGAGTGTAAATATAAATGTGGACATTGAAGTCAACCATGACGGCGGTCTGATGATTGCCTGTCGCATGAATGAGATTATCGCAAATGAGAGTTCGAATAATTTAATAAAATCTTTAGAATACCCAGGCCTGTAGACGAAAAGAAATTTATATACTGTTTTATAAATAAACGGAGTTTCAACTCAAATATGGTTATCCGCTAAAAATAATGTTTAAATTGATCAAATCTTTCGGATTAATGAATATAAAATATATTAAAATATATTACCACATGTTTAGAAATGGCTTTTTTTACGTTTGGATAAGAAACTGAGCGGATATGAACTTTCGAATATCTGGGAAGCATTTGCATTTATAAGGCACAATTAGACCTGGTTGAGTCGGTCTAAAGCTTGTCGAATTAAACAACGCTTTCTCCTATAAAGTAGGTCGCAGGTTCGAATCCTGCCATTGGTGCAACTTTTATTTTAATAAGATTTCTCGAATATTTAGACCGATAGTCGAAAATAAATATATATAATGTTTAATACATAAACGGAGCGTCTATCCAGTTACGGGTATCCACTAACGTTTAAAGTGATAAAATATACGAGTATATGTGTATAAAACCCATAAAGTTAAATGCCTTTTTACTTGGTGATAGGTTATGGTTGTTGATATTAACCGAGAATGCACTTGAACAAAAAACCTATATCATGAATTTGGGACAATTCATACACAATTATGATCCGATATCCAATATCTTATATTAATTATCGCCACGATAATCCCTCATGTACGTAATGCAGTAGTTTCCCCGTTGCCTTCTCTACGGTGTTTCTATTGAGGTACATACACGAGTCAATTGGTTTTCGACAAAGTTACTTCAACAAAAGAAAAAAATAACGTTTAACTTTCCCGCCAAGGTGGCATTATTGAAACCTTTTTGATGGTAGGCAAACGTGTGGCTTTGTTTGGTTTGGTTTGTTTTGCTTTATAGCATATCAACGCCTCAATGGGTCATTTAATACCGACAAGATTTTATTGCTGGCAATATTTTTAAAAAAATGTATTGCTGCTAAAAATTCTATATTAATACTTTTCATGCTCTGAGGGATTTACTCAAGTTAAAAAGTGATGATTTTAATTTGCAAAATTCATTTTTAAATAAAAGTAAAAATGTCGTCAGGCTTTTAAGTTATGAAATTAATAAGGCTTAACCATATTCTTAAAGTTAACTGTGAAAGTCAAGGTAAACTATGGAGGATGCTATATGATTTAATGCTAAATAAGGAAAGTGAGTAACAGTTGTTGATTTTTTATTTTCTTGTTTGTTTCTTAATTTCCTTTTTCATTATATTAGTAAAAACAAAAGATTTAGAAAATAAAAATGCTATCATTTATCTTGTTAAAGTCCACCAGAGGACGAAACGCGTTTGTATAAAAAAAAGAAAAAAGATTTAATTTTATTCTTATTTATATTGTCCTTTTACATATATATTTTGTTTAGGTCTGAATTTTTACACACACACACACACACACACACACAAACAAACACACGCACGCACACACGCACGCACACACACACTCGCACACACACACGCACACACACACACAAACACACACACACACACACACACACACACACACACACAAGCAAACACACAAACGCACACGCGTGCGCGCAAACCACTTTTTTTCTTCCATTATAGTAATGTAAAAAATATACATATGCATACGATTGATCACTTGTATACATATGTATATTTACTCATTCGGTTATATATATATATATATATTTAAGTTTAATATATATTTTATGTTTAACGGTATATCAACTTCTAATGGGTCATTTAATTTGGAAATTTAATTTTAAATATATGTTATTCTGCTTTCACAATTGAATACCTTGGTAAATGATACTCAGCTTTTGGGTCTATGTATGCTTGTGGGGACATAATTATTAGAGGAGATGTCCTAGTTTTATTGAAGCTATGATTTGAAAATGCTGTTCGATTTCTTTAACATATTGAAGGTTTGGGTGAGAAGTGGTGCATTCATTCCTTTCCCATATAATTAATATAACGAATCTAACTAGAATTGTATTTCGGACTTCTTGACCCTCATATGTTGAATTCGACGGAAGAGTCGAGTGTATATATATAATCGACTCTCTCTCGAGATTCGACGTTTGAGGGTCAAGCAGATCAGTTTCCAGGAAACCGACAGCCAGACACCGGCAAATGAGATTTGATTATAATGGTGAAGGCCTCGTGCAGGATCATCCACACTTTTTGGAGGGACGAATACAGAGACCTGGTGCAGCGAATGCCACAAGGTTCCCAAACGACCCTCCGCAGGTTTTGAATTCAGACCATCCAAGGCTATAGATCCCAGACTGTACTGCTATTTTACCCATAAGAAGAGGATTCATACCGTTTGCATGGGTATTAGCACATAAGTGAATGTAATGGATTCGACTGGAATTCGAACTCGGCTCTACCATTGCTCAATCCAAGGCGCTATCCATTACTCCACCGTGCCTTATTTATTTTTATTTTTATTTTTATTTTTATTTTTATTTATATTCATTTATTTATATATATATATATATATGTGTGTGTGTGTGTGTATGTGTGTGTGTATATATATATATATATATATATATATATATATATATAAAACACCAAGAGTAAAATGGAAAATTATAAACAAAACTAGAACTTGTAAAACTTGGGATGACCCATGGCCTTTATACCTACATGAAAAACTAAACATTATTAAGTTTCTAAAAAATAAAAATCTATTAAACAATAGACAGGAGTTAACGGTTTTTTGCCGACATCATCAAATATTTGACTTGAATAATTAGCATAAAAACAAACAAACAATAATTTTCTTTTTTAAACTCCATAGTCCTAATAAATAGTTTAAATGCCCTACAAAAAAAAGATAACCCTTTATGAAGTCGTCAAAAAACAAATGTTAGCGATTTACGAGTTTTTATATACACAAAACCTTTTCAGAAAAAAATAAAAAATAAAATAAAAAAATAAATAAATCTCCATAGACGCTTAGCCAGACTAGACGATGTCATCTTCCGCTTTAAATTTAGTCACCCCAAACTTACCCTGACTTGACGTCTGTGAATGTAACTTTATATTGATACAAATTATTAACACCTTACGCCCATTTTTTTTAAACAATTGCTCTAGCCGTTACCATAGAAATTTTGATTTCAATAATAAATATGCTTATAAAACGCGTAAACTTCAGAAATAAGTTATTCCCAAAAAAATTCGCTTGAAGATGGAACAGAGCTTAGTACTTTAATTCAGTTTAATTCAAATAATTATATTGAAGTTTTCGGCTCTTGTTTTGAAACATGAGTACTCTTATGTCGCGTGTTGGAATCATATTTTAAATAAATAATTATATATATATATATATATATATATATATATATATATATATATATATATATATATATATATATATTTGTGTGTGTGTGTGTATTTAGTCAATAAATCTTCGTTCGAGCATATTTCATTGAATAATATAAATATACATATCTATTTATCTTGATAATATTTTCTAGTCCTCTTATATATCATTTTCGATGTCCTTTGGATAATTGCATCTCTGACAGAATACACGTACATATGTTGGCTTGACGACAACAACATTACCAAGACGTCTTACATTCCATTTGCAGGATACAAGTTCTATCGTGCAACATTTAAAGACACATCCCTGTCCACCTTCGCAACACAGGAAAATACTTGTTAACACCGATATACAACATTATGAAAATAAAAAAAAAATTCTTTAAATTTTCGGTGCCTTCTGTATCAAAAGTAATCAACCAACACAAAATTTATTACGAGTGTAGCAACAACATTTTGAAATGCATTTGATTTACTGGCACTTAAATTCATTCTACCGTTTACACCCCTTACATCATAACTACAATAGTTAATTTTAAAATAATTATAACAGAGCCCATTCACGTGTATTTACAAAAATATCCCCATCACAAAGATCGCTGTTACATTAAGTAAGTCTTCGCAGTTGACCCGGGATGATGATCTTAGAGGAGATCGAAAATACTTTGGTTCATAAGAACTACGGTATCTTCCTTGCTGAAGTTCAAATTAACATCAAGAAAATAATTAGAGAACAAAAAATGATTTTAAAAATAAATAGACATAAGATGTCTATATTATTCACTATATATATATATATATATATATATATATATATATATATATATATATATATATATATATATATATATATATATATATATATATATATATATATAAGCATTATACTCCAAGTAAATTAAACTGATTTCTCAGAGCCGCTGGCGTATTTTCTTATAGAGAAAGACGTTTAAATCCCCTTCCTTGTAATATCAAACCAGTCGGCGTTCGATCCCGACTTGAAGCAATCGGACGCCTAGCCACACTGAAGTGCTGTGATATAGCGAAATAGTCTGTCTGTGGATGACGCTATATATATATATATATATATATATATATATATATATATATATAAGGAAAGTAGTAATCTGAAGTTCTCGTTCGCATATATATATATATATATGGAAAGTAGTAATCTGAAGTTCAAATATATATATATATATATATATATATATATATATATATATATATATATATATATATATATATAACCAAACATGATTATCATTCATTATTTAATTCAATTCTTACGTTCTGCTTCCCGTGATATCCGTGTGCAGTACATGGCGACATTGAATATATCTTTCATTAATTGACACTTTCCGAAAAGTAAATAAAAATGGACAAATCAATCCCATCCACCGCGTGAGTGGTGCATTCTATTTTTCCTTAAGTTTTAAGGAAGCGATATTGCTTTATCTATTCTGTCACTGAGGAGTTCACTCGGTGTAATTAAGTTGAATGAGGCATTGATTGATTTTGGGGAGGAAATCAATCGACTGATCTTTATTTTGTTCAAAACAAGCCGTATCCCACTATAGTAATTTAGTACATGGGAATGGATTTCTTATTACGCGTTTTTATCGTTTATAAGACGAGATCTTCATCCTCTAATTGCCCAAGAATAAAAGGAATGTTACGGGCATCGTTTTCCATGTGTATCATTTTACTGAAATGGGAGGAATTGATTTTTTTTTTTAACAAACTTCAAAAAAGATTCTTCCTCATGTGTATGAGCACCGTATTCTGTCACCAGAAGCACAGAGGTAAGACTGTCAGGTACCATATTATTAGGGTGGTGCAAAAATAATGACGTAATAAAGTCGTTTTTTGACGTATTTTTTAACGTAAAAAAACGACATTATTACGCCATTATTTTTGCACCAACTAAATATATTCCTTTGTAACAGTGTATAATGATTTCCGACAGAAGCAGAGAAAATGAATCATTCTTATGTGATATGTTGTATCAGAACTTAAGCGATAATCGCTTTTCATAATTTCCTGTCGTTTGTAGCTCTTAATAAATTTTATCTCTTTGTTATTTCTCCTAAACTTCATTCCGCCATGAATTTAGTGAAGCTCACTAAGTATGTTATTCGTTGTTTTCTTATATCCTCAATCTCTTCCGGGAGTTTCCTTTTTTTTCACATTTTCTATAAAACTTTGTCGTTGTTCACATATTTGGTCCATGAATTACGTTAACAAATACAGTATTTTCTGATTTATTACTTGTGTAAAACAATCAGTTTTGACACGATGATTAGGACACTCACGAAGAACATGGCGTCTGATTTTAATCCAATCTCAAGGATTTCGTGATTTTATGACCAGCCGTAAAGTCTGTGAGATGGTGTTTTCAAAGCGGCCACCTATTCAATCAAAAGGAAATAAAAACATTGAAAAATAAATGAAATCGTTTAGGAGAAAATGACAGAAAAAAAAAATGTTAAAAGCATAATTGTCCCATTTTTATATTAACAAACACACTTGCATATGGATTTCTGGATTGCCTTTCCTGAGTAGTGCCGGGCTTCCCGTGACCAGGAGAAAACTGGTCGTCGAAGCCCGAAATTTACTTGAACCCACTACTTAGCCAGATTGTGACACAAGGTCATTTTTTTTCCACTCGGGTCGCTGGTCTAAGATAGTCTTCGCTTGTCTAACCCGGTCAAAATTTGTCTAAACTGGTCATACCTTGTCTAAGCCGGTCAAAGCTGGTCTCAGCTGTTCAAAGCTTGTCTAAGCTAGTCATAGCAGGTCGTACCACCGCTATATAACAGGTGTTATGCAACGGTGGGCCTAAACGCCAGGGAGGAGAAAAGGTCTCCGGCATGGAACAGATACTACAACCGCAGCATTTACTCCAACAGGAAAAAAAAACACTTCTTCTCTGCCAAGGAAAGCTCCCTGACCGTCGAAGCCCACGAGGATTGCCAGCCAAGCGCCGTAATATTGAGATAGGCATTGTTCAGAATAGAAGGTTTTGTGTTCCAGTCTTTTTCCTTTGGAATATTAGTAACCTAAACTGCGAGTTGATACAAGTATTATAGCAGTTACCACAAGGATGAGATGGACATTATAACAGTAATAATCCAGAGAATAGTATGCGAAATCGGGATGTTGATCGAATGAGGTGATCTATACTCTAATACCTACGCAATATGTCGTTGCTTTATTTTAATAACAGAAAGCAAACCTTTGTTCTTAGCAACAGCTGATATTTGTATACCAAAGAACACAACATCCCTAATAAGAACAATTTTGTGTTATTTTGGTGTCTTTCATTAAACCGTTTAAAGAAAATATATTTTAATTCTTTCTTACACCTGGACTTAAATTAAGCACAAAATATCTTTTGCAGACGTGGTTAGTCTAAGAATTGAACATTTTTCTAACGAATAAACAACATTGTTGAAAAGAAGCTGATGTTAACAGCAATGTAAGGAGTGCATAACCAAGACAGGGAGCGATTTGTAAAAAATAATTATATCTAATTGCCATTTCATGCTTTACAAGAAAGGAGTCAAAAAAAAAACAAAAGAAAGAAAGAAAGAAAAAAGATTGCTCCTCAAAGTCCATCTTACACGTTTACAAATCTAACATTGGACCGTGCACTTAATACTGCTGACACATCTGGTTTGGTGCTCCTGCTGTTCATTTCGATGTTCTTGACAAAATCCAAAGAACGTAACGTAATTGATTATGACCGGCCCTCTCGAATTCAGTCACTTTTGCAACAAGATGACGCGGCTTCCCTCTGCCTTTTCTACAAATATTTTCATGTCAACTGCTCTGGCGAGCTTTTTTCCCTGGTGCTCCGACTGCATGAATTTAAGTGTGCTACTAGATTGGCATCTAGGTCCCACCCGTTTACTGTTAAAATAGTTTAATGCAACAGCCACTTCTATAACAACAGTTTCTTTTCACGCACTTCCCACCTCTGGAACTCCCTACTTCATTGATAACTACAACCTTCAACAATTTAAATGCAACATCAATCGTCATTTTCTATCTTCTTGAGGCCCGTTCAACTTTTTTCATTTCCTCAATCCTCTCTATACTCAGTCTTTTCTTTCACTTTCTCTTCCTGTAACACCCTGCGTCCAAAATGGTTAAACCTAAGCTGAATAGGACAGGAAGTAATGGAAGAATATTTTTTTATTAATTCATGTTTAATGCAAATAAACTTCCAAATTCATCATATTCTTTCACGTGCCTGGTTAGACGACTTTCAAAAATGATCGAAACTTTTGACGTTAAGTTTCCATTGGAAACCAAGATTGGAAGCAGTTCTGGCTACGATGCATTAACACCAAACGTAATTGCGATCATCTCTTCAGCAAATTTAAAAGGAGCCCATGAGACCCCATTACAGCCAATAATGCGTTGTCCACACGACGCTTATCTCTCAACTAAAACACACATACACCCAAGCGCATATATAATAGCTAGATAATAGCTAGGCGAGCCTGCTCTTATCTTTGAGAGGATGCTGAAAAGTTCTCTCCCTTACCCAATTCTCAAAATCTGAAATAAATCAACAGCCAGCAAAGTCTTCAGTACACACAATATATATATATATATATATATATATATATATATATATATATATATATATTATGAAATGGACAAAGAACGACAATTATTTTAAGATATTTTTATGTCTATACATTCTTACATTTACTTAAATATTTGTATCTCTAAAAAGAATGTATAAACATAAGAATGTCTTATATATATATGTCTTAATATATATATATATATATATATATATATATATATATATATATATATATATATATATGTGTGTGTGTGTGTGTGTGTGTGTGCGCTGAGATGCAGAAAAATAGGAAAGAACACGTTATGTAAATAATCCGGAGTTCTTTAGTATTTTTATTTTTACAAAACAGTGCTCCATACAGAAGTAGACCTTAAATTATAATTAAATTAAATTATATATATATATATGTATATATATATATATATATAAAGCCAGTGTCTATCTATCAAGGTTTCACCCACCGGATCATCAGCATAATTCTAACCTCTACAATTTTTTGCCAAATTGTATTATCTGTTTTTTTTGTTGTTGTTTTTTTTACACATCATCTCAGAGTTATATTTTCAAAATAAAATTATATATATATATATATATATATATATATATATATATATATATATATATATATTAAGTAAATGCTCTTTTAAAATAAAATAATATATATATATATATATATATATATATATATATATATATATATATATTGTGTGTATTTAGGTAGCATCTTTTCATTCATACACGTTTCATTAAGTAAGCCGAAAGCTTAGATTGTATTAAAAATAATATGGATCACTATTGTGAATTTCTTTCTTCTTTCAACGATAATGTTATTAAACTTATCAGAAGTTACGAAAAAAATTTACATAAAATAAATAGACAACACTTGTCTATATTATTTAATGAAACGTGTATGAATATATATATATATATATATATATATATATATATATATATAAATATTAGATCATTTTAATGCAACACTTACTAATTAACCCATACCTGGGTAAACAGATGAATTCATACATTTCTCAAGAGTATTATTGCGTAAATGGATATAGTGATCCCGACTAGAATTGAAACACAGAGCTCTGATTACCAATTTCTAGCCGTTTTTCGTTACTCCAAGCGTACATCCTGGTATTCCTAAGCATTCACCCATCTAGAAATCATCCCAGCTCGATGTTGATCAGCAACCTTGCAAGAACTGCTGTTTCAATGCAATATGGATGGTGGCTTCTTTTATAATAAAAAAAAAGAGAAAATAAACACTTAATCATACTTATTATAAAACCCAGGTTGTGTTTGTGTGTGTCTGTTCGTTTATATATTGGATCGGACTTCCTATATTTTTCAACCGATTTAAACAAACCTTCACAGGACTACGTAAAATGACCTTGCGGTAGTTCTGACAGCGCCCCAAATTCGAAAAACACAATTGTTTTTGCAGGAAATCAATTTGAAAATACGATTAAGAGACATCACTGTCGCCAGAATGAAAGAGGGATAACTCATATTGAGTTATACTTATTATAAAACCCAGGTTGTTTGTTTGTTTTTTTGTTTTTTTTTTGTGTGTGTGTGTGTGTGTGTGTGTGTGTGTGTGTGTGTTTATATATGGGACCGGATTTCTTACATTTTTCAACCGATTTCAACAAAACTTCACTTTTTTTTGGCAGGTAGTGTTTCTTATTGTCTTGCACACTTTTTTCTTTATTTTTACATTCAGAATGCTTTAAAAATTCCATTTACAAGACTATTGTTTATAATAAAATTCTATTCAATCGGTAGACTCATAACGATTGAAAACAATGTTTTTGTTTGAGTTTGGGTTTGACCAATTCGTAAAAAAATAAAACAAAAAAAATAAAATTCAGACATGCGTGTCCGTCAATCTTAAACAATAATCTTTGTCAATTTTATTTTTCAGTCTTTATGATGGTCGATACTTGATCTATCTCTTAGTGTTACATCTCCGGGCAACACCGGGCTCTACGGCTAGTTGCTGATATCTCCTGACGAGTGCACGGTTCGATTGCTTGAAGATTCGGCTACGAAACTCTATGGTCAGAGTTCGTCTTGCACATTTAAAAAGCTGCCATTAGCCAGTGTCGTTAATACTGTTGTCATATCTGGTCTAGTGTTCCTGCTATTCATTTCGAGGTTCTTGACAAAATCCAGGGAGACGATTCCAGCGTTCGGCAGTTTTAGATAATACCTGAAAGGCATGCTGTAGGTTTACCTAAATCATGTAAATGGGATTCGGTATGGTAAGAAGCTTTCAATGGTTTGCTAGCACTAAGTCACAAGTAAGGGAGACCAAGGATTTGAATATATTGACCTCGTTCAAAATTGTTGATTAGGTGAGATTATACGCTCACATCCAGAAAGTGAAGATAATGCCTACTGAGCATAATTGCGATATAAACCAAATTTTGCTTCCGTGGGTGCTGAAAATAATTTCATATATAAGCCTGAGTGTGCATCTGCCACAATGATTAGCTAGCCACCTTAACAGATTGTTTTAGGCGGAAACGAGTAGCACATAGAAATTTTCTGTCGCAATGGAATCTTACTTTTTAAAAAAAACATAAATATATTTTGCTCTACTGTTTGTATCGGTCACAGATATATATATATATATATATATATATATATATATATATATATATATATATATATATATATATATATTAAATTACCTGATTTAAAATATGTTTTTTTCGCAACACAGGAATTACCATGTTTCAAAAACCGAAGCTAAAAATTTCAAAGATTTAGTTCTGTTTCATCTTCAAGCGAATTTTGCAATTTTTTAGCTTCGTTTTTTAGCTTCGTTTTTTGAAACATGGTGATTCCAGTGTAGCGTTTTTAATTGATGTCAGTTATCAGCTATACCCTGTTAATTACCCTCTGACATCCACGACATGGCACGTGGAACTAGAACAGTCTACCCCAGTGAGCAAAATAAAGGGTTCAGTTCGACATTCCAACCACCTGAAGAAGGCCAGAGTGTACAACGGCCGAAACGTTGTGATAAATATGGCGACAAAAATGAGGACAATAGTCCGAATAATGTAAATAATGTACATAATACCTCATCTTAGAAATATATATATATATATATATATATATGTATATATATATATATATATATATATATATATATATATATATATGTGTGTGTGTGTGTGTGTGCGTGTGTGTATATAGCATGTTTTCATTAAGATATGTCTCATCAAATAACTTTGTCTACTTACCTTTACTATGATCCTCTCATATTCACGAACAAACTACTTAGTATCGTTATTCAAGGAAGAAAGAACGTTACCATACTGGTGATATTCATTTATTCCGACTACTTTCGATATTAGCAAAATCTCATCTTCAGTGTTTCGTTTTATCTAAAACGAATTTCTTGTGTTTATCTGAAAATTATTATTTTATTTGCGAAGTGAAAACAATAAACTTATATACTGTAAGTTTTTAAAATTTTATGGTGTAAGCATACTCATGCAGTGACATCAAGGGAGGTAATTAACTTATTAAGATGTTTATCTACTTTTTAACAAACTATTTAAATCTATTAGTTAAAAACTAGATGTATTAAAATATCTACTATAAACATTTTAAAACATTTGTGCAGTATTCATAATTAATTGTATTAAGAATTGGTTTTACTTTTTTAATATAGACAGCTTCAAGAAACATTAGTTTCCTGAAAAAGTATAGATGTATTTTCAACATGAATGTTTTAAATTGCGAATGTAGGCATGCATGCTGTTGTAATTGTTTTGGAATGTTAGATGTATCATTCAAATGAAAAGTCAACTTCCGATACAATGTAGTTGTAGTGTGACCAACACAAATATTATTTTTTTTCAGTTGGAGATAAATCGCTCATGTTACATTTAAATATTTATATAATTTTGGTTTTCTGCAACCTGTTAATTGGTGGTTAGGAGTCATTACGAATGATTAAATTTGAGATATTTAATTTAGCATAGTAGATAATTAGTTTTGTTTACATTTTTAGTAAGATCTGTGGTGGATACATTAGCATTTATTATTATGTTCATAATTAGAATGTATTTGATTGCGATATAAAATATTCATACGTTTAGGATTATTTGAAGAAGTATTATATTCTATTTACCTTATACTGACATTTCTAATAGAACATCTTGTTTATTCATCGACATTATAATTATTATTAATAAATGTTTGTTTTATTTTTTAGTTCAGTGTAGTCAATCTGTTTTGTGGATGAATTAATTTTTTACAATTAGTTTTTATAATTGCTATTTCATAATAATTTATACATTTACTCTTAGAGTTTAGAGTGCACGAAGATATACTAGTAGGTATTTATATAGAGAGATAGTGAATTTATTATTATTATTCTTTATCAATATATCTAGAAAAAGAATTTATTACTAAGTTCGGAAGTAAATTTAATGGCAAAATTATTTTGGAATTGTTTGTGGAGTTGATATTTTTATTCATATTCTTAGCTACATGGAAGTTTTTAAATTTCTGAAATATAGTATATTCTAGATTAGACTTATAGAAAATAGAAAATATATATAGGATGCATCATAAATATTATTAGAAAATTTAAAACGAATTCTACTTGCAAATTATTGTTCATTACATCGTTGTTTATGGTTTGATTTTCACCCTACAACATATATTATTTGTTTGTTTTTTTCAAAGTGGTTTAATATACAACAATGTCTATAGAAATTAAAAGAAAGTATGTAATTGGGCAACATCAAAACGAACTGACAGCACCTGACATTTTTAAGGCTGGAAAACAACTTGGAATCAATAGAATGTTTATCGAAAGGAAAATCGATCAATACAATGAGTTTTCCTCCATCAAAGATAGACCGTGAGCATGACGTCTTCCCACCTCTAGAATGTCAAAAACACATTAGACAGATGCGTGAAAAAAAATCAGGCGTAATCCAAGAAGGTCAATGAGAAAACTGACCGAGGAAGGCGGAACATTGGAGAGAACTATACGGAGCCTATGTCAAAATGATCTAGGGATGTCGCCCTATAAGATATAGGAATCTTTCAGAAGCCACAGTGAAAAAGAGGCTTCAAAGAAATAAGCAGTTGTTGGAATGGAATCGTGATGGCACGCTGCAAAACATCATCATCACTGATGAGAAACTGTTCACTGTTGAATAGACTTTTAAACATCAACATGATTCTGTTCTTTCAACACGTTGGCAGTAAGTTCCTGTCGCTTCAGAAAAAATGACTCCGAACACAGAAACTCATTAGTTATGGTTTGGTCATCAGTTGTGGTTTGGGCAGACATATTAGAATGAGGAAAGTCTCCTGCTGTTTTTCTCCTACCTCAAAGGATAAAGATCAACAAGGAAGTGTGCATAGAGAATATATTGGAAGCTGTATTCAAGCCATGGAGCAATGCCACTTATGGTGATGAATACTGGACACCTCAACATGAAAGAGCTAAGAGCGATACTACTAATGTAACACAAGAATGGTGCACATACAATTTTCCTGGCTTCATCACCAAGAACTACATGACTACATATCAACTCTCTTGGCTATTGTTTTGTGAGTAGTTCTTGAGAGTGAGGTCTGTTCTACGTCGCACCACAATATTAAAGCTCTGAGAGCAAAATTGAAGAGACACGGGATAAGTCGCCATTTGGGACAAAATACCAATGAAAACTGTGTATGCCACCATCAAAGACATTCTCAAAAGACTTCAATATTGTGGTGAAGACTAAAGAGAACCATGTTGAATGAGATTTTCTGGTTTTATTTAGTAGATTAAAACTTACTTTGTGTTCAAATTGTATGCTGATATAAAATTCTTTTCATGAGTTATAGGCTTTTTCACTTGTATCAGTAGTTATGCCCCACTAATTATATATATATATATATATATATATATATATATATATATATCAGTGCAACCCGGATATAAGAGAGTTGACGGGACCGGAGAAGAAGTCTCTTATATCCGGGTTTCTCTTATATCCGGGTTTGGTCTATTTTGTTTAGGTAAGTATGGCTCTAATTTGGGACTAGAGAAAATCTCTCTTATATCTGGGTTCCTCTTATATCCAGGTCTGGGGTACACTATATATATATATATATATATATATATATATATATATATATATATATATATATATATTACATGGAAAAAATCCAAAGTTATATCATTCGAATAGCTATTTCGACCGACAAGACTTATTTGTATTTCTTGTCCTTGTGATATGAAGAAATATAATAGGGGTTTAAGAAGTTAAATATTTAAAGAATAAAAGAAGAAAGAAAGAGAGAAAAACAGAAAAAAGAAAAAAAGAAGAAGAAAAAGAAAGGGTGAAGAATAAAAAGCAAGTAACAGATGAGAATTTTAATAAACTACCAAAATTATGATAGTAGAAGTTGTAGTGACAGTGAAAATAACCTTGGCCTATATTTAAAATATTAACATCTAGTTTATAAAGGAAAACTGCTTAAATGTATGTAAAAAATTTTTAAAGAATTTTTTTTAAGAAAGGGTATGTGACAAGGTAACGTCTAAAATTAAAAATTGCATTAAAACAATATATAATATACAAATAATAATAATACATTTAATATAATACAGAAATTAATTATAAAATAAGGTAATTATTGAATATAAATAAAAATAAAATTATTAAATAAAATAAAATATAGTTTATTAAATATAAATTAATAAGTATTAAGATTAAATATAATTAAATTAAATATAATTAAAATTAAATTAATATTAATTAATTATAAATAATAAATAATTATTACATATAAATTAAATAAAATACTAAAATAAAATATTAAATAAAGTAATACAATAATAAAGAAGAAACATAAATAAAATAAAATGATAATAATAATAATAATAATAATAATAATAATAATAATAATAATAATAATAATAATAATAATAATAATAAGAGGTTCATATGGCTGCAAAGATCAACTTCTGATAAATAAAATGATCCTGGAAAATTGCAGGAGACGAAACAGAAATCTCAGTGCAGCGTGGATTTATTATCGTAAAGCCTTTGATAGTGTTCCACATTCTTGGATCCTTAAGACTTTGGAAATGTACAAAGTCTCCCCTGTTGTATTAAACTTTCTTAAGCACAGCATGGGGATGTGGAACACAAAACTATACCTTAGGCACACCGGGGGCACTGCCATATCCAACCGTCTGAATATCCGACGTGGAATCTTTCAAGGAGACTCTCTGTCACCCCTTCTGTTTCGTTTATCCTTAACCCCTCTTACACATGAACTGAACAACAGTAGCTATGGTTACCTAATAAATAAGAAAATATTCAATCACCTACTCTACATGGATGATCTCAAACTCTTTGCCAAAGACGACAATGAGTTGAAAGGCCTCCTCAATATTGTAAAATACTTCAGTGACGACATAGGTATGGATTAGATAAATGTGCAAAAGTAACATTCAAGAAAGGTAGAATTACAGAAACACCCTCAATAGATTTAGATTTTGTCACAAAGATTAGGGAATAAGAGCACGATGAAGCTTATAAGTACCTAGGAATTAGCGAAGGAGATGGCATACAACACCCCCAAATGAAAGAAAAAATAAGAAAAGAGTACTACAGGCGTGTACGTCTGATACTAAATACTGAACTAAACTCAAAAAATAGAATATCAGCTATAAACACATTGGCTGTCTCAGTAGTGCATTACAGCTTTAATGTCCTTAACTGGACCATAGATGAAATTAAGCGAATGGACGCCAAAATGAGAAAGCTTCTCACTTGCTATCGCATGCATCATCCCAAAGCTGATGTTGATCGTCTGTATGTGCCCAGATCCGAAGGAGGGAGAGGTTTAGTTCAACTAGAGCTGTCCTACAAAACTACAACAATTCGCCTCGAAAGATACTTGGAAACTACAGACGACTGGATGATGGTATGCGTCAAGGAACATGAAAGTAGTAAGGGTCTTTACTCCGTAATGAAAGAAGCCAACAAATTCAAACTGGAGCTTCAAATGGGCGTAGAGATGCAACTACAGCACAATACAGCGGATGAAACTGCAAAATACTTAAAAAAGACAGCAAAGACGAATGCAACCGACCAGATACAGAAGCGATGGCAAGATAAACCGCTTCATGGCCAATACTCTGCCCGTACCAAACAAGCTGATGTAGACAAAACCCGTACCCATCAGTGGCTACGCAGTGCAGGGTTGAAAGCGGAAACTGAAGGTTTTATCCTTGCTGCGCAGGACCAATGCTTGCTAACTAGGAATTATCAAGCACATATACTAAAATATTGTGTCAGCCCAAAATGCAGATTCTGTGATAAATATCCAGAAACGATTGATCATCTTGTATCATGTTGCACGATGTTGGCAGCCACTGAATATAAAACCCGACATGACAGAGTGCGCCAATATCTGCACTGGAAAATCTGCAACTTCTACGGGAAGGAAACTGAAAGAAACTGGTATGAACACCACCAAGACCCGGTTACGGAGATAGGACCTGTTACAATTCTATGGGACTACACAATTCACACTGACAGAACAATCAAGGCCAACCGCCCAGATATTGTTATTAAAGACCACAAACAAAAACGGTGCCTCCTTATTGATATGGCAGTCCCTGCTGACTGCAATGTATCTTTGAAGATATTCAAAAAGCTGTCAAAATACAAGGACCTTGAAATAGAAATCTCAAAAATGTGGCATATGGGAACATCAACAATCCCTGTTGTAGTTTGAGCCCTAGGACTGGTTGGAAAAGATTGCAGTAGACTAATTGCAGGGATTCCTGGAAGTCCATGCCTCAAGGAGATACAAAAAATTGTTCTGACAAGTACAGCCCACACTTTACGAAGGGCTTTATCTATGTATTTTTTTTTTTATTTTTTTTTTTATTTATTTATTTATTTTTTATTTTTTATTTTTATTTTTATTTATTTATTTATTTTTTTGTCAGGGAAAAGTGTCATGATGCCATTTCTAACCTTAGGTGCCTGGGTGGGACCCGGAAAGAAATGTGTAAACGCCAGAAAGCAAAGAAAATAATAATAATAATAATAATAATAATAATAATAATAATAATAATAATAATAATATAATTAAAAGAGCCAGATGATAAATGAATAAGAAATGTAATGATGGTAAAAAATAGCGATATAAAAATTTACTGAAGATAAAGATATTGATAATAAAATTTATGAGGAAGGTTATTCGCTAAGATTGAAACTGTGTAGAAATAACAACATATGTGTTAGGTTATAACAGATTAAGAAAGATTAATAATATTCTAGGTCAGTTTAAATCTACTCCTGAAACGACATTTGGAAACTAACTCATTCCTTTGGTTTAGTAGTATGCTTTCATTATCGAATTGAATTATTCTAATCTTCTCTTCTAAACACAGGTTACATCTACCCTTTAAATTATTAGGAGTGTGAACATAATCTATGGATTTCCAGTCAATCTGAGGATTCATGTATTTCTCGCATAATTCCCAAAATATTTGGGAAAAAGCAGTTTTCTTTTCTAGACAAAGAGTGTGTAAGAACTGTCCAAATGTTTTATATTTCCGAGCGCTTTCGGCTATAACTTTACCCATTATCAAGGATGATTCGATTTTTCAGCTTAATTGAGTGTGCGCGTTTTGTGTATGTATCAATGTGTGGTAGGGATGTTTTTAATTTCCGAATACGGTTAGCACATTGTGGCTTTGTTCGTAGTTAATATTGTTAAGCCTTTTTTATGAAACATGCATAAACGAAGGATTGCTGCCTAAATATACAACTATATATATATATATATATATATATATATATATATATATATATATATATGAAGAAATATAGCCTTA